>JAOXJK010000051.1:41384688-41397226 GCA_025774025.1 Xenus cinereus | reverse complement strand
GGGGGGGGGCGGTGCGGGACGCGCTGCCGAGGGCAGGCGGGACGGGGGACGCTGCGGGGGGAGCGCGGCTTCTCAACCTGCCCCAAATCCCAGGGATCAGAAGCTGCCGGCGCTCCCTCCCTGCCCCTGGGACGTACGGAGTTACCGGGGACGGGGCCGAGCAGCCCCGCGGGAGCCCCCCGCCCCCCCCGGGGACAAGCGCCGCTCCCCGACGGCATCTGCCCCCCGCTCCTGATGACCCAAAGCGGCTAATTGGCAATCGCCGTCCTGAGGGTGCCTTTGGTGCAGGTACAGAACCCGCACCTTCGGTTCAGGAGTTTTCTCCCTCTCTGCTTTGCTATCTGACCCGCAATTTGAGGAAATGTACTCTCCCTGGTGGTTTTTTTTCTATCAATTACTGCTGCCCGTTTAGAAATGATGCTGAGAACAATAATAATAACAATGGTTATAATAACAAACCGTTGGTCTGTTGTTGTTATTATTGTTAAAAATACCAGCAGCTGCAGCCGTGTGGTTGGTCCGACTGCAATTTGGGTAAGTCGGGCCTCAAACAGTCTTTTGGCCTTTCAATTTACCGCTTAAATGCACAAAAGTTCTCCTGCCCCTTCAAATCGGGGAGATGCTCTCTGCCTTCTGACCTCACACCCCTCCTGTTCCCACATCCCACCAAACACCTGCGTTTTCTGCCCGGACACGGACCCATTCCAGGTTGGGGTGAAGAGATCTCTGCCATTCGTGCTGGCGCTGGGGGTGCACTGGTTCTGCGGGTGGGATGCGCTGGGACGGAGCCCCACGGCTGCACCCGTTTGCCAGGGGGATTCTCTGCCCGGATATTGGCCCCGGGGCAGGAACAACCGAAGGACAGGAGGAGGGTGCGCGGGGGCCCTGAGCTCACTGTCACCCTGGCCACACCGGGGCTGCGGCGAGCCGTGGGGTGCTCGGGGGCTGCGGGGCTCTCGCTGGGATGGGGTCTCAGCCCCAGGACTTCTCCCCGCTTTCCGGAATGATCTGGTGCTGCGTGACCCATTTGGGTTCCTGGGAGTTCCAGGAGACGCGCTCCCAGAACGGGCTGGAGTCATCCCGGAGGAAGGGGAGCGCTCTCTGCGGAGGGTTTAGAAAGGAGCTCGATTGCCTGCTCATAGAAATGTAAAGCTTTTCGCTTTGCAATTCTCCTTTCTTGTACTAGCCCACTAAGGCAGTAAAACCATATACTTCTCATGCCTACAATCCCATTTGTTTTCCCTTTTTCCTCTGAAGGCGACCTCTCTGAGGAGCCCTTAACCCCCCCGCCTTCCCCTGGGTTACACAAGCTGCTCTCGCTGTTTGTCACCCAGCAAGATGCAATGAAACGCTTCTCACGAGCCCCTCAATAGCCTGGGATGGCAAATTCGGTGGCCAAGGGAATAAAAATATAAATAAACAAATAAAACTGGGAATTTGATAGAAGGGTTCCTTTTGCACGATAACCTATTGAACTAGTAAGAAGGAGGAAAATGCTGAATTTTACGTGCGCCAAGTGAATACCTTCACCAGAATTGGTAACACCCCAGTCCTGGTGTGTTTAATGCTATGGAGCAGAGGAATTACCCGCGTCTGGTTTTAAACCTGTATCACAAAACTTCTTGGAAGCTGGGCAGATGTTTATTATAATTTCTTGCAGTTCCTTCCATAGCTTCTCTAAACAATGTTATTTAATTTTTTTTTTATTTTCTCTGAAATATCTGTATACACTGGGTGAGGGGAATAGAGTTTGGGGGGAAGTATGACCTGTGTTTCCCTGGAACCAGCTCCCTCGCTGCAGTGGCTGGAGGTGGTAGCGTCGGCAGTTCTGAGGCTGCTGAGATGCGTTAATCTGATATTTTACCATTTATTCAGCTACATTTGCAAACCAGGGTGGTTTTGGGGTGCGAGGCTGCTCCTGCCGACCCGCACGGACGTGGGGACGTGGGCCCTGCAAAAGGGAGATGCTGCCAGGGGCACCATTTTGGGTAAAATAAATAGAGCGCCAGGAGTCTGGTACTTCCTGATGTGCTTTTTGTTGCTTGAAACCAAATCCACTCTAGCGTTTCAGTTTGCCCGTGCCAGGCTGGGTTATGTGGAGGCACCTCGGGGTTTGGTCGCCCTCAGCGCCGAGATGCGCTCGGTTTTGTCACCGCAGCCCCGACTTTGTTCGTGCCACAAAGGGGCCGATGTCTCAAACCTCGTGGACACAACAGAGCCCCGATTGTCATGAAAATGGGCAAAGCCTCGCTGGAGCCCCGGGAGTTACGGAAGGGTGGCTGTGGGTGGGAGGGCGAGGAGGGGCTGGCCCCGGCCGGGGCCGTGCGGCTCTGCCAGCCCCGCTCTGCCCAAATCTGGGGTTTGTCACCAGAGGTTTTAGGGATCGGCTGGGACAAGAGACGGTGTCGCAGAGAGCGACCTGGAAGATCGTCACTGTCCTGGTCCAGCAGTGTGTGATGCAGGTAGGCACTGCCCCACGGCTCCAGTCAGACTCCATATTTCTGCAAAAGTCAGTCTTTTGCGAATCCCTTCTCCCTCGGTGTGCCCGGGGCGGGTCAGTGCCCGGCGGCACTGAAAGAATTAATCTTTCTCGTCTCTTTGCCTGCCCTCTGCCTGTTCCTCGTTTGGCCTCTCATTTTACAGAACAGTTCCAGATCTCTGCAATTATTTTCTGCCCTTAAGGATTCATTATGGACAAACTGTGACATGTGTATTCAATGTAAGTGAGTTTTGAGTAATTTGGAAGATTTGGGTTTGGCCAATTATCCTTTCCCCAGCCAGGTTTTGTCTGTACTTGCAGTTGTTTTGGAATTAGCAGGGGGGTTTTTTTGGTGTTTTGAGTCCCAACAGCAGTTGTGTGAGCAACGTGGCGCTGGCCCGTTATCCTGAGATTAAGTTGCGTTATTTCGGGTGGCCATGTCCCCGTCGCACGGCGGTGTTACCGAATAACTCTGCATTCTGGTCACACTTCTCCGAGGGGTGCCGGCAGCGAGCGGAGGGCTCGCACGGGATGAAGAATGCGGAGATTTGGGAGCGGGCGCAATCGGCAGCAGCTGTGTCAACAGCGCGGCCGGGGGACGGCTTACCTTGGCCGTGCGCGGCGAGGGCAGGGAACGGCTCCTCGCACGGCCCTGCTTTGGTAACCTCCGGAGAGAAAAGCGAGGGGTCAATCCGAAGAGCATGTCAAGGACCAACGCGGCGTCTGTACGGATTTACAGCACAAGCAAACTGGGAACGGGGCCCAGCACGGGGCTGGTTTGCCACAGCTCGCTCCTGCGCCGTGCACCTGCTCCTGCAGAAATGGGTTCAAAACGGGCCTGTGAAGGACAGAATCACTGAAGGGTTGGCGTTGGCACGGACCTCTGAGATCACCTGGTCAGCCCCCCCTGCCCACGCGGGGTCAGCGGGAGCGGGGTGCCCAGGCTGCCGGGGGGACGCTGCCGAGCTCTGCTCTTGCCTGCGCTCGGGGTCATTTGCACTGCTGGATGTCACCAGAAAGCAATAAAATCTCGGGCTTGGGATGGAGTGAAATACGACCTCTTTTGTTGCCTCTGTGCCTTGTTTATTTTAAGTCAGCCATTTCTCAGAGCACGGCCGAGCCCCGCGGTCCTCGGGACAAGGAGCAGGAGCAGACTCTGGATTTTGAGCAGAGTCGGTGCAGACATCTGGAGGACAGGCTGAACTGGGCAAGGGCAGAAACGTCCTTGGCCACTCCCGTAAATGGAGTGGGTGGTTTGGTAAATGGTAAATGGTGAGCGTTGGTTTGGGTTTGGTCAAACCCAGCTGACAACTGGGGACAGGTTTATTGGGCATCCCACGTTTGGGGCGCTAAGGACACGTGAACTGTGCAGTATCCAAGGCTGAGTTCACCCCAGGAGGAGGATGAAGGAGCAGAAGAGCTTCCTGAAAACATTCCCTGCTGCAGAAACCCGCGGCTGTATCTGACGGAGAGCTCGCTGTTACCGGCGCTGCCGTGGCGGTGCCTGCGCTGAGGCGGGCAGCCGAGTCGGCCACGCGTTTATTGTTGGGGAAGTTTGCAGAGCCGCCGAGTTTAGAGACAGAGATGATCCGCCTTGAGGAGGAGGAGCAGCATGGATTTTTGTCTTTGGTGAGAGAGAAATTGGGAAAAGACGAAACGCCCAGTGTCTCATGCGGTGTTTCTCATGATAGTGGTGGTTTCCTTGTTGGAGCTGTGGCCGGTGTGATTTTAACTCCACTCTCGCAACAGCGCTGCTGAAACTCCTTCCATCAGGAGAGTGAACGCCAGCTCACGGCCAGCGCGGGTGCATCGTTCTGTGGGGTTCTGATCATTTAACTGACCTTTGCACTTGTCCATCACCAGCGGCCTGTGCACGTCCCCCCACCCTGTTCGTTGTCTCTCGGCACCCGCCGCTGTCCTTAGACCACCACTTGGCTCGGGCCACCAGAACTGGGCTGCAGCAGCTCCATCGTCCCCTCAGCATCGACCACACCGCTCCTCCCGTGGGCCGTGCTCTCACGGGGACTCAGGGAGCCCTTGTCCCAGCTGATGGCACGCTGTCTCTTATTTCCTGACCTGTTGCTGTTTTTCAGGCAGTGGTTTGTTTTTTCCCCGCTCCATCCCAATTTCAAAATGGTGCTGTGGCCCTTCCAGAGCTGGTGGCAGCGCGTCCCCGCAGGGGGAGGGCACAAACCCCGCTTTCCCGGCACGGCTCAGCCTCTCTATATTTTTCTAGAGCCGGGTTTGTTTTCCACGTCAGTCTGGGGACTGATCTCCCAGTCAGCTTGTGTGAGGCTGATGACAAAACCACAAACCGCTGCTGGAATCGCTTTTCTAAACCAGCCTGTGCTGAGCAGCCTCAGAGGGTAGAAAACGGGTTCTGCAGCAGCTGCTTCTGCTTCGGGGAAGCTGTGGCTGCCCCATCCCTGGAGGGGTTCAAGGCCAGGGTGGAGGGGGCTTGGAGCAACCTGGGCTGGTGGGAGGTGTCCCTGCCCAGGGCAGGGGGTGGCACTGGGGGGGGGAGCTTTGAGGTCCCTTCCAACCCAAATCATTCCCTGATTCTATGATTTTTTGTCTTTTGGGACTGAAGAGAGAGAGCTGCTGGGCTGGTGTGAAGCCCAAGCCCGAGCAGACCCTGCACTGAGGGATGTCCCCACCTGCCCCGGTCCCATGGTTTGCCCCCGGGGACGGGGTGCCACGGGGAGCCCCCAGCCCGGCCGTGGGGAAGGGGGAGGCAGCAGCACCCCCCGGCCGAGCAGCAGCCGGAGCCGGAGCAGGCGGCAGTGGCTCCATCTTGATTTATGGCGCTGAACCAGCCGGGATCCCCGGCGGAACCGGAGCCCGAGGAGCCCTGGGTCCCCACCGGGGGCCGGGATGGAGCCCCAGCGCTGGGACCGCCTTGGCCCCCGCTGCGGGACAACCAGCCGCCCTGCACCCGGGGATCACTTTTCCCGTAAAAATCCCAGCACTTGCACCTCACGGAGCAGAACACGGCCCCGAGGGAAGGGCTGTGGAGGATCGGCACCGCCAGGGCTCTCCCGGAGGCAAACACGGGCTGGGAAATCCTAACTGCCAGGAAAAATGGCATTTCGTGGCACCTTTTCCAAACCAGTCTGAAATGCCAGCATTTCATTGGGATAGCATGAACAAACCAAACCAAAACAAAAATCAAAAATCACAGATCTCAGTCTCATACTGGGTTTCATCCAAATTTCCTGGAAGACGAAGACAGAGCCCAGGGAAGCGCTGCAAAACACGATGAAGGGAACGGAGGGGAGGGGAGGGGAGGGCTGCCCGTCTCCCGGGACCCCCCAACGGGGCAGGAGAGCACCCGTCCCCCCCAGACACCACCGAGCACCGGCCGACGGCGTGGGTTCAGGCACCCGGGGGGTGCGATGGGGGAGACACAGAAACCCTGAAGGGCTCTGGTTTTGTACCACTTCTTCCACAGACGCTTTTGATATAAATAATCTTGGATAAGTAGGACAAATAATAGGATAAATGGGATTTTGGGTGGGATGGGAGGAGGTTGGGGAACCGCTGTGCCCTCCCGCGGAGCGTGTCGGAGACTGAGAGCTGGGGCTGCAGCCATAAAACCATTATATGATAATATATATAACATCTATAATAACATATAAAATAACTATTTTACCTCAATACCTGCACCATCTCCTTGAAGCGTCTTTTCATAGCTGTTACACAAATTCACGTAGTTATCATGAGCCCGGGTCCTGTGGTGCCTCCGACCCCCCAAGCTACAGCCCCCCCCCCCGAAAGCAGCAACCCCCAATTTCTGTGAGCCTTGGGTTTAACTGCAAACAATGCAAAGAACTCCTTCCCCGCTGGAAAGCTGGCATTTTGGGTTGCTGTTAAATGAGATTTTGTTACGGCACGGCTCTCGCGCTGCTCTTCAATGGGGGAAAGGGCTGAGCTCTGCCAAGGCAAAAAAATGCAGCAGTTTTAATTACTGATGAATATATGGTGCTTTTTAGAAACTCCAGCAGTTTCTGGCGGTGGGTTTTGCTCCGGGGCCGCGGGACTTTGTGCAGAGAAATGGGGCATCTTTACCCCCCGCCCCCGGCCAGGGGAGGGGCTCAGCAGAGCTCAGTGAGGAAACACATTTTCACAACTTTGGTTCGAATCTGGTTTTGGAAGGTTGTGGCCCCGTTGGGCAGGGTCCCGTCCCGCTGTTTAACCCCTCAGAGCGGGTCCCCCCAATTGCTTCCAAACTCCCCCCAAACCCCCGAGCCCACACGGCACTGGCAGAATCCCCTCTCCTGGGGAGGGTTCAAGGGGAGTGATGGGGAGACCCCCCGGAGCCCCCCAGGCCCCCCGGTGGCTCCAGCCGGGGACGGGGACCCGCTGCCCACCCCACGAGTAATGATTTACAATTAAATTGTTAACTTGAACTTAATTATGAGAAATTCTCCCACTCCAGAACTCAATTACGGCAGCGATTAGCTTGGTATCAATCATTTTTGCATTCGGGGTGAATAAATACAACAAGGCAAACGAAGCGACGCAGTCGTGAGACCCGACCCCTCGCAGGGTCACAGCAAAAACTCCACAAAAGCATTTTGGAGCCATTTAATGAAAAAAGCAGAATTTTATTATATGGTTTCTGTCCATTATTCGGCATTGCTGTAAATGGCTCACATTTACTGCAACTTCTGTACAGATGTGTGGCTTTGTATTACCAGAACAGCAAATTTAAATGAAAAAATAAATGTTCAACAATTCCACACAAGCTTTTACAGTCCAACATTTCACTGAGTAGGTGAAAACTACAGACTTGTTACTACAGAATTATTCAGCATGAATAAAAAACTACAACTTTTATTTTTAAACAGGAGTCACTGGTTTAATTTTCTTTTATGCTGTTTAAAATTACTGTGATAAAAATAATGATTTTTTTTTTTTAATAATGCCATACACCGGTATGATATAGGATTTGTCCCCAGTATATATCTTTTGTTTAATATACAAAATAGAATAATGACACATCGCTGACTCTATGCTGTTACGCGAGTTAGTTTGGAGGTGGGGGGTATTTTCATAGACACAGCCTTTCCTCGGGAAAACGGGCGCCTCTGGCTCTTCTGGAGGCCCTAAAGTCCTGGGAACGCGGTTCCTAGGGAACGCCGGTGGCTCCGCACCGGGACCGGGGATGGAGCAGAACAACCTCAGAACGGTCTCCCACAAACCTCACCCCAAGGTTCGCCCCGCAGCCCTCCCCGCGGGGACAGGATCTCGCTCACGCTCAGCCAGGCACTTCCTCCCCTTTTCCACCTTTTTTGCGGTGAAAACGGCGAGGTCATTTTTTTGGGCTTGGCACCATCCCCTCCCTCCCTCCCTCCCTCCTCGGGACCCCCCGGGGGGCTCCGTGGCGGTGCGGGACCGGCAGCAGCCCCTCCGGTAAGGCTGGTGCGGCCACGGCCAGTCCCGCAGGCGGCACACGTGTGTTCTGACTCCACACACGTGTGCCCTGAGCCAGCACACGCATGTCCTGAGCCTGCACACGTGTGTCCTGAGCCTGCACACGTGTGTCCTGAGCTGGCACACGCATGTCCTGAGCCCACACCCGTGTGCCCTGACCCGCACACGCGTGCCCTGAGCTGCCACACACGTGCCCTGAGCCCACACACGCGTGACCTGAGCGGGCACACGCGTGCCCTGAGCCGCCGGCGGCCGCCCCTCGCTCGGCTCCATGCACTTTGTGATAAGGCACTGAAGAGACGAAGCCGGAATTCTCCCTGCTTTATCCAGAGTGCAGACGCGACCCACTGCTACAAGGACTACGGAGACACGGACACGGACTTCTCACTGCTCACTAAAGCGCTACCGACTCTGAACCGGGAAGTTTAAACCCCAACAGCACGTACAGGACGATTGCTTTCTGCTGACATCACACTTTCCTTTTGTTTTTCTTTTTTTTTTTTTCCCTTAAATCCATACAGTACAAAGGAATACCCAGGCCTGTGGACCACGGGGCAGGGAGCCCCTCTCCTCAGCTCAAGGCGGTGGGGATTTGTTCGTGTTCACCACCAGTGACCTTTCTGCCGGGAAGGAAAAAAACCATAAACGCGTGGATTTGTGCACACAAAGGCCATCTCCGCACGCGCTCACACACCCGCTCACACCCGCACACTCCAATCCAGGTCTCTGGGGATGCAGTTTTTAAAACCATTCTCTAGAGAAGGCAGAGTTCTGCTGCCAGCTGAAGAGCCCCCCGACACCAAGCGCCAGACTCCTGTCTGTTCCTCCCACGGGCAGGAACGTTCTCATCCCCTTGGCTTGGAAGTCAGAATTCAAATACTGAGCTTTGCCTGAACTGCTACAGGACGTACAGATTCTTTACAGATCAAAGAGAAGAGAATGATTACTTTTTGTTTTTATTAAAGATGATATTTTACTCCAAAGTACTGAATATAGTATCTTTTTTTTTTTTTTAATAGGTATAACATTCAAAAAGAGATTTAAGAAAGGATGAAAATTTAGTTTCCTATTTCACTCGGAAACACAGCTTTTGCCGCAGGCTAGAAACGTCCTAGTGTATCGTGAACAACCTACGCTCTGTATTTACATATTGCTGGTACCTGGATGCGTATTATTGCCAAATTCCTGGCGCAGTTTTTGCTGTGGTAGGTGAGGCTGTATATGAAATTAGCCCCGCACCCTGGGGGGGCAGGGGGTTTTTGCAGCGGAGGTGGGGATTAGCGGTGCGTGGTGAATGGTAACCGCCCACACGGACAGGGGGATCCCAGCCAAGCGCCAACCGGGGATTTGACACAGTGATTTGATAAACAGAAAAAAAAAAGAAAAAAAAAAGCCGCCCTAAACCCACGCCCCCGACACGGGGCTCCCTCCCCACACAAAGGACTTCTTTGGCTACAACCACCCACGCCGTCAGAGCCGCCTCCAGCCAGACCACCACTTGTACAGGTTACCATTCAGCATATTTGTGACCCCTACAAAAAATATAATTACATGTATCATGATAAAGCAATCTGTCATCTAAAAATCATCCTTATTATACACTATACAAGCTATTTTACAATCATTTAATAAATTGCTTTTAAAGCTGCAGTAGCCCTTCCCTTCTTTTCTCAGATCAGCGAATATACCGATTATACATATTTGAAACTATAACTAAATATAAAAATATATTAGGTTTTTGTATTTCATCAGATGATCTTTCTCATTTCTATTACACAAATAATCTGGCCACTTTGAGTAAAAATCAAATTTTAGAGTGGCTTTAGTAAATATTTAAATTTTGAGATACAGAAAATTGTTAAGGTGCACGTAGAAAAAGGCTACTACAGCTTCTAAACGTTTTAAAATATAGTTTATCAATGGCAACAAGGAGAAATTCACAGGACCTCTGGTAATGTTATGGCACGCTGTTGGGGACGAAGGGACGCAGCCTCACACGGACAGAGTTTGACAGACGACTCTAAGACCACGAACTCAGTAGCGGCGCTTTCCTGCCCCCGGGACCGGGGCTGAACCGGGGGTGGGAAAAGGGGGCCCGAACCCCCCCGGCCGGAGTGGGGAATCGCAGAGCCAGGGCTCCGCCGCCCCCGCCAGGATCCCCGGCCCCCCCGAGGAGAGGTTTTGAGAACGGGGAGGAGGAAAGAGAACAAAACCAACCCACGGGGCACAACGACACGCCTGCCTCCAAAGTCAATGGTACTTCTCCATAGATACGGGTATGACGATAGATTTAAGTGTATAGAAAATGTGAGTTTCTCCACACAGAAGTAAACTTTTCTTAAGCTATGCATATTTTCCTGAAAATTTCCTGATGGGCAGTCAGGACTGATCTTCTTGGCATCAATGCAGCCCATGACTCTCATAGTTATGGCTGTTGCATTATACGCAAATATCAGGCTTGTTTTTTTTTTTTTTTCAATATATAAAATAACCTGCTCATTTACATCCAGTGAGGACTGGGTTAATTTTCTATGAATCTGCATATCCAACGCTTTTGCACGTATACCAAAAGTATTTGTTTCTGTCGCATCTATTTAAATTAGATTTGAGAGTGTTCTCCCACCCACCCTGGCCCTTAAAAAATGCCAAATTTTTTATGGTCACTTTGACAGTTGAAAGCTATTAGGTTAGAAAAGCCCAACCCATTTTCACATGAATATACTCAAGGATTAACGTCTAGAGGTCATTTAGGAAAGCTACGAGCTGCCCCACCTTAAAAAACCAGCTGTACAATAGGCATCTTGAAGTATTACAAAAAAATTATGTAAGAAAAAATGAACAAGCCTAGTTCACGGTATATAAAGTTAAAGGAAATTGCTAAAACCAGACAGTAATAGCTATAAAAGGCACAACTTCCCTTTTCTGATATACACTTGTAAACTTTCTTCAGGTTACATGCATAAACCAAAATGCTACTTTAACTTTAAAAAAAAAATCCAAAACACTTTACTAAAAAAAAAAAAAAAGCCTAGAAAATTGTCTCCAGCCAACTGCAGAAATTAATTAGCAGAATGTTCGTAACACAGCCTCAGATCTTGTCACCGGTGGTTTTGATGCATCCATGGATGTTGCACGAGGGGAGAGAGGGAATTTCTGACAAATAAGATTTATTTTCCTTTCCTTTCTCCCCAATTATTTACCAAATGTGAGAAATCCGCTGCTTCTATAGCCTAAATCTTGGCCCTCTGTAAACCACATGTAGTGCATAATTACAAAAGAAACACCGCTGCAAGGACAAAATTAACAAGTTCTGTAGGTTTTTTTCTTTACAAAAAAAAAAAGCTATCATTTGACGTTTTCTTAAGGCAACCCTTTTGTATTAAGGCAGTCACTTTTGATGAAATAAGAGCTTCTTGATATTTCCATTTGAATATTTTGGTATCTGATTGCTGATGATTTCTGCCAACATTTCTGGGAACTCAATACTCATGGATTTATCCAAAAATGTCTGGAAGCAAAAGCTCAGAAGACTTTCAACCACCTACAAGTGATAAAGCAAAGAATTATTTTCACACGAGCACATGCAGAAGAACCATCGACCTACGTCCTCCCTTCCCCCTCGCAGGACTCGCGCCGGTACCCTCATCTTAATTAGTAGGTCTTGTTAAGTGGCATTTTAATCTAAAACAAGTGAATGGATCATGCAGTGTCTTTACAGATACTGCAGAGATGATGCGTCAATTCCCATGTTTGAATAACAAACATACACGTGGATAAGCTCGGTAAGATCTCTGCAGGTGCTTGGGACACTATTGAGAAAAAAACCTGCATTTTGGTGTGAGTTTCCCTCGCTTTGTCCAGCTCCCACGGCTCCGCAGCTGCTCTGTGCCACACGCACAACTCGGGGTAGGCACCGCGCAGGGAGACAGCCTGAATTCTGAGATTCCTTGCAAAATGGGGACCACCACTGATGCATTATTTTAACACGATTTTAAACAATTCCATAGATTCCTGAGGAGTTTGTCGTGAACTGCTGGGGAGCCCGCTGCAGAAGCAGTCTGAGAGCAGCACCTTCACTCTTCCATCAGCCTTTAGTGAGACAGTGGGAGCACAACCGCCTCCTCCCCCGGCCCCCCAGATATTTATGGCTTTAAATAATAATTAAAAAAAAAGAGATAGAGGAGATTACAGTCATATCCCCAAACTTATTTATCATTTCAGCACTTACATCATGCATAGAGTCCAACAGTTTAGTCAGTTGATAAAACCGCTGCCAGTTCTGGCTGGAGTTCCCTTCCCTCTTCACGATGGCCTTCCCCAGCTCCTTGATGTACGTCATGCGGATTTCTTCAAACAGAGACTGGCTCTTCAGGCCCTCCTTAGGAACTGTAACAGCGATACCGACCTCTGAGACACTGCACATCTATGGACTGTGTCACTAGTTAAGTGCTCTTGCATCAGTTACACAAAAACGACCGAAAGAGAAAGAATCGTGGAATCACAGAATGGTTTGGGTGGGAAGGGACCTTAAAGATCATCCAGTGCCCCCCCCTGCCCTGGGCAGGGACACCTCCCACCACACCAGGTGGCTCCAAGCCCCCTCCAACCTGGCCTTGAACCCCT
>JAOXJK010000051.1:41344856-41381268 GCA_025774025.1 Xenus cinereus | reverse complement strand
CATCAGGGAGATGCTCCAATCCCTCCATCATCTCTGTTGCCCTACGCTGGACTCTCTCCAGCAGTTCCCTGTCTCTCCTGAACTGGGGAGCCCAGAACTGGACGCAGTATATTCCAGTTGTGGCCTCACCAGCGCAGAGCAGAGGGGGAGAATGACCTCCCTCCACCTGCTGGCCACACTTCTCCCTGTGCAGCCCAGGACTCCATTGGCCCTCTTGGCCACAAGGGCACATTGCTGGCTCATGGAGAGCCTGCCACCCACCAGGACTCCCACATCCTTTTCCTCAGCAGTACTTTCCAGCAGATCCACCCCTAACCTATATTGGTGCCTGGGGTTCTTCCTCCCCAGGTGCATGACCTTACATTTGTCCTTGTTGAACCTCATGAGGTTCTTCTCTGCCCTCCTCTCCAGCCTGTCCAGGTCAGGCTGGATGGCAGCACAGCCCTCTGGGGACAGCACAGCACCTCACCTGACGCAACAGTCCTCTTTACACGTGCTTTTACAGGCGGTTCCTGCCAGGACTGCAGGGTTACAGCTTTGGGTGGGAAATGAGCAAGAACAGATTCATTCCGAAGAGTGTAAGAGAGATTTATGCTTTCCCATGTAAATTTTTGTAGAGAAAAAGACAAAACAGTACACTTCAAACGCAACGAGTGCACAATCTCTCCATAGGGATGCTAGCAAGTCAAGTTATTTTGGTGCACATGTAATGATGTGTCACCTTTTCTAAGACATCACCTATTCAATATTTTAATGTAAAGAAAGACACAGACAAAACTGAATCCCAGTATAAATTAAGATTTGGTTATGGAACTACTCCAATTCCCCCAAAGCTGCCATCGTTCTTCAGCTCTCCCTTCCTCAGCCCTGCAAGAGAATTAGATGATGGACCCTCATGACCATCCTAAGGATCCCTACGTGAAAACCAGGAGAAAGACGCTCCTTTCTCAAGGTGCAAAAACCTAAGAACAGGAGTTCAGATGAGGTTTGAAAGACAAAAAGAAACACAAGGTGATGAAACTGTATTAAATGCAAATGAAGCACAAGTCTAACCCCCACCACTCGGAACGCAGGCTGTTGGACAACTCCTGCCCGGTGTAACGGGACTGTGTGCAGCACTGCCCAACACACAGCCGTACCCACAGCTACAGGCGTACACACACGTACACCTGCCTGCAAGCACTGGCACCGCGTTACGTGCAGTAACCGAGAGCAGCAGAGTGCAGACGAGGTGAACTGTATGAAACAGGAGTAAGTGTAACATGTTCAGTTGTAGGATGTTCCTGGGGGCACTTGACACAAAGCCACTATTTGGCCGTTTGGCCAATTTTCTCCCACCCCCTCTGGGCTGTATCAAAGGGCATCTCACACATTTCAAATTGAGTAACTGAAACGCATTCTATGACAGGGCTCAGCAGCTTTCCTCATGTAAAACTCTTACCGTTTCTGGGCAGAAGGTTAAAATAAATATTATGAAATGGGTCAGCCTGTCTTTTATTTCTATCTGCTCTAAGCGCAACCATCACCGTGAGTCTGAGGATCTATATGAAGACACGTGGATTTTTGGCAATGCCAAAGCTATGAAAATTGTAGTTCTCAAAAAAGGAGAGTCAACCCCAGTTCCCCCCCCGCCAGAGGAGCTGGCACGCAGAGATGGGCTCTGCACTATGCCCTGGAGGGCAGCGGGGCCGGAGGGAAGCCGATTCTCAGGATAGTCCTCAGCGCTGGCCAAGGGGCTGGAAAAGGTCCCAGATGTTCAGAGGATCTGGGTTCAGTCACGGACCAAAGACCCGGCCAAGAGCAGGGGCTTTGGGGCTCTTCCCTCCCACCCCAGTTTCACTGGTGCCGCCCCATACACATGGCATTCAGCCACTTTGTCAATTAATTTACCCACACATGAACCAATCGAATACTTAAACAAGGTGCTATACTCAGCTAATTAAAATAGATATTATCCTGAGTGATGTCATCAGACACGGGGCAATGCCAGCAGTTCAGTGCTGCTGCAGTTATCGCCATCCATCGGGATTTATCTGATTAACGGCATTTCATCCCTTCTGGAGTGACGCCGCTTTAGCCACTGTAAATCTACCCCGATTTGAATCCCCTTCTTGTTCCCTATCTAATATCCTTCTGCGTTTGTGCCCAGCTCCCTCGGAAAGGGCCACGTGTCGGGCAGTGGCCGTGAGGTTTAGGGCAGCAGAAGCCCATGTACCCGCAGCCGGGACACACACCCGTGTTCTGGGGGGTTGTACATTGAGCATGTGATGATTTTCAACACTACTGTGAGTCACTCAGTTCAGCTAAGTCTATAAAAGAATAAGAAAAAAAAATAATCAGTAAACAAGAGGCTGGTATTCTGAAAACCAGATGATACTGACTCCACAGAATTAGTTACAAAAGAATGTCCGGAAAAAATTCCAGGAAGAAGAGAACTGATAAAAAATTGCTTATAAAAGTGTAATCACTTGTTATTTTCTTTCTATTCAAGTAACACCAATGCAGATATTCTGTGTGGCATATAATATTATGAGGGCAAACAAGACTAAAGAGTTGACCCCAAACCCAAGGAGAGCAAAGAGCTAAGATGATAAGCTCGCAAACGGAGCCGAAATCCCAAGACACGGGACTTCCGAGAACTCCCCTCGAAAGCCAGGCAGCAATTAATGGCATTTGCTTCTCGCTGAACACCACTGTGCACGAGCTCCTGCTGCTGTCAGTGCACGGACGCGGTGACACAACCAGAGGCCTGACGCTGGTACCGCAACAGCGCCGGTTCCAACTAAAGCATGTTTTGAATCACAAACTGTGGAAACAGCTATAGAATACTACAAAATCACATTTATACAATCTCCAAGTATGAAATGATGTTCTAATGCCCCAGATTTACAGATGGTGAATGGTGAACGTTTTCACACTCAACAAATGCTACGGGAAATAATTTATTTTCATATCACAGCAACTTTATAATCCACCAACCCCATGGTTGGGTTGACTTAGGGTGTCCAATAGGTGATAAACATTATTCTAATATATTGGATGACTGTCTGTTTTATCCCTCCCCTCCAAATAAATGACAGGAGTACAGACATAAAAATGGAATATTCAATAAAGTCTCAACTTTTAGGAGAAGACTGGTCAAATGTCTAGGCTGCCAGCTTAAGTCTTAAGGAGAACAGAGTTTATTTCTCTTTCCCACCACAGACTGCATCGATGATACTGAGAAAATTCAATTCTGGAGGAACCTCCAACGGTACTAATGAATGGTGACATCCAGCACCACCACAGCCAAAGCTACCTGAGCACCGAGCAGAACAAATCCCCTGGTTTCTGGGAAGCTTTCTGGGCTCTCATGGTAAGATGTTTATAAATGCTAAGGATGTGCCAGCTGAAGATGCAGCAGGACCAGCCTCTGGACGGGTCGGACGGGTCCTTTCTGCACAGCCCAGTTACACACTGGGGCCCAAGATGTGTCCACAGGAGCCACTGGATCCTCCCACTCCCCATCAGTCAGGAATAACTACACAGGAATAACAGCAGGCAGGGCTGGTGCAAGGATAAATGCACAAAAGGCTGATGTTGTTCAGATGCTTGAGCTGACACATGAAACTAAAGAAAGTCATCTTATCCCCATAAAGAATTTAATCAAAAAAAGTACTCTGCAGTTCTGTCCATTTGAATCGCCAGGGCTTGGAGAACCTGTCAAAGACAAACTCTTCCTGAAGCCAAAGACACTGAACCGCACCAAATATGAGGACGAGTCTTTAAAGCTCAGAAACTGAAGGATGGGGCCACGCAGGAACCGGTCTCAGACCAACTCTGGTTTATGGCTGTAACGAAGGTACAAAGGAATATAAAGAGGGATGTGATTACAAGATGCCTGTCTGTTCCATCTCTTGCTTTACGCTGCATGTAATAACACCCACACTTTTCTAATGATCCTTCCGAGTGACAACTGTTTATAAGTAAAATTAATGGAATTTTGGGGGTCAAAAGCAAGCTAAATATATTTTAAAAAAATCATACTGAGATTCGAATATGTGTAATTCCATATACACAGTGAGACGTCGATCTCTTACAGCATAATGGGATACACACAACTTTGTTTGGTGCATGAACTCCAATTACACACCAGAACTGAAACCCACGCCCGTGAACATTCACCACGATTTGGTACGGCTGAAATGACCCAAAAACCGTGGAGGTTTCTGCCAACTCCTCAACTTCTTTATACTGCTATTTAAGATAAACAAGTACATCATTGACCTAAAAAGGCTGTGGCTTGAGATACAACACCTCCTGGAATTATTGTGTTCTAACACAGGATGGGTAAAGACATGTCATTTTGCTCTAATCCTCCACTGAAACAAAGCTCTGAAATGGCAATTAATAGACGTGAAGCCAGAGCGAATTCCTGGTTACAAATGAAAAGTGTTCATATAAAGAACAGATCTGTAGAAATGTCATCTGCAGATCTCAAAAATGACAAGTCTGAACAACCGATACCTCTTTATCCGCACACAGGAATTTGGAACTATTGAACAGGAAGCCAAAAACCTGATGCAGATGGCTTCAGTGAACTGTAAAAATGACCATGATCCTGGACAACCAAAACGCAGGTCCTGATTCTGTTACACACACAAACACTATGGGTGATGGTAGTTAGTGGAATCAACCTTTAAAATTCATCAGGAAAAATCAATTTTTTTTTCTATTATTCCAGAGAATTCACTGCAATATTATGAAATATTACAATTGGGTTTAGAATTATCAATTGATAGAGTTATTTGGACGTTTAGAGGGTGCTTAGTCCTCTTCCTTGGACCTGCTTCCAGAGTAACTCAAAGACTAAGCAGGAATTTTGGGGGTGCAGGTGAGAGGTGGGAGGGAGTTGTTTGAGGGAAAGACCACCAAGATGCGTATCAGAAATAGCACCGGAATGGTTTTGAGGCGATGTTATGTACCACAGCGCTATCTCCTGCAGGATGTATTGAGCAGAGAATTGGGCTGTTAAAATCTAAATGATTTTTTATTTCACGTCCATGGTGCCTCCTGTGCTCCCCAACACCTCGGCACCAGCAGAGCCCCCCCAGCGGCCCTCCCTGCGGTCCTGCGCTTCAGGAGCTTCTCATCACTCATGCAACGGTTTTATGCATTATTCAGTGTTTCTCACGTGTAGCTCAGAGGGGGCTGTATTTTACTGGTGAACGGTACGTAAAAAGTTATGACCAGAGAGAGTTTTCTGGGAAGCTGCAGCGCACTGGAGAAGAAACTGCAGTTCTCCCAGTCTGCACGTCTTATTGAAAACAAACGTCATTTTGATAAACAATTTATGTACCAAAACCGTAACTAGAATGAATTTGAGAATTAATATTTAGTGTAATAGGATTACCCTTGCAGTTCTTTTTAAGAGTATGGACAGAGAATGAGCTGGAAAGCTCTCTGGTTTTGACCCATTGATAAAACAGCAGGAGACCTCTGACTTAAAGCAAATTAAGATGTTATTATGCTCATTAGTGACAACATCAATTATTTCAATTCCACCACATGGAGACTATTTTACTCCAGAGACATATTCTAAGAGCTAATACACATAAGTAAACAGATGGGAGCTCACCCATCATCTGCTCCTCACCTTTTTTTGAAAAATTATTGCTATAAAGAAATGGTTACAGTTTATAAAAGCCTGGACAAATATTTACCGGTAAAAAAATACAGGGAAAATATAAACATGAAAAAGAAGCAGTTTGAAATCTAATTGGCTAATCTCATAGAAAATCTGACAATTAATGAAGTTTTTAAACAGAAAATATTTGGGAGATCTGAAGTTCAATAGGACCAAAGATACTAAGACTACCATCTCAAAGACCGACACCTACGGAGTGTCTGCAGCAGCTAATGCAGAGCAGAGACGGAGCGCCTGGACGGGCCGGAGCCCGGAGTCACCCCGGGGGCTGCAAGGCAAAGCTCAGCCAAAGGTTTGTCACAGGCTCCGCAGACACTCTCCGCTCGCCCGGAGAAGCAGCTTTTGGGAATACGAGCTGAAGGACACCATCGCTGGAAGGAAATGTCAGGAGAGTGACAGTCAGTGGGGACCGATCCCCCACCACAGCCCTTCCCAGAGGGTCTGAGACGTGGGATTTGCCCCCCAGAGCGGAGGCAGAGGCAGAACCCGACCTGGGCGGCTGCACCTTGGAAACTGGACGTGGAATGCAATATAACTACGCAGATTTCTGCACATCTTTATCCCCACGGCATCTCAAATTGAGCCTTCTGTCCATCATCTCCACAATCCCAACTCCCTCCTTCGCCCCTCGACAGCACAGAATCACCGCACAACGTGAGTTTCAAGAACACGAGGGAAATGATGCACGGTGCAACAGAAGGGAAGTCCAAATATTCCAGCAAGTCCAATTTTTCTTAAAAATTGATAACAAAATTCAACAACAAAAAAAATCCAATGAGTTTTTCCACTTGTAACCTTGTCTTTTTAGCTAGATTTTAATCAGACTCAGACATAATTGTTTAAGTGATCTCGTGGTCTCAGTGAAACTGGTAGCACCACACTGTCACTTCTACACCATAAACACAGAGAACGTTATGTGATTTCCCAAACTTTTCTCTCCATCCCAGATACATTTTTAGCTTCTGATAAAATGTTTATAATGAACGGCACAGGAATAGTTGCAATGTGGAACGCTTTAGTACAAACACCTCCCACAAAAACTTATGGATATAAATACACTTAGTATCTAAACCACCTTTCTTCCATTTGACTTATTCAAAAACTCTAAGAAATTTGCTAAAAGAAGAACAAGCGGCAAGTGACAGAGGGGTTTGTGAGCTCTGCAAGACCTCGCTGCCCCCAGTGCTGCTCCTCTCCAGCGCCAACCCCACGTGGGGCCCGGCATCACCCCCAGAGCCCCAGGAGGGGCCCGTCCCCCACTCACTCGTTGATGATGAGGTCTGGCGCGAAGCACAGCAGGTTCCCGTTGGACTGTTTGTACGACCTCCAGCCCAAAGCGAAGGCCATCAGGAACATCCACGAGTACTGCAGCAGGGTCATCTGGTCATCCAGGTGCAAATTTCGGAAACCTGGGAAAAGGAAGATGGAGGTGTGACAGTATTAGTTGCAAAAAAACCCCAAAATTCTCCCCTAAGGTGGAAGAGGGCACGGTCACCGTCAGCGCAGCTGCTGAGTTAGCCGAGTACAGCACCACTTTTAAAAGTGTATCTGATAACAACTTCTCTAACTGTGATGACCGTACCTGAAATAACAACAAAACTTCTTGCTCTCTTACAATCACCTGATTCAGTCCGAGTGCTTTAGATTGGATTTTTGGCAGAAGAAAAAACTAAATTAGAACAGTAAGAGGTTTCTTATGAGAAAGTTCTTGCTGGACAAAAAGAAATGCACTTTCAAAGGGATGCAAAATTTCAGTGCCAGTTTCCAGCTACTAAAGTTACACTGAAATTCTACATTAAGGAATCCTTTGCCTATTCCAAATTTTGCATCTGCAGACATTCAGTGTTTGCAACCACAGGACTCCAGTTACATCGACATGAAAGGTCTGAAGAGAAAGCTCCCGTGTAGCTCAGCCTTGAGCTGGTTTGTAACTGTCAGCCCCACAACACACCCCTAGCAGAGAAAACAGGCAAGAGGGAGCAACAGAAATAGTAACTCTTCATCTTTGCATCACACGTTACATTCACACTCACTTACAGACATTTCTAAATAAATTCTCAACCCTGATGTTAGTAACATTCTGGATGGACAGAGGACAGCCTCTACAGGTAGTAAAAGGGGATGGAATATTAAAAAAATCAGAATATATGTCTGTGCTTCTCTGGAACTGATGGCCAGTCAGAGAGATTACAACAGACAACAGTTCTATTTCATCTACACCATAATTCATTGGGCTGTCTTCCAAAAATAACAGTACCTTTTACTTTTTGTGAGAGCAGTCCACTAGAGAATAAATGGTTTAATGTCAAATTTTGTTCTTATTCAACAACAATTGTACTCTGAACTCACAAAATACATATTGCATTAGTTACCATCATGAACTGCTTCAAATCTTACAACAATATGTAGCATGAACAGAGCCAATTAAACAAGGAGGAAATGTGTAAAATCTGAGAATTGGCCTCTTAAACAGTCTTAAAATGTAGGCAGCTGCTCACTGGCAACACGAGTTCCCATTAGATCCTGCCTACGTGTGGCAAGAAAATATTGTGCCATACCATATTTAATTTTATTAGGCATCTGAGATCTGAAGAGCTCAGAGCAGAGCTGCTTCCTGGAGACGTGCAAAGGGGTAGTGCTCAGTAGATTAACACACACCAAAACTTTATATGTCTCACAACTTCAGAAAAGCTTCTGGCTTTGGAGAGGGCAGGAACTACCCCAGTTACTGCTAAAAAAAATACAAGCAAAGCGTTTCTGAGCTATTTCAAACTCAGTGGGTCAAGTCTTGAAATCTTTGCTCAAACCCTCCTCAGGAAAAGGTTATTTTGAAATCCCAACTAAAGCGTTTGGCAACCAGTGCTGGCTGTTACTGTGTCTGATGGGGTACCACCAGGAGAAGTACACACAAATAAAATACTCATGAAGAAGCACCTTAGCAACCAAAAAAGAAAGATAAAAAAATGAGAAGAATAGTTCCTATTAATATAATTACTGAAGGGAAGATTGGCATTTTCATTAAGAGCCTGTGTTCTAACCTGAAGGGTTTGTCTAATTCGGGAAGCTGTTCAGAAGAGATTACCAACACAGCACTGTTTGATAAAAACCGTGTCTAGATTTGTGTCTGTGAACAGCAGATGGTCTCCTGAAGGCTTGTCCCAGAAGAGGGGGTGTGTGGGAGCTCTCCCTAAGGCAGACCCCAGCTAATTCAGTGTATTGCCCCGCTGCGGAAAGCCCCGAGGGACACACATCTCTGCTGGACACAGACTGGAGATCAGTCTTTCTTTCCCACTGCTGCTTTCTTTCCCCTGCCTCACAAGAGACACCATTATGACTCATAAATTTCATTATCAGCCTTTTTTTTTTTTTCTTTTTTTGGCAGACCTGTTAGGTGATGTTATTCTCGGGCAACATCTGCATTCAGGAGGTGCTTCTGCCGGGGTGTTTGAAAGCAGGTACCTAATGGTGCTGAGGAGAAGAGAAGGGGAGGAACCCAGGAGTCTTGGTTCGGTCAGGAACAAACACATCTCCAGCCTCTCCCAAAGACACTGGGCGTGATGTCCAGGGCTGAGATGTGACACCGCTTCAGCCGGGAGCCAAAATAGCAGCGAACCCTCCCCACTCCCCCGTGATGGTCAGGTTAATGGTGCAGCTACAGGGTTTTTGAGAGAAAACCAACATCTTGACTTCCACCCTGCAACTGGGCCCTCAAATGCCCATTCCCAATTAAAAAAACCTCCCAATAGGGTGAGTGGTGGTAAAAAAGAACCACCCATGAACACAGACCCAGACAAGCCAGTCCAGCAGCACCAGTCTATAAAAAGTCAAGTCATTGCTAAAAGCACTGAAGAAATAATTACCTAAGAGGGGCAGCAAGAGCTAATAAAAACAGTTCTCTGTACTACTTTTAAAAACAAATCTCTGTTTTAATACGAACTTTAACACTCATTGGTCAAAGGGTTCAGGCAAAATGACCTAACTTGCAATCCTAGTAAATAAATTTTTGTGTTTTTTCTGCTTCCCCTCTCCAGAAGCATTGAGACGCGAATTAGCTCAGACATTGCTAAATCTTTCTCTGCGAGGGCTTCGAAGGATACCAGAGACGAAGACAGGTTTTAAGCACAACAAAGAGGCCGCACGTTGCGATTCAGGTATTTGCGCCTTACCTGGTATGGCCTTGGCCCACTTCACCGCGGCCACCACTTGCCGCCCCCCCAGCATGTTGAGGGTGGAGAGGATCCTCCAGCTGGAGTCGGGCAGGGAGCTGTCGTAGCCCGAGTAGAGCACCTCGGGCTCGATCACCTCCAGCAGGGACACCAGGGTGGGCGTCAGCTGGGGCAGCGAGGCGGGCACCAGGCTCTTGCTGCCGGACGCCTCCGACGCCTCCCGCGGCCCCGGCGCGTTGGGCTGCTGCAGTCCTTTGATCTTCTTCTTTGTTTTCCGAGCTGGGGAAGGGTTGGGAAGTCACAGGTGAGATAATGGAAAGTGACCACACGGCAACAACAACCCACCAGAGGAAACGCGGCTTTCGCTTTCCTGCAGCTGCAGATCAGGCAGCGAAACCTTTACAGCGTTTTTTCATACAACTGTAAATAATTTCACACTAGCGCCAATTAAACTCCCTGTGAAAATAAATTTCTGTTATGTCTTAAAGTCACATTTATGTTAATGTTTCATAATGTTAAGTAACGTCTGCAGGTAGGTTAAAAAGCTGCTCCGAAACTCCAAGGCCTGACCCTACTATTTCTATTCTACGCAAAATTTCAGTGAGACTTCACGTCCCAGCGTGACACCTGTCTGGAAGTATCTGCAGGACTGCGCACTTTCTAAGTTCCTTAAACTATTAAGTATAGAAATCATGCAGAAGAAAGGAAAAAACACATTTAATGGGTGAGAAGTTACTCAATCTCTTGAGCCAGAGAACACGTTTTTTTGAGAACGCTGGGCAGGAGGAGACTCTTCTCTTGCCAACGCTCTTGCATATAAATCACTGCTGCGTAATTAAACCACAAAACTCATTCGCCAAATAAATAAAACATCACACAGAGATGTTAACTGTAAACTACAAAAAAGTTGGAGCAACAAATTTATTAGCATATTGTCAATAAGGGAGTCTCCTCCCTGGCTCTGGGCTCTCCTGGGCGCGGGCAGCCAGGCCGAACACAGCGCTCCCAGCCCACACCAAAGAAAAGCCCAGCTCTTCTCCTCCGTCTCAATTAATTAATTGATTTCTGGTCTGGAACTTCCGAGAGAAATCAGTAGCATGTAAAAGCATCGTGTAATGTGGTTCCACATTCAGAATTTCTACCGACCTATTCAGAATCTCTAATTATCAGAAACACACATCACCCCTGCAGCTTAAGGAGACAGAAAATCCCCCCGTTCCCAAGCCTGTCCCCACGTCCCCAGGACAGGGATGTCGGGCACTGACGGCCAACGGGGAGAAATCCCCTACGGACCTCGGATAAAACACCCTTTCCCCAAGGCTCAGGCATGGGCCACCTCTGCCAAGACTCTCATGGGGGAACGGCCGCAGTCATTGCCTCAGAGCAAAGAGCTTCTTGTTATTCTCATCTCCATTTGGAAATGGCTGCTCCAAAATCCTTTCAACGTTCTGGGAGATTTTTTGCCCCATTATCCTTGTTCTCAAAAGCAAACCAGCGGCTTTGACTTAAATTTACAGGCACATGCCTTCGGCTCAACACAGGCACCTGGCACGGAGCATTCCCAGCCCAGAAAGTCTCGTAAAATTATAATCAAAAGAAATTTATCTGATAAGACAAAGTATTACGCAAGAATTTTTACGAGGCTATGCTACTAGACCTGACTTAGATATATAGCTGTAACTCACAAAAAAAAGGAGGTTGAGATAATGTACTTCTTTACAATTTTCAAATATAAAAACACCACAAAATTTTAAACCAGCTCCTTAGGGCAAATTACAGAAAATAACCCATACGAATAAACTCGGCATGGAAATAAAAGCATCCAAGTTTTTCTGTTCAAAACAAACAACCTCCTCAAAAACCACCCCTGCAGTTTGGTATCCAGCTCCCTATTCCATTGCAGACACGTCCTGCCCTGGGGGGGGACATCACTGCCAGGGAGATGGGGAGACCATGCACCTCGCTTCCAAAATGGGATTTATCAGGACTAAACCCACTGCAGCCACAGAGCAGGGCATTAGAAAGAGATCCTTCAAAAAACTCAAATAAATTCAAAATGGAGATGAGAGAAAAAAACCTATAAACTGCCAACAGTTTAACTATAAAATGCAGTAAAAATGGGAAAAAAAAGATATTATTTTTCACAGGCATAAAAGGTAACAATAAATATGTTTTTCAACCACATCAGAAAGAGAAAGGGTGCTGAAGAATAGAACACCCAGGGTCAACTAATGGTGAAAGCGGAAATAAGAATTCAAAGAATTAAAGATTACAGTACAAATTATCATTATTCTGCTGTATAAATCTCTGTGACCTGCAGCTTGATAGCTGTGTGTTTTTCCAGTCCTCTAAAGCCCAATCCCCCCCATGAAATAGAAGCAAGAAAGTTCCAGAAAAGGGTAGTAAGTAGGGCCAAAGGCATGACTGATGAGAAACCAGACTATTTTGGAAAACTACAAGTAACGCGTTTCTAGTGTTCAAGGAGCCACTGTTGTCTCAGCACAAGAGCAGGTAAGAATTAAAATATAGCCCGGTAGATTTTATTTATTTATTTAAAAATAAGTTAGTTTCCTACCCAATAGCTAACAGTGACATTCACGGCAGGAGGGCCCCGACCGCCCCGCCGGGATGTTCCCATCTCTTGCTGGTCAGTAACTGCTTTGCTTATAACCATCATTTATGTACCGAGGATACACCTGATGACTTTTCAAAAAGAAATGGCTGTCTAAAAAGTATGCAAATTTAATTCTGTTTTAAACAGGAGTAATTCCTGAACTGTGACTCTAAACCAGCCAAGATAAAAGGGACTCCTTTTCAGTCTCTTCTGCGCTTTAAGCCGCCTTCCAGTTTTACTTTCTATGAGCTCTTCTGTGCGACCAATTCACCATCTGTTCAGATCTGTCCAATAAATCCTTGTTTTCATGGTTGTTTTTCTCTGCTTCACACTACCTTGGGTTCCTCCATCTTCCGTTGCTGTGTTTCTACATCTCTTTTCCTTCTCAGTCACAAAAGCTTCCCCACCCCCCCTTTCCCAAGAACTTATCTAACAACATTCATCCTCCAAAAAGTCCCTGTTCCCCGAGGTTCTCTCTGCCAAAATTCAGGCAAACAAACCCAAGCTGGAAGGGCTCCAGACTGCATGTGGAAAAGTGGCAAGAATTGGGCCTCATTCAATTTTAATTTTCTTTGGTGCTGAAAGGCAACTGGAACGACACCTCCTGGAGCCCCAGTTCAAATAAGTCCCTGCAGGAACGGAAGGGATTACTGCTCCAGTAACATACACCATCAGGTGCTCCGTTCATACAGATACATATATGAATATCTGTATTTTGAAAACAACTATGAGAGAAAAAAGAGAAACGATTCTTAAATAAAACATATTCTTTCCCACCTCAAAATCAAAATTGTGGGTTTTTTGCATTATTCCAAGCTTCCTTTAGTCTCGGCTGTCACCTCTCCTTGCTGCTGGCCACACCGGCCCAGCCGGGGCACTGCTGCTACTCCCTCTGAAACTGCAAGGTTCACCCCCGGGGAGCATCCAAAAGCTCAGTCCCGCTCCCGGACACACTCGCTGACAACCTCACGCGCTTCAAGGGTTTATTTAGAACCCACTCCCGTGGATTTTGGCCGTTCAGGGATGTAGCTTCACCCCCTGCACACAGACGACAGCAGCCCAACAAACCCAGCAGCACCCTCCTCTCTCCCTGGAAGCAGGGGATGAGCACGGCACGGGAGGGGGACATTCCACGCTGCTGGGATTTGCCCCTTTGCTCCGAGGGAAGGGGCACAAAGAGCCACCTGTGGGGCACAAAAACTGGCGATTCGTCCTCCTGAGAGAGGCTGGAAGCAGAGGAGGAAGAAAGGATGCGCTGACACGGACTCCAGTACGTGCATCATCTACCTCTTTAACATAATTCACCACTCACATTGGTGAAATGAAATGAAACTCTGCTCATATTTGTATCTGACAAACACATTTTTGACATTTTCATTTAATCTGGCAATTGTGATTATACCAGTATCCCCATCACTACGCTAGTACTCTACTCATCTCTGCAGCTCAAGGAAAAAATATCAAGCATAAAACATAGCTGACACTAATAAAAATGTTTTATGCCACTTTACAACTGCTGCTAAATCTCTAGTTGATGTGGTCTTCGGTTCCTCGTAAGTCAGCCGGGACTTAGCAGAGAACAAATATGTACTGGTACATTTAAATTTATTTATTTCACCTATCTTTTCTAGAGAGATTCTGACAGATACTTAAGGAGAATCCACAGCGTGAGCAAAAATAATTTCCTTTTCTTCAGTTTGAAGACATAAGCCCTGCTCCAACTTTAGGTCTGTGTCTCTGGGCTCTCCCTCTCCGTGGTTTCAGCCTCAGGTCACGCTCCTGAGGAAGGACGGGCAGGCGCTTCCCCACAGGAGCTCTGGAGTTCTGCGCTCCCAGATTCAGTGAGAAAGCAACAAGATCTATGTGCTGACAGGAATAAAAAATAACCCTGTTTTGCGGGTATGACTCACTTCTGCTGAACATACTGAGAGACAGAGCGACTGAGTATGGATAGGAAAGTATAGAAATTTTAGCATAAAAAAAAATCTTGCTTTTCACTAAAAGGCTGATACCCACCATAAAATGCAGTACTTTTAACATATGAAAGTGCTGCTCAAGTAGTTGCTTTAAATTCATGAGCAGCGTGACCTTTATTGCCTGGGACTCAAAACGCAGGGGGTTTGGGGTTTGCGTTACCTTCCAGGTTCATGCCAGCCTGCAGACACTTGCGGTACCGGCACGCGGGGCAGTTCTTCCGCCGAATCTTGTCGATGATGCAGTCGTTTCTCCCCGCGCACAGGTAGTTGTGCTGCCCTGTGTTCACAACGACACGCAAAGTAACCGTAAGAGAGCAATAAGCAACGAGAGCAGTACATTGAATCGTTCATTCTTTCAGTGATGTTAACAATCCAAGGACTACACAGTATCGTTGCTTGCTGTACTTCATTTCTTGCAAAAGTAAGATCAATATCCATATGATTTCATGTATCTATACACTGAACGGATTTCTCATATTTAGACACCAAAGCCAATAAATTTAGGAAGAAATTCTATTTTCTATTTGTTAACATCAGGCAAATTCTATTTTTACAACTATTTTTCTCTTCCATTCCTCATAGCTGTCTTCTGTAGCATGTTTCTGATTTCCCTAAATAGTTTCACAGGAGATGTCAATAACATTCCTAAACACAGTCTGAAGGTATAAATGTCAACATTTCTGCACGCACACAGCCGTATCACACACATACACTTCATTCTGGAAGTCACGAAACCTCCTCTTGTTTAACTCAGAGTCCAAACTGGACAAACCAAGTTCTCTGACACTTTTACAGATTCACAGATTTCGAACAAAACTGACCCTAGAAATATGGGAACTGGAGCTACATAAATTACAGTAACTGTATTCCTTAGCTGTTCAGGGCAAAACAACAGAAGAGTAGCATCTATTCTTAATTATTTGAATTATATGAATAATTGTCTCAAGATAACTTTAGCGAAAGCTATTGCTGAAAGATACCTCCTTCTCTCAGACCGGGATCAAAGCCCAGATGTTTCTTTGGAGGGTAGAAAGCTGCTAGCTCGGCTTTTACACTGTATTTCCAAGTTCTGATAGTACGATAGCGAGAGAAACAAATGTATTTTCCAAATACTGAGTTATTGATCTGTGTAGGAACAGGTGCCTGGCAGCTATTAATAAAACCAGTATTGCAGAAACGACTTATTTTCACATGTGTTCCTAATAACAAAAATACCTACAAGAGATAAAAGTAAATTATTTGTTCCTTAAAGTGAATACTAGAACTCACAGATCCTGGAAAAGTTCCTGAAAACATCCACGCTATCTAATCTGAAGGATTAAGGTTGAGATAATCTGTGGCACAATAAGAACAAAAGCAGAGGTAAGCCTTGAGCAATTTATTGCAATTTTCCAGCTCCCAGCCTGCTTTCATGTGTACCAGGAATACAGGAGATGAGACGCAGCAAGTGGCACCACTGCTCACAAGGAATTACTGCATTGACTTCTTCATGTATCAACGCCTTCCTGACTTAAACTTGAGCCTTTCCCCCGGGACTACCAAGAGCTGTGATGTGGACTTGGCTCTCCTGATCCCTCTGAGAGACTCTGCATTTCCACAGGGCTCCCCATTGCACCCAGTGAGCTGGGAACTGGGAGAAAGTGCTGCTTCCGAAAGACTGACCAGAGGCTCGTCTTTGTCAGAACAGCTTTCCCCTTTCCCAGTGACACCCAACTTGGAAATTGTTATCGTTAGCAAAAAATTATCGTCTGATTCTCTGATTCACTTCAAAATACTCAGTAACCGCATGAAGAAGGTACGAGGCAGGAAACCCAGTGAGGCTGGAACTAAGAATGACATAATTCCAGACTCGAGGCATCACTCTCCTTTCAGAGATGCTGGGAACGCCCTCGGTATTATCATTAGAACTCTTCTGCGTCTCCCCGACGCTGGAGCGAGGGGTCAGACACTGAGCTCCAGCCCAGATCGTTACACAACGGCTACTGATGCAGCCGAACATCACCGAGCATTCTGCTACACACGCTACAGGGTCACGTTTAGTTTTCCACCATCTCTGTTTTCCAGAGTGAATTTCTTCCTGCGATCAGAGAGAAATCTCAATGATCCAAACCCACATCCACGTTCCTGTTACCCAGTTACCCCTGCAAGGAACACACATGGACACGGATGGAATTTACCCAATACTGCTTGTAGGAGAAGTTGTAAAGCTACCATAACTCATATACAACAGATTTATCAAGTTTCATGTACAGTTTTATACACAAAACAGCAAACACTGAACTTAAAAATCACAAACTTTACAAATGTAATGCACACAGACAAGTATCTGTATATAAATACGACAAATAAACAAAAACAACACTGAAAGACAATGAAAGAAACAAAAAGGCAAGACAACAATACATGCTTTTACACTGTGAGTGAATGGGAGCATTTTACAAATGTAAATGGAATCTATGCTTCAGAGAGTACACCATTATCAATGGGATTTACTGTGAAAAGATCAGTGATAGAATGGACGGGGTTTTCCAGCAGGATGCTAGCAAAAACATGGATCACAGTAAGACTAAATAGACTGGGTTTGAACGTGGGTGATACCTATGTGGATTTTATATTTTTACACAGTGAACTCACAGGAACATGCCTCACCTTCCACAGCTCTTTTGAAGAAGACTTTGCAGCTGCCGCAAGTAAGAACTCCATAATGACACCCCGAGGCCTCGTCCGAGCAAACAAGACAAAGCTTGGGAGGTGGTCCCGTAGTTGCTGAGGTTGTGGATGGAGAAGAGCTTACATCTGATCTCATTCCGGGGCTAAAAAAAAAGCATAAAACCACTAATTAATCACGATCTACAGGATACTGCCATATCCCCCATGCCCTTACCCCCAACAGGGCGCCGCTCTGCACAGAGTCCAACAGGCTCTGAAAGAGTTAGTCCAGGAATTCTGCAAAGCTGTACGGGTTTTTCACTGCACGCTAGACTAGGTCACGATTGCTTCCCTGACACAGCCCCGAAGCCAAGTTTCTTGCACAATTATCCCAGCCTTTAGAACTGACTCTTCAAACACACGCTCGTTCCATATTGTTTTTGTTCCTGCTCCATTCCCTGCAGCCGGCTCCGAGTCTCCCAAGAGCTTCCTTCCCACCATCATCACACAGGTCTCTACCGGGATACCGTTGTGCAAGAAGCAGTGCGAATTAAGTCATATATTGATACATGTTTACAGTAATAAATGACCCACCCCAGCATTTTAGGAAAAGAATATCTATTCCTAATGTCAGGATCTGGTTTTCCCATGTAAACACAGAGGCCACCCTACAAATGAAGGGTTTGCTCTTGAACGTAGGACAATAAACAATCATTGTAATCACCTTCGAGCTGCTTCTAATCGTCAGGGCTGAGCCCACGGTGGTTGTGCCCCCATTCAGAGGCTGATATGGTCAGCTCGTGTGAACGACACGGCCCCAGCCCAACGCCTGACCCCTCCAGGGCTGCCTCGACGCCTCCTCTTATAAGGTTGAGTTTATTTTCCCAAAGTTTTACACTTTTAAAATGCAGTTTCTATACCATAGGTGTGCCTTAAAGCAATTCTCAGAAAATTCTGTCCAACAGGCCTCCAGCCACTTTTCATATGACGTTAGAAAATACCACTTTGTTAAAGACTTTGGTGCCTTGGCTCGGGAACTCTCCAGAACGTCACGCTCCCCGTGGGGGCTCAACACTGGCGTGGGCTGGCGTTTGCACGGAAAACTCCTTTCCTCTCCTCAACGAAGTCTGACCAGATTTGGTCACACATTTTTAAAAAAAGACATAGTTTTCAAAAATTCACAAAAACCTTGAAATTCCAGCCCCAACTGAAACACCCCAGCACCTGGGAGGCTTTACTGCCACCTCCCCAGGCCCCGTCCCCGGCCAGCAATCGAGAGAGGGTCCCTCCGGCGATGCCAAGGATTCTGCTCCTGCGTTTCTCGTACCGTGAGGGAGTTGGATAACAAAAACAGACACAAGGAGCAGGAATCCCACCGCTCAAATACTCAATTGATAAAAGTCAAACCAGAATAAACACGTCAACGAAGTCCACACTTTCACAAACATGGAACCAGGTGGGGGAGAAAAGTGGGAATTACTTGTGTAGGGAGAAACCGGAGAGAGCACAGGCAGGGAAGGACCTGAGGCACGTGTAGAACCCCCTGAAAACCAGAGCCTGGGGTGAGCCAGGGGAGAGGGTGCCCTGTGTCTAAGGCAGAGCAGAGAGGGCTGAGCAGGAAAGTAAACCACAGAGAAGATGCTGGAATAGCTGTGGAAGGAGGAGAGAGGAGTAAGACCAGAACAAGGGTGGTGCGAAGGCTTCCAAAGGAAAGGCTCCCAGTGGGAATGAGGTAGGATGAGTCAACCTTGAGGAAAGAGGGGAGAAAAAAAACCACCCAGGGAAGAACACTTCTTTCCAGAACTTGGAAAAAACCTCGATTCTGTCACCTTGCTCCTTTGGGTTCAGAAAATATTTGTGAAATGCTGCAATGCTTCTTCTACTCTGTTACTCTACAGAGAGCTGACACCCATCATTTCCCAGTCTGACAACTAAAGTGGCCGTCACCGATAGTTTATGATCCATATGATGGCTTTTCTGTGTTTTCTAATTAATTTGTCTTCTTCTAAAGAGCTGAAAGCTATAATAAAATATTAAGGTTGCACAGTCCAGCACTCAACATGGGAGTAATGGCAGCACGTAATCCAGCCCAGTCCCATTTATCTGACGTCCTTACGAACACACATCGTTAGTTACACGCTCATCCCCATTTCTCCAAAGCCCGTCTGCCTCCCTCGGAGCAGCGGCGCTCCAGGAGTGATCCCGCATCCTTGGAAGCTGCCGTTCCATGGCCCCATCTCCTCCTGCTTCTCGACTGAACGCCCAGCTCGAGACCCGGCACATCCTTTGAGGAACGAGACGCCACAGCCCCGAGTCCCCGGAGCCGCTCTGGGCCCAGTGACACCCAGCTCCTTCCCCACCACGGGAACCGGTGCCCGCATTCAACACCGGTCCGGGGCTGCTTCCCACCAGGATTCCAGTGGGAACCCAGAGACGGGGGGGCAACCCCAAGCCTGAGAACCCCTCCATGGCTCTTTGCTCTCTCACAGCCTTCCTCTCTGATCAGACAAGTGCTTTTGACTACAAAGCTCTGCTTCCCCTCACGCGGTACCTCCAGCACTTTCTTCTGCTGGTTAGTTTGGGTTGGGTTTTTGTTAGTTTGTTTTTTCCTTTCCCCCCCGCAACTTACTTATCCATTTGGAAAAAGGAATTAAATTGTTTCTCCTCTTTGTAGTGTCATATGCAAAAAAACCACCTCAAAACAAAAAAAACCACAAACCCCAACACTTACCCCAAACCCAAACAACCCCCCCCATTAAAAACCGTAATCGCTGGCCAGTCAAAAGCTACTGTAAATTGCCTTATTTCCTCTTAACGCCTTAGGCCCAGTGCTCCTTTTCTTATGCTAAAAAAATCTCAGTTTAAACATTGAAATATAGCCTGGGAGCCTGTGATTTTACATAAGGAATATATAACTTGAGAACTTCAATTCATTAAAATGATTAAACCCAGAAAAAGGTGGAAACATCTTTCCATGCATAGTTTTGAAGACAGCTAATTCAGTTACAAAAATTAAACCCTATACCTTTCGAATTTCTGACAAAAGCATTCCCAAGGAAAAAATCATCATCTGTCACAGAAACTACGGCAGCGCCAAACAGATCCCACTGAAACTTTTCAATCACCTTTAATTTTTAAATAGGGCCCGTTTTCTGTACCAGTACTGCAGAAAATGTAATATGAGAAAGAAAACAGATGATCTGACTTACAAAACTAAAAATAAATTATTACATTGATTAATAAAGCAGTAGCCAGCAATCTAATCTGGGCTCCTGGCATATCTTTTCAAGCCTGGCTCTATCAGATAAGGCCAATATTTACTAACGGCGTGGAGCGCTGCCAGACACGGCCCCTGCTTCTGTAAAACACTGGTTTCTTGCCTGAAACGTGGAGAGCAGAAGGGATCATCGTGCATCAGGGCTCCTGCAAGAGCTACAGCAAACCGGCTGGAGGCTTAATACGAGTCTTTCACCTATAAAGTTATATGCAGCAAAAGACAAACAACCACTTCCTAAGGAAGAGGTGAGGGAGGGAAGCCAACACTCCGAGATAATGTAATAATAAAACAGTTACCGTTCAGTTATTTGCAGAAATGTTTTTAAATTCAACAAACCTCTAATATACTATGATTCTTATCTAAAGAAAAGAAAAAGTCAAGAAGCATAGATGAGAGAAGAAAAAAACTTCAAATTTTAAGGGTTCCAAATTTGTGAAAACTTTAGGGAGGGCGAGGTGTTATTAGTTTAAGGGTGCTGAGCTCTATTCCCACGTACTTTCAGAAACCATTTCTACATAAACTAATTTTATTCATTTGTGTAGATAGATGTACTGTTTCCAGTCAAGGAAACATACGGGGGTAGAATGGAAAGAGGCGAAGAAGATGCAGCCACAGCAGGGTGCCCTGCAGACTCCGAGTTGTTTAACCAAAGCCATTGCTGGGTTAATCATTCACCGGAGGTTTTCAACCTGGGCTCAAGGTTCAAACCTTAATAAGCCAGGTGTGGTAACGTTTATGGGGCTGTGAAGTTCTCCTTTCTCAGGGTCCCCATCCACCACTGGTCACGTCGTCCTCCCACGGTGGCCAGTGGCCAGGCCCCGGGTGAGCCAGTCCCCCCCAGTCTCCCCAGTGCCAGCAGTTCCAATGGGAGCCCAGGGGTGGGGGACCAGCACAGAGCCCTGCGACCCACCACAAACTGCTCCCAGAGGATGGACTCCATGGTCTTAAAAATCCCGTCCTGCCTAAACAGTGTGATGGTTCTAAGACGTGCAGATCCTTATTCCCTGCTCTGAGGAAACCTTTCTCCAGCCCATCACTGACAGAAACGTTCGCTTCTTCCTCCTTCTGCTTTCTTCTGTCCTTTCCCTGGAAATCTCCATCCTCCCCCCCACAGCCCAGCACACGCACACTCTGCGTGTCCAACTTACTGACATTGTAACGGCATCGGAAAAATATACCACCTTCCTGTTACTTTACATTATTAAAAAAATAATTCTCTAGTGCAATAATGAAGAGATGAAATATTTTCAACACTGAAAATTATCAGTTGTTTACAGCCCACAACTGACAGCCCTTCGCCAGCGAAGGAAGGCTCAGGATGCTCAGCCTCATCGATTTTGCCCAAGACCGTGCCCGGCCCCAGCGCTCTTCTGCTGACGGGGAAACTCTTTTTTAAAATGCAAACTAAATCAGCACCAACAGCAACTTAGACACGTGCAGTGAGAGGAGATCTTGGTCAATAATTTAAAAACTATCTGCATTTAAGGAAAACAGCTGCAAGGCACAGAAGAGGAGAAGCGGCACCTCGGGAGACCTGGGGGCTGTTGGGCAAAGAAGCGGCTGAGCAATTTCTACCTTTTAAAAAAAAAGTCTACCCTGAAGAAAAGTTCAGGGGAAGTGCATAATACAGGGGTTTTTCAGCCGTACAGACAGCTCAGTTATTCCCTGGTGCAATTATAAATTACAAAACCAGAACAATTGCAACTGGCTCCTGAAAACCTGTAAGAAAATACTGTTCATGCCCAAGTGCCAGCCCCGGGGAAAGCAACGGCCGGGACGTGTCCAGGGCTGGAAGAAACGGCTCAGAACTCGACTATATTTACTGGGACTAGTCTTTTGATCAGGCCATTCGTTTTGCTCCTGCTTCTAATGTACTTCCCCCATATGAATTGTGTTCCCTCACTCCCAGGCCACCCTCACTCCTGCTTCTCCACGGTCACCTCCGTGTCCAACCGCCCCCGTCTCCAGCGCCAGGGACTCTGCGCCAGCAGGATCCCCAAATAACAGCAAAGAAACCATTTTCAATGTCATTGCCATCGGGGCCTCGTTCTTATCTTCCAGCAATGAGAACAATGTAAACACTCAGCTGCATACACCAACTGATTACATTTTTTGAATTGCTTACTTATTTCTTTATTGACTAGAGAAACCACTAATTATTTTTTATACCCTCTGCGGCAGGAAAGGAGCTTTCGGTTCAAGCAGGAAAAAAAAAATTAAAACGAGGCTATTGACACTATACTTATCATTGCAATATTAATATAAAAGTATATTTGCCAACTGAAAATAATTTCAAAAATGCATTTTGCTGAGAATGAGAACCAGGGTTCCGGAGTGTGAACACCCCCTCCCCCCAACCAAGTAACTCCAAACAGCTTCACAATAGGCAGGTTCTGCATAAAAGTCTTCTTTCCCGTTTTGTACTTAAACCAGAACTGCATTGCTTGGGTAAAAGTGCAGATCTTCACGACAAGCATGCTCCCCGTGATGCCATAATAAATTAAAATCCTACCAAGGATTGCAGTATTTACCAAAGCCTGGGACTAAGAGCATCCAGCGTCAGTGTTCTACCGAAAGCCGGGCTGATGAACACCATTCCCTTCATCACACACCCTGAGAAACGCCGTGCCGTGACTTGAGCCACCAGGAAAGCAGGTCTGGAAGGAAGGGGTTTGAGCAGAGGCTGTGGCACAGCCCCGGTCACACCAAATCCCAGGTCTCCTGCGCTGCTGGGTACGGGGATCCCGGCAGAGAAACACCTTATTGTACAACCAGACCCACAGGTACCATCGGCCTCCGCCTGACGCAGTCCCTACACCAGGATGTATTTTATCTGTAACGTAGAGTGGAGTCCCGGGATTCCATCGCACAGAATAAATCAGAATGAGACACACCTAAAGCAGCAAAGTCTCGTAATTAACCTCTCTGTCTGCAGAACAACACCCGTTTCACCAACCCCTTAACACAACTGAAGGAAACTGCAGGATTTATTGTTTTGTGTAAAGTTGCCTCAAATACCCTAAACGTTTTGGCTTCTGTTTCCAAGGGCTCAGGTACATCACAAGGACATTGACCAAAGGGTCAAGACTTTCAGAAAAAAAAAGTGACTTCAGCTCACACCGAGAAAAGACTTTACATATATCTGTTATAAAAAGATTTTATGTATAAAAATACGCTTACTATTGGCAAACAAAATAAATTGGAATTTATATGTTTCCTATAAGTATTGTTGTACAGAACCAGTCAAACCTCAATGCTGGTGAGGTTTTGGTGAGTCCAGAGGTACTGAAGACAGAGTGCCAACCTCAGCTCTGTTCTACCTGAGTGTATGAAGAACTCGTATTTTCTTGGAAAACCCAGGACCGAGAAGCACTGACTGTGTGGGATGCACTGCTGCCTCCTCCTCCTCCTCCTCCATCCCAAGCCCAGGAGCTCTCTGGTGGTGGCAGGAGCACCGGGGCATCAGGGCAGCACCGGGGCAGCCTGAGGCTGCTGGGGAGGGGACGGCAGCCCCAACATGGGGATGTCACACACACACCCCCCGACACTACGGGCTGGGGGCACGATCTGCCCCTGGGGAGCAGCAGATGGAGCCATTTCAGGTGTTTGGCCGAGCGTCGATGACACACGTGGGCTGTGAGAACAGGCTTTACGGGGAGCCAGCGTCCCTCCCGTTGGGCAGCGGCAGCAGGGACCGCCATTCCAAGCGCTGGCGCTTCATTTCCCATAAATTATACCCTATTAAATACAAACAAACCCCGAGAGCACAGGCAAATACCAACAGCACGTTAACAGAATAAAAACGTGCAGGGATTCCTGACAGCACCAGGGAAGCACCCCCCCCCCCCCGCATCAAGCATCTCTCCCGGAGCCCGTGGGACAATCACCCCCATTCCCGCAAGGAAGAGCATCCTGCCCCTGGCGACTTGGGGCCGGCTCCAGCACCCGGTGGCCACCAGGAGCCCCAGAGCCCTGGCCCAAAGCCACCCCCGCTCCGAAATGGCGTCCGCTCCCATTTTAGAGCTCGCCCAGGAGTGAGAAACACAGACATTCACACACAGACACACCAACACACACACCCCCCCACTTCTCTTCCCCCCCCTCTGGACGCTCTCCAGAACATAAAGGTTTCAAGGGCACAGGCAAAGCTTTCTTGGAATGGATAAATGGTAATTGATGTTGCAGCTGCAACCTTAGCTAGAGCTCCTGGGATTTCAAATGTACTACAGCCCTCAAGTATTTATGACCAGAATATGATAATTAAATTATACGTTCTAAACTTTTACATTTATTACAGTGCTCCAGTAAAGCAGCCAAAAAGTTTTACCTTCAAGGGTAGGACAATTCCTGTACGAATCAATTTATGTATATTTTTCCAAAGGCCTTTTTTTTTTCTTTTTTTTTTTCCTAATTTCACCGTGCATCACTGTTCCCTTAAATAAAGAGGCAACAGGGAAAAAAATCACGGAGTAAGACAGAAGCTAGTATCTTTATATTTAAATAAAAACTTTATATAAAAATACGGAATCGAATCATCCTGGGCCATCCTAGTCATGCTTTGCTGGATAACAAAATGTGCCTTTGATCTACATATATTTACCGTGGTGGATCACTGAAAAACTTGACCCCCAGGAGCCCGGTCTGGCCGACGTACCCAGCTCTACCCGCACACACACACACCCGGCGCTGGCAAGCGAAGGAGCAAGTGGGTGTCTCTGCACAGAGACCCTCATTGGGACGGCTGTGAGACTACATGCACTCAGCATAAGAAAGCTCAAAAATCTAACCAGAATTAAACTTATAATTTTTTTTTCCTCATTTTAAGCACAATACACGCCATTGTTCCTTGCCTATCCCGTCTCTGAAGGCACCAAGCGCGGTTTCTGCCGGCAGCAGCTCCCGAGGAGTGTTTTACCTGTGAGACACCTTCCTGGGAGCCGTTCCTCGGTTTCCTGACCCTCACCAACTAACCAGGAGCCAACGCACCCACCAGCAACTTCCCCTCTTAGCACAGCTCCTTTAACGTACCGATTCGGTCGCTGCCGCGCTGAATCCACCAGGAGAGCAGAGCTCTCGCTCCGAGGTACCGTGTCCTTGTCAGAAGAGAGCCCCGAGCCCGGATCAGCCCCGAGCCCGGATCAGCCCAGCGTTACAGCTCATCCCACAGGGCAGCACCTGCCCGAAAAGTATTTAACTCCTTCAAAAGACGGGGTGACACAGCGCTTAGTGACATGGTTTAGTGATGGGTTTTTTTATCAGACTTAGGCTGATGGTTGGACTTGATCTTAAAGGTCCCTTCCAACCCGGACAATTCTATGAAACGAGTAAAATCCTTATTGCAGGTCCCTTGTTAATGTGGTACCAGAGGAACTCAAGGGAGAAGGGTTCGTTCCGTGCATGAGCTCAGCGCGCTCCACGGCTCCGTCCCCAGGGGAGCCCCGTGCGGGTCCCAGCGCCGCAGCCCCCGCTGCCGGAGCCGAGGCCGGGGACGGCTGGAAAAGGGACTCCACCGGACAGGGAAAAACATGGAAAACATGCTGTAAGAAATGCCGTGAAAGATTAAACTGAACTGCAACAGTCACACAACTGGGATTTTAAAAGCTGCAGGAAAATACTTGCACGGTCAAATTGAGTCATAAAGCTATAAATAAATTTAGACTGGTAATTAAAAAGTTCTAATCTGCTATTTTGAAAAATAATCAAGACTCTTCTGCTGCCAGTAGAACCCTCCAACACTAACCCGGACACCGACTTTTATGAATATGTACACACGGGCTGATTCAACACCGCTTGTGCAGAGCCATTTTCTACTTTACCAAACAAAAGAACAATTTGCAAGAAATAAAAATCAATAAACACAAATAAGAAAGTAGAAACAAAACCCTAACTCGGAGCAGGAGGAAGAATAGAAGGAGGGAAAGATGGAAACAGGGTAAGAGCAGCAGAAAGGAAATTTTCTTCCTTAATTCTTTCAACAGACCTTCAAGGAAGCTCCGGTTAAAAGGGGAACCGATACGAGAAGAAAGTCAAGATGGTAAATTCTTCAGGGCACCAACAGGCTGTACGGGGACTTGCACAATCTGTCTTTACCCCTGGCATAGGCTTTCACACTTTTTTGTCAATGGAAATAATACATTTACATGCGGAGCAGCTTATTATGGAATATTAACTAGTGTGTTGCATTCTGGGCTGTGCTTCAGTGGGAATCTATGGAGGAGCGGGACGGGGATTTGTGCCAATTTTAGGTTTTGGCCTCGGTCCATTTGGTGCGGATCCAGGATGACTTGGTCGACTGTTGAGTCATAGGTTGGTTCAATTGACATTATTTTACATTTGACTAGTTATTGTTCTTTAAACTTTGAACAGGAGTCCAGAAGCTCAAAAAACAGCAGTGAACCAAAAAGAAAGAGGCCAACGCAGAGTTTAAACAAGGTCCTTAAGCACGAAAAATACTCTCCTTAAATGACATCTACTTTCAGCAGAGACGGCTAAAAACCAAACACAATTAAAAAAAATTCTGTTATATTACCAAGTATCTGAAACACACAATATTAACTTCCAAATCACTGAAGAAGTTCTGAGACATCCCCCTCCTCCACTAACACCAAGGTGGGAAGAGAAGCAAACCTTTGCCCCTCCAAAACAAGCCACAGGGCACGGGGACTGGGTTTGTAACGGGGGCAACAATAAAATACTCCCGACCAGCAGAGAGTGACTGTGCACACCGGGAACTCGCTTCACCCGAGACTCCATCTAAACCTGGGGAAAAAAAAGTAATTTAAGCCCCAAAGTTCACTGTTTCAGTCCTGCAGACAGACTTTTCTCGGGGGAAGAGCAGCCCAAGGATACCACGGGACTGTGCTCATAAACGTGGGTGTGTTTCACTGGGCTGGGGTCAGAACGGCCCCGTTATGCAGAAGCATTGCATTTAACAACAGACTTTTCCAGTGAAGGTTGACTCCTTATTTCCAACACGTCTCCTTGACTCATTTTTTCCCCGCTCCATTTTACCCCAATTTCAGACAGCAGCTATGTTTGCAGCAGGTTTCGCCCCGCCCCCCCCATGAGGGAAATTCAACGTTATTTATATCTGCCTGTTTTCAGAAGAGTGATCAGCAGGCACAGAAAGGAGCAGGACGAGCCTGAGCCGTCTCTAACGGAGGAACGCAGCGAGGAGAGACTGGGCTCTGCTGCAACTACCCAGCAAGGAGAGAATCAGCTTCCTAACAACTTCCAAGAGCGCGAAAAAGAAATAAAAAACCGATAAAAACATGATATACGGGTACTTTGCTGGAAGACAAAACCACTTCTGATGATTTTGAGATCTCAGTCGCAGAGGAGGATGATTGCAAGATGTTCTTCTCGGTGCTAAAGGCCAGAACTGAGATTCAGCGCCAACTTAGCGTTGAGGATTGTGTAAGGAGCTGCCCCCGAAGCGCGGGGATTGTGTTCCCCATTTAGTCATGAGCAGTAACTTCCCCTGAAAGGGCAAAGATTCTTTTTCACCACAGTGGGCAGAGAACAGGAATTCTTTTGCAGGCACGACAGGGAGCAAATTCAAAATTCTTGGCGACTTAAAAATGAGCAAGTTGCCGAAGGAGGAAACCCCGCGACGGCACACGCTGAGACCTCCCGCCCGCGCCCTGCCAAAGGGCTCCCTGTCATGTTCCGTGTTTAGTTTCTGGAGCATTTCATCCTTCACATCCAGACCAGTGTGTGCACGTCAGAGCTTACAGCCGAGCACACCCGTCTAAAAGGTATTCTCCAAAGTCTCACAAACGCTTTCAATGCCCTTAAGAACCCGGTTTCATTTCACGTTCCCTGGCCTCTGACACCTCCGACGCACAGAACACACACAAACCCGCCCAGCCCCACACCTGAACGGGAAGAAAAGCCCGTAATAGGTTTGTTTATTGACATAAAACCAGCCACCTAAACTTGTGTAATATTTTCAGGAGGACAGGCAAGGAGTGCTCCCACAGACCTGGAAGGTACGTACAGCTACTGTATGTTATTTTCATGGCGCTTTTAAGTCAATGTTATTGAATTATCTAGTAGAGTGCTATAATTACTTTTGTCAACACTGTTAAGCAATTACAGATACAATTTCTGCTATAACATGCACACGCAGTAGGTTATTATCTGCTTTTATTTCCACTTGGCATCTGTGTCACACACTCAAGTCTATCAAGATGTTTCATCACAACCTTGTTTCATGCTCCCGGACTTTACAAGCACTTCTTGTCTTGGGGTTTTTTTCTTCCCCACGATACTTTCAGACCTTGCCTTCTTTCTCTCTCCCGGATTTCTCCTGTTATTTCACCCCCCTCCCCTGCCCTCTTCCTCTCCCGCTCCCCGTCAGCTGAAGGAAGCTCTATTCCTTCCTTGCCCAGCCTCGCAGGGTTTCCTGGCCACATTGTTCATCTCTGCCTCTTTGTGTATTTTCTCTTCCTGAGCAGCGCTGGGAACCCCTCCCAATTAAAACGCCAGCTGTAAACCTCGTTAACAGGCTGTTTACCTCCCTCAGAACTATCGGGAAGGTGAGGCGCAGATAGTGCTGACCCACCTCTCTCCCCAGCACCGCTTCTCCCCGGGAGCATCCCCTGTGTCCCCAGGACCCTCGCATCCAGCTGGAAACGGTGGGAACTCCAGCATTCTCTCACAAAAGTATTAAAAACTTTCCTGGTGGGAAACTACATTCTCCTTTCCTGAATTTCAGTGTTAATTACAACTAGACGCGCTCTTAGAAAGGTCCTTTTACAACCCATCGCTGTTTATCATTATCTTTCCGTATCTTACGCTGACAATTGGGTCACTCGGGTCAGCCCACGGAACAGGTCATGGTATCTCAAACAGAAAATTTTAACTGATTGTGATTGAGTAAATCTTGAAGAGTGACGACAGTTAATGCAGTAAATATCGCATTCACATCTGCAACAAGGTTTCAAGGCACTGCTGTTCAGCTTATGAAGTCCATACCGGTAGGAGAGCTGTAGCATTCCTTACGGAGAAATGGGAAGCTGTTCACTACTGAAATCTGGTAGGAGGCAGAACTCCCTGCATGATAGATTTTAGGAGAGGCCAGAGATCACACCACTCACCACCCCAGGAAAACAGGTGTTTAATTCAACTTTTGAAGACTATGTATCAGCCAGCAGGTCCTTACTCCCTTACAGAAGCTTCATTATCCAGGCTGTTGATAAAACAGGTATTTCAGCTGTTTCTCGTATGTTTCATGAAACCAAACAATATAAAACCACAAAAATACTGGGTTTTGAGCTGCAGCTAGGAAGGGTTTCAAGGCACAGAAGGTGCTGTCAAGACCTGAAAAGAGCGTGCAAGAGAGGAAAATCTGGCAAAGCCAAAGACACAGGATAGGGAGGGGGAAAAAAAAAAAGGTTTATCTGCCAATTTCTTAAAATATTTCTGTTACCTGTCAGACAACAGTCAATCCATCAATCCTACCTTTTAAAAACATTTACATAAAGCAAAGGGAAAGAAAAAAAAGATCCCCATCAATCAGACATGACTGAGAAGACCCCACTGGGGTAAAACTTTCATTTACCAAATCCCAGCTTCTCACTCAGCATCTCGAGTAGTGAGTACCACAGGAACACAGCCCAGCGCACGCCCTGCAGCCTCAAATGACTGATTTTTAAGATATAACTATCACATCCTAAGAACAAAATTTAAAAAAAATTAAGATTTAGGCTCAGACTTAGGGTCCAAATTAATTTCACCTAACTTTGGGAACCAAAGGAGGTACTGATTTTAGAACTTCTGCTACAACGATTGACCTTGTCAATACGGAGAAACACTGAACAGCAAAGAGTAATTCAAGCCTGTTTCTCCCCCCCTGCCTAATGCAGAAAACTGAAGTTTGGATAATTATGCTCTTATTTATGAGACTTCAGCACGCCTAAATTTAAATGAGATTAACCAACGCCTGAATTTAAATCATACTCAAATTGATACGAAGGAGTCATTTTCTTAAGGTTCATATTTTCGTATTTTGGACGCTGAATGCATAGTCACTTATATAGAGTTGTTCCCCACTCGTAACACAGATTTTCTTGTTAGCCCCCATTCCGTAACACAGATTTTCTTGTTAGCCCCAATTCTGTTGTTGAAAACATAAGAACTGATTCTCCAAGGTGTTGAGCTATTGTCACTTCCCAGTGGCTCCCAAAGCCATGGACGCCGAGGACTCCCTCGTTCCAGAAGGAAAACAAAGGAAACGCCACGAGAGAAATGTAATAATTGTCACTAACTGATAACACTAATACAACCAAACCACCAACTTCCATTATTTATGATACTTCTCTGTATTTTGGAAGCTGTGCTGTTTCAAAAAGCTTGGAACAGTCACAACTTAAACCATTTTCCCACTGCAACAATCCATAAAAAAATACCAAAGGAAGCCAAAGGTCTGGAGTCGTTGGTCCGGGCTGGAGCTGGCCCGAGCGAGGCCAAGCAGCGAGATAAGGGGCCGGCCCCGTCAAGGAGAGCACGATAAGTGTTTCCCTGGATTGCTTATTCTTGCAGTTTTAATCACAAGTCTTGCAGCATCTGGCATTTTTCCTTTAGCTCCGCTTAAGGGCTTACAACTGTGAGAATCTCCCCTTTCTCAGCAGATCTGCGCTGGGCTGGGAGCGGGTGTCCCCGCGGGCGAGAAACACGGGGCAGCTCGGCCTCTCGGGCGCTTCTCAGAACCTCGTGATGAGGTTGAGCCTCAGACCATGGTGCCGGCGGTGGTTTTAAGCTTTAAGAGAAAAACTTGGAATCTTTTAAGGAGTTTGGAGGAGGAAATGCGGTCCACGGCTCACTGCTAACGCTGCGCGAGCGGTCCCAGCTTCAGAGCACGTCATTAACGAACCGCAAGCGGTTAACGAGCAGACCGGAGGCAGGTCCGTGTGGTTGCACACACCCTACACATACGTGCAGGTATTTCCCAAACTCCATGCGTTATGGGAATGGAATACGTTGCGCTGCCTGAAGCCCTGGAGAGATTAGACGTTGCTGGGCCCGGTGGAGGACTAATTACAGCCTTAACTGCCCCCCGTAACGCGTGTGCTCCTCGTTAGCCTCCTTCCCCTGAAACTCCAAGGGCACGGCATTAACTCCACTGCTCTCCTACCGCAGCACCAGCAGCTTTCTTACCCAGCCCAGAGGCACTCGGGAGCACTGGGAAGTCAGAAATAACAGAGTTTCTTCCTTTCAGACTGACTTTTTTACTAAAGGCACCAAGCAAACCCCCATAGTTTTCTCAGTATCACAGGGGCTGTCACTTACACAAACCCGAGGCGTTGAACAGACCAGAGAAACCACTAAGTAATCTTAACGTGATCCTGGAGGTGGGAAATGGACTGGATAATGCTTTAAAGTGTTGAAGTGTTAAAATCGAAAATTAGTACTGAAGAAAACCATTCAAAACACTCAAATCCAGTTTAAACTAAGTATCACTGTCTTCAAAAGCAGCCCTTAAATTCAGTCCTGAATTACAACATGAAGAGAAAGTTTCCATGCACAAGCTTACAGGAGAGATTCCTCACACCCTTCTTGTATAAAACAAGCATTTCACTTTGCATTTATTTGAGATAACTGGAAAAGAAGGCGGCTCCTATAATCCATCTTCACTCTTCTAAAAATCTCCTTTCTTTTGATTTCCCAAGATACAGAATGTTGTGTCCCTTCCTTAGACTTTCTAAAGCCTTACAAGAGACTGGGAAAAGGCACCGGTGTGTTAATATCCCGAATCCCAGCCCTGACCCCGTCCCTGCGGCTGAGCCCAACTCTGGGCGTGCAGTCACGGCGGGACCCCCGGGGAGGCAAAACCGGCCTCCGAGTCGCCAGAAGCGCAATCGCTATTAAAATCCAGCATCACCTGGATGAAGATAATCCTATTTTAAACAGATGTTCACCTATGCTGATCACAGAAAGAGACAAAATTAGGTTGGAAATCAGGTTCTATAGAATAAGTAAGTAAATTAACCGCAAGATACCCGTACTGCTCTTTCAGTTGCACTGCCCAAGCATCCTCCGATTTCTTTTTGACCTCAAACTAAAGGTCAAGAGGAGAGATTATATCTAAAGCTGCTGTTTAAGAAATAATTACTGTAAAGTTCCCTGTGAAAGCAGATTTACTCGTAACATCCAAACAGTCCTAATTTCTTGACACACACAACACCGCGTGAAGGGATGCCACCGAAATACCCTGCCCATGCATTCGTGCCAGACTGAAGAAGTCATGAGCTGGAATGAATAATCAACATGTTGTGTTGGTGTCTTTGAAAAAAAAAAATCCTTCTCTGTTGAAGGAGGGGAGCCCCGAGCAGGAGCCGCCCGCCACGCGCTGCAGCTCTCCCGGCAGAAGCGTTTTGTTTTGGAATATGTGAGAGGGTTTTGAGGGGGGAAGGAAAGGGACGCGGGAAAGGAAGCCAGTTTCCTGGCAGATCTTTAGCATAATTACACAGGCAAAAAGATCAATTACAGGCATTCATTCAGTCTAATTATTCTCCAGCTTACAGGATAGACATATTTAACTTAGCATTACATAAATTAGATCGCTCAAATATTGGAAGAAATCTAGTCACACAAGAGCAGAAACGCCAGGTTGTTTTGGCCAGACGTGTCCTGGTTCCCCGTGCTTCACGTTGAGTTGTCTCCCCCTGCCTCGTCGCTCCCAGTATGCAGAAAATACTGGTGTGGAAGGTGGTTTCCAAAGCAGAGTAAGCTCTGGGTTTCAGGCACGTGGAAAGGCAGCCATCGGGCACCTTCTGCACCCCGGGGCCAGCCCAGAGCCCGTGTGCGCCCCAAACACCCCCCCGGGCCGAGCAGAGCTGCCCTGAACGAGCGTCTCAACCAGGGAAAGGAAATTAAGTGTGAAACTGCCCCACAATTCAAAAAAAAGAGATGAATTTCAAGGCCAGCCCATTCTCGACCCACCATTGGCAAGAGCGCTTCCTGAAGGCTTTAAGCAAAAGTTAAAAGTCTCCTTGCAAAACGCACAAGACCCAGTAGCTGAGTCGCTCTACTGTCTCTCCCTGATTTTAATATTTAGGCCAGGAAAGCTGTTTAATTGGAGGAAAAAAATGTTTCTGTTTTTTTTTTTTTCGTATTTCAAAGGAAAGGAAATGAGCAAGTAAAAAGGCTGAGCCCGAGCGTGAGCCGGGCCGCAGGGGAGCTGGAGGCACTGGCACCCGGCCCATTTACAGTACGGTGGTTACTGGTGTCCGAGCACTGGTAACTGGGGAGGGGATCCGCGGATCCCAAGAACTACGCTTTCTGTTGAGAGGGGAAGGAAGGACAAAGCGGACAGGGATAAAAACATTCGTCACTGATGGCTACTACAGCCACTTCTCAATTAGTAAAGCCTGTTCTTAAAAAAAAAAAAAAAAATTAAAAAAATTAATGTAAAGTTAACACCCTTATGTATCGAAGAAGGCAAAACCATTTCAATACAAGCAGGAACCGCGTTATTGAAGAGAAGCAGTGCCCCTATGTACGTCCCCCATTGACAGCTCCAGCTTCCAGGGCTTCGTGCTCCTCATGTACAAAGCACGTGCCAAACTGAAGAAGACGCGCACGTCACGGACGTTTAATTCCTTCTAAGGGCTCTCGGTTATTTAAGACTAAGTTTAACCTTGTGATTCAAGAGAAAAAAACAACTGCTGATGGCTGCTTATAAATATTCCAATCAGGAGAGGCTGGAGGTGTCATTCTTTCAGGGCAACTCCACGAACAGGAGCTCCGGGAGCCGCAGAGCCGATGCCCGGTGCCGGCTCCGTGCTGTCGTGCCGGCGGGGGCCGCGGGAAGGGCCCCTCTCCCTCCCAACGGGGACAGCAGCTCCGGGCTCTCCCCACACCTCCCTCCCGAACGGCTGGAACAAAGCGGACGCAGCTCTGGGGTCTGAGCCCCTCGCACGGGGCAGTTACAAAAATACTAGTGCGTTGACAGAAAAAAAGACTGCATTCTAAACCATCTTTCACAGCAAGACAACTCTAATTTTGTCCCACGCCCTGGGACTGACCAACCGATTTCAAACTCATGACTCAAAACGTCTGTCTGACATTTGCATGTCTACACTGAGACAAAACTGGCTACTTCTTTAAATAATAGTAAGTATCAAATATCGCCATTCTATACGTATCTTCTAATCTAATTAAATATGTTTTTTTCTAAAAATTTTTAAATATACTTGTGTATAGTTTCATGAACTGCCAGCCAGTGATATAACGGAGACAAGTATCCTGGGATGGGAACAAAATCAGTTTTCATCAGCCAAAATGTTTCATCTAGTGAATTCCAACATGCCGGGTCTGTCAACTGCAAACCTAGGAATGGCTTATCACACGGAACAGCAAAATCTAGACCGGTTTGCTTGCCGAAGGCTGAAATTTGGACTACTGAAAGGTTAGGTGTAAGGAGAAAAAAAGGTAACAACGAAGGTGTCACGACTTCAAGGGGATGTGGTCAAGCTGGATGCCTCAGCACACTCCAGCTCAGAGAAACAGACATTAAATCCAGAAGTACGGGGAGAAGATTCAATTCAAGCTCCGTAGAAGGAGAGGACGCAGGAGATGCTGTCCCTGTGCCGATGGCCGGGTGGCAGCCCCCGAGGGGGTCCCATCAGTGATGACCAGCAATGGGTGGAGACACGGGGCAGGGGCAGAATGAGGGACTCACACGCTGGATGGCCCTTTGGTTACCTGTTATTTGCATTTATGCATGAATCAGAGACGGGGGAAGTTGAATATGCAAAAGTTATGTTGTCTGAATGCTCAATATAGCTCCAGCTTCCTGAATTAATGGTCGCTATAATTTTTAAAAACTTTAGGTTGCTCTTCTACCCAGAGGATGCTCTGTGCCCCTCCGAGTCCTCCCCTGCCCGCCTGGCACAGCACAAACCACCTACAGCTCGGGGTTTGGGACCATCTCCCCCACTTACCGACTCATCTTCTCCCCTTTCTCTGGCCTCTTTCTCCGTGTCACCTTTCCACTCTCCTCATCCTCCTCCAAACCGATCTATTTTGTCTTGATTTTAAAGTTCTGGCTGATCCGCCTTGGCTCACACCTCCGAACAGTGGTTTCCCCCCATTCTCTGAGCTCCCACCAAAAGGTAAATTCAGATTAAGGAACACACAGCCCCCGTACCACACACACACTGCTTGGTTTTCAAAGACCTTTGCAACATCCCTTTACATGTATATGTACAACATTTTACACTTGTCCGCACCTTTGTTTATTTATATGAACTATTTTTATGTCAACAGCTTCCAGAAGGACTAAAATAAAAGCACCAAACTAAATAAAGCATCCCCCCCCCGTCTGCAAGAGGTACAGCGTATACACGGAGAGGGATCCTGTCTTCATTGTGCCGCCAAGAATAGAAAAAGGAAGCAGAGACTCGTCTAACTCAGAGATCCAAAATAAAAGGTGACCGTGTCAATGTTTACGAGCGTTACAAAAGTATAATCAAATGTTTGATCCAGATTTTGGAGATGCAGGATGGTAGTAACTACAGCAACCCCCACCAACCCTCAAGAGCCTGGCGAGGGGGGGACAGCTGGGGACAGCTACTGAGGACAACGTACACGCCAGAGAAACCCACCTTTGTAATAGAAGATGTGAATTTCTTAGATGCCTTTGGAACCACAACTCCCAGGTGAGAAAAGCGAGGGAGGAATCTCCCCTGGCAGCGCCCCAACAGCCCGCCCCCCAGAACTACCTGCACCCGTCTGCAAATTTGCAGACCAAGTGAAGTATGGAATTTAAGACACGGGGTGGGGGAAAGAGGTGAATACACCGATAGTAACAGTGAGAAAACAAAATTTGTGCAGGAAGGCACCGTTACAGCCACACAGGTTTCACTAGTGTTTGTGGGAGAGGTTGTCTCTGCCGGCTGGCACGTCCGTGGGGACGCCTGGGCCACTGCCACCCAGGCCGTGGCTCCTTGACACCGCAGGGACCGGACCAGACCCACATCCCCCCCCCACTGTCCCCCCCCGCCCGGGGGGAGCAGGCCCTGTGCCCGCCCCTGGTTG
>JAOXJK010000051.1:41326919-41343903 GCA_025774025.1 Xenus cinereus | reverse complement strand
CCCCCCGGGGGTGCCGAGCTGCTGCCCAGGCTGGGGACCCCTCGCGGGGCACAACCCCCCCTTGTTTAATCCTCGCAATTTCCTGTTTACATTTGACCATCTTTTCCGGGATTTTTGTTCACCACACTTGGGCAAGCTTTTCCTTGTGCTAAAATGGTCATTTTTACTTTATCGTTATTATTATTTTTCTAAATAAATTGAGCTACTTGGAGCTGTCAGTGTATCACAACACGATACGTTTCTGGCACTCAGTCCGCGAGCCAGTCTCCGAGCCCTGTAGGGGTTTCTCGGTGTTGCTTCTTTAGATTTTGGCAAGTTTTGTTTTTTTAAGACCCGCAGCAGAACACCTTCCCTTGACAGTGGCTTCGACCAGCGGGGACATGCACCGTAAGGCTCAGAACACATTGCCAAAGCCATGATTTCACCTTCCAATGCCCAGCCAAGAAGTTATGCCATCTTTACAAAAGCAGAAGGATTACTAATAGCTTCGAGTAGGAAAAGCACGAGTGAAGAAAAAAACTCTGTTGAACTAATTTCCCTTTTTTTAATACAGAACCTAGAAAGAGAATCCCTGGTTAAAAAAAAAAAAAAAAAAAAGGCAAACCTCAAATTTGTTCTTAAAGAACGGGCCAAAACAAAAGAATATGCACCTCCCTCAAGGCACCAGGATTAACAGTTTGGGAAATAAACACCTCTGATTGTTGAAATGTTTTGGGTAAAACTTGGAATTGCACTTTTGCTGTCTCTAGGGCTTCCCTCACTGTGTTCTATTTAATTTGTAAATGAGGATGGCAGCCTTGAAACGCTGCACACAGGAGGGCAGAGCTGGTGGCACTTCTAAATGCTTGGAAAGATTCAAAGAGCTAAAAAGCTGCATTTCCTTTAAAGCTCTTCCTCGGTTTCTAGGCTGGGGTCAGCCAGGAATAGAAACCCCAGTCACTTCCTCCCTCCCCGCTGGGGGGTGTGTGTGTGTGTGTGTGCGCGCGTGGTGTGTGCGTGGTGTTTGCGTGTGCATGGTGTGTGCGTGGTGTGTGCGTGTGCATGGTGTGTGCGTGGTGTGTGCACCACCGGGCTGCCGGCCGGGACACCCTGCTCACACAAACACGGGCTACAGCAATATTGCAGCCTCCTGATCGGTATTTAATAAACCATCAGACTTTCCAAGCTCTAACGCGTTAAAGGAATCTTTAAAGTGATAAAATAGGTCCAAGGTCATTTGTCAAACCAGTTGCTCTGCTTGGAAAGAAGCTGTCGAATACCCAGCGTGGCTAAGAATGTGATCTTGCAGGGATCCTAATAGTAACTACTCTAATAAATAAATAAACAAACAAAAAAGAATGCTCTGCTACTCAAAAAAAAGAGCTCTGGGCAGATGGATTTCTACAATATTTACATTTTATACGAGGAGTTTCAGCACTAAATTTCCTTCTTATTAAACCATGCCCATAACTTGCAAATAACCTGGCCCTTCATTTGAACAGACTTGCCTGACTCAGGAAAGGTAATTCATTACAGAACTCGTTAGATGGGTTTTGTTATAAATGAGGGTGTCAGAAGAGCTGCTCTGTCAGTTCAGAAAATGGCAGATGTGTGGGGCTTGGCAGGAATACGTGTTCAGGAAGGACAGACTTCTTAAAACGAGGTGAAAATGAAACCAAGGGGCTTTACAGCAGCCCGGGAGGCAGATGTCAGAAGAGAAGTGACTGACTCTCTGACACCAGGGGCACCTTGCCGAGGCCCTGACAGAGCAGAAAAAACGCTTTTTCTGAAATATGGATGAAAGCAGCAGCTTTTGTCTACAGACAGCGTGGAGGGAGGCTGCATTTGGGATACAGGAGCTCCTCCCTACCTTGTGCTGCTTCACATAACAGGGCGCGCACGTCCAATTTCGTGTTCATTTTTCTTCAGTAAATGTTCATGTTCGTTTTCTATCAGTATCATTTGGTCAAAGTCAGGAACACAAAAAAGCATTACAAGTCTCCCCTGTCCTCCAAAAAGGGATTACCTCATTTAAGAAATTAATGGGCAAAAAAAGACACACTACCATTCTTTACAAATTCAGTTTTAATCTGTTTGGGAATCTCAGTAAGGTAGTGAAAACAAACTCAATTTCTTTTCAAGTAAGTACAACTTACAACCTTTCACGTTCTCTTTCTTTATATTTTATTCCATTTTAAACCACTCTTTCTGTAACAAGTATCTCTTCAAGACAATAATTTAGCATATTCCTAAAACCTAATCCTACTGAGCTAAATGAAAATATGTAAGTTCCTCTGCTGAAAATAAAGAATTAAGAAGTGGTGCAACCCTTCAGTCTCAGCAGAGTTGTTTGCCCCTGGAATCTACCAGAGATATCACTGAAATAAATGAAAATAGCATACTAAAAATAATTCGCCAGTATCGCTTCGGAGTTTCCTTATCAAGATCTTAAAACATTTTAGAAGTTAAAATTTGATAACAGAGCAGTTTCTTGCGTTCATGAGACAACTGTTACACGGAGGTGAGCGTTTCTAATGGCACTTACAGGAAAAAAAGCTAATTTCTTTAGGCTGTTTTAAACAACCCCCCGGCTTTCAGATGTAACTCAGGACAGTCTTTCTCTCCACTTCTTACCACTGAAAACTTCTCCATCTTATGCTTTTTGAGCACCTCCCTTGCCCCAGCCCCTTATCGCAAAAAGGCTGGTGTCCCCTGTCCTTGATGCAGGGCTGTGTGTCACCTAACGGCAGGGCTGCCACCGCCAGCCTCTCCTCACCCGCCAAAGAATAAGCACACAAAGCCCTAAATCTTTAAAAAGAAAGTCCTAACAGCGTACGACTGGTCTTCCCACTTTTAGTTTCTCTTTGAACACAGGAGGTACAGCCCCATACGTTACATCATCCAGCTGCCCTCCATAGCCGACCGTAGAATCATAGCATCATCTCGGTTGGACGGGACCTTTCGGACACATCGAATCCACCCATCAACCCAACACCGACCAAAACCATCACTAAAATATTGCTAAGGATAGAAGGAGACCACGTCTACCCCAAAACCGTCGGAATCTGCCGGCGGTTGAGACGTGCAGTTTGACTGGAGCTGTACTGAGCGCAAGCGCCTCGCTGGGGAGCGGTGGCCATCACACCTACACACCAGTCCCACCAGCGAGTGCCAGCCTCTGCAGGGCTGCTCTGCAAGGCCACGATACTAAAGTCTGGGCTAGTTTTAAAAGCCTACAGCCAAGGTGGGCACCCATACTGGGCAGATTCCTGTTTGGCGCAAGCCCTGTGCCACTGGCCAACACAAACCACACCAGCAGGGTTTGACAGCTGAAGGTACGACGACAGAAGGGGCTGGGTTTGAGGATGCCCAGAGGTCCTTCCAGTCCCATCGTTTGTGTCACTGCAGCCACTTACCGACGGGCAGTAGATGTCCCCTCCCCTGGTTATTAGCTCCTGAACTGGGTGTCTGCGCTCCCCGGTTTCCCCACACCCCTGCCCCGGGCATCCTGCCCCACGGCGAGGGCTCCTGCGCTGCCCCCACCAACGTTTCACCCAACTCACCCCTCCAGTTAATCTTTGTTTTGGAGTAAAGCTTTTCCCACTGATTAAAGACCAATTTATAAGGAATTCTGCCATTCAGAAAGAATCCAAATTGGTCACTTCACATGCAGGCTGCTGTTATTTCAATAAACATCTATTATCTTACTAAAATTAAATAGTGAAGTCAAACTCCACACCCCTTCACTGATCTCCAGCATCCAAAAGCTTTTCCAGACACCAAGTTCAGGTTCTCTAATTTCTAAAGCCTTTTTAAACACCTTTTCTCAGATAAGACTTTTTCTTAAATGTTTTATATTAGCTTATATTCTAATCTACTCCATGTTTTAAGAGAACCAAGATGCAGAATTCTTTTTAAAAAAAAAAAAAGTCTATATCTACATTACCCTCATACTGGGACAATGCAATTAATTTTGGAGCAATTCATACATAACACGACATAAACAGAAATTCAACAGGCAAAAAACCATCAAATTACCTGGCAGCAAAAGTAACACACAAAAATTAAAAAAAAAAAGAGAGAAAAGAATGGCTAGGTGATACGCAAACTGAAATCAGGACATGAAACTATAAGCTCTGCAAGTAAATGTTCTTTTTTAAGTGAATATGCACGGACTGCATTCTTGTGTAACAGATCTACATGTGTGCATGTGACATATGCACGTTTTCAGCACGGATTTGTTAAAAACCTTTAGCTGGTGGCTTCAGTAAGTTATTGCTTCAGAAAGGTAACAGAGAAGTCTTAGAAAGAACCAAAAATAAGCAAGAGTAAAAAATGCATAGGTGCACAGCGCTACATAATGTGCCTATGGAGCGGGTGTGTTGATTTAAAATATATTGTTACCAGTTTGCATCATCTGATCAAATGAAAAGTTAGGGCAAACCTACATTTTCTTTATGATGGCACATTGTAAGTGAATTCATACACACCTCATCGGTGAGCGATAGAAGAGATCACCCCGTCCTCCTCTGACAACACATCCATCTGACGGTGAACCTCCTCCAAAGCCGCACCAAACCGCCATTTCACGGGGCCAGAGAATGAATTAAAAGCAGTTAAAAACCACTTAGAAGAGCGGCTCTGGCTCTGGGAGCCCCGTGGCACACCAGCTGGCCACGGGCTGGCTCCTGCTTCCAGGGCGATGCTCCGCCATGAAGCAATTGCCATTTGCGGGGCTGACGTGTCCCGGCAGCGCTCCCCTGCCCCACGGGGTGCACCAGACCCTGTTGCCACATGATGATGTACGATCACACACACCAGACGAGCAGGTTCTCCGAGCGACAACAACGAAAATAAACTGCATCAGCTGCTCTCTTCTGTCACGGGCACCCGCTCTCGGCGCAGGAGGGACGGGCAGAGCAGAGCAGCCCTTCTGGAGCCCGGCAACAAAAATCACCAGGAACTCCAGAACTTCACACTTGTGCCCTCAAAAGCAGCTTCGGGTGGCATGGGAAGGCCTGGTTTAGAGACACACCACGTGTGGGTTAAGAGACCTCAGAGATGCAATGAAGCCAGGAGCGAGGCCAGGCACACACACACCCCCGGCAGCAGGGTCCTTTCTGGACCTCCAGCTGGGCTGGAAGAGACTCAACAAACCCCTCTCCCATCACACACAATTCACCCAGTTGGAAAGGAGCCGTGTTCTGGCTGGAGGATTCTCACCCAAGACCCAAACCTCACCTTTCTAAAAATCTCACAAAATTCCCAACCACAGCCATCCTGTTTTCGTGACCCTCTCACCCCAGAGATGCAGCCAAGCCACCGCCTACTCGTGAACAAAGAGGTCACCCACCTTCAAACCCTCTTCGCAATGAGAGCCTCCAGGAGAAGCGGGTACTCGGTGTCAGAGGCAGGAACTCGCACATAAAAACCCCAGCACACCTCAGCCCACGCTCCAAGGCTCTCACACACGACAAGCCCGAGGCAGCCCGAAGCCCATCAAAACAGATCTTGCAGAAAAGGACAAACATAGGACTTTTCCCAGTTTCCTTGAGAGGCTGATAACCAAAGCATCAGATCTCAGTTCAACAACAAAAAAAGGAAAATCAAGCCACAAAGCTACAAAACAATTTCCATTATTTGCTGATTTGAATAAACTACACGCTGCACCGATATTCAATTATTGGCTCGTACCTGGCAGTACAGGACTTACCCCATTTCCACAGGGAGTACTTTGAGGCAAACTACTCATTTCTGACCTGATTTCTTTTTTAAAGGCAAACTAGCACCCTGAGCAGCATTTACTTCCTTAAAATCCTATTGTTATACAAATGAAAGCAAGCAGAAACATGAAATATCTGAATAAAGCAACAGAAGAGTAAGTTGTGCCCTGCTGCTCAGAAGTTTCATATTAAATTTGTGTGACCATGATGCATAAATACGATCACGATCTCCAGCTGGTTTCTGACACACAGTAACTGTACAAACCTATTACGAATAGCACGAAGAATGTATTACTGTAAAATCTAATATGGAACTCAGTTTCTAAACTAAATTACAGTAGCAGTGAACTGAATTCAAGAAAGACGTTATTGTTACTATTTTGGAAATCCTTCCCCAAGTGCAGTTTTGCCTTCGCAATCTCAGGGCAGTTGAGACCTTTGATCAAAAAAGTGGGTGCGGGGTATAATATTGCATCTCCTCAACAACATATTAGCAGCTCGTTGGATATTCAAACAGCTTGTTGGATATTAATTTTCAAACAGCTCTTTGGATATTCAAGTTGCATCAGAATTATAATTTTCCATGAAGATTTAACATCGACTGAGAGCTCCATGGGTACATAAGGAATACAGAGCTTAAATTATAATTAACTGATACAGACAACATTAAGACTGCAGTTGACTGGCACAGAAATACACTCTACAAGGAGACATCAAGATGGCTTCTGAAGAGCACCATCTCCTCCAGAAATCCACACGATCATAGTCATTATTGATTTAAGGGACCGCTATTATAAAACTCTCCATGATACCCTGGATAAGTAACACTGTGCCCTGGTGGCCAAAGGTAGGTCTCCCACAGCAGCAGAAGCTGCCACCCCCTGCATTATGGAACCGGTGACACCCTGGTGCCAGCCAGTGTCACCCCTGGGAGCCAGAGCCGGTGGGGCTGCCCCCATCCCTCACCCTGCTGGGGACGTGCCAACCCACCTTCTGCAAAAGGAGAAGGGATGTGCTTTTGCCACGGCACGTATCGTTATATTCCAAGCAATACAGTCCATACCTCGCTCGCGGGAAGACACTGTGTCAGGCAGGAGAATAATCCTGGCCGGCAGCGTCCCGGTGGAGACGAGCGTCAGCCGAGACAGGTCCGGAGGCAGGAGGGATGTGCACAACGTCATACCTTCTCTGCAGTGAAGGTGAGGTAAGAAGAAAAACCTCCGGGAAAGACACGGTAATTGCACTAAATTGTTTCCCCAACCCAACAGCGCACTTCTGGAAGCCCCATTACTCACCCCCTCGTAACCACCATCACTCAAGGTGCGGGTCACGATGTGCAGGGCAGAACCTGCACCTTCCTGCACTCCTGCGGAAAGGCAGCTGGAGCTGCACCCCCACAGGCTTAATTAAAAGGAAAGCGAAAGACTGTGGTATTAATTGCCCCCCGCCCCCAGGATGGAGCGCTGTCTGAGCAGGTCACCCTCCGGCAGATCCCATCGCAGGTGACCAGCACGGCCATAGCCACCGTCTCTCTCACCCTCACATATGGACAAAGTTAACTGTATTTTTTGCGTTTAATTTTTTTTTTTTCTTACAGATATTTGTAACTAGCTGTTGTGAAGTCAGTGCCAAGACAATGAGCTGAAATAATTTCTTTCTTTTTTGTGTGTGTGTCATCTGTTCCAGCTGCATTGGTTCACCCCTGTCCCCTGGGGATGAGGTTATCCACTGACAGTATCTGCCTAGTATTTCCAGAGCCCAACACTGAGAACAGGATTAACTCCTGCCCTACGAGTGTTTGGGGTATTTAAGCAATGGCTCTATTACAAATGGGTATCGTACTACAGCGAACCAGTCAGAAAACCGCTGTGATGAGAACACAAATAATCTGTACATGCAACAATGCAATGCATTAATACTGCAGTAAATAAGATTAAAATTTGTATATAGTGCCAGACTCTGGGAGACAAAGACTATAAAACCAAAGAGAGCTTTAACACAACAAGCTCCCTGGGTCTCCGGCACAGAGCACTTACTGTACAGCTAAATATTCTTCCCAGAAACTACCTTACTGCACACACACACTTGTTTCTGTGCTTCTAAGAACAGTTAGAAGTTGATCATTTCATGAATGCGATTTGGAGTTCATTGCTGTACGCCAGAGGCGACACGCTTTCAGTTATTTCAGTAACACAAACCCAAGATCATTGTAACTACAGCTCTGCAAAGATTTTCCCGTTGCTTGTACCTTGTACTGAAAACAGGATTTTATTGGCATGTTGTTTATCTCAAGAACAGCGGCTCGGGCCCCCGTTGCAGAATGCCCAGGTGACAGCATGCCCGCGCAGCAGCGGCAGGGTACGGGCTCACTCTGCGCCCGCACCAGCAGAGGGATGGAGATCTCGTTGTGCCTTGCACTATTCCACAAGCAAAGGTTTTGTGAGGAGAAAAGTCACTACCGAGAAACCGATGTTCATTTTCTCCCAGGCACATTTCTGAGCGCTGAGTACTCGTAAGGCTTGTGGGGAAGACACTGATCCCAACACCCACTGGTGGGAGAACGGCTGTTTCTCAGGCCAGTGGTAACGAGCTTTAACAGAATGTCCAAAGAAAAAAGCTCCAAATCACATTTTGCACTGAAGTGGCAACACTGGATGCCTCATTTGCACTCCAAAGAGACCCAGAAGCCACAGGCTACTAAACAAATTTTAAAAATAAATCTATTAGCTTCCTTTGATGACCAGCTTACAATAAGAGGATAATGAGTTTGAAGTTTGCTTTCTTGATTGGCTCAAAGTTTTACAACCAACATATTAGAGGAGTCCGAGCAGCCGGGCCAGCACCCGCCCCAGTGAACTGCATCTCAGGAGCGGGGCAGAGAGGAGCTGGGAAGGTCCTTCCTGGAGCCCAAAGACAGGCTGGAAGGGGCATCGCCTTTCCCATCGCCCTTGGGACCAGCCGCAGGGCTTTGATGGCTAAAACAACAGGATCTGCCTTGGAAACTCGACTGGGTTCAGCTGGTGAGCAGCAGGGACAGAGATACGGCATCCAGTGCGGAAACGAGAGAGACAACACGCCGAATTTTGCCAAGGGTAACAAACACAAACTTTGGTACAAGCGTTACATCCCAGAGCGCAGTGCCGGGCTCCTCCTCTGGGATCTTCGCTACTTGAAGTGAGGCAACATTTAAAAAGAAAAAGAATTTAAAAATAGAGGAAGCCCCCGAAGGCTCTGGTAGGTGGTGGCTCTAGAAGGCGACCCAGGAGGAGAGGAGGACTCGGCAGCCCTTTAAAACGTAGAAATACTTCCAGTTTGCAGTTCCATGTACACATAGAGCAGCTACCGCTTGTTCATTTCCGGAATGAGCAGTAATAGTCAAATAAGAGGGACATTTGCATCTCCAAGACAATTTCCTGTCACTGTGTAAAAGTCATCTTTAACTCAGGAAGCATATTATGCAGGAGTTGTGTAATACACGTATTTCACGTTTTGAGACGATTGGTGAGTAGACCTGGGTCACCTATAGTTTTGCTTTCACTGCCAGGAGATACAATGGGGTTCAACCATCATTTAAGATGGATGAAAAAAAAACACATAATGGGCAACATAAATCAACTTGTGACTTGTGTTTTATAAGCTAGAACTAGGTTTAAAATAGAGATCATTGTAGGGGGAAATAACAGCACAGATTAACAATTTGGGCTGGACTTAGAAAAACCTACTCGGCTCTCAGCTGGCTGAGTGGATCAGCTGAGACTGGAAAAAGTGGATTACACCTTACACAACCTATAATTTACCTGGCTACCTTTTCATAAAGCCTTATAGCACATGCTGCAGGACATTCCTGATTCGTCCCTTCCTGCCAAAACAATTAGATTTTTTTTTTTGTCGTGTATTTCCAAGACTCAAACCCCAAGTACAGTATTACATTAAGCTGACAAATCACAACACAGGCTATTGAAACCTGGAGCGCTCCAAATAACAAGTCTGGTTTTTATATCAAAATAGAATTATTAAGAGAGACATATTTCCGTATGTACCATACATTATATCCTGCTGAGTCAGACAACATTTAAAGAACTCCATCCCCCCGTGCCAAGCCAACAGCCCTGGCCAGAAGCCAGGCTGCAACAACGCGGTAAGACAAACGGACAACTGACCTTTACCATTTCTAGCAAACAATCACTTCCCCCCCCCTTTTCTTCTAGTAAAGTGTCCGAGCGCAAGAATAATCCCAGTTGAAGCGTGGTGGCAGGAAGGGAACTTCTCCTGGAAGCCAAGCTTTGGGCCACGAGTGACCAGCAAAACTCCTTCCCCTTCCAGATTCTCCTCCTCCTCCGTGGCTTCGCTCAGCTCTTGCCCTTTCTTAAACTTCCTTAATGATCCTTATCCCCCACAAGCTTAAGTACTAGGAATGATTTCAAATGTAATAAGAGAAGCCGTAACACTGCCAGTGGGGCCCAGTTTTCGTATATTCTGGCTGTAGGCTGAGAGAAAAAGCACAGAGCAACCCCTGCGTCGCTGCGCTGCTGCTCATCGGCCTTCGCTCCCCCCACAACAGGCCACATCTCCAGGAAGTCACCAGAATAAAAAAAAGTCAAGCGATGGATTTAATGTATATTCCACGCAAGAGTCCTACGGGTGTGTTGCTAAAATCATTTCCTTGAAATTTAACAATTTTCACTGGCGCTCATGTAATAAATCAGAAATAATATCCCATCAGAGACAGACACCATCAAACCCTCTGATTCTTCAGTGAAACACTCACTGAATGCTTCCGGCCTTTTTGTTCCTCTTCCAGATACTGTCCCACTTCTTCTAGCTAAAAAAAAAAACATCTAAGGCAAATTTTCCCAGTTAGCCTACTTTTCCCTCCCTCGTATTCTCTCCACCTCCCCCTTCGGCAGGTCGCTGGCTCCGGTGGGAGCCCTGGAACCCCGCTCTCCCGCCACCGTCTCCGGTGCTTCACTGCCGATCCCGGAGATTTTGGGTATTCGCTGCCGAAACCCGGGGCTGCAGCTCCAAGTTGTGCACATCAGCACGAGCGCCGGCAGAGTCTTCCTCAGCCCCGAGACACAGACAGCCATTTGCTGACTGCGCCGACCCATCCCCATCCAACACATTTCCGAAGTTCGTATCCCGCTTGTCAACTTCGGAAACACCTCCTGCCGCTCACAGGGAGATTGATTAGTTTCCTCAGTCCTGATTAGCACTTGTCTCATTAAAGACAGCACGCTGGGCTATCCTTAGCAGCAAAATCACTCCAGAATTGCACGACGTCAATTCAAGACTGCGTGTCTATAGCGATGTTACCTGCGTTCCATTAGAACATCAGCCTGAATAGTACCTGAACACCAGGACGGAGCTGCAGCTTTTCTTCCCCTACGTCTAGTCTATAATTAATGTTATGAGTAGTCAAATAATTCTATCAACACCAAGAAATATTTCCTATTGGAACCTGAAGTTTAACAATTCTGAATTCTCAAAATCCCAGCCTTCACCTCACACAAACAGTGTCTAAAATAAAAAATAAAATAAATAAAAAAAAGACCACAGGAACCTGGCAAGATCGTCCTTCCTTTATTTCTACAACAAACGCCAATTTTGTTAAGTCTTCTGTAAGACAAACAAACAAACCCACAATACATCAACTTAAACTAACCCAGTTTAGACCAAGTATTTCTGACGAGGTTCAGGAAGAAAGAGAATTCCTGCTTCAAACCCAGGGTTCATTAGTAACTCAAGCATTTTAAAAGAAAGATGGAGTTGCCTCTATTTTAGGGGAGGAAGCAAACCCAAACAATGCTGGCTTTAGAATTGTACTTGGTAGTTTTAGTGTGTAAAAACCCTTGGGTAGCAAGACCAGCGTCCATAAAAGCTAGAAATAATGAATTTTAACACAAAACTCAACTAGGAGCCACCCCAAAATACACATTCCTTAAATTAATAAATAAACAATCCATTCTCTTAAGGCAAAAGGTGGCAATAAAATGTAAGACACCCCCCCGGGAAGCAGGGACGCAAACCCCTGCAGCAGCAGCTCTAACGCTGCCGGGCGGCGGGACAGGCCTGTGCCCAGGCTGTGCAGGATGCGCCCCTGCCCACCCCAGCGCTCTGCCGGGGGCTTCTGCCGGCTTCCCCCAGCTCCCCCGGCCCCCCTCTCCCCCCTGCCCCCTCGTACCCCCCGACCACGCTCCCAAAACCGCTTCAGAAAGCGGCGCCAGCAGCCAGCGCCGCTCTCCTCCCCACGCCAGGATCAGATCTGTTCCGCACACATCAGCAGCTTGAGAGGGCTTTCACCACAACATTATCAGGAACACAGTACGTAAAAACACAGTATATAAAAATTGGTGTTTATGAAATTCCCCAAAAGCCAGGCAAACATCTACACATAAACCTTTCACTTACGAACGCGCTTGGTTCTAGCTAAACAGTTCTGTAAATAAAAGCAATGCATTAACTTCACAGAAGTGTTCTCCAAAGGGATGTTTCCATGATCTACCCGGAATCCGCTTACTCAGTCACTGAAATTCACCTCCCAAACCCAGGAACAGCTCTACTTGCTTTGATACAGGTTTTATAAATTGCCATTAATGATATAGTGAAAGCAAAAATAAAAAACAAACACCAAAACCCCCCATGAAACGAACTAAAAACAACACAGAAGCTGTATTTCCACACGTGAAGTAAGCACAAAGGATTTCTACTTTGTAAAAATAAATGATAAAACACATTCAATAATCATATATCAAAGTGGACTTTAACCACAAAATCCAATTTTCCTTTCTGGATCCCTTACGTTACAAATTGCTTTAAGCACTTCAAAGAAAAAAAAAAAAAAACAACAAAACAGAACAAACACCACATCTTCAGTATAAAAATCAAAAACTATGGAAGAGATTTAGAATGAAAGCAAGTTAAAAGTTGTCTTCCTGAAACAAGGAAGAAATCCTCACACACCTCACTCCCACCGTGGGAAAAAGGAGCAAACAACGCGCGGGGAGAGCCCGGGGCCCGGTGGGAAACACTCCGGGGATCAATTGTCAGCAGGGCAATAAAAAAGGAAAGTTAAAACAGACACTTCATTAAAAGCCTACAATTACCAGTTTTACATATGGGGGCTTGAAGAGCCATTTTCTAACTGAAAGACAGCAAACCCCTCTTCCTCCACTGAGACCAAAGCGAGCTGGTGCAAGCGTACGTTCAATAAAGACTGGGTAAGGACACATCCACCCGGCTGCTCCCTCTGGAATCACAGCCTGTCCCCGCTGCAAGGGGACAGGGACCCGGCCAGCCGTGGGGAAAGCTGCCACCACCGAGGGGACAGGGACCCGGCCAGCCGTGGGGAAAGCTGCCACCACCGCGCTTGCTCTTGAAGGGCAGAGGAGAAGTGTTTACTTGAGTATCCGCACGATTGAATTACTCGTAGAAAACACCACTACAAAGTCGCTCGCAATAACCAGCTTCCCTCAAGCACCCTGCTCTCAAAAGCACACCTCTACCAAGCCCTCCTCTGGTCCTATTTCAGAGTTCAATTCCAGGTATGTTTAAATCTTACTGCAAATTTTCTTATCCCTTTAAATGCAGTTATTAAACAAATTGCTGAGTATTTCCTACTTGGAATCTTCTTGTCCATGTAAGGTAAATGCAATACCAAGCAAAGCTAAAACTCTAGTTCAGCTTCAATGTAATTCTAGAAATTTACCCAGCAACCAAGTTATTTTTGGGCACAACATTTAAGTAACACTAGGAAGAAAAAAAAAAAAAAACACAAGTCTGCACACAGCGATTGATCCTCTAACCCTTGAGAATGAAACAGCTTTTGTATACGCTTAAATACTTCCTTCTACGCTGCCTTGTGTATGGATCCTTCCACCACGTACTCACTTCTCCCTCTAGGCTGTATCTTAAGATTTTTTTTTTTAATTTTTATTTATTTTTAAAAGCATACCAGCTCCCCTCCTCTTTTATTCCCTTCAATACTAATAGCTGAGCACTTGGTTAAAGCCACTACTGTACTACAGCACAAACAAACCCCAGTGGTGTCTGCCCCGACAGCCGTACACAACAAATGAAAAGGGGATGACTGACTCTGAAAGAAAAAAAACCCAAAAAACCACAAACCAGCGTGCATGCAGTTGTGCAACACATACTTGCAGTATTTTAATAAAAAGCAATGAAAACTAATTACCTTGAATAGCCATTAGAGAAAGCAGGTCTGCCAGAAAGGTTGAGCGTTCCCAAAGGAGCCAACGTCTCATCCCCTGATCCCTGGCACCTATTCCAATTTTCTGAACCGGCAGGAAGAGATGGAATGATATTAAAAATTGGTTTCTGATCCTGCTGCTGAGAGAGCGATGCAGTATTTAAATCATAGTGATACATTTGTCCCCCAGAGGTACTGACACCATGGATGGATATGGCAGAGACTTTAGTACCCAGCAGGTTAGACCCAGAGAAGTTGGCCTGACAATAAATTGGGCCCATGTTTTCTTGCTTTATGCCAGGAGTACAGAGTTCAATGAAGTCTTCCTTTTCTGTTTTCACTTGAGGCATCGGCAGTTTGGAACTGGGTAAAAGGTCACCACGGTCATTAATTTTAGGTTTAGTGTCAGATAAAATAGGAGGCTTGCAGTCTTCGCCGAGATTTCCTTCCAGGAGAAAGGCATCATCCGCAGAGATAGGGGACAACAAGCCACCGTCATCGAGCAACGGGTCAAGCCTCCACGGGCTCCCGTTGGGCTCTTTGCCAGGCGATACCGGCGGCAACTCTAAATCCTGGAGAATATCCAGGGTGCTTTGGTCTTCAGAGAATAATTTCAAGTTGCCACCATTCGAGCCAACCTGGCTTTGGACTGCAGTTCCTGACTCTAGAGGGACGTTGCGGCCAGCCATGCCCGGGAAATCGGTCTCCAGCGACACCTCGGAAGATATTGCTCCCTTTGCGTCCTCAGCCAGGCTCGAGGACTTGTTCAAGCTCGCAATACTTTCTTCCAGGAGCCTTAAGTCCGTTTCTCCAGAAGAGATGCCGATTTGGCCCTGCTGCGAAAATCCAAGGTCGTTTCCCATCACTTTTGTGTCTGTTTCGCCCATGTACAGTCCCATGGAGAGCGAAACCGCCTTGGAAAGGTCTGGCGGAGGCACATTGTTTACTAATCCTTTCGAAAAGTCAGCCAGAGCCGGTTGCTGATTGGAATCTGACTGAGAAGACGCGGGGAGAGGAGATGTAGACACAGGGGCTTGTACAGTAGCTCCACCCCTGAAGGGTGGATGAAAGTCCATCACGATCCCTCCTTTGGTACTGATGAGCGCATTTTTCCTTGTTTCGTCTTGATCTGACGAGTTAAGCAATTCTTTGGAATCCATTACTTTAACATTAGCTATAAAAAGATCAGAAGCATTCAAAGTTAGCACAGCAAGGGTATTTTAATAACAGCTTTTTAAAAAAACTAGTGTAAATCATTAGCCTGGCAAACCTGGTTCAGCTGCTCTGAGAACGAAAGCACAGCAAATCAAGCTACGAACTGACATCTGTCTCAAACCCACCGGTTTTGGTATTTGGGGGGGGTGGGAGGAGGGAGGGGATTGTTTGTTTGTTTATTTCTGACTGGAAACAAGGAAGTATATTTTTTAAAGCTTTGCTAAACCTGGATGAAGTAGGTCTGCCTGCGTGCACCTCGGAATCAGGATACAGCATGAGACACCTTTCTGAACACAGCTCTTATGCTTCCTGACTTGCCAGGATGGGTAAGAATTGTTAAAGTATCCAATTTACAAATTCTGGAAGGTAATTTTCCCCGGCATTTAACCACACCCTGAGCAGGGCAGGAGGCATTCACCTCTCAGTTCCCTCTCCCTGCATCCCCCACAACAGGTACCCAGACCTCCCGAGCCCGCTCTTGGACGCACCAAAGCCTGAGGGGTCTGTTATTGTCCAGGAACGGCACGACCCCCTGTCACAAAACCCAAAGTCTGCTGTCTGTGCATAAATAAATGCAACTCGTGAATCTTGAAATAAACTCGATTCTTTAAATAAATCTCAAATTTAAAAATAAAAGCTAACTAAAAATAAAGCAGAATTTTTAGTAGCTTCCAACATGTTAACAGCTCACAGCTATTCTCCAAACACATCTAACACCGAAAACAAATCTCCGAAGGTTCATCTGTTTGTATTTACTACACTTATTTTCAGCAGAGAGCAGAAATATTTGCAGAATAACTGTAAATTCTTAGGCAAACTTTCTATATTGTTTGTTTACGGCCTAACACAACAGCAAACAGCGCTGGGTTTGTGCACACACACCCACCCCCCCAGCCCGAAAGGGGAGAAAATGCCCAAGTTAAAGCCTTGGCCACCAAACTGTCCCTGAAGCAGAGCCACCCCACAGTGCTCACAACAACTTTACGGTGGTCTTAATTAGAAACCCGCCGGCTCGGCTCTGCCGCCCATTTTCTCCAGGCTGCCGCTGATGAACGCCGCCACTGCTGCTTTCTCTGTGCCAAAGTTAAGACTGAGATCAACAAAAAGTCCCCACGTGTAAAAAATTTTAAGGTGGCCCCAGCCAGCCCCGGCCTGGGCCAAGGCGCCCCGTCCCCCAGCAGGAGAACCTCAACGCCAAAGCTCTTCTTTGGTCCTTCCACGCCGCTTCGTGCAGCCCCTCGTGGTCCCCAGGCGAGGGTCGCTGGCCACGCTGGCCCAGTGCCGGTGGCCACGCTCCCGCGGCCGCCTGCCAACGGGGACCAGGGCACGTGGGGCGGGAGAGGGGAGCAGCCCCCCAAAACCCTCACCCACCGCTCACGGCGCGGGGCTCTGCTGGGCCCCTTAAGGTGGACGCCGCAGCGATGACTGGAAAAAAAATTACAGTCATCTACCTCCAGTTTTGCCTTTTCATTTTTTTTCTTTTTTTTTTTTTTTCACATGAAGGGGAGGAAAAAATGTAGTTGTTCCATCTGACAATTTTCCCAACGTCAAAAAAAATTAAAAAAAAAAAAAAATAAAAATCAGCGAACCATCCAACGTAGGAAACGTGTCAAAAAATCAGATGCAAGAGCCTGCCCAAAGGAGGAAAAAAAAAGCTGCGAATCCTTAAAAACTGCCAGATTACAATAAATTCGCCCTTTTTGCGAAGTATAGTTTTGAAGAAATGTGTCGAGACCTGTTGAGCTGTCTCCCTGGCACACCCACTTCTGCAAAATAAGACCAGCCCATGGCTGCAAGGCTGCGCTCGGGGATCGGCCCCCCCTTCCTCGCCCCCCCGCCCCGGCCGCCCCCGCCCCCCGGA
>JAOXJK010000051.1:41305095-41315197 GCA_025774025.1 Xenus cinereus | reverse complement strand
TGGGGAGCCCAGAACTGGTCCCAGTGCTCCAGATGGGGCCTCCCCAGGGCAGAGCAGAGGGGCAGGATGACCTCCCTTCACTTGCTGGCCTTGCTACCCCATTTGTGTACATTAGACCATCTGATGCCAACCAAACATTACCGTCACTTGGTTTTTTCACGGTTAATTAGTTAGCAGCCCTGCAACGTCACCTGCACCCGTGGGCACAGCCTCACCGGAGCACCGCAGTGTGCGTCTGGCTCGGCTGGGAGAGCCAGGGGAAACGTGAACTGCCTTACGGTTCTGATCGAGGCCATTTGGGATGTGACAAATTTCTGGAGTGCAAAGGAAAACAAACCAGAGAGAGAATAACAACAGAGGAAAAAAAAAACAAACAACCATCCCCAAGAACCAGAAAATCAAAATGCAATCGACCACGTTTCCAAACGAGAGCTCCCAGGGACTGCGGGACAGTGGGATCAAAGCCTGGCGTAACTATCCCACCGTTTTCTTAAACCTGAGCATCCCCGGCCCCCCCAGCACAGGTGTCAGACACGGACGGTGCCGTGCGTGTGGAGGAGCAGCCCCGGCTCTGCCTGAGCCCCCCAGGGTCCTGCAGTGACTGTGCCCTGGGGCTCGGGGACCTTCTCCTCCAGCCCCGGTCAGTGGGCACCGGTCGGGGTCTCAGGGGATGGAGTGCTACAGAGAAGTGGGAGAGGGAAAGAGAAAACGAGCAGTGTAAGAGGATGGTACCCAGTGAACACTCGTGACTGAGAAGTGCTAAATCCCTTCTCTCCCAAAGCATTCCTTTGGGGAATGTGGGAAAGGCATGGGAAGAGCAGAGGCTGAGCATCCCGGGGGCCCGTGGGACCGTCCCCAGGGCTACCGATGGGCAACCACAGCCTTGGTGTGTCTGTCTTGGTGGAAACTAACACTGCCCAGGACAGGACACGGTGAGGAATTTACCCAGAGTCTTCTCACTTCAGATTTACACGTCACATTCACAGCCCAGAACCAGCAGGTTGGTGACATCTCTCTGTTACACAATTTACAAAGGGGAGGAACACATTGAATGCTCCAGGCTCGATGCCCCAGCTCTCCCTTCTGCACACTTGCATTGCATCACCAGACTAATGTAAGATTTATAACAGTTTATAATTGTGAAGCTCTTTGTGATCCAGAGAAGGTAGAGACTAGAGAAATATTTATTAATAAAACAATAAATAATCCTTTTAGAATAACTTTCAGTCACCCTCAAAGAGGAAGGAAAGAGCAGATTATGAACTGTAAGTTATACAGACTTCTGTAGAAACTTCAGGACTCATCAGAGGTTAATCTATTGCCCCAAAAAGCTCTTTTGTGCTTATACAAAAGGTCAGTATTTGGCTTCTTCCATTGCTGCAGAACAAGGCACAAGGCTTGAAACAATTGCAAAAGGGAAAAAAAAAAAAAAGGCATTACAGTATAGTGCCCTCGCCAAAACGCTGTTACGCCTGTAGCCCTCACACAGCTGAGATAAAGAGACAAGAAAATTAGAGGCCGGATGAGAGCAAATGCCATCATCTCCCCGATCAGCCTGACTCAGAGCCGGGGGGGCTGGGGCTCTCTGCCCCCACCGGAGCCCTGCCACCGCCTCCTGCGGGACACCCCCTCGGGAAGCACCACGCTGGCCCACGCAGGAGCTGTCGGTGGCTTTATTAAGATGTTCCTACCAAGAGATGCTGTGTCTGCGAGCACCTCTCCTTCTCGTCACCCAGAACGAAAAACGAAACTCCAGGGGTTATTTTTGTCCCCCTCCTGCCCGCGGGGCCACCCCGCTGTGACTCCGTGTCGGGGACACGTGGGGACACGCTGTGGGCAGCGGGGACGCGGGGCTGCGTGAGCAGGTGCCTCCCCGCAGGGACCGGTGGCAGTTTTTGTTGAGACCTTTCTAAATAAGTGCCCAGGAGCAGGGAAGCGCAGCGCTGCCGAGAGGAACCCGGCGCCTCCCCATCCAGCTGCTCTGCCAGACCCCTCCTGCTGCGGCCACCGTCTCTCAGGGACGCTCGCCGGGACCTGAAGTAAACTTATTAAATTGCCTTTTCTTTCTACCCGCACTGCCACCCGCCGCGTGGGATGCTCCCTCAAAATTCATGATGCTCAGAGGGGACGGTCTCCTCCGGAGTTACCAGTTCAGGCAACGTTCCCAGGAGGTCACAGCGGAACGGCCCCGTTGGAGCTGGGTGGTGAGGAAGAGCCGGAGGAGACGCGAGGACCTGGGCAAGGGACAGAAAGGATGGGCTGCAGTAACCGGGAAAAGCAATTCGCAGTCAGTGTCTTCCCGGCCCCTCGCGTACCCTTGGCATTTCACAAACAGTTAATAATAACTGCTCAGGAGAACAGTAACACAAATCAATGGACAAATTCAATTAGGAAGAGAAAATAAAAATATGATGTGAATTACTAAGCTAACCTGATACATTTTAGCCTTGAGTTCAGAATTCGTTTGGTTTAGATGAGAGGTTCTAATCAGATTTAAAGGAGGCTTCAAAAAATTAATAACAGATGTGAATGAAATAGATAATGATTTTTGTTCCTGATTATGTGACCAAGGTTATAGACAGGGGGAGGGAGTGTAATGAAAAGGATTTGGCTAGTGTGCTCGTAGCTTTTCTGATAAAGATTAACACTTTACAGCCTTCTCTTATTTAGCGAGGGCAAGAGTGATCAATCCCCAATTGATCTAAGCACAGGTATAAAAATTGACAGCCTGAATTTCCCACTGCTCTCCTCAAAATTTAATCAGTATCCGAATGATGGGATTTCATTCTGTTGAAGGACAAAATACCTTCTGTAGAGGGAAGCAATATCAGGGTTATCCTTCAGTGCGAGAGGATGCTAAATCTTCAAACCCGTACATGAAGACCTGCACGTTGTTGGATGGCCAGTAAAGCGACTCACTGCCGCGTTAAAGGCAAAGGAAATGGAGAAAATATGGGCCAGACCCTTATCCTGGGTTAATCCTTGCATCTTCCTGACGTGGAGCTGCACACGTGGAGCATCCGGAGTTTTCAGCTCAGAGGCTGAGGGAGCGCACACACGCCCGGCGGCAGGACCCGCTCTCCTCAACCAAAGCTTTCCAGCTGAAAATACCTGTTATTATTCCAGAAAGGAAAAAGTAACGAAATCCTATATAAACCCACGTCCAGCAGAGTGCACGAAGCCCTGGGGGGATCTGAGAACTGTCGCTTTGGAATGGAGGCCCCGAGACAACTGAATTCCCAAAACTATTTCGTTCTGCACGGGAAGAAGAGAATTTGTGGATTGTTGCATTTTACTGCTGAGCACAACTCATGGAGGGGCCAGCGGGGCTCACTGCTGAGACACCGTCGTGTGGCATTCTTCCCATTCCAAAAGAACAAAAAGTGATGGTAAAAAGGCTCCGTCAGCCTGTGAAATGGCTGGGGAATCATGATGGAGGCGACGGGGGAAATGCTGAGGATGACAGCATCGTTTCTGAACATCTACAGAGTCCTCAGCGAGCAGCATCGGACTATTGCGGTTTAAATAATTCACTTGGAACAGGACGGCTGCTCCGTATCCTCTCCTGGAAAACCCTCTCCCGATGCACTTGGACGCACACGTGGGTAAAAGCCCCGGAGCCCTCATGGCTCTGGTGACTTCACGTCGAGAAACGCAGCGGTGCCGGTGGGAGAACACGCGTTTTCAGGCCATTTCCCATTATTTTACCAACAGCATCTGTCAGATGCTCTGTAATGTTTTGAATGCTGGAGACTACCGGAGAAATGTTGGTAAATAATTCAGATCATCTCTCTAGAACGTGCCCAAGCTAATAGACTGAGGGGTAAGTGGTCTGGACCTTCTCTTCCCCTACCGCTTCGCGTTTGCTCAGTTGTGTTTAGGATCTTTAAGCGTCGGAGAGAAGAGAGAATACAGAGACAAATATGTTGTTTGTTTTCCCAGGGCCAGATGGATGGATTCAATTTTCAGATTCCCTAAACTGCCAACACTGAAAAGTCATAAAAAAAAAAAACAGGCAAAGAAAAAAATAAAAGCATTTGTTTTAAAGATCTGTCATAGTTTCTATAAAATGCATAGGAATTTTTTGGCATTTATAACAAAACTGAGGTCATGTGTGCATTCTATCACCTGCATTTGATGATGTTAGATTAGTGAGAAGTTTAAGTAAGGTAAAAAAAAGTTAATATAGTGTTTCTATTTTATTACCACCTTCATTTTAACCACAGGAACAACTATTCAAGATCTTTGGATTATTTAAAGCAGCCCTTTTACATTCACTTTGGTCTTACCCTGGAGGCCCAGAGGATACAAGCCACGACACCCATGTTATTAGCCAGTGCACTTGAGGACACGCTTGTTTCATTGGCAGCCCCTTTGACAAGTGCATTCCCAGTCTGTTCCCCAGTAACGATGCTGCCATGAGAGCAATCCCCAGAGCTTTGGAAGGGGCTGGGACATCGTGTCCCCCCCGGGACAGGCTGACCCACAGTCCCCAGGACAGGCTGGGGCTGGTAGAGCCGCCACGGGCACCGCTTACTGGGCAGAAAGGAAGCTGGAGTGTGTTTAACAGCAAAGAGAATAAATTTTATTATATATCTGACCAAAGCAACGCTGCTTTCCAGGTGAAACACCTCCACTGGTTCCAGTCGGCTGCTCACCTTAACCAGCGCGGTTCGACCAGCGCGGCTGGGACGAAGGATGCAGCCACGGACATCGCACAGGGCTCCCCAAAAGAGGTGATATTTTCCCCTCAGCATTGAACACTTTTCCCAGCTGCACACTGAGGAGGGAGGCGAAGCTGGGAGGGATGCTGGGGGAGCGCGTGGAAAAGAGAGATCTTCACTCTTTGCTTCCCGTCTTTTGCTTTGCATTAATTCAGATTAAGATTTTTCAACAAAACCTCCGGTCGCTGAGGACTGGATGAAGTTCCTCTGCTTCCCCGACAACTTCCCACCTCAGTCAGGGAGAAACCCGCTCTTCCTTATTCCCAAAGTTAATTTCAGGCAGTGTTTTCCTTATGATGCCAGATTTCCCAGTAGGCAGGAGGAGGGGTTGAGCCGTGAGAGCCCCTGAGCAGGACGGTGCTGGGAGAACTGGAGGGACAGCATTGTCCCCCTCCCCGCCGGGACAGGGACAAAGATCAGACCTGGGGCTGTTGCCCCCAAGAGGCTTCAGTAAAAGGACCAGTCCAGTTAGGAATGAGTGTTTATAAGAATGCTAAAATTGTCTGGCAGGGTAATAGACTGAAGGGATAGTTTACCAAGGATAACAATTGGGGCTGTGCAGTTCATTGACTGTAGAGCCACTTGTCGTCATCCACAAGGGTCACCAAAAGACCCAAGGCAACGTAATTAATTTCTTTATTGGGGGGGGTGTGTGTGTGGATCCACACACACCGCCCCACCCCAGGAACAACGTAACCATATGTGAAAACCTCTCATTTTACGTTCATTTATTTTCAGTGGCAGAGACTTCTGCACCGGCGCTTTAGCCTCTGCTGTGGGAAGCTGCCTTCAAAATTCAAAATATCGGCCTGTCTCGCTCAGATTTAGTCTGACTCTCACTGCCGGGCTCTGGGTCTCATTGCACCCGGGGTTTCAAGACAGAGGGCCATCAGTCTAACAACCTGATGGTAAATCCACGTGCCGCCGCGAGGGCTACGCGTTTCCCTCTGAATAATGTAGATCTCGTCACTTGGAAGGAACAGCGCGAGTTCTGGAACGAGTCCGATGCATTTAAAGGGGTGGTTGATGCATTAAACCCGCTGCTGCTCCGGAGGGCCTGGAAAGCCTTTTTGGGCCACACGTTGCTGTGTCCCAACGTGGAATCCTTGGAAAATGCATTCGCCGAGTCCCGCGGCTCTTCTCCTGTGGCTGTAACGAGGCGGTGGTACCCAGAACCATTTGCCTCATTTCTTGCGGTTTGTTAGGAAATAGAGCTAACCAGGTTCAAGCCAGAGCGATGACATCAAGAAGTCACATTAGGGAAAAATGAGTACCAAGAAAAGAGGCTGTAACCCCCAGTTTTCAATCCCATTTCAAAGACCCAGCCTGCTTCAGTCTTTCCAAACTGAAGGTGAAAACATTTTTCGTTCTTTCTCCTGCTGTTAAGTCACAACATCAATTTTCCATTCTGCCTTTAATCTTAACTCACAAAGACTTAAACAAAAAGGGTTTTTATGCACTGGGTAATTTTTTTGCAAAAGAGTATTTGAGAAAATCTAACGAGATAGACCAAACCCTATCAGCTTCCTCTGGCACACATCTCTCTCTTTCTGCTTCCTTAAAGGAAATAGACTCATTCTGCTGAGAGACCTTCCATTCCTCCTGGGTGAACGTGCCTCAGAAAGGTAATTAATATGTAATTGCAGACTAATTAAACATGTTCTTTTATGTTTTGCATTTATGAATCATGCCCTGAACTCCCAGGTCAATGGACATGTTTATCCACTGGTGCTGTATATTCTCTGGATTCCTGTCACAGTCATACGCTTTAGATTCCGTATTTTATATAGATTTTGAAGCCCTGTGCTCTGTGTTTCAGACACCTGGACGGTAGCGCTTATTGATCTGTGTGGCTCTTCCAAGAGAAGAAGTGGAAGAAGAGAGACCAAAGACAGGAGGTGTCTCCCCTGGTGGGTACCTGGTGGCCCCGCAGCCCAAGCCTTGGCTGAAACGCCTTCAACGCGACTCGCTCCACAAGCAGAATCCTGCTGAAATATCGAATCAGATGATGGTACATGGTAACCTACCTCAGCCTAATTCCCTCTGTCTTAAGCATAATTTTGTTCTTCCTGGTCGCAGACACTCAGGGTAAATTTTCTTTTACTCTGCCCTGGAGGGTGTAAAGCCAGACCTTTAAATACAGCACCAAGCTGGAAAACACAGGGCATTGAAGCCTGCCAATAAATGGAACTTCCTTGTCTTTCTGCCTCGATACGTAGATCACAAGCATTTATAAAATATATAAAACATAAAATTTTTAAATAAAATCCAGGGTTTGGGTGTTTTTTTGTTTATTTTTGGTTTTTTGTGTGTTTGTTGGTTTGTTTTCTTTTTTTTTAAAAAGAAGGCTCTTGCAGCTGCCCATGGAGGGGGGTGGCTGCGCTCCTGGCCAAGCGGTGCCCGGGCAGGAGGCTCCGTTCGGCTCCCGAAAGTCCTCAGGAAGCAGAAAAAGCTGGATGGAAGGCTTATTTCAAAATGTGAACGCATAATCCACAAATATGCTTTGCAACCCATGGTGCATTTTAAAGAGAAGTTCTCGCTAACAGTCTACCGAAGTCTTGCGTGAATCACTAAACTATCACAACAATCTGGAATAATTGGCAGTTTTCCACTCGAAAAACCCATTTTACTTCACTTGTGTCTGCTGGGTCTGAAAAGAGCTGTTTTTGTACAACATCCAGAATTCCAGGAAAACCTGCAGTTCCCATTACACAGCCATTTCTCCGTTTCCAGAAACAATCTGCCACTAACCCGATAAGAAACTTTCTAATAATTCTGCTGGGCTGTCACTTTTGCCTTCTGAGTGGGTAACGTCTGGAACAGCCGAGACACTCGCCCTTCCCTTTAGAAAGGAGCTGCTTAATGAGGTTAAATGCCTCCTTTTAACCTCGCAGACCTCGACCGGTTCCCTTCCCAGCCACCCGCATCCTTTCACTCCCCGCCGGGGGTGTGAGCACCACCCTGCCCGTCCACGCAGGGGGGGTTAAAGCTACGAATCCGGCCGTTTCCATTCCCAATTTCCCCCAGAGACCATCCCCAATCGCTCCGGGATACACCTGCGGGAACCCTGCCCTCGTGCTGGGGCAGCATCCTCACCAAAACTCTTGGCATCTCTCCGAAAAGGGGAAAAAAAAAAAAAGCAGCTTATAAGGATCAAATATAGTTTTGAAGCGAAGAACGGAATAGAGGAGGGCAAAGGCGTTGCCACCTTCTGTGAAGACATCAATAACCACGGAGCTAATTGCAGAGGGATTAATAATCTCAATGGGCGCGGTTTAAAAGTGCAGTTTGTAAGAAGCAGAAAAAAAGCAAACAATTTACATGGGCTTGCTGGGCCGGGTACCTCAGCCAGCAGAGGTGATCAGCCCCATCACCTCCCTGCCATCCCGACCGTCCCCAGTTCCCGGTGTCCCTGCCCAGACCTTTGGCCTCCGTCCCCCTGGTCACCCATCCATCCTCCTGCAGTGCCGGGCACTGAGCCCCGCGCCGGTCACCCTGAGAGCTCTTCTGGGCTCACACATCCCCTCCTGGCCAAGGTCAGAGATGGGTGAGCCACCCACCCCCCTCCATCCTCCGCGGGGCCGCAGCGTCCCCGAGCCGTTCCCCGCCGCCCGTGGGTGCACCCTCAGCGAGAAGGTTTCGGTGCTCACAGCGGCTGCTTCCAGGCACGGAAACGTTCCTCTCTCTCTCGCACAAGGCAGATTTTTTGACAACCAGCCTGTCCTCGTAAACACAAAACATGTTGAAAGTGTAAATACTTGGCTTCTTACTGTTTTCCTCGGGGCAGTGGGTTTTGTAAATAGTTCTCTTTACAGCCCAGCAAACCCCAGCAACCGGTTCCTCACCTACGGCCCAGTTTGGTCCATGGAAATTCGAGCACAACGAGTAACTTTCTGCCACTGGGATAAACTGCTGCCCCGTGGAAGTCAATAGGAGCTTTAGCACTTGATATTTCCGAAGCAAGCTGGATATTATTTGAAAACATTCTGTACCAGATATTGTGCTGGATTCTCTATTAAGTGGGATTATTTGGGTCTTGTCTAGATGAAGTCTCCTGCCTTAAAAAAGATAAGAAAGCATTTCACCCTCTCTTATCTGCCTTTTTCCTTTTGCTATTTAACCCACTTCGCACTAGACAGAACATCACTAATTAAGATAAAGTTGAGGTTTAGTCAGCAATGTGTCCGACAACGCTGTGCTAATTACACTGCTTTATCTAACGAGGCACACATGCAGGTCTGCACAGGGCTCGGCTTCCCAGCTCCGGAGTTTGGGCAGAATTCAGCCGGTTTGTGATAACCCAGGGAGATCCTGCTCCACGGGGCAGGGTCAGCCCCCTCCGGACAGGAGTCTCTGCCGGAGACCCTGCTCTGGGGCTGGGGGATGAGGAGAGGAGCTGGGTGGACCATGGGAGACCTCATCTTGCTTGTATCTGGGTAAGGCACCCGGGAGGGATGTGACAAGACAAGGGGATCACAGAGCAGCCTCCAGGTTTAAGATGGGGACACAACCTGGGTTTTCCAGATTCCAGACTTCCTCTTTCTAGAGAAAACACCTACTCCCGAGCGTGTAGGTTTGCAGGATCAGGCCCTTCTCAGCATGGATGAGCTCAAGCAAAGGAAGCAGAACTGAAACTCCTCTTACCCCGGCACAATCTCCAGGGCAGCATTTCCCCGGTAGGATTCCCGGTGCTTTACCCCCCAAAGCCAACCAAGAGCCGGGTAAGTTATAACCTGATGGGTGTCTCTGGCTGGAAATCACATTGCAGGGGGTCTGCTGGCCCTTCGGCGGTGCTGTGGGAGATTTACAGGGCAAGGGATGCTGCAGGATCCACGCACAGAGGGCACCAGAGGCACCCGAGGGACACGCCAGGCACAGTGACAACGCGCCCCGAAGCAGAAGCCACCGTGGGAATTGAAGGCTGCTCCAGGCGTGGGGTCAGAGTGTGACCAGCGGTGCCTTCTCCTGGCCCAGGCAGCGCTTCCCGGCACCCGGGGCATTCCCCGCGCGGCGAAAAGAGTTAATGGAGGAAAAGCACAGGGAGGTCACGGGGAAGGAACAGTCGGACTCCAGTCATTTCATTTATGGGAGTTTAAATAGCTGCTGAAGGACATTGTGGGCTGGGAAGTTAATTGCCCAAGTGACCTTTTGGAAAATGTGTAAACTACTCGGGGGGGGAGCAACTGGGAGAGGGGACTTGGCAGCGACAGACCTCCATACGTTGGTACCCACCAGGTGACCATGGGTAGGGACAGGAGCCGCGACAGATCCCACCCAGAGGGACCCAGCCGGCCCTGGGGGACCCGGCCCTCTGACACTGGCTCCCCCCGGTCCTGGCCCCTCTCCTGACATCCCATATTTCCTCCCAAACCAGGTGA
>JAOXJK010000051.1:41286290-41302316 GCA_025774025.1 Xenus cinereus | reverse complement strand
AATGGGCTGCCCAGGGAAGTGGTTGAGGCACCATCCCTGGAGGTATTTAAAAGATGGGTTGACATAGTGCTTAGAGATGTGGTTTAGTGATGGTTTATATTGGAGTTAGTTTGGTGGTTGGACTAGATGATCTTAAAGGTCCCTTCCAACCTGGACACCTCTATGGTCCTGTGATTGTGGACACAATATTGTCACTGAGTTTTACTGATTACCGCAGTGGCCAGGCTGCTCAGGGAGCCTTGTGTGTCCGTTTGGGAAGACAGCATCTTCCCAAAGGAGCGTTAGGTGGTTACCACAGCTCGAGTCGCTACATCCTGCCGTTCCCTACGCACTCTCTCTCGCCGGGCAGCTCGGGGAAGGCAGCCACACAACCCATCTGTTTTTCCCTTATGTGCCCAGTCTGTCTTGACGATCTGTTTTCCTTTGGTAAAAGCCAGCCCATATCCCAGCCCAAACGGCTCCTCGCCAAGCGGCAGCCACGTCCCGGCCGGCGCGGAACCCCCGGTCCAGTGCAGAGCTCCGTCCCGGGGACATGGGGACTCCAGACAGCTCCCACCTCCAGAAACAGAGACATTCTGCCGGCAATTACTAACTCCTGCAGATTTTCTGACTGCTGTTCATGTCACGAATGAGTGAGCTAATTATCTGCCTGCGCGACCGTAGGAGCAACCCTAACAGCTTGGCATCCAGGATTTTCTCGATCCCAGATTTTACAGTTTACAATAAAACACAGGCTGGAAACCAACTCCATCTCCCTCCTTGCCCGGGGTCTAGCACAGGAGTTTTCCAGGTCTTACCCTAGATTTTGATACGGCCCCATTTACGACGAGAAGGAAACACAGTGAAGTCTGAGGCAGCAAATGTCCGAAGAACAAGCCTGGCTTTGTGTCATTTGCTTTGTCTTTGCAATAAATGGTGTTCCAGCTTCCCCAAGCCAAAAACCAAGAGAAAACAACCTACGACGCTAATGAAATTTTGCAAAAGTTAAACCACTTTGTAGATCAAGCACGAAACAACCGTACGATGAAAGGCTAAGCAAGTTAAAAGAAAGATGGTTTTGCTCAACAAGATTATGCATTTAATAAGAACCTTCTAAAGAAACGGCTCTTTTCATCTTTAGAAAAGGAAGCTGTGTGTCAGAGCCATCACCCTCGGCTGCCGAGGAGAGGCAGAGGGCTCCGCGTGCGCCGGGAGAGCGCTCGGGGCACCACAGCATCGCGCAGGGGAGGTGGGGCAGGCTGGAGGAGGCTTTAGCTCTGAAAACAATATTTCTGGGTAATGAAAAGAGTAAATGTAATTATGACAGGTCTCAGTGCTTGAGAAGAAGTTTTGGGGCTGGAAGTGTCAACACCCGAGAGCATCGCTGAAGCGATATTCTCGCTGTGGGACGTTCCCAGCCTCGGGGGCTGGGGGCGCGGGGTCTTCCCAGGCCAAACTCCCGTCCGATAAACTTCAGCAAGAATCTGGAATGGATGTTGAACTGGGCACTACATCTGCATTTGGGATTTCAGACGGCACGTAAACCAAAACCAAGGAAAGTTAACTTCTTACCCACATGTGAGATGGATCAACAGGAGTCATTTGCCTCCAGAAGGGAGCGGGTTTGGGCGCGGGGCAGCGGCAGCTCTCGGGGGTGCACAGCAAGGGATGGCTGATCTCTGGATGGAGGCTGGGAGGCACACTCCATGAACATTGTCTTTGGCCAGTATATGGACCATTGGAAAAAAAAAAACCCCAAAATCAGAAATGCCTCCATTAAGGATTGAGCTGAGAAAATTTTTCACAGCCCCCAGTCTGAGGTGTCACCTGAAGGTGGCCCAGGGAGCAGCTCTTGGCACCTCTTGGCACCACCCCAGAGCTCTCTGCGCGTCCCGGGCTCTGCCGGGCAGGGATTCCGGGGGTGGACGGGGGTCACAGGACAGCAAGGGATGCCAAGAGCCAACGCCTGCTGGTCTCCCACGGAGCACGACAGAAAGCGGAGCCTTTGCTCGGCTGCAGACAGGCAACGCGGCCGGGGAAGGGCTTCTCGCAAGCTCCTGGAGACCTTGGTCTGTTCTTTAATATTTAAAGCCCTGCATGTTTCCTCCCGTCCCCCTGGTCTCTTTCAGCTGTTAAAGATGAATCTATTTTGAATTTCTGGGGGGTTTTTGCACTTATAGATTAGTTTATAATTACAGAATTGCACTTATGGGAACCAGGAAGCTGGCCTGGAACATGTCTTTAGTATTTTTTTTTTACAGGGACTCTGGGATAAAACATCTTTTAAAACTAGAGTAGCTACAATTTGGTCTTCAGAAAACAAACCCAAGTGTTTTTAAATAACATCTGTCACTGGCCTTAGAATAACATTAATTCTAGTATATTGAAAAAAAATATTTTAAAATGAAACCTGACTCCATGTTGCAAACCCCCTCCTCTGTTCAGAGCCACTTTGATGTTTTTTAAAAAAAGTAATAAATCAATGATGGAGCACACTCACTGATCCTGACTTTGTTCCCTGAGCCCACGCAATTATGAAGTTTCATTTTTCCCAGCACAGAACAGAAACCAAAGGGCCGAGACAGGGAGCACTTGGGGCCGTGGCTCCAGGGGGCCAAGCTCCTGCTCGCCCCCCAGCCTGGCGCTGCCCGGGGACCAGCCTTTCTCTGGAGCGGCTGTACCACAGGAACGATGCTCTTGGCATTGACTGGTGACTCTCAAACGAGCGATGGTCAGAGAAATAGCTCTCCTCACCACTACTTAGGGTAGAAATAACTTTGAGAACATTTTGTGCATCAGCCCCAGAACAGACAAATACAAACTACATGGGTTTGATTTTTCTTTTTTTTTCTCCTTCTTTCTGAAGTTGCTGAGAATAGAGGCAACTTAACTGCAAACAGGCTGGTTTGTTCTTGCACTAGTCCTTCTAACCCTTCACGTTCATTCTGGACAGAAGAGCAGCCGATGCCGTCCCCTGCCCAGATGCCAGGGCTGACAGGTACAGCCACCTACGGCCCAGCCTGCTCTTACTGGTTATCCCACTCAGGGTCCAGCCCTCAGGGCATGTGGGCAGAGGGGTAGGACTCAGTTCTCCTGCAGGGAACTGAGAGACAGCTAAATTCCCCAGGGACAGGCTCGGGGTGCCTCAGCAGTCGGCACAATTTCAGCAGAAGAACGTGGGAGAAGAGGCGCAGACTGGCTTGTGCGTGTCACCAGCACCTCCTCAGCCTGCCCACCGAGTCCTAGGCACAGCTCAGGCCACCAGCCAAGCCTGGGCTCCTCATCAGTCAGGATCATCTCTCTCTGCCTCCGAATGTTTGTTTATACAAGTGTAATGGCTGCAGGAGACACAGAGATGCTTTAACTCGAGTGGCCAAAAGCCCAGATGTAGGAGCACTCGTTTACTCCGAGATGCTATGGGCTTAAGCAGCCCCCAGACGCTGTTTTCCTCTGTGTCTGCTGTGGCGAGGAGCAGTTTACGTGGCGATGGCAGGACCTGTAGAAGCCCAGACCCCCACGGCCCAGCTCGGGATGCAGCACCTGGCCACCCCCAGGTCCCCGTGCTGGGCACGACATGGCTTTGCGAAGGATGATTGATGCAAGTTTTTTCCTGACCTTGCCTATACCCCACGTCCGTCATATAAACACACCCACGAGTCCTTCCTCTGCTAAAAAAAGACCGTTTGATGCGATATCCCCATGGTGGGAGACCGCTGCAGGGCCAGCGGGCAGAGGTGCCCACCCGCGCACCCCCCAGCACGGAGCCCAAGGGACAGGTCCCCGCTCTGCCGGGGGCGATGGGGACAACGCGCCGCTGACCACTGAAGCTGTGTTTGAACATTTGCTGCTGGAATAATTCATCCCTGGCACATTAGGAAGTCACTAAATGGAACTGTGCGAGAGAGAAATAATTGCCTTCCCATCAAAACGAATACAGATGTGTGATTAAGAAGACATGGTATTTATATAATATTCTGGTATCACATAAATAGAGTTGCTGTGTAGAGACAGAGCCTGTGAATCATTCAATTGGTTTATGAGACTGAATAAGCTCTGGCTCTATCAGTATTATCAGCACTGAAGAAACAAGGCTGACGCTGGGAGAAGTCATTTACCACAGATACATTTACTGGAATTATTCAAGTTAGAGATAAAACAAAATACATTATTGCAAATTACGTCCAAAAATAAATACTTTCTGCTTAAACAGAACAGATGCTTCCAAACACTGATGCTACAAGCAACATCTTACATTCCTTAGGAAGGCTTTACCTGTGTTTGAAGTCAGCAGGACTTGGCATTAGGCGGAATTAGGCCTTTGAACAGAAATACTATTTCTGAAGTGCCCCACCACTGTTTTTCAGATAATCCCATCTCCAGAGTAGCGCTATAAGAAGTGCCACCTCCCAGGATCCCAGTGCTATCCCAGCCCACGCTGCCTACAGCGGCGAGAAGCAGGCCCCTCAGAAAAGGCAAAAAATAAATTAAAAATATAGAAAACCTGTACACCCTGGCCTAGAGATGTATTTGCTTTTTGGTTTTATAAATAACCACACTGAGATTCGAGTGCAAACAACGCTCCCATAGAATTACCTTCCATACATTCCCAGAGGTAAAACCCCACGGGAGGGTCGGAAGCCTGAAATGTGCTTTATTTACTCACTGGGCACCAGGGCACTGGCGGTCACCGGGGGCAGCCCCCGACTCCCCAGCCCCGAGGGGGGCAAACACCCAAAATACTTCCCTGGGAGCCGTTCCCCCCTGGATGCGGGAATTTGCCGTCTGTACCTACAGCCCAGGGGACGGCACTGCCAGGGCCAGCAGAAGCAGCCCAAGCAGACTGTATACGACAATAAAACCCGACAGAAGGCACGCTCCATCCACGTAGCTTAACCTGGGTCTCCTGCATCTAATCCACCTGGGGGAAAACTGCCGCTGGCTCAATGAAGTGTCCCCACCGTGTCCCCACAGCCCCTCTCCTGCCCCCAGCACGGCTCCCTCACCCTGTGGTTTTGGGGAAAGCTGTGAAGAAATTGCCTGGGGTTTCAGGTCTGGCTGTGACCCCAGCTGCTCCCGGGGCCAGCGGAACCTTCCCTCCCACCCTGGGGCTGGAGATGGTTGGACTCGATCTGAGAAGTCCCTTCCAACCCAGACAACCCTGTGATTCTCCAAACCTCCTCCTGCAGTCGGTGTGTTTCTGTCACAACAGCCTCCCACTGAGCAGGAAGCCACCTGAGTCCCAAAACCCAAGTCTGGATGCGGGTGTTTGCTCATAATCCCCAGTTCCCACCCTGCCAGTTGTGGTGGGTGACGCTGCATCACCCACAGCATCACCTCCTGCTGGGGCATCCTCTGCTTTCAGCTATTCTCTCCCACCACCTTCTCCCCGCTGCCCCCACACCACAACTTTTTGTTGCAAAAGTTTACTGGTAACTTGTGAAAGGACCGAGTGCATCAGAAGGTGTAAATGGGAAACTTTCATCCTATTGGGAAACCCGACTGCGAACCGAACCAGGAATTGCTCTAATTTGGATTCGCTCGGGTGATTTATTTTTTTTGTTTCCATTTTACCCCTTTTCTCTTTTGGCTACAGAATTTGTAAAACCTGTGCAGGGATGGTGCTGCCGCAGGGGGTGGCTGGGACCACCCAGGGGGAGGGATGCGCTATTTCCCGGTCAGAGCTAATTACAGCAGAGGGCTGACCTGCAGCCCCACGGATACCTGTTCCCCCCCTGCTTCGTGCTGGCAGGAGAAGCCATGTCACGCATGACAAGCCATGCACGCAGGAAAAGCCATGTCACAATGTCACACCATTAAGGTTGACGGGAGTTATTTCACCGCTGACCCTCCGGCTCCCCCGGCAGGAGCCACGGGGAGGGTGGGGACCCCGGACCCCTCCTGGGGGGACACGCAGGTACCTGCGTATTTTGGCTCCGAGCAGGCAAAGCCCTTGGCATACTTCTAAATCCCAGGATATTCTTAAATGATTTTTCTTAATTAGGGCCTGGAATTTTTTGAAATTAGTTCTGGCTACCTGGGATAGATATTCATTAGAAAAAAATAATTTTTAAATCTGCAGTGACTTACAGCACAATTTTATTGACTAAATATTTTTGTATACGTTACCTGACTCCAACGAGGCTGCAGAGGGAATTACAAGTCAGGCCAGAACATATTTCCAGCTAAGACAAGCATAAGAACTTTTTAAAAAAATAGATATAATTCAATACTAAATGCATCATTTAAGAAGAACGGCAATAATTAGCTGAGAGGGGGAAAAGCTGCAGAACAATAGTTGGGAAACAAATGCCACAGCCTACAGTGCTGGGAAGGCCTAAAGAAATCAGTGCTCGTGTTCTGCAGGAGCACGGGCTGGTATTTTAAGGAACACAGAAATATTTAAGCGAACATTCACATATGGACGGGCTTAAATACGGTTAAGTACACCTCTGCAGGTTGATAGGCTGTAGGGAAACAGCTTTGCAGAAGTTCCCTCCCAGTGTCGAGCAGCTCCTCGGTGCCGCAGCTCGGACGGTGCCGTCCCCCCCAGCCCCCTGCCCGGAGGCAGCAGCCAGCGGCTGCCAAAGGGGTTTCTCCCCACCAAGGAAATCACTGCCCCCCAGTCCTGCATGGCAGCCCTTGGTACCGGCCCAGCCCATCAGCCTGCGGGGTCTTTTCCACAGCAAGTAACAAGCACGTTTTAAAAATCAGCTTGAAATCGGTTTCAGGGATAAGGCAGAGAAGCACTAAAAATTAATCTGTTTTATTCCATCCAAAATATCAAGCCTAAATATACTGTAACTAAAAATCACAAAAAGGGGAGACACCAAAAGGCATTGCCAGCAGCGACCTGAAGCTCCAGCTCTATCCTCGGGATCCCTGTCAGAGTCTGAGGGCGACTGGCCCCGAAGGCGAGGGAAAACACCGGCGGGCACTTGTCTTGGGGCAGGAAAACCCAGGGCACCGCGGCCCCCGGACCAGAGACCTGCCCCACGTGGCAGCATCTGAGGGGCACGATGCTGCGGGAGCCCCAGCTCCTGCACCCACAGCCCCCCGGGAAAACCGAGGTGCAGCAGCAGCAGCAGCAAAGCTGCTTCACCCAAGCGGCGGAGCAGGGGGGAGGCGGAGACGCTCCTCTCAGCCGGCCTTATCTTTGCGACTCCAAGTACTTCTTTAGAAACTATTGGTAAACCCTCTGAATCATACCATGAAGCAGTCATCATATTAAAACAAATGTGAAATTACTCTACAGTACAAAAATGACAACTAATAATGAGGGGGGTTTTGTTTGTTTGGGGTTTTTGGTGCATTTTTTTTCTTTTAAGTAATTAAGGCATTTCCCTAAACTAACATTGACAATTAGCACAGATAGGGGTGCTCAAACCCTTCCCAAAGGAAAAGCTCAGCATGGGGAGCAGCGAGGTGTCTGGGCATTCTGGCTAATTTTTACTACTGCATCTCCCCCCGGCACCAGCAAGTATTGGCCATTCCTTCTCCCGAGCATCAGCAAGAGCTCAGAAGCTCAGACCCGTCTCCATCCACCCCTTGGCCCTCTCCATGTTCTGGCCAAGGCTCCCAGGAACCCTCTAACAGGGATTTTACTTGTTCCTACATTGAGCTGATTCGATGAAACAGCTGATGAAAGAAAAGGGAGTTCCTTGGAAGAGCTGCTGGTGAGTTGAGGGCAGCTTTTTCATACGGACTTTGGGCAGAGCATATACATAACCAAACATAGTTGTATTTGTGACTGATCCCACCAGATCTAAGAAGAACAGGGGCAAGGGAATTGATCCCAGGTGCCAGAGAGAACAGACAGGGTGGGCTCAGCCCCAGGATAAGGCCATTTTTGGGGTGGCCCCCACGCTGATCCTCTCCCCACGAGGGCGCGTGGGCAGCCCGGCTCTGTGGGACCAGGCACAGGGCAGCCTCACGGGCTCCTTCAGACCAGAACCCAACACACTCGGCCCTATTGCTCTTCCATCACTCCCAGGAACGAGCCAATTCCTCCTGGCAATTAGGTAAATACTCAGGTTTACAGAGCACAGGCTGTTCCAGCAAATAATTAGAAGAGAGTGTAGTAGAGCATCGCAAATGCCCAAGTCCTGCAGATGAAGGGCTGTGCTGACTTACAAGCAAACGCAGACACCGGGAAAAGGGCTTTCCTTCCAGCACTGCCCCGTCCCCCTCGGCACCACAAAGCAATCAAGTGCGAGGTGCCGTCCTGCCTCAGGATTTTACAGCAAAAAGGATTTTCTGTTGGAATAAACCGAGCTTTCAATCGCCCAGCAGGATGCAGGATGCCCATGCTGTGGGGATGGGGCACAGACCCGTGATGCTCTTATTTGGGATATCCCTGCACATCCACAACTCACATTTTTCTTTTTTTTTTTTTTAAAGCACACTGTTGTGTTCAACGTGCATTGAAAACAGATTTCAAAGTCTTAAAATTATCCAGAAAATGACATTCTTGTGTTCTAGCCAGGCCTACTCAATTCTAGCAAGTACAGTATTTTGATAACACGGTTCGGGCTCGGCAGGGCTGGATGAGTAATAAACTGGCCAAGAAATGAAACTGATTTTAGAAATCACCCTTTCAGAAGAGACACCCTTTGAAGAAACTTTGTGTTCTTCTCAGACTTAATGTAGTGACTTTAGTTTCGTACCACTTTTATAACTTTAGACAAAGAGAGAGAAAACTAGTCCATTATGAAGGCAGAGATGGTCACCTTGCTGGGACTGGAAGCCAAAACCCACATTCATTCACCGTCTCAGGGGACGGGGGAGCAGAAGCTTCACAACACCTCCCTCAGGCTCCCCCATCTTCCTCAGGGCAACAAAAATTTCAATGAAGATAACCGGAAAAAAATTTGAATCTCCAGAAGTAGCCCGTGCTTGGCTCAGCAAAGCTTTAAAAGCTTAAACCTAGAAATTGGTCACAGATAAGGGATGTAATTCCTGGTAAGCAAAGTGGCCCAGTAAAGCCACACTGGTAACGCCCCAGAGCTGGCGTGGAAAGAAAAAAAAATGGAAATTGGATGAGGAAGTGAACAGAAGGAAGATTCAGGGTAAAAGATCTCGGATACAGGAGTGGAAAATACATCTTCAAGCAGTAAAAGAGGGTTACCGAGTAACATTTATTTTTTGTGCACCGTGTGTGCAGTGGTCTCCTTCCTGCCAGAGACCACCTGCCTCGGGGTTGGGAGGGGACATGCTCCCCCTCCCCTGACAGCCAAGGTGCTCTGCCGGAGCTGCCAGACCCTGCAGAGGCAGGCACTCGCCCCGGAGGTGAACTCAAAAAATTAACGTAGAGAAAACGGTTTGGAAGGTCAGATCAGTGGGAACAACTCCACACAGCCCCCCATAACCACCTGCTCCAGAAACTGGAGTCAAACCCGCTCCCAGCCCTACTTATCTGGAATACAAAATAAAGTTACGAGAAGCTATTAAATCGAGTGGTTTTATGGCCCAGCGATGCTTGGTTCCCGCTCCCTCACGTTTGACTGTACGTGGTTGGGATCGGAGGCGGCGCAGACCCAGGAGAAGAGTGGGATTAAGATGGGAAAAGAGACTTCAGAGCCGAACAGGGTGAGCGTGGCACGGGGGACACAGTCCAGACCCCCCCAGGCTCCATCCCACATCCCTCCAGGATCTCCAGGGGCTCCGCCGCCCCGAGCCCGGCGCAGACAAAGCTCTCTGGAAGATGTACAGTACAGAGGCTCCCCCCTGCCAAGGGGTGAGGTCATTTTGGAAGGAATTTTATTTATTCAGGAAATATTTCTGGAAATATTTACATGTCAAGATTACATGTTTGAATTCCTTGACAAAGCAAGCGCAGGGCCACATGCAGGATTTCTGAAGAGCTCTGCAAGCTTTTCCTACACACAAAGGGTTTTTACTGTATCACCGTTCTGGTGGCGATAAATCACACTGTATTATAAACCTGAGTAATTTATTCTAATTAAAACTTACTTATTTACGCTAAACAATTAATATCCCTCGACAAGTAACGGATCCTTTCTCTGAGATGGGTGATGGAGTCCTGTGCTGAAAACTCCAGTTCTCAGCTGGGCAGGAGGCTGCAGTTTCTTTCCAACACAAATGGAAGGGAAGGGGTTTGCTCCGTGCACTCGGGCTCAGAGCGGTGTCTGCCCCCAACCCTCCTCACCAGATGTCAACTGGGTGCTGCTTCTCCACAGGAGAGAGCACCCAGACCTGCCAGGGTCAGCACGTCCAGCCGAGGAGCCCTGGGTGGCCCCCCTTGCCCCAGGCACAGCCAATATTTAGTGATTAACCTGCTCTTCCAAGTATTTTAGATTTTGACTGACAGAACCTCAGCAGCAATATGGGGGATAAAATCCCATCTGCTCTAAATATATATATTTAATAAAGTAGTTTTCAACTCTGCAAGGCTATTACCCAGCACAAAGAATAGGCACTGCTGCTCTGGAAAAAAAGACATAATCAACTCCTCCATGGTGCTTTCTGGCCAGAAGAGTAGCTCAGAATTTTACTTGATCACTACAGGAGAGAGGAAAAAGATGAGCAAAGATAGGAAATAGCTTCTGTATGAGAAATGACTCTGTAGACGGTGCCTTCAGGCTGCAAGAGAGATTCCTGGGCCGGTGATGGGGAACATGACAGAAGCCTGTGAAATTCTAAGTGGGAAATAGAGGATTAATAGGGAACAAGCTCATCGTGGTGTCTCTCAGCCCGAGAGCCAAAGGCATCGGGTGAAGTCCTCGCGCGGCGGTTCCCAGGAGGGAACAGGAGGACACAGCTCTGCTCACAGCAGTGGCCGTGGGAGGCTGCCACGGATGACACGCAAGCTCACGTCTGCTCAAAGGCCCTTTCCCAGGTTTTTAAAAGGAAAAAAAGAAAAGTCCACCTGGAGTTACTGAGCCTGGAACCACCTCCCTGGTTTAGGGGAACCCACAGCAGCGCAGGAGGGAAGTGCCATCTCCCATCCACCCTGCTCTTCCCAGGCACCCGCTACCGGCAGCATCCTACGGGGACAGTCCCTTATTCGTGCTAAATAATAAGCAGTAAATTATTTTAAGCCAGAAAATGAAGATAGCATGAACTGACAGTAGTGTGCGTTGGCTCTAATTTTCCAACACGCTGTGATGTCTGCTCTATTCTTCCTCAATTATTGCCAAATTTGTGATGTGGATGTGAAATTCCCAGAAGTACAGAGGAACTGTGGAACAGCACAGCCTTTTGACAGATTCAGCTGTGTTATTCCTGGAGTTATGTATAAGATTTCTAAAGTTATATCCAGATCTAAGTCTCTATACTCTGCCTGAAGGGAAAAAAATTAGGCTAATTAAATACTGGAACAGAAGAGTGAGATTATTCAGAGAGCTTGAGGCAACACCACTTTATCTGGCAAATCACAGTCGTTGGCACAAGAAATACACAAATAATTCTTCAGGCTTGAAAGCTTTGGACTCAACCTCTGTTCATGGCTCAGCTTCACCAAGCACAAACTCACCTTGTGTGATACGGACAAAGTATTCATGGACCCCATTTTTAAAAAAAAAAAAAAAAGAAAACACACCAAATTGAAACCCAAAACCAAAAGCACCAAACCACAACAAAGACACCACCCAAGTAACTCCCACGTTCTATGACATTAGGATGGTTTTGCTTTGCCCAAGTATTCGTAGGGAAGCATCAAAAACATTTCCACCTGAGGAGCTACAGGTCAGTGAGGATTTTCCCCTTGAGCTACCTGCAAGAAGCATCACACATTTCCTCTCCAAGGCCCTTAACAGAGGCAAAATCATCTCTGAACACTTTTGTTGGCCTGCCTCAGGACACACAGACACCGGCAGTCCCTTCAAGGCACACGGCCCAGCAGCCCACAAGCACACACCACCATCAGCTCTGCCTTACACTTGCCCTAAGCAATGGCACTCACACAGAGGTTATCTGAGAGTGATTACCTCACGCACAAACGCAATTTTTCCTTTTTAGTGTCCCTTACCTGCTAGTTGGGTCCTATTCCAGGCCTTCAGCTTCCCATCTGAGAGGCACAGCCATCAGCCCAGCATACCTGCTGGCACTGATAATCGCTTTATTTCCTTCATATCTTGCAAATCTGAAAGAGACATTTGGAAAGCACGCTAGAAAGACACTTGCTCACAGGAAATAATTTTTGTGTGTTTGACACTGCAAACTCAAGTTTGTTCTCCAGCCTCTCAGAAGTGTGCAACCGAGAGAAGCTGTGACTAAGCAGTCTCAGGTTTATCAAAAGAAAAAGGCAATTAAACAAGACTCTCATCAAAAAAAGAGACATCGCACAGCCCCACACGATGCCATCACTCCTGTCTGAGCAGCCTTTCAGCTAGCACTTTGCACCAGCTTTGGCAGCAAGAGGCAGGAGAAGGGCAGAGGGGTCCTGTCCGTGTGGCCACCAGCTCTCCCCCACAGCTTCTCCCTGTTCAATCAGGCACTGGTGGAACCAGAAGGCTTTGGAAGGTCATTTCCCCCCCCAGCACAGCACACCCTTGTTGTCCATCCTGTAAAGTCCATGTCTGGATCCTCCAGAACTAGGGGTGCTCTTCTTAAATTGTCTCATAGAAAACTTAAATTAGTTTACATGGGGGCTGGTTCTAGGACCTGAGCTTCCTACTGTTAAGCACACAAATATTTTACCTTGTTTTCCCAATTAGCTGTTTCCTCCAGTTCTTCAAGCCCCTGCCTGTAAGTCCTTCTTATATTTGGATTTTTTTTCCCAGAGCCCTTTTCCTCAGCCCCCTCCCTTACCCTCTACCAAGGAGCACAACCTCCCCCACCCTCAATCCTTTTAAACCCAAGCCTAATGTTTAATTTTCTTCAGCTGCCCATCCCAGGCCTGTGATTACTCCGTGATTGCTTCACTTCTGCTCTTACAGCTGTTTCCCTTCCCTAGGACAGTTACCTTCCATTGCTCATGGGGAGGAACTAGCATCTGCCCCCGAGGTGGAGCATCTACATATGCTTACACTGAGGATTTTTTTTTCTTATAGGCAAAACATGTATTTATAACCAGAATTTACTTTTAATAGCAATTGAAACAACTAAAAGTAGAAGAAAGGAAGTCTACACGAAGAAACAGAGTGCTGCTTTGCTTTGAAACAGCCTGCCTGGATCCGACTGCAGGATGCCCACACGTATCCCATTCGGCTCCTCACACCTCCCCGAAAACTTGTTCTATTGCCTGGATGCTCATCAGCATTATTTATGGGACACATATGAAGATAAATAGAACAATATATTCCTGAAAGAATATAATTCTGATGAGATTGGGGAGATGCTAAAATACAGGAGCCCTGGGATTAACAGCCTGAACTAATATCGCAATTGTCATCGCGTTAAGAGGATCTCGGGAGACTGGAATATTGATATAACTATGGTGTGAAATCAAAATCTTGTCATTTATAAAGGAAAAAAAATGTTCCTGGCATGCAGACAGCTAGTTATGCATGAGTGTAGCACATACAAACCACAATGTTAGAAAAGCCCCAAGAGATGCTATAATTCTGCAAATATAACTATTCAGTATATTCAAATGAAAAAAAATTTGTCTTTACCACACTCCTCAATCAGTTATTCACATAATTTTAGGGGCCTGTTATTCCATCTATTTTTCCTTTGATATTTCTTATTTCTGATCATCATGCATTTGTAGTAATTGAGCCGCATGAAAGACCTTAATAAAAGCTAGAAAACATCGTCTACTTGACTGTGAGGGACAGTAAACAGCAGTCGTTTGCTACCACAAACAGCTTCATTATAATTATCCTGTAGTGAAGGGTTGAATTGTGAACGTCTCCATTTCTCTTAAAAAAGAGACATCAAGCTTTGCCTGCAAAATCAATTTCTCAGGCAGTCCACCAAGCGCCATTAGCAAAGCTGCTTCGCCCCAAAACTCATTTTAACACCGTTTCACCAGCTCGTAATTTCTAAAGGAAAGAACCGACCAGGGAAAGAGGCTGCCTGTTGCTCCCCGCTGATTTTGAGCTGCCCGTGAGCTCATGGAGCTCCCGAAAACAAGGGCCAAAGTGACCAGGCAGCACCCCAAGGACCGTGGTGCCCGGTCCCTGGAGAGCCGGTGGCCAAGGCCGGGTCCCGCGCAGCCGGGCTTCGGACCGATGCTCTCCCTGCGGCGCCTTTCCCTGCCCACACGACGCCCCTGCCCAGCGCCTGCCTGAGCTCACGCCGACGACGCTTCTGGAACGGGCTCTCTGGGAGCTTGCAGTTAGTTTTCCTGCCGCATCCAGCCCAATCTAAAGGAAAAATGCACCTCTTTGTCTGGCGTCTCATGGTCGTCTCCTGGAAACGCGCCTTGACTCCGGAGGAGGAGTGAGGGTGTCGTTCAGAGACGCCCCTGTCAGTGGTCCCTTGATCCGGCTCTTCTCAGTTTTCAGGTTCACTCAGCAAGTAAAACACCAAAACAGACCTTTTTAGCCAGAAAATGTTTGGTCTCTGACTAGATGATATCATGGTTTGTGACAACAGTTGCATTTCTTTTTTTCCCATCCCAACCCAAAATCTGGATGGTAGCCACCTGTGTACAGAGGGCTCGCTGCCCCCCGCCATCCCCAGTCCATCCTGGGGGGCTGCCCCCACCCTCCACTGCCTGGCCGCCCCCTGAGTCCCCGCAGGTGTGGGGGTAACGGGGCAGAAATGCCACCACTGGCCCCCACAGCCTGGGACCCCGGCAGAGGGGAACGGACCCTTGCAGATCCGTGTCGGGGAACCGGGGTTTGGGATTTGGCCTTGGGGTGAGTGATCCCAACCTCACGCCCCCCATCGTCTCCTCTTTCATGAAGAACAGGCCACAAAACTGAGCTGTAAGTTGTTTTTTTCGCTTTGGCCGGCCAGGTTTCTGTTGCCTGCAGAAGGCAGAAGGCTGACTGTCTTCTGAACGGCGTTACAAGGGAGGCAGGAAAACGCAGCGACTCGGATACTCCTGAAAATGCCCCTTCTGAGTAACTGCTGCACATACCCGTAATTTGAAGAGAGATGCTAAATGGCACCTGTACCCTTTACATTTTCCCAGTCTTAATTATAATACAGACATGAAATCTGGTTACTTATCTTAGAAAATGTGCATCTATAATGAATAGAGCTGACAAGTAAATGAAGAAAGTAAAGTAAGTGCTCGTTCCTTCATGGCTTGAAGGTAAAATGAGCAAGTAGATATTTTACCTGCTAATATTTAATGCAACCTAAAGCCTAATTATTCTGGTTGCCAACATCCTGAGTGAAATTAGTATTGTATTAACTATTTTATTTGTATCATCTCATCTTGGAAAGGAAAACTGATTTTGGAACTCTGCTTTTTCCACAAGGAAGGTGCAGTGGAGCTGGGAAATGCCAAGGTCTATGGGTGGAATAAAGTACTCCAGCTATTCTAGCGCTCTCTCTTAGAAACACATCGTTGTAAGTGGAAATGCAAATACCGTATGCTCTTATTGAGGTTGTAATTAATGTATTTGGGAAAGGAACCAATGTAAATGATTTTTTATAACAGTGAGCCTTTATATAAAGCTGGACTATTTAAAAGCATGCCCACTATGCGAAGGCAGAGAGGGAAGTGTCAGGCCATATTTATGAACAGTCAAGGTTGAGTTGATTTTCATAAAACTCCTCAGTAATGGTTTCTAATTCTGACTCTCAGCTTAAGGGCTCAGGAGCTCAGGTCTTCTCAAGGGCTAATAAAGCATCTTTCAAATTCCGTTGTGAGTGAGGCTCTGCCCCCTCAGGGGTGCGTCACCTTAACCATCCCCAGGTCCAAAGATGCTGGACAGACTGGTTAAAGTTTTAGTGGAGCTAATATTCTGAATAGCATATATATATATGCTATTTTATATTTTTATATATATGGTATTATATTATACATATATATATATGGCAGCATTCTAGTGCCTAAAGGGGCTCCAGGAAAGCTGGGGAGGGACTCTGGATCAGGGAGGGGAGCCACAGGAGGAGGGGGAAGGGTTTGACCCTGAAAGAGGGGAGATGGAGCTGAGATGTGGGGAAGAACTTGTTTGGTGTGAG
>JAOXJK010000051.1:41270829-41286190 GCA_025774025.1 Xenus cinereus | reverse complement strand
GCTGCCCCATCCCTGGAGGGGTTCAAGGCCAGGTTGGAGGGGGCTTGGAGCAACCTGGTGTGGTGGGAGGTGTCCGGGGGTGGCACTGGGGGGGCTTTAAGGTCACTTGCAACCCAATTCCATCATTCTATTTAGCGCTGCAGTTCCCAGCACACAGCACCTGTCCTGCAGATGGGTGATCCTCTCAGCATGTCCCCTGGGACCTGTCACCCACCAGCTTGTGGGTGAACTCCAGTCACCCTCCTGGAGCCCACCCTCTGCTTTAGCTTCATTTTACAGCATCCAACACGTTTGCGCTGAGGCAGCTCCACACTGGGACGGGGGGGAGGCGTGCAGCCGGAGACACCCACTGTCCTGGTGTCACCACCGTCCATCTGTCCCCACCCCCAGCGCAGCCGCTGCCCCGCGTCCCCCTCGCTCCGGCACCTGAGGCCCAGGGGGTGGTGGGACAGCGAGACCAGCAGCGTCTGCTCGGGAGAAGCCACCAAGAAATGGAAATCAAAGGAGCAGATGGTCCTTGGTGGTACCCTTCATGCTGAACTATGTAATTAATACTAATAGAGTTATAATTTGATGAAATGTGTTTTTTTGTAAGAAGGATTAAGTGTACCCTTGTCCCATTGGCTGGTTGCAACACAGTGAGGTTTAAAGTTCTTGCCTTTGTAGGCAACGGAGGGTTCTCGCCCCCCGGTCCCCATGGCAGGAGAGGGCCAAGGCTGAGCAGAGCCAGGCTGAGCCGGGGGAAGCCCCTCCTGCCCATCGCCTGCCAGGGAGCAGGCAGCCACGGCCCCCCAAAACCCCGGCACACACCTCCCAGGGGAGGAGAAATTAGTATGAACAATCTCACGCATCAGAAGAAGATGATTAATTTTCTTCCAACTAATTAATAAACCGAGATAATTTTCCACCTACTGATCCGGAGTCCAGCAAGATCAGCAAAAAAGTCCGGTATTGACTTTGGAGGATTTTGCACCAGTGTCATTTTATGGTTCACTTCAACAGAATGATACATTTATATTGGGAAAGGGAGGTTATAGGATTTGCTAGGAACGAGGCCATTTTTCAGAAAGAAGGATGTTTACCTACATTTTCTCTGCTGCTACGGCAACTGAAAGAGAGCATTGTTGTTTTGTTTTTAATTAAAGTTTTTAGCATTCATCTCAGCCACCGTATTGACTTTTTAATATATGAATAAATATTAAAAAGCACATATATTTTATACTCCCTGCTCTGCATTTATTCCCTGCAACCTACAAGATTCTTTCCAGTGAGCTGAGTTATACATTTTCAGCAGCATCCTGTCACATCTTAAAAAAAATAAAAATAAAGTAGGGCAGAAAAACCACCACGTTAACCCACTGTGTCCCGAAATGAGTGTGTGCTCCGTGCAGAACAGACCTCAGCATTAATAGGTTTCGTACCTATTTATAGTGAGGAGGCTACAGCATTTCTGAAACATCCTGTAAACACGAATCCTCTGCACACTCCCATCGTGTAGCCAAGTATCATTTTCCTACTCTCAAAATACGGCGACCGGTTCCCAGACATAAATATCCACGCTCAGATACCACAGTGATGGGCTCTGAGTCAACACTGCCTTTGCCACGTCAAGGGCTCAGGGATCCCGAGTGCCACTGGCTGCGGGGCTTCGGAGAAAAAAAGAGGTTTTTGCCAGAAAATGCCACTTGATCAAACCCAAAGCGGTTTGCAGAAACGTGCTGGATTTGAGACACTTCCCACAAGCTTGTCAGCAATTTGCCCGCGCTCCTGCCGGGTCCCCAGAGCTTCCCCGGGAGCGGGGTCCGACCCGTTGCCCTCCCAAAGGGTGTTGAGGGGCACCAAGGTGCCCACCACCCTCCTGGTCTTCATCCTGAGACACCTGAGCGCTTCCAGAGCTGAGCCCTTATGCCTTTGGATGATTAGATGCAGATGAATAAATAGTGCAATAGTTTCAATTTCCTAAGAAACGGGTTTTCTCTGAAAATAGCACTCTTGCTGCTGGGCAAGGCCTAGGAGATAGAGCTCTTGCTCAGCAGAGGTTGCCTAACGCCACGCCACAGGAGAGTGGCCAGTTTCTCCTCCGACCTTGCCCTGCACCCGGATGGACTTGCTGTGTCGGCGCCTCGCAGAGCCGGGGCTGCGCGGCTGGGTTTGAGAGGTGTGGAGAGGACAGATACGGCACCGAGAAAGCGGCTGGTATTAATAAGGTGATAAGCTGCCAAACACAACGCCGGGTGGGCTTCATGCTGGAAGGTTAATTAAACCGGCAAAGCTCACGCACAGAACTGCTCTACGGCTCTTTTCCCTTTAAATATTTTGCATGCTAAATTAAACTCTAGTCCCCTCCCTGCACACACGCAAATAAATAAATAAACATAGTGAATCAAGTCAACCATAATTCCAATTAGTCCCAGCTGCTATTTCACCATCCTTTAAGGCCCGTCTGCAGCGCTCAGAAATAGGTTGCACATGGCCTCATGCAAGGAGACATGAAATAATTGCTTCAATCTGAATGAAGAGTAACTAATTTTGTTCATGTATTATTCAGAATGACAGGGACATTACTGTAATAATTCCCGACTTCTTCAATATTCTCAAGAATGGTGGAGAAAAAAATGCATTTGCAGCCACCCGAAGTGGTGTGAACTGCGGCTCCGGGCTGAACCTCTGCCTGCCTCCCTAGTTATTTTTAACGACATTTCCAAATCATACTACTTTTCACAGCTAAGATTCATTTTGACTGGAAGTATAAGGAGAGCTCTTCTTGAGCCAACGTGACCTGTTACTGATTTAGCAAAAATAGATGATGTCACTGGAAACAAATGACTCTTCAGTATTTTTTATTTCACTGTTTTTCTCCCAAAGAAAGAAAGACCGACTTCGGTAAGTCAATTAGCAGTAAAATTAGCAAATGACTCTAAGGAAACCTATTTGGAGAGGATACCTTTAGATGCTAATAAACAAATTTATTTGTTTATTTATGGCTGTGCACACTTTAGTCTAACTTTAAAAAAAATTGCATTATGATTCGATGAACTGGCAACAAGTTTAAAAAAAGACATGTTGTAAATTGTCATTATTTAATGAAGAGGAGAAAGAATAAAAGCAGGGATAAAAATAAAATGAAAATCAAAACAGGGACAAGACGTGAAAGACTGCAGTGGGTGGGCTTAGACACACGTCTGTATGCCAGCTTCTCAATGGAAAGAAAAATGATAAAAATGTTAAATAAGTTTCTCTGTATAAGCTTCAAAAGTTGCACTGGTTTGAAATCTTTAGGTGACTGATCAAATGTTGGTTTTTTTTCCTTTTTTTTCCTCCCTTTGTATAAATTAACAGGGATGGGGAGCAAAGAATGAAAAGCAAGAAAGACTAAAATCACAGGTTTGATTTACAAAAGGTAACGTTGAAAGAAGTATCTGCAGACAGTCTATTTGTGATGGGAAATTCTAACTTCAAGGGACGCATTCCCACGTACACACGCGCGTGCACACGCCATCACAGAGCTCGGACACGGTCGTGTGGAAGGACACAGTGCTCATGAGATGAGTCTGACGCTCAGAGAGAGCCAACAGAGGGGTAACCAGCAGGTGAACGGGAGGATGCTCATGGTTTCCAGTTGTGCCGTATGAACGGGGGAAAGTAGAGCTGAAGAAATACTTTTGTACTCAGTCATGAACATCATTGACACGAGAAAACGGTGGCATTTCAGGCCTGGTTGGGTTCCCCGGCCGTCAGTTCCCAGCTCGAGAAGTTGAGTACGTGCAGATCGAGCACGCTGAGCTGGTGACAAAGAGTCTGGCAGAACGAGTTTCCAGCTAATCGATTTGAATATTTGCTAATGAGTTGGTGCAGAGGGACCCTGAGAGCTGCTGTCTGGGCAAAGCCAACCAAGAGAAGACAGATAAAGATCTGAGCAAAACCAGAAAGGAAGAGCCCCTTCCCTAAATATCAGCCTTATGCAAAAGTTCATAAGGCATCAGAAATCAGCTGAAAAACACCACACTTTTTTTTTCCCGAAGCGCAGAGAGGCAGGTTGGCAGATGCGTGTCGGTGCCTGCGCACATGGAGTGTCAGGTGCTGGTTTCCAGCGGTTCTCAGTGACTAATTACAGCCCTCGCAATTACCACAGTACTGTTATGATTCTTCAAAACAACAACATTTTGTTCACTGAGTGCTGAAAACTTGATTTACTTGTCCCATTGCTTTCGGTAGCAAAACAATAAGGAGAGCAAGGGTGACCCACATTTTTCCCCCCAAAGTGGTCGGATGGTCCTTCCACAGAGAAAGGTCAAGAAACTCTTCTCTAAGGAAACCCATGGCTTGTAAAATCTCACTCCCGTGGACAGAGCTTGCTCACACCCGCTCGGTATTAGCTCAGCACTAAAAGTTCACCAGAAGTTATCCGTGGAAAACATGTGAGCTGCAGGACGGGTAACTCCACGGGGTGCGACGGTGTCCTACGGAGAGACCACCCAGCGGGGAAAACTTCCTGCAATTTCTTTTCTGATGCATTCCCCAGTCATGAGTATTTTACTGCAATTTAAGAGCTGAAGTAATATGTTAAAACAACACATTGTATTAAAACTGAAATACATTTATGTATCATCCGAGCCTTGGAAATACAGCTAAGGAAAACATGACCGTGAAATTCTTGATAAGATCACCCAAACTGGCCGCCCTGAGACTAAACATGGATAAGTATCAAGTTAGAAAGCAGAGCTGCTCCCTGCTGACAGACCGTGTTCAAACGGGATGCAGAGTCACCGTTTTCACCCACATTCCCAGTATGAAGTACTCCTTCTACCGCAGTCCAGATCCAGTTTCTGCCAATACCGAGATTTCTCTTTCCGTGTCTTTCAGGATATCATAGGAAATGAAACCATGTTGTCAAGTCACCTTCTTCTACTTACACAGTTTCTATCCCTTTAATTTTTAGAAATAACCAGCAATTTTAAGGGTTCCTGTGTTGCAGTACTTAGCACTGGCTCTCACAGACCGCTCTGTGCGATGCAGAAGCGTTGGCCCTAATTTATTCCGGGGTCCTGCAAGCGCTGCCTGAGCTGGGGGTCCCCAGAAGGCCCGAGGTGACCCACCACCCTGCTCCCGTCCCAGCCCCTCTCCCCCTGCCAGTCCTGCCTGTCCCTCCCTGCCTGCTCTCTCCCAGGCCCTCACCCCATCCCACCAGTGCTTGCCACCCAGCAGGTCCCCAATAGCCTTCCATTGAGCCCAAAGCACCCACTATTGACCCCAGACACCCCCCCCCCAGCCCTGTGCTGCCTCTGGTGCCCCAAGCACTGGCTGGGGGGGCTGGCCGTGGCCCCTCAAAGCAGCCAGCACCCCCCGGGGCCGGCAGCTGCTGGAACCTGACCATAGCGTGGATGGGAGCGCAGCTCCAACGGCATTTTCCTGCAGTCTGTACCTCCTGGAGGCAATCCATGCTGCCTGTAACGTGGGAGGACTGCTCGGCCCCAGACCTAACCCTTCTGTCAGCCAGTATGTACCAGTTGGCTCCGGCCTCAGAGGCGAGCTCGCGTTGGGTAAGGGTTCAGCTATGCAGGACGGTCTGTGGAACCCTCCCAGGACGACCGGCAGCTCGGCCGTAGCGCTCGCTGAGCCCCAGCCAGACGCTCCTCACAAATGTATGTGCAATTGTTCTCCTCTTCCCTGGCCTCGCGTGAACCCCCCGGGCGTCCGCAGGGACAGGAGCCTCCCGGCACACGTGGGGCACGGGGTCCCCGCAGGCAGGGGGCTGCCCCTGGTCCCCCCCGCGGCCGCGGCAGGGAGCAGGCAGGGGTGGGAAAAGCAACAAGGTTGGGTTTTTTTTTTTCCCCAAAAAAGTACAATGGAAGTTTCTTTTCTCATGCTCACCCCCCCGGGGCTGAGTGAAGTGTCCCTGGGCTGGTCTGATTTCCCGGCAGGGCTCAGGTGCGCACCCCGACACGGCTCTGAGCCCTCGCCCCCGCGGGACGACCCCCGCAGCCCCTTTCCCAGGCTCTAGGAATATTAAGTTGCTCTTTTGATCCAGGTACTATCCCTGCTCATCTCCCCTTGTTTCCTCTCACAGCTGCTGGGAACATTCTTACACGTTTGTCAGGTAAGGCTTTATTCCTTTAAAAAAATTAAATCAGAAAAAGCATCTGGTCTATTTTTTTTTTTTAAATCAACTCGAACTCCTCCAGCTGTTGTGTGACCTCATCCTTTATTAATTTCTGTAGGCTCGTATTTACCATTGAGATCAACCCTACAAGTGTATAATTTCCTGATTTCTTTCCAGCTACTTTATTAAAGATTGGGGTTAGAGATTTGCTCCCCCCGAGTCCCCTGATAACCCTCCTTCTCTCGCAGGAGCTGTTAAGGAGCAGATGATGCATCACGGGTTCCTTTATAGCAACAATAATTGTTCTGCTTCGGAAGCAACCGTGGCTTATATACTGCCATTTTTCTGAAATTGTTTTTCTTCTTTCCCTTATTGCTAAGGAAGATATTGGCACCAAAATGTGATTTGAGAGCTCGTGTTCTCTTATTTTCTCCCCTACCTGCAGCCAGTGCAGATGCTACGTTTGCGATGCCACCGCCGACATCTGTGTAACCGAATCCAGCCTCATAAACAGGAAGCAGAAGTGACAGCAGCAATTCCAATAGGTGCTTTTCTTCTGCTGAAACCATTATTTCAGACAGGATATATAAATCACAGCGGCTCTGAAGTGCCCGGTTCCAAGTCCAGGGCCATGCTCGGCCCCGTGGATAAGCCCCAGCCCGTTACTCGCTGGCAGCCGGGCTGCTCTCCCCCCGGCGCCCGGACCTGGCGGTTCCCTGGGCTGGGGGAGGACCAGGGAGGACGATCGTCATTACCAAAGACCGTAAGATGAATTTTGTGTCTGTCGGCGAGTCTGTTCCTGCAGAAGCGGCTCTTTACAAACGCCTCCGGTGCAGCACCCAGAGCCCAAACTGGTTTTCCTGCCCCAGACGTCTCACTGGGGTAAAGTGAGATATAAAGACAGGAATAAAGAAAAAAACACGTGTGAAATGCATAAAATCTGAATCGGGGTGAGCAATATTTGGGATTTACAGCCCACTTATGATCAAATGTCTTATCTCAATTGATAATTCCTCATCGTTTCTGCTCTGGTGGCAGGGGATCGCTCAGTAGCCCGGGGCAGACCTTAAAATGGCACTATAATGACATGCTATGTTAGTTGTGTAATTTATATTTATCACATTTGCCTTTGTATAAAGACAATTCGTATTCACATGGGTCCTCAAATAACTGCAGGAACGGTAATATACTAGAAATGATAACATTTCGTTGCTCGTGGCTTGCAGAGGAGGGAGAGGAGAAGCCGCCCCGTCCAGGAAAGCCACGCAAGAGCCTGGAGAAGTCACTGGAAGTTCAGCAAAAAGGGGCTGGGGCTGTGCGGACGGAGGGGAGGAGGGTGTCAGCGAAAAGGGAAGTTGGTAAATGCTTGGTTTTTTCACTGCATTTCAACACCCAGAGCTTTGAAGGGATTTTGTGGGGTTTTTTTTGGTCCCATTTTCCCAGCGCCCCACTAAAAGTTTAAGGAAGGGGACAGACATCCCCCTCCTCCTCCGGAAAGGCAGGGACCCAGCCGGGAACCGCGGAGCCCGAGAGGGGCAGGGGGGCTGTGGGAAAGCATCCCGTATCCCAGCCCGACGGGAGGAATGGGTCAGGATGCCCCCGGAGCGGCGTCCGAACGGGCTGGCACCCGGAGGGAGGGCCTTTCCCTGGGCCCCCCCTCAGCCCGGCCGCCGAGAGGGAGGTAACGGGCAGCATTTGTCTGAGCTGTGTTGGAAGCGCGGAGATTGCCTTTAACATATCAAAGGGCATAAAGTAAATGGGTGATTTATAAATATTTGCATCCTGTAATTGTCTTTAGGAAAGATCAGCTGGGTTAAATCGCACCGGGGCCATTTTTCTGTGAGGAACAGCAGAATAGCTAACAAGTTTCATTTCCACCACTCGAGCAGCTAATGGGCAATCTCCCAGTCTGATCACGCTCCTGCTTCAAAATGGCACTTCACCAGGGAGCACCTCTAATCGGACATGTTCTCTCCACACTTTCTGTGGGAAATGACTTTCCAGACTGCCTGCAGGTTGCTGGGATGGCTCTCGCTGGGGTGAGATGGGACTCCTGGGTGACGGAAGCAAAGTACAGGGCTCGTGGTGGGGATGAGAGAGCAAGGAGCCGGGAATCAGTGTGGACTCGGCTGCTGATCTGCAGACTCCTTCAGGGCAGACTGAAGGCAGCTCAACGGGTCTGGGTCAGACCTTTTCAGTTCTTACTGGTTTCCAATACCATAATACATGATAAAACTGCATCTTGACTTGTGTTTAAGGGTTAATTCTGAGCTTAATGAGTCAATTCCAAGCAGTTACTGAGGCCATCTAAGGCAGGAACCAGTGAAAGCAGCACAGCGTTACTCTGCATTTCTCCTGGCTGTGAGGGTATGAGCCGATGAGACTGTTGAAGACGTAAAGATAGTGACTTATGGATGTGATCAAATATTTAAATCTTCTTCTGTAGCTCTTCGCTTTCTGTCAGGAGGTACTTTTTCCACATTTCAACTACACTGTAGAGGGCTGCAAATGAAGAAGAGAAGCAAAATTCTGGGGAAAAGGCGAGGACAATGTAACCATTTTTGCATTTCGATCCCAATATCAGAAGGACACCAACCCAACCCCAAACTCCTGGCCTTGGGAGAGCTGGAGTGCAAATGCTGGAGCTTGGGCTCAATATAGAATCACAGAATGGTTTGGGTTGGAAGGGACCTGAAAGACCATCTAGTTCCAACCCCCTGGGCAGGGACAAAAATCAGTTCAAAAATATTTTTTAATATGGAATTAATAACCTCCCGAGTTTCTCCAGTTCCAAGTGGTAGATGCTGCAGCATGCACTCCGTATTGACCCACAGCTGCATCTCCAGCGAAGAAAGTCTGAAGGACTGGAATGGATGGAAGAAAAAGCTGTCAGGATAAATGATCTTTCCTGTATTTACGCTATAACCAGAGCTTCTGGAAAGAGGTTGTAACACAGTATTTGCTAACGTGATAATAAAATAAGAGCAAAAACTCTTCAATCAGAGAATGAAGAAAATTTGTTTCTTTTCAATAAGCAATATGAAAGAAAAAAAGATGCTTATCCTAAGAAATGCCAGCTGCTCTCACTCCTGCACGCTGAGGATCACCACTTTTAGCACCTCCATGTATTATGGGCGTATTTAATCAAATCGGAACTTCAGAGCTGAGGGATAAAGTCCGGTCCCAGCGAAGCCGATGGTCTTTTGGCCCCATCCCCAGCACAGACAGGACTCCACGCTCATTCCCTGCTCTAACTCCACTCATCTTCGTGTCAGGCAGAGAAGTCTGTTGTTGACACGACTGTGGAAACACAATGTGGGGTAAGGGATGAAATACCAAGGGAAGATTGGAGGATTTTAATAATGCCTATTTTTATATCTACGAGATGCCAACCATCTGAGCTAATAGAATATAATTGGAAGACTAGATTTAGTCATTTTCTTTATTATTAGGTCTTGATGTACTTCTCTCAACTCCAAAATACTCATTACATGTAATTAGGAAGAAGATTAGAGTGCTGTTAAGATGCAGAATAATGATGCAGCTCAACAAGGGCCAGTGGAAAAAACAACCCACTTAGGAAAATGTCTCCAAAGTGCTGAGCAGAAGAGGGCATTTAAAAAAAAGGATAAAGATGAGAGCTGGTGCTAAATAATAAAGATGAGACTTTGAAGTGGGAAAGAGTTGATATGCAGAATCAAAGCATTTGATGACTATACCTCCCTCTAAAACGAATCCCTTGTGTTTATTTAGATGGCTGAAGAAACATTAGTAAGATAATTCCCCAAGAACCACCCTCTGTGTCTTTTTCATAAACTCCCACCCCAAATAGCATAATTAATTTCACGGTTGTATAGAAGAATAATAAGAAAAAATCCATCCTTTGGGAGGTAGGTGGTAATTTCTATCTGATAGAAATTGTGATTAGACACAGCATATAAAACTTTCTGATAATTCACTCACCAGAAATTGCCACATTACACCTATCAGAGGGCTGGTGATATGAAGCTTAACAAGATGATATTTCACTCTGATTTCCTTGAGCATGCTTCAATTTATTAAATCAAAATTCTAGATTAGCTTTAATATGAAATAAGATTTTTAAATTTCAGAGTAATGTATGTCAGAAGGCACGAAAGAGATAATGGGGCAGCTAAGAGAAATTAAGTCGTATGCAGAGCTGAAAGGTGGGTTTAAGAAGAAAAAGAAGAAATTTTCTGAAATTTGTGTTGAAGTAGGGGATAAAAGAGAAGGGAGCGAGGCTGTGCCTGGAACACCACGGGGCAGTGCCAGTATGGGAACCTATGGCAGGTTCTACCACCAGCTCGGATGAGTTATTTCAGGACAGAATGGCTTTTCCAGTAGATGGGTATTAAACAGCAAGAGAGCTGTTGCTGATTCCCTGCCGTGCGCGGTGCCCCACCGTCGCTGCCCAGCATCCCCGAGTAGCTGGAAGCTCAGAGCCTTCTCAAACCACCCCCTAAAAGTAAAGGGGAGGTGTAAATGACTGCTAAGCCGTGTGGGGACCTAGGGGCTTGGGGGAGAGCAGGGAGACGAGGGTCCCTCAGGACACCTCCCTTCCAAAACCTTCCTGTGCCGGCTCTGCCAGAGCGACGGGAGAGCATCGACCGCCCCTCCTCGCTGCTCCTGAGCAAGGGAAGGGCTTGGGGAAGAGGGAACGCTCTCCCTTATCAGATACACAGCCCAACAGCCAAGGGACCCTAAATGTCCTTTTTTTTTTTTTCAATCTTCCTCAAATTCGTGGAGCAGCGGGCGCCATCTGGTCCCTGCCTGCAGCTGGAGAGGCAGAGCACAGCCGGGGCGCTGCGGCTGCCGGGGGAAGCTGAGAGCGATGCTGTTGATGCCCATCACCTCACTGGGGGTGGGAACGGAGCAAAATGCAGGCGATCAACCCCACAAGGGCGCCGGTGGGGCAGCCATTCCATCAAGCCGGTGGCTCAGGCCCCGCCATGCAGCTGGCCACCGTGGCCACCGCGCTGCCCGCACCGAGCACCGCGCCGGGGCCCGCGGTGTGCGGGTGGTTACTGCTGCAGCCCAATCAATCTCCTCGGCTTGTTTATAAGTATCTGTGACTCACAGACGTTTTTCCTGCTCCTTAATTGCCAGTTTCCTGAGAAACCATTGCAGCCAGCCAATCGGCGGCAGAATTATGACTTAGTGACTAGATACAATTGGGAAAAATAAATACAGCATTATTGGTAAATTGAGCAGCACTTTTCTAAGTACATCACGTATTTATAAACAACACATACATCTGCAGAAACCGAGAACTCCCTCGCCTTGCTACAGGAGGTCTCCAAAGGTCTTATTCTGAGAAGCAGCGCCCACTCCCCTCTGCCAAACCACCTGTCTGTGCGACCAGGGACGCGCACAGGGATGGTACCTCGGTGGCCCGTGCCTGGGGACCCAGTGCTCCCCGTGAGCCTCAGCAGGGTGCACGGCTCGCTTGGCCCGGCACCAGCACCCATGTCACCCCAGAGGAGCCTGGAGCAGGGGACGATTTGGCTGATGGTCACCTCTCCTGCCCAGGGGTAGCATCCAGCTGGAGATGTTGCCTGCGCCGGCTCATCACCAAGTTGCACAGAAGGGAGGGGACTAGGGGGCGGAAAGGGGGACAGGGTTAGAGATAAAGGGGACAGGGTTAGAGATAAAGGGGACAGGGTTACAGATAAAGGGGACAGAGTTAAAGAGGGCAGGGTTAGAGCAGTCACCGGTGCAGCAGGAGGGATGCTGGGGGCTGTGGCTTCCCACCAGTCACTGAATCTCTGTATTTTGATCCCTCCATCCATAAAATGGGACCAACAACACAGGGATCTGCCAGAATTGGGCACCAGGGCACTGCCACCCTTTTGGCCTGGGGTTTGTGTTTAACGACAGGTTGCGGAGGGCAGCGAGGCACCAAGCGCACTACGGCTCGCTGGAAGGAATCCGGTATCTCCTGAACTGTGCCGGCTTCCTAAGTGCCCTTATGGATTGCTACAGTAATTTTAATAAACTAACTGAAATCCCTGGAGTAACCACAATACAGTATTATTATTATGATTTTTATTATTCAGCATTGTTGTAAAAATGATGCACCAAGATCTAAATAAGAGAAGAAGACAATCTCTGCCTTCAGTGTTAGTCACTGCTCAATTACAGCTTCATTCAAAGCCGTTAATTGGTAGAAAGAAATAAGCCTGTGAAGTCACTCTGGCACAGCATGTTATTTCCTTTATTCTTCTAATACGTGATTATGTTTAGGAAGCTTGGAAGTTTTTTTTAGCAATCATTTGGTAAAGCCACTCTAATAGTTGTTAAAAGGCTAGGAAACACAATGTTGGTTAATTTTGGATGAGATCATAGGGAACTAGGGGAAAGGATACAAAAAATATAATGGCATAAGAGAAAATGATAAGTTGGAGGAGTGCAGCACCTAAACAACTGCATGATCCTCTGGATGATTCAGCCAGGCAGGCAAGGTAATTGGCGAGCTGTGTACTGATAAGTTTTCTCCAAAGAGTACCAGCAGCCCATGTACCCGCGTCCCCGCTCCCGCAGCCGGACGGCAGAGCCGCCTGTCTGCAGAGCTCAGAGTGCCAGAACCCCCGGTACTTCACTTACTGAACAACCTGAATCCTCTGCTCCTTCTTCCAGCTCCTGAATCAGACCCACATCAAACCCTCCCATCCTCCTCCTGGTGGAGCACAGTGGGGAAACTGAGGCAGGAGGGCAAGAGATGGGCTGGAGGGCAAGGGATGGGCTGGAGGGCCAGCCGTGCGGGCTCAGTGTCTCTCCGCAGGGAGCATCCTCAGGTGCTGTGGTTGGAGGAGATGGGTGTCTGTGGGGACCAGCCACCCCCAGGAATGCCAGACAGTCTCCACAAGTCTTGTGCTCGCGGAGCTAACACTGACACCGAGGTCGGAGGAGCTGAGGATGAGGAGCTGGGCATCAGCTCTTCTGCCCTGGAGGACCCCCTCTGTTTGGGGGATAACTTTTATCTGCTTCTAAAATTCACGTATCTATTCCAAATGCTCTGAAAACCTGTGTGTTTCAGCTGGGTATGGAGCAGACTTAACGTCCTGGACTTGGAATAATTTCAACCAGGGGTCTTTGAAACCAGGAGTTCAATTCCTTTCTTCCCCCAAAACAAATGCATCATTTTTCTGTGGGATGACACTTAATCTTTGTCTTTGCCCTCAGACCTAGAGCTCAAAACATGCTTCTGAGCAAGATCAAAATAATTTCAGCTGGCCAACACTCACCGTTTGACATTCCACCTGTTTGAAGCAAAATTGGAAATGGTATTTATGATGAAGATTAGCTCATGGCCATTAAGTGGTCTGGGCTGAAGATGGATATTTGCTGTCAAAGCGGCGGTGGTGATTTATCTCGGCTGGATGCTTCCCCAGCTATATGAACTTACTGCCACACAGCTCTTCTGGCAGAAGAAATCCGTTAATGTTCCTGAGCTGCATTTTTGCAAAGCTGAAGAACTGACCCCAAAATGCTTTTGTAAAGACAAGAGGGAAGATCTTGCCTTTTCCCTTTCTCAGACTAAGTTGACAGAATTACTCCATCCTGGAGTAGAATCAGACAGCTGGGGGTGGGGGGGGAAGGAAATTAATTACTTCTACAATCTTCATTGGTCAAAGAGTATGGGATTAAAAAGAAATATGACAGTTGCAGAAAATTCAAACCAGGTACTAAACTATGTATTTTTTTTAAAAAAATGGCCCTGCAGGTGATTGCAGCGAGGGAGCAGCAGCCCATCCGTGCTGGAGCAGCCCATCCGTGCTGGAGCAGCCCACCCGGTCAGTCTCCCCCAGGATCTCCCTCTCCCACCAGCAGCAGATGCTCTGGCAGCAGCACCAAGCGTCCCCAGAGACGCTCCTGTCCGCTGGTGCCTGGGAGCAAAGGGGTTGGGGACTCTCTCGGAGTCACCATGTATAGCAAGGAAAAAGGAAAAATAAACCTCTTGATTACCCAGTTTCTCCCTCTCCACTGTTAAGTCTGCCCTTCTGGGCAGGGTGTCAGACACAGGCACCGTGCAAGCGGCAGCGGGAGCAGAGCTGAGGCTGAGGCTGGGCCGGGAGGAGGACATCTCCTGCTACAGCCCCTCCACCAGCGCTGGGGACAGGGGAGAGGAGAACCACCACCGAGATGCAGGGTCCTACCCACACCTCGCTGGGCGACTGTTCCAAGCAATGTCTGTCTTGTCTTTCAAATGCAATCGCCGTATTGGAGTGGATGGATTTCTTCAAGCTTCTCTTAAAAACCACTTCTGTTTGAGTGTCTGGTTTCCCACGTAGCAGAGCGCTGGCGGTGCTATTGCAGATTCCCGTGGGAGAAGGACGTCGTGGGAATAGGTTATTGATCACATCGTTTAGATCGTTTGTGCAAGAGATTCGCAAAAGACAGACCGTTCCCTTATTTCCCACAGCTGCATTTCTGAAAATCTCCGACTGCATTTTCCTTTCTGAATAAACCAGACCTCAAGAGGGTTTTGCCATCTTTACATTTACTCCAGCACAGAAATCTTTTATCTCCCACGAAGAAAAAATAGCGAAGCAGCTCAGCGAAGTGCTGAGCCGACAGACACAAACCTAAAGATGGATATACAAGTTCAAACCTTTCAAGCCCAGAAAATAAATCGAGATGACAACAGTCCCAAAACGTCAGAAAACCTCGAAGTTATGAAAACCAGAATACCATAAGTTAAGACGCTTCTAGCTCATATCTCTGGAAACCCTGAGATGCGTTCCATGTCGCATGCAGGGGAGCAGCAGCAGCCCGTCTCCCGGCGCCTGCTGGCTGCCCTCAGCCCTGACCCCAGGGACAGACGGGACACGGGCAGACGAGTAGGGAGAAGCCGTGGGGTGGTGGTCGGGGAACTTGCTCTGCCTACGTCAGACCTCGCAGAAAAGCCAGAGAATCTACGCCTGAAGCTTCGCTGCCCCAAGGGCCAACACTGACACCCCAAAAAGTGGAGGGGACAGTGTGGAGTTCCTGGGATAGCGCCTGGACAGGCCATTCTTTCCATGACTCAGATGTAGGCATCCTCTGCGGGCGATACCTGCATGTTGAGTCCTGGTCACGACGCCCAATGGGTTCCACCACACCAGCTTGGGAGGTGGTCATGGCAGTTATGTGCAAAGCCGGATCTGGCAGCCTAGCTAGTGGCTCCAGAGAAGGGCAACGGAGCTGGTGAGGGGTCTGGAGCACAAGTCTTGTGAGGAGAGGCTGAGGGAGCTGGGGGTG
>JAOXJK010000051.1:41256045-41270729 GCA_025774025.1 Xenus cinereus | reverse complement strand
AGGAGGCTGAGGGGAGACCTTCTCGCTCTCTCCAGCTCCCTGAAAGGAGGGGGTAGCCAGGGGGGGTCGGTCTCTTCTCCCAAGGAACAGGGACAAGAGGAAACAGCTTCAAGTTGCGCCAGGGGAAGTTTAGATTGGATATTAGGAAAAATTTTTACACTGAAAAGGTTACCAAGCATTGGAACAGTCTGCCCAGGGAAGTGGTGGAGTCACCATCGCTGGAAGTATTTAAAAGACGTGGTGCTTAGATATATGGTTTAATGATGTTTTTTGTCAGTGTTGGGTTGATGGTTGGACTTGATGTTCTGAAAGTTCCCTTCCAACCTCAGCAATTCTATGATTCTATGATTCTATGTGCGCTGTACCTCACCTTGGCACACCTTCTGACACCATCCCCCATCAGCTGTAGGTCCCCTCCCAGGACCCCACCTCTGCTCCAGGGTTACATCCTCCTCAGCAGAGCTCCTCTGCCCAGAAAGGGCTTTGCTGCAGCAGGATGGCTCTCAGATTTTGGTGTAAAACTATGTGTGGACCTTAGCCTGTACCTAAACTCATACCTCTATTCCTGGAAAATTTTGTTAAAGAGGATATTAAAACTGTCTCTTCCAATTCTGTTCAGGGAATCTCTGATCAGTATATCGATAACGCCATGTAATAATAATCAGATGTTTCAACTTGGCCTAGATAAATTAACTATGGGACAGTGGCCAGTCTGCTTTCATTCATGAAAGCTAGATGCCAACTGGTAACAAAGATTGATGATAAAACCCTAATCTCTTCAGTTTTATCTAAAAGTTAAAAATTAGGAACCAAACCAAAATACATGTTCTTGAGCAAAGTCTTATTGACTTAGTTTAGGTTTGGTTACAGAGGTTGGAATAAAACGCACGCACATATTTACTTAAAGTTGCATTCAGTAGTGTCAAGGAAGAAACCCCTGCCGTCACATTTTCCTGACACCTCTCCCACGTCCCCAGCCCTGGGCCACAAACCTCAGCACAACCAAGCCCGAGGGCCACCCGTGCCCACACCCTCCACTCATTGATTTGTCCTTTCATGTCCTAATGCTCAAAATTACAGATGCCCTGTAACAAGATGGAGATGAAACCTCAGTACGAAGCAGTTTTATGTTTACAGAAAAATTGCAGTTTCTGAAACTTTAGTTGCAGAGCTGAGCATATGTGAGACAAATATTTTCTTATTTGCTTCTGATTGCTCCAGGTGATGCACAGACTGGAGGGATGTTCATCTTCAGTAGGAGTCATCCTTCATGGGCCACCGTTTCTTACGCAACGTATCTCCTATCACACATGTAACCTCCATGAGCATCTAGACCCGAGTAGCTAAAGGCTCACTAAGAAACAGAGCCTTGCTGAAGAGCTGAGGGGCAAGTGAGAAGAATAAGTTCTGGAAACAATATTCTGAAATGTCTTGAAAAGAAACTCCATTAAGGCAATCAGAGTATTTTTCATGGATGCCTAAGCCCATAGCCACATAATAATTATAATGACGTATACTGGCAATCAGTTGTTCAGTATAAGTACACCAGAACTTGTATGAATCCCATTATTTGATTGCCTTCTCTATTTAGACTTAGGTTAAACATAAACAACAAAATGGAAGAGAAACATTGTGAAATTCTAACCTTAATATAAACTCACAGTCATGAAAGTGAATTAACTGCCACTTTCACCTGTTTTACCTTTTCTATAGATGGGGAGAGTAAAGGGTTATATTCAGCATAAATGTTTAATGAACATAGTAATCTCCGTAACTGCCTCTGCTCCATTATGGCACTAACTGCTCCCCATTGCGCAATAGCACTTCCTTGGGCCTTTAAAAGGGTACTCTATTTAAATTAACTTTAAAAACCTATTTCTTTTCACACTTCTCACATCATTTTATATCAACCTGGCTTGTGCAGATGGGATATGGAGTAATTTAATGTTGGTATTGAAGGATGGACAGTAGCTGTCATTGCTGACGCCACGGGAGAGTATTATGGGCTTTGCTGATGGCAAAGGGTTGCAAACGTTGCATGTGATAGGGGTCTGCTCAAACCTAATTATTCCACAAAGTTCAGCTAATTGCATTGATTAGCTCTGCATTGACAAGCCAGTTATGAGTGAACTGTTCGTATCTCTCTCCTGAAGCATCCTTTGGATTTGGGAGACACTCACACACGCTCGGAGCCCTGTGGAGCGTTTTTTCATTTTATTTCTACCCAGGCTTGATCCCAGTGCTCTGTGTGCAGGAGACAACTGTAGAGAACAACTTTAATGCAGAAGATTTTTAATTGCCATAAAGATTCCGGCGCTGCCTCGGTTTGATTTTTTTAGCAAACATAATTATTTATTAGATGTACATTAATATTCTTTACTACTCTTTAACTGAACCCTGAAGGACCCGATTCTGTCCTGTTGCTTGTGCGTAGGGCAGCCTCCCAGACCTGGTCCCCGCGTACAAACACCGACATGAAGTGCATGCAGAATCTGGCTCTGCAACTAGATTACAGCTCGCAACAAAAAACTGTCTTTTGGCATTTTGAGGACTTGAGAGAGCAGCAGTTTTAAATAATCATCCATCACACAGGAAAACATTCAGCTGTAAATCTGAAGTAGAAACCTTAAGGCATGAAGCTGCACAAACATTTGGCTGAAATCCACCATTAGGATTGTCAGAGTAAATATTAGAAGGAGTTTTGTATTCAGCTAAAATATCTGTTTACAGATTTCTTTTGCTGAAGCCGCATATTGTACAATGAAATGAGATCTCCTAAAACATTTTTGTTCTAATAACTTTATAAACTCTGCTATATATTTTATGGAATTTGAATGTATGAGTAGCTGGCCCAGAACCACTTCTGCAGGAGATTATTGGGAGAAAACATTACCATATGTCAGTAGAATGGCAACATCCCATAGATACTCAAGAGGATCTCGGGCTCAACCCAGCTCTCGTGTTTACAATGCGGCAATATTTCCATACTTCATATATGGGTACCTCTGCTTATATAAACAATACCATGGCAATGAATCTCAAAGACACTTACAGGGTCCAATGAAAACAAAAGTCAATTTCTTCTTACATATTTCCAAAAAAGCCTGCTTCTGCTCCGCTGGTGAGAGAGCACGGGCCACCAGCCTATGCCCAACACGGCTCTGCTGGAAAAAGTCTGCAATGTAGACCTGGCCCAAACGTTTTCTGCATGTTTGCCTGGGTGGTCTATCCATAGACAGCGTTAATTCTGCAGAGCGAGCCTTCCTGCAGCTCCCCCCTTCCCATGGGGAACTGGGATGACCACTTGGCCATCCCCAAGCTCACGCAAGGGCTTTATGAAAACTCTTTGTATTTCATGTTCACTGACAGCGTTCTCAGAGGAAAGTTATTTTCCTCCTCTGAACCTCTGTGTGTTCTCCTTCACCGCGTAACTCAACGCCGTCCCTGACCTACCAGGAGAAGCCTGTGGGACAGTTGGAATTGCTGCTCTCCTGCCTTCCAGGAGCTCGGGAAGCGGCACAGACCCGCGCCTCAGGCAGCGCCCTGCTCACACGGGGGTGAACGTGACCCGAAAACTGCCCGATCCCAAATGCTGGGAGCGAAGCGACAGCGCAGGGCTCGTAGAGCACCCGCAGAGTACGAGCTTCCCTTGTGCCGAGTACACGTTTCCCTTCCACAGAAATTTTTATGATACTTTTCGAGGAAAACCAAGCCGTGCAGCTGCATCTCATTCCAAATGAATTTACTATTATAGTTTCTCGCATTGTGTAAGTGCAAAAAATGATAACAAGCAGCTTAATCAAACCTTTGTCTCCTAAAGGAATAAATGAGGTGCTTTTTCCAGCCGCTGCAGAGCACACCTCAGCACCAGAGTGGCTGTTGATGTTTAAGCACACAACATACAGACTGCTGTCTTGTGGTTTGCTTTCAGTGTCAAAAAAAGACATTTTTAATGACTAAAGATTAATAGTTATACAAGCATCACCTCAGGAAAGCACTTTAAGGACAGCTTTGTCATGGAAGCACTGTAATCGCGCAGCTCATGCTATGCTACACAGGAACAGAGCTAAGCATTTTCTTGAGAATAAAGCATATTTAAGAACACTGAACATAGTCTGGATGAAAAAAACAACTTTTCCTCTAAAGCAATAATTGTACAATGTCAAAAATGACAAAGTAGTAACTTGTTAATAAGGTTTTCAGCAAAGATATGACCGATGTATTTACTAATAAAAGAGGTATGGTAAGCATTCCAAACTGGAGGAGGATCTGATGAGAGATGGGGAAATTGGAGATCAATTATTCTTCCCGTGGACACCAGGGTAACGCCAGAGAAAGATGGAGGTTACAAAAAACCCTTTGCCAGGTGGGAACTTTGGGACCATTGGCTGGAGGCTGCCGTTTCTAACCCGGCTGGGGAGAGCAAGGCTGGGCCGTGGTGGGAAAGAGCTGCAGGAACTCCTCATATTCACAGCTTTGCCCCAAAAGTGCCGGTTCAAACTCTTGAGGAAGCCAGACCCAAAGGTGGCCGGAAATGTCACTGGGGATTCACAAACAGTTCTTACTCCCAACAAACGCAGATGCAAATTCTGAGGAGCTGCTTTATTTTATAAGAAAAATAAACACTTTCCCACTCCGGTAATAAAGCACCTAACTTGGATTTTTATCGTTTCCACTGGAAACCATTTGATATGCCCAATTAATATCCCTAATTAGTATCTCATCCTTTTTAATCAAGTAAAATTAGGGACTGGAAGATGTTTATGTTATTTATTTGACCTTTCTGTGTAAATTCCAGCAGTTCCCTGAGGACAGAACAGCGGCGGTGGCCGCAGCAACCGCTCCGTTGTGTTTCCTCGGACAAACACCTTTTGTGCACGGGCAGCGAATGGGAACGAGCAGCCACGTTATCGTCACCCTAAAGTCCTGTCAAGAGGCCAGACCAGAATAGTCCAGGCAATTCTTGCTAAAAGCCTGCCTTTTAGTGTTTTTACATGAAGTGATTTCACTTCTGCTCTGTGGCGAGGTCTGGTCCAGTACATTAATTTGCGTTTCTGGAAAAAATTGTCTCTGAGAGAAGAGCCAAACAGAAGTCAGATTTTGTGCTTTCTGTGTAAATTATCCCTATTTAAGAGACAGCCTTCTCTCCTACTTACTTAACATTTATTACTAGACCAAAATTCTTCACTTAAAGATCAGGCTGACCATGTAAACCCTTCCATGGCTTTTCAACAAAGCAACAGTTACAAGTGTGTATTACCTAATAATTTATGCTTTGAGATGGGTTCTGTTCCAACCTCACCACCACCACTTGGTACAGCTGTAGGAAAGCAACAGTAAAAGTCACGTAACTAAAATCAGCTGGAATTTACTCTCCTTTTCCACCACAGGGGAAGGTCAGGTCCCCAATTCTAGGTGTTCTGGGTCTTTTATAAATGTTTGTAGAGCAGCGTACGATGCTCGTCTAGTTTTGATATAAATTGTTCATACAAGTTGTAGCACTTTAAGGGGGAGGAAATTACAAAACTCAGACCATTAAATTCTTGTTCCTCTGAAATTTCAGAATCATTTCTTGGCAAGAAAGAATTTTTCTGCCTTGCATTACTTCTCAGTGTCAGAAATCCCAAAGAATGGTATCCAACCACTGTAAACAAGCGATGATAAATGAGCTTAAATCTCACATACTATCTCAGGGCCTGGCAATCCTCCTGACCTAACATTAAAAATATTTGGAACACGAGAAGTGAAGAACTTCAGAAGTACAGTTTTTGAAACTGTTATGATCAAAGTATTTGATTTCGCACCTCAGAGAGCACTGACAAATGCTAATTAATAGGGCTTGTGGAGTATTCTGGATTTACTGATGGTACCAAGGATCACCTGGAATTCAGACATTAGCGAGACGAGATGTCGAGTAGCTAAGGGAGGTTGGATGGAGTCGCTCTCTGCAGCACCTTTTCAAACAGATTAGTCACCTCCCATCACAGGGGTGAGAAGAGCCTCCTGCCGTAGGAGAGCAGCAGCCTGCTACGGTGGTTTATTAAATGCACATGTGATTTCATCCCCAGCGGAATAATCGCACTGATTTCCCGTAATACTGTAATTTTCTCTGCTAGCGTGGGCAAAACAAAAGCCATGTTCTTACATCATGAAGAGCAGACCCATGAGGGGAACGTCGTTGCGTTGGGTGCAAGCTTCAGGTGCCTCCAGCATTTGGCAGCCCGTCGCAGCGGGAAAATGGGATGCAAAGTGGTCATGGGGAGAGGAAGGCGCTGCCTTAGGGAGCCGACTGCCCCCGCTCGCTCCCGTGGGAAGGGACGAAGCTCGGGGAAAGCTGCGTGGAGGGAAGGGTGAGCCAAGAGAGGGACAAACCGCTGCGGGGCCGGGAGCCGGAGGAGCAGGGGGCGATGGAACCAAAAGGGCAACGGCAGGTGAACGGCTCAGTGTGGATATTTGTGCTGGCTTTAAAAAACCTGGCGAGCGTTTCCTGTGACTCCGAGGTAACGAATTGCTCCTCTGGCCTGAAGGGTTTCATCGTCCAGCTCCTGTGCTGTGGGTAACCATAGAGAATACACAGCTCGCGATTTCCCACTGGTAGCTGTTTCTACCAGCAGAGGTGGGAGCGGTACGGTACAGGCGCTAGGTGCCTGTCACACCAAAGGGCTGGTAAACACCAGACAGAGAAATGGCAGTTGTCTTTATTTTCGCTGCTTCTATTCAACCAGGTGGATTTAGAGTAGATTAGAAATCCGGAAAAACACGCTCCGGTGTGTGTGAGGGAGACACGGAGAGAGAAAGAAAAGGAGTCAAAAAGAGAAACCTATGCCCTTTTCTCTGTGAGAATTTAAAACCCTGGTTATTCTATTTGTTTTCCTCCAGGCCCATCCAGTGGGTTCACTGCACAGGCTAAAAAATGCACTCAGTGAAGTTGCTCCCACATATCCCCAAATTTCATGTTTGTCCCAAACACATCCAGTTTTTGAGGACGCAGGACGGTGCTGACCATTGTAGCAGCCCTTTAGTTTAGAAAGAAAGATATCAGAAAAAGAAATCAATTTTATCAATGCTTTCCACTCTTTTAGATTTAGAAATTCAGAGGTTATTCAACAAGTCCTCATTTCACTCCCCAGGCAATGGTGGTGTTCTCTCCTGTGACTCCTCATCAGAGCACGGTACTGAATAGACGGTGTCACTTTCTAAGGGACGATAAGACATTCCTTGGTTTGTTTTTCCATCCTACAGCTGATGATGCCAGCAATAAAAAAATATCTGCTATCAAAACTCTCAAACAATAAGTGTCACTTTGTTTGATGACCTTTCCGTGCACCCATGGTTGAGGACATCTCGCTCTGGTGGGAAGTACAGTAGAAAAGGGAGCAAAGCCAAAGCAAACAAGCCCCCGGGGAGGTTTCAGGCTGTGAGTGTGATCCGGGACATGTGCCTTGGAAGGTGGAAGACAGAAACGGGTCTGAAAAGGTCCTTTAACTGCCGTCAGGTAGCACAAGTCACAGACAAGGCTGTTCTTTTTCATATTTAGCAAGGGAGCTGGACCAGAGAAAGACCCGCCAAAGGTGTTCTGGTAGCAGTGGGTCGCCGTGGGCCACCTTGCCCTGTTGACTCTGCATCCTCACGGGACCACCAGCTTAGACACCGTGAGGGGTCCTGCAACCTCCAGTGTTGCTCTGCGGGGTGGAAGGCACCGAGTCACGGGTGAGTCTGCATCTGCAACAACTAATGCTGGAACTTCTGCAAACATCTTGTGCTTTTCAACCAGCTTTGGAAACAGCTGGTATTAAAACCAAAAAAACCTCAACTAACCAACCCCAAACTGCTGACTAAGCACTGCAGTGTGTGAAACTGTACTATAAATGAACAAACGGTTTAATTTGTACCAGACCAAACAGCATTAGCCTGTGCCTCAGCCGCCCGTCTCCTCATTAGAGCTACTTCATCAGTCCCCAGCCTGTAACAGAGCTGGCATTTCACACCGCTCCAGTGGCATGACCCTGTGTTCTTTACCTTGTTTCAACTCGTTATTTACCTTGGACCCAAATCCCGATCTTGCCTGCTGCTGCTTTCACCTAAGCAGTGTTAATCTCATCTGGAGTTCCCTGCTCTCAGCCTCAGCCCACAAGCACAGCCCTGGTGAGGATGAGGATCTCCTTCCTCCCGCGCTGCAGGAAAGGGCTGTTTCCTGCGGCCACCAACAGCCCCCGCACACGCTGCAGCAACCGGCACCCAGCAAAGCCCAGCCCACGCTTCACCCACTGCCACTGTTGTACCTTTTTTTTAAAAATAATTATTTTGTAAGCAAATTTGCAAACACACCAGGACTTCAGGGCAGTTGCTTTTGAGCTGCTCGTTGCTGAACTGAGAGCGCTCCAGCAAGGTTTGCATTTTCTGGTCTGAGAGACGCCCCTCCGACTATTGGCAGTATTGATCACATCCATAATTTAAGCAGCCCAACCTCCCCAGGACACGTGTATGGGGCAAAAGAATCCCCCAGGCTGTGCTCTGCAGCCCATCTCGACTCACCACTTACTGCCGGTCACTTTTCCATCACAAGGAACTCGCAATAGATGCCTCCACTTTATGTGTTTTCAATTAAACACAGTCAGATCTTCCACGGGTTATTTCCGTTGGCAGCCCCCGTGACTGTCCCAGATTTCTCCCTGCACACTTCAGTCCTGGCACAGATAACAACTCATTTTTCACTTGAGCAAAGAGTCTAAATACACTTTACATGGTGCAAAGACCACAGTTTACCCTCAACTACACATAAACTAAAGGAATGACCAGAGAAAATGATGAACAGTCAGTAGCATTTCGATTTGGCTTCAAAGTAAATACAAGAACCGTCCAAAAACTGGTTCCTTTTTAACATTCCCTTTTACCCAAGATGAAAGGGAAGCTGCTTTTCCAAGCAGGTGCTGCACGCTATTTTCCTCACGGATCTTTGGTTAGGTGTCTTTTGATCGCCCAAATGAAGATATTAAACAAGTTAAGGATTTCTGTTCCTTGGAGCTGTCACCAAGAGAAATGTAATGGCTCTGGAAATAAGGAACAAGTGAATTGCTCCATTTCTTGCAGGAGATTAAATATACGCTATCCAAAAATAGCTAATGTACATAGTTTTCTCTGGAAAATGGAGACAACTTCCAAAATCAAAGGTGTCAGCCAGGGATAGAATTGATGCTGCAGAGGCAGCACCGCCAGTCAATGGAGCTGTGAGCAATTTTCATAGCAAAACCCTGGCAAAACATCTCCAATTTTGGATATGATCACAAACCCAAACCTCGCTCAGGCTCATGAAGCTCCCGGCCAAGCTAAGCCATAGAAGAGTGAATGTCAGCGGGACGCGGCGAGCACTGGAGCGCAGTCCCGAGGAGGTGGGGAAGAAAAAGCTCAGCGCTTCTGAGAGGCTCCCTTGGGTCCCTGCGAGCACCCGGTGGCCACGTCTCTGTGTGGAGCAGGAAAGAGAAGCTCCCGTCTGGCCCAGCCTTCATGTGGGGCCTACAGAGAGAAAGCTGCACATTTGCTAGCCACGGCAGAGATCGGCAGATCGCTCTGGCATATAGAAAATGTAGTCATTCGTTAGACACATTTACAGCCGGGGGGGTTAGTAAAGACTTTCAGACAGGTGGATGATGACAGGTTTCCGTTCTGCAGGTGCAAAGAGGAGCCATGGGTGTCTGCAGGGGGTGGCAGCAGCTCACAGACCCTGCAGCAGGGACTGGCTTTGGGCAAGACTCCCAGCAAGGTGACCTCAGTGGAGCAGGAGGATAGACTGAAGACCCCCGGAGGTTCCTCTCCACTGAAATTATTCTGTGATTCTGTAGGGTTTCATTCCTTCCCTCTGCACTAATAAGATGTATATGAGGACAGAAAACTGCACATTAATACTTTCCTTGTTCCTATTGCCCATTTCTCACCTAAAGCTGCGGTTTTTAGTGATCACACAATCATTTCCACAGCTGCTAGCAGAGATGTCACACACACACAGCATAATGAATTCCAGGGGGGAAATATACAGCAATGAAATACCAGGACCGAGAAATACATTAAAAGTATGAATCAGTAGAAGTGGTTTCAATCAATCTTGCATCTGGTTTCATCATTTCTTTCACCATATCTGAGAGCCTTTAGCTATTCTGCGATGCCAAAGCCCTAGCACATCCATCTCACGAGAGGCAAGGCACTGACACGTCGTCAGCTTCTAGGTCGCTCCTTGCTCTTTTCCCTGGGAGCATTTTACCTTGAGGAATGGGGAAAGGGAGACTTAAATTTCAGGGTGAAGTCTAAGAAAAAATAACGGGAGATAAAGTTTTTTTTAACATGTTTAAGTTTTTTTGCAGCTGGACAGATAAGGAGTAGCTGAAGTTAAATTCTGAAAAACAGTTAATGCCTGGCTGCAGCGTTTTATAGAGAATCCCCGCTATGCTTTCCCACAGCCAGGAGCGGAACGCTACTTAGTGACCCAACCGCAGACCTCTTCTACTTGTATTTCCAGTTTCAAGGCAAACAGACCATCAGAAGAAACAGCCGTATCTTTCCGGTGTCTTTAAAAGCTGTTTGTAGCGAGGAGGGACTGGGCAACACGCTCGATGCCTTCAAACCTCAGCTCTTCATGCGCCTCCGCCGCCTGTGCAAGGCTGCAGATGTCCACAGGGCAGGGGGTGAGGGGCGAGTCATTTGTGCGCAATTAACGGGCAATAATAGGGGGTACTGACGCTTCAGCTTTCTCAAGGGCTGGGCCCTAGAAGGCTCTGAAGCTGGGTGGATGGAGCTCTTGAGTGTAGCTCAGGTTGATTTGGCCAGAAATACTGTATAAAAGATCTGAATTAGAAGTGGAGAGAGCTGCATCCTCACCATCAGCTCAGGTTCTTCTCTACACAGATTCTCCATGCTTAATGGATGTTGCGAAGTGAATGGAGAAAATCGGGGTCCAATGTAGCTGGATAACCACAGGGCTTCACGGAGATCAAGCATCTTTGAAATTCTGATCTTATAAGTACCAAGCACATTTGGTACTGGTCCTTCTGTTCCTTGCTCTCCTGCAAACTAGAGATGGCAATTACTTACTGGACACGGCCATTCACTGAAAACAAGCGAGGAAATGGTTTTGGACATAAACTGTTATGAACCGCTCAGGTGTTTTGCAGACTTTCAGGATGGTGAGATAGCTCTGAGGTGGGAAATGAGCTTTGATGCTCTCGTGTGATCTTGACTGCAAGTTCACAAGTGTTAAAGAGTGATCTACGCTGGATTCAGTGAATTTGTATAGGGGTGGATTTAAATGTTTTTGAAGTTACATGGTTATAACCTTTGCGCACTCTTCTCTCCTTTTTGGCCTGGCCTAGGTCAGTGGATTTCATTCTCTGAAAAGTATCCTCGCCTGGAAAAGCTGCCGCAAAATAAAACCCAGGGTGGTTTTATTTGGCAAAAGCTCATCAGGCAACTTTTTCACATCCTAAAGCCAAAATCAGTTGTGTGGTTTGCATAAATATTCTATTTTAATTCCAACCTGCAAAGTCACGGGGATTTGGAGAGTAACTCAAGCTTTGGCCCATCCCTATCAGGAAATATTAACTGCTGTGTATCTGCTATTAGTATTGCAGGTTTCCCTGGTCATTGTCTCAGGTTTGCAAAGCCTGCACTGAGCAGGACCACCCTGTGCCACCAAAAGGCCACCTCCTGGCCAGCCAAATGCTCACCAAGAGCACAACCCTTTTCCACGACCACGTGGGCTCCTTTAAACAAATCATGCCCAAAGTTTCCCACTTCCACACATCCAGCGACCCCAGCTTTGGCTTTTCAGCAGGTTCGGCTCCTGCTCCTCAAACCCAGAATCCATCCATCGCCACCAGCCTTACCGTCACAGAAGAGACATGGCTAATGAGCCATTCCCTGCCAGATGGGCAGCTCTCCAGAGGAGCTGCCCGCTGCCTTGGACACCTCCGTGTCCTGTCTCTGCGACACACGGCGTTTGGGCAAAACTTGTGATGGGTCAATAGACTCACCCCTGATACCAGGGTAAACCTACTTTGCTCTGAACAGTAAAATACAAACTTAAAAAAGCTGAAATAAAATGTCTGAAAGGAATTATAAATACATTTCAGAAAAGGCACACGGTATTTGTTCTGATTTGGGGTTATTTGGTTATTCCGAAGAGTCAGAAAGCCTGTGCATATGAATTTTAGGTGTGAAAGGCACTTATTTTCAGATTGCTGTCTCCTGTCCATCACCGCAGTAGGAGAAACGGGAAGCGATCTGTACATTTCACAAAGTCTTTTGGATGCATCTTAATGCATTTTAATACACAAGGCTAAAATACTGATTTTGAGCACATAAAGTTGCATATATATATAAGTTCATTGAGTTTGGAGAAGAAAATGTAAAGAATGACTAATATTATTGCTTTTTGAAATTAGAAAATGAGCAAATTATAAATTTCACCAAGGTTTTAAAGGTCAAAGACACCATCAGCATTCCGCGTCAGTTTTGCTGTTAGTCAGTTCACTCATGTATTTAATAAAACAGCCCCGAAGACAACATCTCAAGGTAGTGCATGCTCTTTGCCTGCACAATGAGTCATTTTCTGAATGCTCAGCTCTTCCTTTAAGTTCAGCTGAATGATATTTGCTTAAAACGCTTTCTGTTCTAATTCTTATTTGTGGAAATAAAAGGCTTGGCTGAGTCTTGCCCTGCGAGGTGGCTGCAGCTCTGCTCCTTTCAGTACAATTCCCTGGGTTTTGGCATCCGTGGGGAAACAGCAACTCAAGGTAGCTGTTTGCAATACAACAAAACTGTTTAGCAACAAGAGGAGAAGGAAAAATATTTAAACATTTAGGGAGGTGGAGTTACATCCTCAAGAGGTTTAGGTCTTGCCATGTGACACAAATTACGAAGTGTGCTCAACTATTTGCACGTTCAGTTGAAATTTAGTAAAAAATTCCCTTAGAAAGAGGGAAAGGAACATTTGGTAATACTGAACCATCTGAATTCAACTTTTTTTTTTAGAATTTCTTGGAAATCATGCAAAACAAGAAAGAAGAAATCATCCAGTCCGTTCTCTTACTCCAAGTCAAGATCAATTATAGCTAAATCATTCCTGATAATCGCTGCCAAACTTATTCTTAAAGACTTCCCATGATGGAGTTTCCTTAAGCTCTCCTGGCAGCCTATAGCAGTGCCTCACTATTTTAATCATTAGCTAGGTTTTCCTGATGTCTAGCCTAAATTGCCCTCACTGAAATGGGATGTTTCATCAGATCTGCTTTCCTGAATAGAGAGCTTGATTGTATAAAAAGGGACCTGCATACACGAATTAAATATTTCATTTGTAAGAAACTTTTCCACTAGGAAAAAAGTCCACCAATGCTCAATGCAAAAACCAAAGGAACTGCACGACTGGTGCCAGTGCTCACCTAAGAAATGAGAGAATCCAGCGAGTCAAATTGCTGTTTTGCTTACGATTAACACATGAAAGAAATACATTCACATTCTGGGATGTGCTGTAGCTTAGTAGGTTACTATTTGGATGAATGAGCTTATAACCTGGCCCCAAAAGAGGGGTCTGGAATAGGAAAGCAAAAGAAGTTGAAATTATTTCTCCAAACTCAGGGTATATAAATTAAACAAGGTCAGCCCTTTATCTGGGAGAAAACAAAACTTGACACACTTTTGCACCTGAGTTTTCCCACCTTGCTCCAGAAGAACAATTTATGGCTCAGAAGGAGGAAATCTCTGCTCCTGCCTGACCCAGTGATGGGCACATTTCCTGGAGGAGAAACACCCCACATCTCTGGGCACAGGTCCCCTGCCTGGCTGGGGGGACCCCCTTCACTGGCTGCTGGGGTCCACTCGCCTGTCCCACCCCGTGTGGGACATACGGCATCTGAGCCGGAAAGGGGACAGTCTTTGGCCAGGCTGTGTCAAGAGAGAAGCTGGGTATTTACCACAAGACTTCATTCCACGTTTCAAAATGAATTGCATTCACAGGCTGGGGGGCGTTGCGTTTCCCCGCGATGGAGACGTGGCTGGTTTCCAGCTACTGAGCGCCAGGGGCTGCCTGAAGGACACGGTACCTGTGTCTGAGGCTCTTTCACAGCTGCCCCCCTGCGAGTGAAGACCAACAGGTCCATTTGCTCCGGGCTCTTCCCTGAGGCCACCAGCCTCACCACAAATCTGTATCATCAATAACAATATCCACTAACAGGCGCAATCAATGCTTTTCACCATTTCCACCAGTACTTTGGGTGAACCCCATTTGCAGTTCCCTGAGAGGGACTGTCTTGTCCCTGACGTTCCCCAGCAAAGAGTCTTCCATCCAGCAGGGTGGAGATGGGGCCAACCCCAAACCTGCTCATTTTGGAGGGTGACAAGGGGATGTGTGCGTCAACAAGAACAGGAATAGGTAAGCCATGGGTATAGTGAGGATAGCTTCTGAATTACAACCATCGAAACTAAACAAGGAAATCAAACACTTCTCAATACCTGTTCAAGGGAACACGTATGGCTTCACTCATAGAACTATAGAATGGTTTGGGTTGGAAGGGATGTTAAAGATCATCGAGTTCCAACCCCCTGCCCTGGGCAGGGACACCCCCCACCACACCAGGTTGCTCCAAGCCCCCTCCAACCTGGCCTTGAACCCCTCCAGGGATGGGGCAGCCACAGCTTCT
>JAOXJK010000051.1:41217791-41241996 GCA_025774025.1 Xenus cinereus | reverse complement strand
CTCTGGCCCCGCTCCAACAGCTCCGTGTCCTTCTGATGTTGGTGGCCCCAGAGCTGGAGGCAGCACTGGGGGGGGGGGGGGGGGGGGGCGCAAAATCCCTCCCCTCGCCACACTGCCGGGGATGCTGTGGCGCGGAGGGGAGGCTGAGAGCAGGCCCGTAGCGCTGGGATGGGCAGTCACTGTCTCGCACAGCTGGGCACAGCCGGGCACAGCCGGGATGTGGATTAGGTGGGAATGGGGGGAAGGCCAGAAGTGGTGGGAGATGGGTCAGAACCCAGACAAGTGTTTCTGGCAGGAGCTGGGCTGGGGCCCCTTAGGCAGATCGCTGGGTGGGAGCTGACTCACACAACGTCCTGCGTCTCCGGAGCAGATGCAAGAAGCTGGGAAGCCACAGAAGCACTTGGAGGTTGTGAGAGCAGAGACCAACAGGGCTGTCTGTTTGTACATGCTGTTTGGCTCACCAAAAACACAAGAGCTGTTTTAATTTGTGTAAAATGCCTTTTGTGGAGAAAATACCAGCTGTTAAAGAGTTCTTCAGAATAGCAGGGCAAAGTAGAGGAAAGGATCAGGAACTGGATGCTGAAGCTGGTCGGGAGTCACACTAGCAGGGCTCGGTGCTGTGAGCGTGGGACAAGCGCCTCAGTGTCCCAGCCGTGGCCCTGGGGCAGGACCCAGTCAGCCATGAGATGGGCCACCTTGGCTATCGCTGCCCTGGCCAGCCCCAGATCTTTCCCAGCCCTGCTGGCCCTGGACAAGGGGGACCAGGCGCTGACTGGGGCTTCCTCCCCTTCCAGGCGACGTTGCCGGAGCACACCCCTGCAGGCAGCATCATCCTCACCGTGAGCGCGACCGACCCAGACTCAGGCAGCAACGGGGATGTCACCTTCCACCTGGCCGTCCCCAGCCCCGGTGTCGCCATCGACCCCAGCAATGGTGCGTGGGGCTGGCTGCTGTGGGGGGTCTGTCTGTGGGGGGGGTCCGTCTGTGGGGGGGTCCCTCACTGCTCTGGCAGTGCCTGCAGAGGGAGGTGCCCCCAGGTTCAGCCCCTCACCAGGTCGCTGTTGGGGGTGGACACCGAGTGCTCCCACCGGTGTCCCGGACGCCTGTTCCTCCCACCAATAACCCTGATGCCCTTCCCGGCTCCCTCCTGGTCCCCATGCTCATCCTGGTTTGTGCCCTCACAGGGACCCTCTTCACCACCCGGCGGGTGGAGTTCGATGCCAGCCAGCCCACCCTGGACTTGGTGGTGGAGGCTCGTGACCGCGGCTCCCCCAGCCTCTCCTCCTGGGCCACGGTGCAGCTCCAGGTGCTGGATGTGAATGACCACAGCCCCAGCTTCCACGTCCCACGCTACAACGCCAGCGTCCCCGAGGACCTGCGCCCGGGGACCACCGTGCTGACGCTGGAGGCGGGCGATGCCGACCTCTCCCGGGAGAACGCGGGCTTCGACTACACCATCGTCAGTGGCAACAGCGGCAACGCCTTCCAGGTGGAGAGCCGGGTGGCCTGGGCAGGAGGGCACCTCCGCACACAGGGTGCCTTGGTGCTCGTGGAGCACTTGGACTTCGAGGCCATCCCTGTCTACAACCTCACAGTGGCGGCCTCCGACCGGGGCCTGCCTCAGCGCAGCGCCACAGTGCCCGTGCTCATCACCGTGCAGGACGTCAACGACAACCCGCCGGTATTCACCCGCGCCGAGTACCACACTGCCGTGAGTGAGAGCGCACCCCCTGGCACCGAGCTGCTGCGTGTGGTGGCCCACGATGCCGACTCGGGCCCCCGCGGCCACGTTCACTACAGCATCAGCTCGGGAGACCAGCAGGGGCTCTTCCAGCTCCACGAGAGCACGGGCGCCCTGTGCCTGGCACGGCCCCTGGACCGGGAGGCCCAGGCAATGCATGCGCTCGTGGTGCAGGCCACGGATGTGCCGGGCGGCCACTTTGCGCTGGTGCCAGTAGCCATCGAGGTGAAGGACGTCAACGATAACAAGCCGTACTTCCCGGTGGAGGTGCTGAGCGCCAGCATGCGGGAGAACCTGCCTCCTGGCACGCTGGTCACCACACTGCGTGCCATCGACGCGGACACCGGGGTCTTTGGGGAGCTGCGGTACACGGTGCTGGAGCAGCCGGTGGGGGAGCCCGGCATGGCGGAGGGACGGGACGCCTTCGCCGTCAACAGCAGCTCTGGGGAGCTGCGCTCCCGACTTACCTTTGACTACGAACGAGCCAAAGCCTTCCAGCTCCTCGTCAGGGCCACTGATGCCGGCAATGCCTCTGCCACGGTGACCGTGCGGGTGCTGGTGACAGGGGAGGACGAATACGATCCCATCTTCCTGAGCCCCTCCTTCAACTTCGAGGTCCCCGAGGGCGCCCGCAAAGGGCAGAGCATCGGGCGGGTGCTGGCGACAGACGAGGACGAGGGGGCTGACGGCGTGGTGCTGTACTCCCTGGCAAAGCCCTCGCCGTACTTCGCCATCAACCAGACCACAGGCACCATCTACCTGCGAGTGGACAGCCAGCCGCAGGCCGGGGCCAGCCGCGCCAAGAGGGAGCCGCGCGAGATGAGCCTGGAGGTGCAGGCGCGCAGCCCCCTGCCCGCCTCCCGCTCGGCCTCGGCGCAGGTCATCGTTGACATCACCCACACCTCCTTCGGGCTGGCCCCCGACCTCAACCTGCTTCTGGTGGCCGTGGCCGCCTCGCTGGGGGTGGTGGTGGTGCTGGCCGCCGTGGCCATCGTGCTGGCCCTGGTGCGCTCCCGGCACCGTCGGGGCCGCGAGAAGCCAGAGGGGGACGGGGCTCTGGGCCGGGTGCCGAGCGGCTCCCTGCAGAAGCTGGGCCGCGAGGAGCCGGCGCTGGCTGGGGGCGAGCACATTTACCACCAGGCCCTGCCGGGGTACGGGGGCGAGCCGGCGGGGCCCTACACGCGGGGCGGCTCACTGGACCCCTCGCACTCCAGCGGCCGGGGCTCCGCCGAAGCCGCCGAGGACGACGAGATCCGGATGATCAACGAGTACCCGCGCGTGGCCAGCATCACGGCCTCCATGCAGGAGCACATCTCCGCCCGCGGCCCCGACTCCGGCATCCAGCAGGACGCCGACCAGCTCTCCGACATCTCCTGCGAGCCGGCCGCCCTGGAGAGCGCCCAGTGGTTCAAGAGCAAGAAGGGCTCAGGGCTGCTCCTGCCGGGGCCGCCCCCGCAGCTCTACCGCGAGGACGGAGGCGGCAGCGCCTTCCTCGGCGTGCGCTGCGGCCTCAGCGTCTCCTCCCAGCCCCAGGACTACGCCTTCCCAGAGGACGGCAAGCCCTCCGTGGAGGGCTCGCTCACCGCCATCGTGGCCAGCGACGAGGAGCTCCGTGGCAGCTACAACTGGGATTACCTGCTGAACTGGTGCCCCCAGTTCCAGCCACTGGCCAGCGTCTTCACGGAGATCGCCCGCCTCAAGGATGAGAGCTCCCTGCGCAAGCCCTTCCCGACCAAGCCCAAGGCAGAGCCCAAGCCCCGCATCGACCCCCCACCCCTCATCACCTCTGTGGCCCACCCGGGCGCCAAGTCCGTGCCCCCCAAGCCGCCGCCGGGCAGGACCTTCCCGCACCCGTCCTCCCTGCGCCGCTCGCCCATCAGCCACGAGGGCTCCATCTCGTCCTCTGCCATGTCGCCCAGCTTCTCCCCCTCGCTGTCCCCGCTGGCCGCCCGCTCCCCCGTGGTCTCGCCCTTTGGCATCTCACAGGGGCCTTCCGCCTCCGCCATCAGTGCTGAGCACTCGCTGGAGCCCCCCGAGGAGGCCGAGCTCAGGATTTAAACCTGGGCCCGTGGACTCCCCCGCCCCACCCCGCGGCCGTGGGGCAGGAGCCGTGGGGCAGGCACAGGGCTGCTCTGCGTCGGTGCTAATCCTGCTCTCCCAGTGCCCTGCCTGGCCCGGCCCCCCCAGGGGCCGGGGGTCCCTGTGTCCTGCGGGGCCATTGGCTCCGTCACTCCCTGTGGCCTGGCAGATGCTGGTTCTGGTGCCCTGTGGACTGCGGATCCCGGTGCCGGCTCCCCGGGGCCATGGCTCCTCCTGCTGCTCCTGGTGTCTCCGCTCGGTGCCCGGCGGGATGGTGCTTCACGGTACTCTGTGCTCGGAGAGAGGCTGGGCAGGGCAGACCCTGCCCTTCCCCGGCCACTGGCCCGAGGCTCATGGCAGCCTGGGTGCAGCAGGACACTGAGCCCCCGACAGCCCCTCCCTGCAGGAGCTGAGGGCGCTGGGGGGAGTGTTCCCAGGACAGGGACGTGCTGCTCCATGGGCACAGCCACGGCTGCCCACGGGGATGGGGATGGCTGAACCCGCTTCCCGGTAGCGAGGGAGACCCATCCCCGGCCAAGCCGGAGTGGGAGGAGAACATAGTGCCTGCTTTCTGCTGGTGGGGATCAAGGGGGTCCTTTGGAGGCTTCCCTCAGCGCCTCCCACCTGTGGGACCCTTCTAAGGGCTCTCCTCCCCGCAGCTGCGGGAGAGCCCTGTTCCTGGGGAAGGGGGTGCCCTGCGCGGGGTGGGAGCCCCCTCCCTGGAGAAGCTGCTCCCGGGGGCTGGGGGCTGGCCAGGGCACGGGCAGGGACCGGGCAGCGGGGCTGCAGGAGCAGCGGACAGAGCTGCGGCAGCGCTGGCCCCAAGGTGGCCCGGCGCTGGGAAAGGCAGCGAGGTGGCCACTCAGTGACACCAGCCAGTGACCTCCTCCCGCTCCCTCTGCCCCAGGGCTGGTGGCCAGCCTGCAGCTGCAGGGGAGCAGGCGGGAGGGGTGCCCCAAAACGCCACATGGCCCGAAGCTGGCGTGGTGGCAGCCAGCACGTCATCTTACAGCCACAGGGAGGGACACTGGGAAGCTGGCCTCCCCCGCGCCCTGCAGTGCCACGGGCCCCCAGGGCCACCTCCAAAGTGTGGGTGGGTGCCAGGACCCCCTGTCCCCTGTGCAGGGGCTGCTCCGCGCCACTGCTTCGTGCCACGTTGTGAGCATGGGATGGAGCCACGCTTCAATGGGGCTGGTCCCCATCCTCGCTCCAGCACCACTCGCAGCCGGCCCCCCAGCTGGTGGCCAGCCCCCCCTCAGCGCTCGCCCCACAGCCCCAGGCTGCTCAGGGTGGCCCTGGGAGCGCAGTCCTGGGGACTGCTGCCATGGCCCTGGGCGCTCGCGGTCACTGTGACCCACACACGGACACGGGTGCGGGGGGGCCGGGAGCAGGGCACGGGGAGCACCGCAGCACCCCCACATACACAGCCCAGGTGTGAGCATGTTTTGGTGTCGGGGAGGACACCCAGCCACCCCAAAGCTGGGTCTGGGGGCGTTTCCTTCCCATCACACTGTGCTGGACCCACTCTGCCACCTCACCCTGAAGCACGTCACCACCACGGCTGCACCCCCAGCCCCAAGCGTTTATCACAGCAGCCAAAACCCGTCACTTTTGCCCACTTCCTCCCCATTTCCCACCAAGAACCATCTGTGACTGTGGCCCCGTCTCTGTCATTGCCTCGGCCCTGAACCTCCCCTCGGTGCAACACCCGGGGTGTCCCCATGCCGCAGGCACGGTGCTGTGCCCTGGTCCCACCATGCGCGTGGCAGGGGGTCCCTGGTGCCGGCAGCCCTGGGAGCTGCCTCGGGCACAGGACAGGGGTCTGCAGCAGCGATGGTGGCACCGAGGGGGCTGCAGGGCCGCGCTGCGCTGCCTGGGAGCCACAGCGTGCCCAAGGTGGCCCCGGGAGGGGAGGGTGGGCTCTGCCTCACGTGGCACAGGGGCAGCCATGGAGGCTCTCGGGGCGGGCACCCCTCGTCCCTGCTCTCCTGGCCTGTCGTGCTCCCGGGACAGGGGGGTCTCACTGAGGGTGCCCTGTGCCCCCCGAGCTCTGCTGGGGGGCCAGCAGCCCCGCTCCCCCCTGCACGTTTGGGACAGGGATGGGTGTCCCCCCCCGCAGCACAGGGAAGGGTCAGACACACGGCAGCCCCGCTGGGTCTGGGGGGACACAGCCACGGCCACTGAGCCCAGCCGGGAGCCCAGCCTCCAGTTATTTATTTTTACACATTGTACTACGATTCCTGTTTTCTACTTTGTTTGTACCTTTTGTATCGTGTCTCGCTGAGCTGCATGTATTGGGCGCTGCTCGTGGGCCCCTCACCGGGCCCCTCCAGCACAGCCTGGACCCAAGTGCCAACTTCTCAAAGAAATGCCTTAATAAACCACACTTGTTTGTACAGAGACGGGCACCCTCACTGCTGCTCTGGGCTCACGCGCTGCTGGCCCTGGAGACAAGGACCAGGGGGCATGCAGGGGCTCAGCACGTGCCTTTGGCTACCAGCAACGTGCCGCGAGCCACAGAGCCAGGCTGGACCTGTGCCCTGCGCTTGGACCCGGGCAGCTCCTGGGGTGGGAGAGCTGGGACCAGCTGGAGGCCCCATCTGGAGCACTGGGACCAGTTCTGGGCTCCCCAGTTCCAGAAGGACAGGGAACTGCTGGAGAGAGTCCAGCGGAGGCTGCGAGGATGATGAGGGGCTGGAGCATCTCTCTGCTGAGGAAAGGCTGAGGGACCTGGGGCTGTTCAGCTGGAGAAGAGCAGACTGAGAGGGGATCTCAGCGATGCTGAGCAATAGCCAAAGTGTGGGGGGCAAGAGGATGGGGCCAGACTCTTCTCAGTGGTGCCTGGGGACAGGACAAGGGGTAACGGGGACAAACTGGGATGTAGGAAATTCCATCTCAACATGAGGAAAACCAGCTTTACTGTGAGAGTCTCCCTGTTGCGAAGTCTCCTTCTCTGGGGATATTCCAAACCTGCCTGGACACGTTCCTGTCCAACCTGCTCTGGGTGACCCTGCTTTGGCAGGGGGTTGGAGGAGATGGTCTCCAGAGGCCCCTTCCATCCCCTGCCGGTCTGTGATTCTGTGAAAGAACCCCCTGACAATGTCATTACCTCCCATCATCTCCCTCCCATGGCACCGAGCCCAACGTACTTGCGCATGAGCTTCTTCACTTCACGATCCTCCTCTTCCTCCAGCTTCTGGATGAAGCTCCTGAGGACGGGCATCTCGAATTTGATGTACTGAGCAACCTGGGTGGGAGAGAAATGCCAAGCCGGGCGATGAAGAGGGTGATGCCCCAACCCCATGAGGCTGAAGGCGACCTCGCAGCATCCTCTCCCCGGATTTATCCGGGGAAATCAAGGCCTCCCCGACTTTTGCGACAAACCCTAAAAGAAATGATGCTTCCTCTGCATGGCGTGAACACCAGCTTGTGCGAATGAGCTCTAGCTAACTGGAAAAAAAACCTCCACCCGAGGTTTATTTTATTTTACCCACTGGCTGCAAGACTTGACTCCTTCATATGGAGAGCCCTGCACATCCCCAGCGTGTCACCGAGTGCTGGTTAAGGCCAAATATACCCCAAAAGCGCCTCATTTGTGCTCTGATTTAAGCGCAGAGCAGCGCCGGGGCAGGAGGGAGCCGGCAGATGGCATGAACGAGCCGTTCCCCACCCGCTGCCCTTTCCCCGGCTGGAAAAAGCATCAGCGACGCCAAAGGCTGCGCAGTAATTGCTCTTCTGCCACCAGATCTGGAATGGCAAAACAGGGCTGGGGGCGTTTGCTCTCTGTTGGAGCTTAACGTTGGTCTTTAAGCACAAAACGAGATTTTTTTTCCCACGGGATGGGGAGTTTTCAGAGGGGAACGCGGGAGAAAAGCAAAGCGATTCCTGCATCCCCAGCACGGAGATGTCCCTCCATATTTTCCCACTCCGGCTGCGTCCCGAGCCTTTCCGAAAGCACCGAGCATCCCACGCCGGTGAACTCACGTCGTAGGTGACTTCTTCCACCTGGTCCTTCTCCATGAGGAAGACCTTGGAGACCTGCTCGCAGGGGCCCTGCAGGATGCGGGCGATCAGGGGGTAGTCGCTGGCTCGCAGCTTCTGCTTCTCTGCAACACCGAAAAGCACCGGCGGTCGGGGGGGGGACTTTGCCACGACCGTCCCCCTGGCTGCACCGGGGAGGGGGGTTTTTGGCAGACTCACCTCCGCTGGTGTGGACGATGTACAGGGCAAACTCCTCCGCCGAGTTTTCAATCTGAACGGAGACACAAATCACTATTAAAGTCCGTGCTTCTGCCCTGCGGTCTCTTTCCCAGCGGTTAAAAAAATCAATCCCATCGTTTCACTCCGCTGTTGCATTTTATATCCACGGGATATAAATTCCCCGTGCGGAGCAGTGGTGGTGGAGGGGGGTATCTAATGTACCTTGAATTTATTGAGCAGCAGTTTGAGGACCTGGGGGGTCGTCATCGTGCTGTTTATCCGGACGTTGGTGACGGAGCCGTACGCCGGCGTGAACACGGACGTCTACGGGGCGCAAAGTCCGTTTAAACCGGGATTGCCCCACCCATCCATCGGGAGAGGTCTGGGGGAGCTTTGGGGGGGGGTGGTGTGTGTGTCACCTTATGGTTGTAGAAGTGCCCGTTGATGGAGAAGCGGTGGCGGCGGATGCGGCGCTGCTCGCTGGGGGTGCGGGAGCTGCCCCGCCGCCGGACGCCCACGTCGCTCCGCGTCCGCATCAGCTGCGGCGTCTCCTCCGGCTGCGACTTGGTGGCTGGAAAAGACCCGGCGGGAGGAGGGGGCTGAGGTTTGGGGGCAAGAGAACCCCCCCCCCAGCCTCCCGAGGTCCTACCCCAGCTGCAAAATAGCTCCTGGGAGTCCCCCCACGGATGCAGAGTTCCCCATTCCAGAAATACAGCCCGAGGAACTTCCCAGGACAGATTAAACCCACCAGTTCACACCACAGCAGCTACTGGTTTGTTCTTCCCAAGCTCCTGAAGGAGGCTATTAATTCAGAATTAACTGCGTAAACCCAGGCCGCTACCTGGATAAAGCCTCTTCTCCTGGGGACTCGAGTATCTTTACTCGCTTTTCTGTAATTTAACTTTTTTTTTTCTTTTTTTTTTTTTTTTTCCCTCCTTTCCTTTAATGAGAACAGGAAAATGAGGCCAGTGCTTCAGATCCCTGCGTGAAAACTGGCCCCGGTCCAGATTATTATAAACCAGCTCTTCATCCATTTTTAATGAACCTCTCAGGCTCGAGCTGGGATGTTTTAATTCAAAGCATGTCGGCAGCAAGAAAAAAATCTCTGCTCCGCGCTGCTCCAGATGCACCGCGGGCCACGGTGACTAAGCACTCACGAGGAGCCGTGCACACACGTTATGCACTGCTTTTTGCAGGCTTTTGGAGCAAAATATGATAAAAGACTCCTTTCTCATGGGCTGGCAGAGGATTAACATCATACGGCCGGCTGAAATCGCCCCCGGGTTATTTCTATGGTGCGACGCGTTGCAGGCAAGCTTTAATTAAGGGGGGGAAAGAAAAGCATCATCCGTGGGGAGATCAAAAAGAGAAAGGGGGAAAAAGCTGGAGGAGCAAGGATGGGGCCAAGGTTTTCCTGGATCAATGAGTTTTGCAAGTGCTCAGCTCCTCCCTGAACTGGGAAGGGGATGAGCATCCCGAAGCCGAAAGGATCGGCTGGTTCTTCTCTGCCTCCAGGGTGTATTTCCCTATTTCCACATTTTTGGCAGCCAAAAAGAATGGCTAAGAACATCTGCAAAAATGCCCCGATCGACTGAGAAAAACACATAAAGTCGGTTTTTTCAGTGGGAATGGCCGGTGGGACAGCTCTCATGTCCCGTTCATCGTTGAGCCTCCTGCTCAAAACAAGGGGTTAACGAAGCGCGGGGCTGACGAGCTCTTCCCCCTCTCTACAGAGGAAAAACCAGGGAGGGGAAAAAAACTTTGCAGAATTGTTGACTTCCCCATGGCAACAGCACTTCCCAACCTATTCTTCCCTAAAAGCGGAGCTGCCGGGAAGGGGAAGCGCCAACATCCTTTTCCCTACGATCCCAGGAGGCTCTTTGCTCCATCCCCCTGTTTCTTTCCAAGCTCCTCTTCACCACATCCCACCGCGGCCCCTTCCCCGAGCAAAAACCCTTCGGAAGGGTTTCAGGCCAGCGGGGTTAGGATTTTCTTGCTGCAATTAAATAAATTAAATCTGGGCGCTTTGGAAGCTGCTTTAAGTAACCTGGAGCAAGGCGGAGACACTGATTTCTAGTGAAAAAAATAAAATGCCTGGTTTATATTTTTCTCAAATCAAACTGGAGCATAAAGCAGCTGCTCCCAACCACCCGGCCTAATCCAACCGGATCCCAGCCCGGCTCACCTGCCCCATTCCCGGGAGACTCTGCGTTCGGTGTGGGCTCTGCATCCGTAACCTGGATGTCTGGCAAGGTGCTGGGCTTCAGCACGGACCTGGGAATCAAAAAATAAAATAAAAGATGGGTGCTCCGTTATCATGCAGCTGCAGAGGGAATGATAACCAGCATCATTTCCCCTCTGAGCACCCACATTGCTCTTTCCAGGATGGGAAGCAGCCTGGAGAAGAGAAGGCTCCAGGGAGACCTTGGAGCCCCTTCCAGTCCCTAAAGAAGGGGGGCTCCAGGAAAGCTGGGGAGGGACTCTGGATCAGGGAGGGGAGCCACAGGACAAGGGGGAAGGGTTTGACCCTGCAAGAGGGGAGATTTAGGCTAGACAGAAGACAGAAGGTTTTGTTCTCAAGTCTATCCAGGCTGTGGTTTCGATCTAAGCTTTCAAACTGGAAGGAAGACTTTGGGTTTTAATTCTGCTGTTGCCTGACATATTTTTTAATCACCACAGCACCTCCCCACTGCTGAACACAGAACCAGCCCAGCAGCCGAGTGTGCACAAACTTTTAAACAAAACCTATTCTTTCTCCCCAAATCTCTTGCTCTCGTACAATGGAGAGCAATGGAAGTGCAGGTCCCCGTGGGTCTCACAGATCAACGGCAGCAACTTTCATTATCAGAATGACTACATGTCTTGGATGGAAATAAGGTGGTAGTGCATGAAAAATAAGTGAAAATATTTTATTTAAGAGACATTTTTAGGTGAGCTCATTTCCTTTTGCATGGTATTAATTTTTGAATCTTTCTGCTGCTGCTCTTCTTCCACTTTCCTTTACAACACAGTTATTTATAGCTTCAGTTTATGGTTAAAAGCCCTATGCCAAATTTTAAATAGATATTAATGCATCACTAAATATCAATTAATAAATGCTTTCCACGTATCACTGCTATAAACTTCCATTTGAAGTTAGATCTCACCATATCTGCATGTAGCAGATTTTTGCATTCCAGCCACACCGATTCACACATGGAACCGTCTGTTTCTGCTGCTCCATCCGCAGTTGGACTGGGCATAATAAATTCTATAGATTCAAAAAAAACCAAGATCCCGAGGATGGGAAGGCTCCTGGAGCGTGTGCTCACTCACTCATTATTTCAGTCCAGAATATTCCCTGAAACAACACCCTGTATCTATAACTTATGTCAGAGCAGAGAGAAAAAAATTTTCCTTTTAACTGCATCATAGTGAAACAGTCAGAATTTTCCATTCCTTGGTGAACTGTGAGCTACAGAGAAAATACAGCATTTTCAGCCAAAGCCTATGAATTTTCCCTTAACTGAAAGAGAAACTAACTCTAGTTGGCAAGCTGCAGCACCCCCAGCTCGCCAGGAGAGGTAATTTTAGCCCTCGGTGGCCCTGAGGACACTGCTCCACTGGCCCCGGGACCGCGGGCACTTGCCGGGGACTGGGCACAGATTCCCCGGCACGCTCTCGGCGCCGCTGCAACAGAAAACTTCTTTGATTGCTGATTAGCCACAAAAACTGCTTCAAGAATTTTATTCTTAGAAACTCTGCTCCCAGGGCTTGTGTGAAAATCTCTGCTCTGTTTGCCTGCTGCCTCGCAGCCACCAATCTATCGAGGGCAACCAAGAAAATTCTGTGTAAACTGCAACAAGCCCTGTGCCAACAATAACTGCTGTCTTTACTAATACGGGCAAAATAACATTGCCACTCATTTTGAGAAACACAGACTTTCCACTTCTTCTTAAGAGATGTGCCTTGGAGAAGATTTTTTCCTGTTATACTGGTTTTTTCTTTATCTGAGCTGCCAGTGCAAGAAGATGCATTTGCAGCAATGGTTTGGTTGTACTCTGGGGGTGCAATGCAGCCTCATGAAAACATGCAGAAGTCTTTTTTCCCCGATTTTGGGCTATTTTTTGTTATAAGACTGGGGGTGGTGTGTGCGTCTTCAGGCTGGATTCTGCACTAATATAGTTTTTGTATAAACAGTCACATTTCTTAGTGTTGACTCTGTAAAGGTTTTTACTATTTTGTTCACTCAGCTTTCCTTCTACTCTCCATACAATGGAGAAAATAAAGGCTGTCCTCTAAGACAAATTATGGGTGGTTACCTTTCCTGTTTCAAACACAGAATTTTAGGAGCAGCCAGTGGCTGATGCTTTGGTTCCAGTGTTGAGGACTGTTAGACCGACACCACTACAGGAATTTATTCTGACCTTCCTCTTGTAACATCTAGTCCTTAAGTAACTGACTTCCCTTCTGATCTAATTAATTGCATGCAGTTAAAAGGGAACACAAGCACCATATTTGCCACTTTTAGTTATTTGACGTCCTAGGAATATTAACCATGGAGCCAGTTGTCTTCACCTGCTCTGGAGCTCTTCTCACATGCTGTAGCTGGTATTTCCAGGTCTTGGCTTTTAAAAGAATTAACTCATGGGTAATAATTCCAGACTGAGGACTGATAGACATCAGCTATTTTTAAATGAGATGAACCTATATCTGTATTTTGGTTTTGATTTTTTTTTTTAATGGCCCCTGATATTCAATATTTTATAATTCTATTCTGTAAGAAGCTGGGGTGAGTTTACACGCACACAGCTTTTGCAAACTGTACTTCCTAAAGGGATGTTTTCAGCCCTGGGCAGGGAAACCCACTCCTGCAGTGACCCAAAGGAAATTAAGCATGATATGAAAACAGTGGCGCCTTGTCGAGCTTTCCCTGGTGTGTGGTTATTGAGGCCAAAGCACACTTCAGCCTCAGCAGCAGCTCAGGTAACTCCAACATTTATTTCCAGCGCATATAATTTAGCATCTGTGAATTGGAAAAAGGCAGAGAAGCACGTGATGAAACCCAAATGAAAACAGCAGTTTTCTCTGAATCAGAGCAGGGGAACAGAAAAGCTTCTGAAGCGTAAGAGAGTTGTAGGTGTTGGGGAAAAGAAGTAGTAACCTGTGTGTTCTGCAAAGGAAACAATCCCGGGCACGTAGGCGTTGGGGGAAGGGTTCTTTAACAGGACTAAGCATTTCACACAAACTCTTTCGGCTGGGTTTAACTCACATCCTTGGGAAAGAAAAGGTACAACAGCCTAGTTCTGTCCTTCGGAGCTGGAAAATGATGTCCTGGTCACTAGAAAGGGCTGAAGAAGGGAAATAAGCCATAAACTGAAGCAAACAGCGGTGTCCCTTCCGATCAGGGAGGGCAGCAACCCACCCCCAAAGCACCAGGCAGAGTATACCTGATGGAAAAGAAGTGGCAAAAAGGTAAAATCCAGCAGAGTTTTGTGTATCTGGTGCCGCTGTTTGAATGAAGAGATTATTTCTGATGAGGCTACTTCAGATAGAGGAGCGAGACCCAGCGGTGTATTTTGAAAGTTTGGGGTAATTGGAAATGATTTAAGGGGATTGTAATTCACCCCGCAGTGGTGAGGAGAGTACACAGAGTACACTTCCCATGGCAAAGAGCGTGCAAGAGGCACGTGTTTTCATAATCTGAGAAAGAAATGGACGCATTAAGGTTAACTAAAATTGGAATGACTTCATTTGCCGTTAAATACGTTAAAGGTAAGCTATGAAAACTGGAGTGTGCCTGCTCTGAGGGAGGGCCCTGGGCAGCCCGGCGGAGGGCAGAGGAGCAGGAGGAGCCCGAGAAGAGCCGCAGATCGCTCCTCAGCTGCGCTTTAAGTGCTCTAATGAACAGTGTTTAAATATTTTACAGATGCAGTCACTTAACCATGAGGGATAAATGTTTGCTCGAGATCTCACAGAGAAGTCAACAGATTAGGGCAAAAATTCAGGTCTTCCTAATTGCATTGTCGTCAGTCTCCCGGATCAAAGAAATCCCAACCTCATCTTCACGCAAGTGCCTGTGGCCAAGTGCCAGCGGCTGATGCTAATCACTAATAACTAATAAACTAATCTCAGTTAACCCCCTGAATGTTTCACAAATGTGCTGCATTGATGTCAGGGGTCAAGAAGCGGGGACCCAGCACCCTGGTTGTCTGCGACAGTCTGACAGACGGACACCTACGCTTTACTGTGTTCTGAGTTCTCACCTCTGCTGGCTAACGGGTTTCATCGTTAAAAGGTAAATTTGAGTTAAATACTGTATCTGACCTCAAACTTTTAATATATTTTCATTTCAGCTGTTGACTGAGATCTAAATCTATGTAAACTCTTGAAATAAAACTTCTTTGCATATTTAAAAAAAACCCCAAAGCTAAAATCCTCTCTAAAACTAATGCACATCTCATTGCGGTTTTCTGAAATATTTAGCTTACTTTTTAAAAGAAAATAATTGTCCTTCAGCCTGGACACTTCATCAAATGCAAACAATATACATTTTAGCATAAATTATTATTGCTCAACCTGGCACAAATTCTATACAGGTAATTATGAATATGTAACTATCTTAAATAATTGTATTAATGGCCATTTTTCACAAGTTTGCGGTATGCCCAGCATACATGGCGGCAACACAGAATATAAACCAGGACATCTGGGAGACAGATAAACCGGCTGGTCTACAACACGTCTGTTGGCCATGAAAGCTCTTCTTTCTCTGTTCCTGGAGCCCCAGTCCAGGTTCTGTGCAGTCCATAACACTTTAAACTGGAAATCAATATATTTTAAGTAACCTGAAGTTATTTTAGTGCCAAACCACATAAGAGGGAGAAGTTGGCAGCCAGTGCTTTTGAAGGACTTGGCATCCAAGCTGGTTATCATGGCATTTTTGCTGATCGGTAAACACAGTGTAATTTGTGACATAGAGATGATTTGCAATTAAAAACTTATTAACAAAGTGCAATGATAACAAGAGGGATAAAATGCCAAGATGTGGAATTGCTTAATTATGTGAAATAGTTCTACCAAACCCAGGGCTCCGCGGAACATTTTTTCCTCTCTCTAATGAACAATCAGTTCTCGCCGAATTCTAATTAGCTTCAATAATGTTGATCCCACTCAAGTATTAGCGGCAGAAAATGCAAACTGAATGTTTCCATTAAACAACTGCCTTCAGGTACAACCGTGCTGTGCAAATTGTACAGCAAGCGGGGAACATCAGCGTCCCGGGCAGTCTTGGAAAAGGACTGAGTTACCTTTCTGAGGGCAGGAGGGCACCTCTGATCCACCAAGTGATCTATTGTCACCTCTAGCGTGTTGCCCAATCCCTGCCTTTCAAACAGATTAAGTCTGTGAGCTTATCCAGACCTGTTTTAAAGCCTATTTGATCTTGAAATAGGACTGAAGAATCTAACAAGAAGAGGCTTGTTGGAGATTTTCTTGTTTAATCAACATTGGAAATGCAAGAATTGGAAACTCAAGAACAGACCCCCTTCAGCACCTTCCTTTTGCCAAGATTACAAAGTACTGAAGTACATGAAAATGAGAAGATGACAACAGTTCTCATCTGCCAAGCCTGGACTGCTCCCCATCCCCAGCAATGAGCAACCAAATCGAAATGCAGCTCTTGAGAATGTTCTGGTAATTTTTGTGTTAGGGATGCCAGATCCCTCACCCTTCTCTCTGTGTCATGTTTTGTCTTTGCTTGGGGGGGACGAGTGCTCTCCTCATTATTTCCCATTCCCTTTGCTTTAGCATTCTCGGTGGCAGCGTCACTCCTGACCACCCCCCATGGGTGCCTTCTCCACCCTCCGTCCCCTCCGTGGCACTGGGGATGCCACGGTCCAGCAGTGTGGTGCCTGAGGACCCGGCCTGGACCTCCCCAGGGTTCTGTGGGCTCTTGGGGATGCTCTCACAGTGTCACACACCGGTGACCGTGGCACGGGCAGCACCAGTGGCTCCGGAGCCGTGAAGGAGCACGTTTCACAAGCACGAGTCTCGGCCAGCCTGGGCAAAACCAGCTGCGGCAAAGGAATTCCCTTCCTCTAAAGCCCTTGTTATATTTGAGACTCCCTGAATTCTCTTCAGGCCTTTCTTAGAAAGCAAAAGCCTCCCCCCCTCCACCCCCTATTCTCCCAACATCTTCCCAGTGTCTCCCCACCGGGAAAGAAAATATAATGTTGTATGAAATAGGAGCAGAGATTTGCTATGTAGGTTACAAGCGTAAGAGAAGCAAGAAATAATTCATGCACTCCCATGTAGTTCCAGCCCTGTTTCATGCCTCAGAGCAGGAGGGAATTTAATTAATATTTCAATATATCTATCTGCAAAATACATCAGTGATTGGTTCATTAATGATGTCCACAGTAATGAGGATTGAGATTTTAGTGATTTCCTAGAGTTGAATAACCTCAATATTACAAGAAAGTTTTAATTTTGCAAAAACAAATTTGTTGCTGCAGCCACCTGAAGTGGTGCAGAAGACAGCAGATGAAGTCCCTACACAAGGAAATATCTGTGGAAAGGGTATTTTCCACATTATTGGGCTGGTCGTCAGAGATACTAAATTTTAAACTGAAACAAAATCAGATCCCATCCCTTTAACAACATTCTTTCAGTCTCCAGTAACAGCATGAGTCGCTCCCTCATACTTCAAGCACTTGAACTGGAACAAAGCACTCTCTCTTGATCTACTTTCTCCCACTCCTCCTTGCCAGCCTCTGCTTTTTTTAGTGTGCTGAGGCATTAACCCCATGCAGATTTGCTGCTTTAAATGTCCCAGCAGTGAAGAGAAATGAAACACATGCTAAAAGAGGAATAAAATCAAATTTAAGCAAAAGTCTTTAAGAGGACTGGGTTTCTTTGTATTCAAAAAAAAAAAAGGGGGGGGGTTGGGGAGGAAAAAACCTCTCTCAAGAATAACTTGCTGTGGGTCAGACCACATTAATGGAGCGGTGAGTGCTGGAAGTCCCCACAATATGTTAAGCCTTTACACGGAGATGGAAAATAGCTGTTTGTGTTTAATGTCAAACAGCCGGCCGTGCCCGTCGCAGAATACAGGCTTTGTTCTCCCCCGTGCCCAACCGGCTCGCTCCAACTCCCAAACATTTCACCATGGAATATTTTTAGTTATGTAACCCCGCTAATGAGACCTAAATTAAAATAATTCTTCTCGCGGCCGTTCCTGGTGCTCAGACAGAAGCAGAGAATGAAGTCACGCCGTTTCCAAGCCCCGTTAGGGTTCAGAGCGGTTTTTGGGATAGTGCTCCCGGGCCATTTCCCCCACCTCTGAGGCTGCAGGAGACACAACCGCAGGCAGGGGTGCCGTCAGTGCCGGCCACCGGCTCCGCACGAGGGCTGTCAAGTTCTTCTTGGGGTCCCTCACCCGCGGGAAAGGGCAAAGCCACGGCCGGGTCTCGTGGCTGGGACGGCAGCTCTGCCCAGAGCCCCCATTTCTCATTGCAGGGACTGGCCGTGGTCTCAGTTTCCTTCCCCCCATTTCTTACTGCAGGGACTGGCCGTGGTCTCAGTTTCCTTCCCCGCCGAGGTGATGTATTTAGACGGGTCAGTGCTCATTTCTCTCCGTATCACTCAGAGAGGCTTTCAGACTTCAGACATGAACTCCTTCCTATTGCTTTGGCATTTCAATCCCATGGGCAATTTTCTTCCTTTCTGGGTTTCATCCAAAACTCGTAAATTAACATGCGTTAGCCCCGAATCTGCGTACATCTTCTACAGCCTACTCGCGCTCTTGATTACCTCACCTCTCCAATGTACAGCTCATCTCCCCTTCCAACCTGTCTTACCTTATTTACCTTCCATGAGGCTATCACTTTCTCAGTTTTTCCTTCTCTTCTAAGGCTCAAGAGCTCTTTGCCATTCTCAATTTTACTCTTGACAGTAACACATACAGGAAATTGAAGAGCTCGGTGTTTTTCAGAGGACCTCAAATTTCTTTCACACCCAGAACCATGGCATTAGCTCTGTCTCCTCGCCATATTTATATTTATATTTATATTTACACACACTCACACATCCTTGTGTGTATGAAACCATGATAATTTCTGACTTCTGTGGCAGCACACGTTTGTGTAACAAAAGGCACTGACACGAGAGCAATAAATTCATGCCAAATTCACATACTCACTCACCTTTGCTGCTTTGCTGCCCCGCTCCCGGGACGCTGGGGGTGCTGGGGGTGCGTTACCCAGACGCTCCGGCCCCGGCTGGGGACTGTCCCCGAGCAGAGAAGACCCTGTGCAGCAGACGAGGTCTCTGCCTCCAGCTCCTTCCCCAGAGCACTCGACTGAGCATCCTCCAGGCACCGGTTTCACCGAGGCAACTGCAAAACTTGTGGTGAAGTCCCCAGGCCACGCAGCTGGCTTGGAGGAAATATCAGTTCTGTAAAGAGCATGGCAAAATACACATCTTTTGATTTGGTATTTTAAAATACAAACTTTATACATCTATAAATATGTATTCTTCAGCATAGTATCTACATATGCGTGACACCTCTTCCAGGATATTGAAATGAAAAAGCAAACAGGAAGCTCAATAAAAGCAAAACAAACTGCAAAAGAAGGCGAAATAGCAAGGAAGAACACGGGTAAAACTTTTCTCCTGGCAAGTTTGTGTGTATCTCCCAATGGATTTAAAAATCAGCTTAACTCCTATGAACTCACACCTCAGCAGCAAAACAAATAGCCATGTAGCCCACTTGTCCAGCAAAAATCTGTTGAGCCAGTTGTTCAGAAAGTCAGCAGCTTCTCATTTCTCATATTTAAACAAAAGCACGCAAACAGCGACTTCTATTCAAGTCAATTATTCAGATCTATCGACTTGCAAAGTTGATACGTCTTCTACAGTGGCAATTTACGACACAGAAAACCAGTGCAATTCCCTGTTGTTGATATTGGCTCTGGATGAGAAGTACCAGGCACGAACACTTGCTGGAACACACGCTATGAAGTTCCCTCACTGCTGCAGGTGACGCCCTACCCCTGCTCTCAGCGCAGTTCTCTTTGCAAAAGCTTAGAGAGCAGAAACCTGTTTCAGTTGCCCTGTTAATGCAAAGTCTGTGACTCTGCCCCGGCACCTCAAAGCCCTCCCCAGACTCGATGGCCAGGGCAGCGGCGTCGCCATCAGGACCAGAGTGATGTCCCCGGCCAGGACCCACACCGGGATGTCACACCCTCCTCTGCTTCTGGAGAAGCAGCTCTCCAGAAGCGCCAGGTTCTTTCCGTAATCTCTGATTTCATTTTAGCAGAGCGTACCATTTCTCAGGCTTGACAATACTTTTTGCCTTTTTTTTTTTTTCAATTTTATTTTGAGGTGTCCCCTCCAAAGCCCCAGCAGAGCTTGGCAGGAGGTTACAGAGGAAAACTGCTACGAGAGCGGAGACGCAGCAGCATCACCTCTTCCAGTCACCTTTCCCTCGCCTTTGCCTTGTGCCACTCGACAAAGTACAACAACTTGCTTCCCCACTGATTTTCCTTCTGTGCTACTCTTCCTTCTCTTTGTTTCTGAAGGATCGTGATGGACCTCTCACAAATGCAAGCAGACAACGGACTGACCAACGCAAGCGGCATTTTTCTCTTGGGCAGTCTGTTTTCATGGAGCACTTGTGTGATACAAAAATAAACCAATAAGAAGACTGAAAATCAATGACAGCAAAGCTATTAAAGACACAAGGTCATGAAGAGGGCAGAAGTTAAGTTTAAAAAGTATGTGGTGCTGCTGCAAGAGCTCGCTGGCCTGGCCAGAGCGGCAAGTCATGTCCTTCCAGGCTGAAGTCATAGAATCATAGAATTGTCTGGGTTGGAAGGGACCATTGAGTCCAGCCATCAGCCTAACTCTGATCAAAACCATCACTAAGCACCACATCTACTCGTCTTTTAAATACCTCCAGGGATGGCGCCTCAACCCCTTCCCTGGGCAGCCCATTCCAAGGCTTAATAACCCTCTCAGTGTAAAAATTTTTTCCTGAATTTTTCCTGAGTCCTTGCAAGTTACGGACATTTGCTTGAAAGGATTTTAAGAGCCCAAATTTTCAGGTGGCAGATGAAAAGCAGACACTGAGGCTTCCTCAACATGAGCACTGGGACATTCCTGCCCAGGCCCCTCTGGCAGGTGAATCCTGGTGTCCCTCTAGATGGGTGCTAAGAGGCAGTGACAGCTTCTCCCTGGAAAGCTTTTATTTCCCCCATCGCCTCAAAACGGGGACACTCGATGTGACACCAGGGCGGGTGGCCTGGCTGAGGTCTTACCTGAGGACCATCAACCCCCGACCGCAGGGAGAGCACGGAGAGGTCTGGCAGAGAGCACCGTGGGACCGGAGGGTTCATTTTTGGCGACCGGAGGGTTCATTTTTGGCCACCAGAGGATTGTCAATAGTGTCACAGATGTTTGTGATTTCCCAAATTACACTTGTACTGAATCATAGGATTCTCCAGGCTGGAAGGGACCTTTCAGGTCATCAAGTCCAACCATCAACCTAACATTGGATGTTTCCAACTCACTAAGACGCATGGTTAAATAAGGTGAAGCCATTCACATATGTATTCTCTCCCCAAGGAATCGTGACATAATTGCTTACAAGCATTCGCTTCTCCAGTGAGTGAAGTAATTAACTACCAAACAAATCATATTAGCCAATGCACGGCCAATTACCCACCAGTTTAGAAGGAAAGTAGTTATGTACCGCAATGAGCTAATTAAATTTTTTGCTATTTTTCTTCTCAGATTCTTAGATCACAGTTAACGGCATACTTAGCTAATTAAAATCAGAACCAAATGAAATCAAAGTCTGAGATATCTAAAATAAATGCTGCTTCTCTAACAGAATTGGGTGAGTAACCCAACCAAATACTGCTTTGGAAATGGTTTACATTACCTCAGAATGGGAGCCCATTCTACAGCGAGGGTTTTCTGGCGCAGTCACGTGGCACCCGTAAAAATTAAGAAAATTTGCAGGAAAGGGGGGTGCGGGGGCTGCTGCAGCTCAGAGCAGCGAACGCATCTGCCTTGTGCGCTTGGAGTTACCTATTTCACGATAAAGGTGACGAAGCACAGGGCACAGACCGTGCTTAGCGCTCAGCAAAATGATGTTATACCCCTTCCAGTTGTTTCCCAGCAGCCGATTTTCACCGCCAAACCTCCCTGCAGGGCCGCCGGGCTCCCCTGCAGCACACGGGATGCCTCGCACCCCCCTCGTTAACCCTGCCCTGCAGCACACGCGATGCCTCGCACACCCAGAGCACGACGAGCCGCTTTGTTTCCACGGGGTTTGGAGCGAGGAGAGCTTGTCAGCAGGCTGCTGGGGCAGGGCTCGCCAAAAGGTCACATTCGCTGTGATCCCACCCCTTTCGCAGACACTTCTCTTTAGCGTCGCCCACAGAGAAAATCCTAAATTTAAATGCTAAGTGGTACTTACAAGGGTGTTATAAATTCAGACTCCCACTCTGACACAGTTTAAGGCAGGCTAATGCTGAGTTTCCCATCATTTCAAGCTAAAACTTTGCCGGGTTTCTCCTGCTCATATATCTCTTTTCCCCCTGAGTGCGTGAGTGGCTTTGAAAACGGGCAATTCTCCCCCGCAGGTACCACGCAAAAATATTGGCAGTTTGATGCTGTCTCTGCTGCCACACAGGCATCAGCTGAATGGAAACCGTTAATGAACAAATTGATTATTAAGCCAGGTTGCGCATGGGAATTGAAGAAACTCTGGCTCCCAGCAAGGCCCTGAGATGGCAATGGTGATTTCGCGCTGGGTTTTTAGCGTGTTTGGTGGGATGGAGCCGGGCTGGGCGACTCCAGGCCCCGCTCAAGTGCCAGTAATAAGTCACTGTCCTGGTGACCGCAGGGCGAACCCTGCAGAGATGATTTAATCGGGCTCAGCTCCGCAGCCGCCGGCTCCCTTCCGCCCCTCGATGTTTGCTCTCATGCTCAGAGGTTTTTCATAATTTTTTTCCTCCACTTGTTCAGGCAAAGCCGACCAATTTGCAAAGTTCCCGTAGAGATGCGGCGAGAGATTCGCAAAGGTGAAAAATGCAGCGAGTGGCTGCCGGCAGACACGGCGGTCCCCTCCCCGGCCATCCCGGCGCCCTGGGGCCTCAGACCCAGTGGTTTCTGAGCCTGCTGCCTCTGGACGCCTTCCAGTAATGAGCTCAACTCGTCACACTAATGACCTGCACCTTATTAGTAAACAGCACCGCGTGGCCGGGGGACGCAGGCTGCCGAACGCAGACAATGTCACCTCCGGCTGATCGCGGCACCGCTCCCACCAGATACTGCTATTCCTATTATAATTCGTAAAGGCATCTAAATATTTTAAAAGTTAATCTTTTAATGAGAAAAACACTCGTGCTTACAAACACGCTGATAGTAGGGACACCCAGAGCACGGCTGTCGGTGCTTCCTCATACAGTTCCTCTCTGGATATTTCCCTTCCAACCCGCACAAACCAGTCGGTTAATGGGAAAGCATATGAAAAATCACAACTGACTGGGAAATTCCCAGCAAAGCGCATTCACTCCCTCCCCATAATCTCACACATCCTCTTGGCAAACACACAGGTGCTCTTCAACACATCTTTCATGCACCTATTTACTTTAATTAGCGACTACATGTATTCCTGGCCTGTGTATCCGAAAGTAGGAATTAAAACGTAATCCCTGAATAAAGAGAAGTCAGTTATTCCGAGACCTGAGGATTCCCTGCCTCTCCGGCCACTCTGCCTGGGGTCTGTCGGATTCCCTCCTCCGGTTTGGGAAACGCTGGGCAGAGCCGGGGCCGAGCGCGGTTTATCCTGGTCCAGGAGCCGGATCCAGCCGCCATTCGTTCCACTTGGCCGTTCCCCTACTTGGCCGCTTTTCCATTTTCGCCATAATCTCCCACAGAAATTTCCAGATTTGCAGTAGGTATAAAGGGTCTCTCTGCCTCCCCCCAGCCCCGAGGAACTCCCTCTTTGCAGCTCAGAGCAAACACTTCAAAGCGGACTGTGTTCCGTTCCGCAGTCCGTGGGTCAAAACGCTGCAGAAATAGAATCACCTGCTTGTTTCGTTTTAGCAACTGCTAAAATAAAATTTAACCACTACAACTTTGAAATGACCTGAACCAATCTTCTAGAAATCTTATAATCCCTTAATCTGATAAGCATTTTGACCTCTGAGCGTTGGGGGGATTAGTGCTTTGACTGCATTGGCAATAATTAGTCCTCAAAGTCTCACAGAAAGCAATAAAATCTCAAAATGGCAAGTTTAGTCTAAACTTTCTTCTTTGTCTAGTAAAAGAATCTCCCACCTTTTTTTTCTGAGGTAACAATCAATTATCCCAGATTTTCTTTTCAATTTGTTTTGCATTATGTGATACTGCCTGCTCTGCCACTTCCCAGACAGTTTGAAATGCAGTAACAAGGACGTTGTTTTACATTTTTCATTAAAAATTACCAAAAAAAAAAGGCACATATTCATGACTTCTCTCTTTTCACTTACAGCAAGGAGCCAACATTTTTATTTCCTGGTAAACATCACTAAATATTACAGGATCTTAAATCATCTTTTCCTAATAGAGGGAGCTTGTTTTTGTCAGCAGCTGGTAGGACATCATTAGCTTGACACCTTTTCAAGGTTTTAGCTATTTTTTTACCAACTTTGACCAACGGAAATGCTACTGATTTGGAGACAAAGCATTTATACCACCCTGCTCGCCAGATTGCATCAGGAGAAAAAACCAGTAATATTATCTTCAGATGTTTTTGGCGTAGCCTAGAGAAACTAAAGTCTGCAATTCAAAATTGGGGTTCATTTATATTGCTCTTTTTATAAAGGCCCAAAGGCTACATCCCCAGGGGAGCAAGTGCATCCCTGGGCAGCCCGCGACAGGCACCACCTCCAGCGTTCCCTTCAGGGAGAAGTCATGGAAGATAGTGAGCACCCCGCCACATAAGATAATGTTGATTATCCAGACAGTCCTGTTGGTTTATTCCTCCATCGTTCTCTTACTGCGAGTGAAATGAATCTCCTTTAGGTGCATATTTGAGCAAAAATAATTTCTTTAACTATCGGTCAGCCAAAATGAAGCTGTGGCTGCCCCATCCCTGGAGGGGTTCAAGGCCAGGTTGGAGGGGGCTTGGAGCAACCTGGTGTGGTGGGA
>JAOXJK010000051.1:41202181-41217691 GCA_025774025.1 Xenus cinereus | reverse complement strand
CTGCCCAGGGCAGGGGGTGGCACTGGGGGGGCTTTAAGGTCCCTTCCAACCCAAACCATTCCATGATTCTATGATTCTATGGAAATGGACATTGCAGAGGTAGGATCCTGATGCACCTTCTGCTCACGGGGTGGTTTGCCAGCAGCTTTGCCCAGCTCTTCCGTGAGCACCGTGCGACGGTAGGAGCAGACTCAGCCGCCTGTCTCAGACCTGCAAAGATCCCTTGCGGATCTCTGCAAAGAAATGATTATTGCAACACTTCAAACGCTCTGGATTTTATTCCAGGCTCTGTGGTGGATTTGCAGAGCGACTTCAGGCAGGGTGTTTCATGGTGCTGAGCACCAGCTGCTCCCAGCAAATACGTGATCCCTACACATTTATCAGTCACTTTTCCACCTCCTAAGGAAAAAAAAAATTCAAATTCAGACATTATCAATTCTAATCAACAGTGCAGGATAACTTTGGTGGCAGTCCTCCTGCAACACTGCCATATGGAGGTACCGACGTACAGACTTGACTCCTTCCCTTCTGCTTTGTTTCCCATTATCTCGCTGTTCTCCAGTAACCAGCTGGAAGCTACAATTTCCATTCTAAATTGCAAGGATGAGCCCGGGCTCACTAGACCATTTCTGTCCGCAAGCCATAACAGTAAGAAAGAGGTTTGTAATCTCTGTCTCCACCACCCAGCTATAGGAGTGGGAGAAATGCACCACAGGAAAATAAGCAAGGTCATTTGGCCAAGCCATATACGTTACAAACAACCTAAAGGAAATATTTTGACATAGTTCAAATTTCTGTAGTTGTGCCGGTCCCGTTCTAAGCCACAGAACAAGCTCTGACCAGTACTTTTAATTAATTCCTATTTACATCATCTTACTGCATTTATAACATCTTTAGACCGGACCTCAGAGGAAATGCTACGGCCACAGCCATCTTCACAAATTCATTCGTTGCTCCTACAACTGTAACGGCTTCCTCATGGGGATCAACAAGGGTGAACTACGGAAAGAAGATCTGATTGATTAGGGCTTGGTTCCTTTATGACAGCGTTTGGAGAACTAAATATACAGCTCCAGAAAAATGAAGGTGCACAAAGCCCCAGACTGAGATAAATGCTCACAAAGGGGCCTTTATGTTATTTTGGCATTATGCTCATCTTGTCCGTACCTGTTTTGTGTTAAAAGCACCTTTTTATTCCAATCTGATACAGCACACACACCATCTGGCCTTGCTCAGATGCCGGGTCATTCTCAAAGCAATTTTTCACAGGAGCAGAAACATTTGTTTTGCAGCTACCGAAGGAAGCAGGCAAATTTCTGTGGTCACCGAAGAAGTCTGCCTGCAGGTTGGGGATCTTGCAATCTAAGTTGCAGTGCACTGTACCACTGCCTGAACAGGGGAGAAGTTTAAAGGAAATCAGAGTTCTTCCACGTTCCCTTTGGGGGGGGCTGAAGTTTCTTCGAACAAACTGAGCAAAAGTATTCACTGCACATTTTCAAATGTGGGAGCCAGCAAAGGAGGGAGCCTTGCAGTCTGGGCTGTTTGAAATCAGTGGAAATACTCATCGATGTTACCCAGTCAGGAAGCCATGGGCAATGCAAGCAGGTGAGGATTTTGGAGGGCAGTTTCTTCCCACCCTGGGACGCTCTCCCAGGACACCAAGGAGTCACCCGTCATCCAACTGCCACACCAAGGCGTTTTCTGTTCTCAATCATACAGTTTTCAGCACACAAAGCAGGACTAGTATCAATCCTGTCTGACGCGTCTGATTACCCCTGAAGACAGGTCATCTATCATCCTACAAAATCCTGAAAAATCCCAAGATGCCATAAAAGTTCAGTCCTCCCAAGACCCCTCTCCTGTCCCCCCCTCTCTTCCTGGAGACGGATGCCTCTTGCTTCTACCTGGGAAGCTTGTTCTCACCTGGCAAGGTCAACAGATAAACCCCTCTGCTCTTCATCCATCTTTCTTGAGGATGCTCCTGGAGAAGACCCGCTGCCACTTGCCTGCTGCCTGCCCTCCACCCCAAATCCAGCCAGAAAGCCCTTGTCCTGCTGCAGGTGGGGTGGAACCTCTTCAACAGGGCCAGCCTCGCTGCGTTATCTAGATATAGGGCTTTATATCACAACCCCAGCACAGGCTGCTGAGAGCCTGAATAGTTGTAGGACATGTAAAAGGTGAACCCTGATCTTCTGGCAGGAGCCAGCCATGTAGATGGCTTTTCAGATTTCCCACTGGGGAAAAAAAAAAGTTGACTAAACTTTTAATGTAGCAGTGTCTGTAATTTGTATTGCAACATCCATATCAAAAGCACTTGGACAAAACATATAGATATAAAAGGCATTGAGCGTAGACACTCCTTAAGGAGCACAAGAGCAGAGAAATTTTTTTTTGTCAGTCGTGACTGAGTCACTGGTGTTGTGCAGGTAAATCTCAGATCATAAAATGAAAGTACGAGCTGTGTTGTAAAACCTCTCTGCACATGGTAGTTATTATATTTCAGGTTTTTCATGTCATTCGGTGCCGAGGAGGACAAGAAATCTTGTTGCTGTTCTCTGAAAACCCAAAGTCCCAAAATTCATTATTGGAGCCAACAGCTCCCCTTTGAGCACTCTGTGCCATCATTCATTCCTCCAGTCCCCACCTGGGTTTAGTTAACGAAAGTAAAACTTTTAGGAAATATCTTTTAAAACCAAAGAAACTGTTGAAGATGGTATTTAATTTTATTGCAAGCAGTGTCCTCTATTTGTTAAATTGAAAAGTATTTTCACCTGATACTTTGGAAATGAAGTCATGACCTTTAATAACTCCATTTAGTCTAAATGAATAAATAGAGCTAGAAGTGAATTGAAAGTCTTTCCAAGTGCTAACCAGAGTATATCCTATATATCTTGCAGTCATTAATAGCTGATGAATTCAGCTAATAATGTCAGAGGACATTGTCAAGGTTGATGGACCCAAAACTTGTCCTTGTTTTGACGGTGCTTTCATAGGAAAGGGCTCTCTTAGGGAAAGCAATTACCCTGGAGATTGGCTAACGGTGGACTTCTTCAAGAAGGTTTGGATGGATGGGCAGTGGTAGATGGATATAATAGGGCTTTTTTTTCCCTTCTTTTAAAAGCACAAATTGTGATTCACCCTAATTTTCAGTTCTGGTTATTTGCCAGTATTCAGTGACAACCAATATTAGCTCAGCCCTTTATGACTCCCCACGGTGTCACGAACAGCTGAGTAGAGAAAACTCCTCCAAAATTTTGTCGTGATTTGCTCTCTGGTCTTCACTTTCTTCATCTTTTGTCACCTGGGTCTTTTGGGGCTCCTTTTCAAGAACTACAGAGAAGTTTCCCTTCCCAGAAACACAATTCTAAGTATAAAGGAAATTCAAAGAATTATAAAATAGGGAGATTCAGCAAGAACCAAGCCCAAGCCTCCTGCAATGCTTTGGGGTGAGTTACGGTGGGGAAATTCCAGCTCCAGCCACGGGGCGGCCGTTGGGTTCTCACGCCCAGTGCTCACCCCTGTTCCTCCACCAAGCACTTCAATGCATCGTCACCAACATTGTTTGGAAAATGTTTAATACCATTTAAAAATAAACAAATGGGCAGGCCCCCAGGAAGCCATCAATCAATAAAGACTAACTCACTCCAAAGACTGAGCTGAGATGACAAGTTTGAAAGGATGCACTGACAACTCCGACAAGGTGAGGTGCGGAATTCCAATGTTAAGAACATCAACTCACCTGAGAATATCACCAGGGTAGTGTCTGCTAATCTAACTTTCTATATTTAGCACAGTGACCTGACTTCAACCCAACATTCACATCCCATTAAACCCAGTGGGATTTAAGCACGTACCTGACGTGCTTCACTGGCTGCGGGTGGCTTGTTCGTATTTTTCAATGTAACTGAATACTAATTGCATTGCTAAATCAGGGACTATGACTGGAATATGGACATTAAAAAATAATTTACATTAATCTAGAGGATCTTTTTACAGAAAAAAAAATACATTTGTTTTGCCAAATTTTTAATCTAAAGCCACTCTATTTGTAAGGGAAATAAAAACTGTGACTATAAATCATTCGGCACTGGTATGGAAAAAACAAAAGATATGGACATGTTTATATGTTTTTCCCATTATTCTCTGCAAGATAAGGTCTTGCTTTATTGGGGGTAATCTCCACCTTGATCTTCCCAATGAAATAAAAAGTCTGGGTAAAGTCAGGAGGAAAAATATATTTGTAGGATTATTGAAGAATACTAAAGATGGAAAAAAATGGAGCACAAAGAATATAGACTGTGGCCGTGAGACAATTTGCAGGAAGAGCACATACTCCCTGCGCCCATACCCCTGGGCAGTGTAGGAGGCAACAAGTTTGGACTTTTTTTTAATGACATGATAAAGTCATCTAGAGTATGGTCATGTGGGAGGAAAGCTACACACACAGAAATACACAGGAATTTTGTCCTTATAAAGTGAAAATTTTCTCACGTTTTTCCCTACAAGAGGGGTCTCTGTTTATGGAGATTTGAATTTTGTGGCACCTGCTAAACCATGAATATATTATAAAGTGAACTTTTATACATCAGTAGCCATTAAAGATATGGTTTTGAACTGGCAACTGTGAAACGTCATTATACAACGTGCACTTTAATCATTTAAATCACAGGGGCCAGACTCTCGTCTTGATTCCAGTGTCAACTCAAAGCAAATCCATTATTATAGTGGGGAATTACTTTAGACTTACACAAGGACAGCTGAGATTAAAACCCAGGCCCTGGTTTTCAAGCTCTAATGAAGTTCAATTGTACAGAGTACTTGAAAGATATATTTTTTTTTTTTTAATCCGTAGTGTGTACAATCAGGAACATTGGTCATTTAAAAGATAAAAAAGCTAAATACAAAACCTGAACATATGTAGATGTTTAGGCCACCGGGAATAAAAATCTCCAATTAAAATACTAATAAATGCAGAATATCCCCTCCCTTAATTAATTGGTTGAGTAAACAGTGAGACTAGGTGAAATACTTCTGTGATTATTTAACACAGAGAAAAATCAAGAAGGTTGACTGCATAACAATTCCTCAATTAACACACAATGAAGAACATTTGAGTTTTAATTAATCCTTATTGGCACTGCAGTAACTTCCACAGAGAATCTATTCCGACTCATTTCATAGGCAGGCCTTTCAAGTTTAGGCAATTTCAACATTTGGTGCCCAATATAAATCTACTTATTAAAACTGATAGAAATACATGGGATTAAAATCAGACACAAAGGGCAAGTACACTTTGGGAGTTAATTTCTCCACACAGAGCATGGCTGCTGTTGACAGAACATGGCACGATTTATTTCCTTGGTCTGATATTCTATTATTATTGTTATTATTTTGGGGGTTAAATCCTTTCTTGCAAGTGGCCGGGAACAGATAACTGACCTGGGCTGAGCTGGGAGGTTGGACCAGTGCTGGGGTGGGGAGTGCTCTGCTCGGGGGGTCGGGGGTGAGCAGGAGGGGGCTGTACAGACCCCTAGAACCTCGGCTCCTGTCACAGACGTGCTGGCACCATCCGTGTGATGCTGTCACCATCCGTGCGATGCTGTCACCATCCCTGTTCCCACACACCCCACCACAGCAGCTTCTCCTCTATCCAGATGGCTGCCAGTTGGAGCAGCTCTTACAAGAAAGTCTTATAAAATTTAATACCCTTAACTAATAGGTTGCCACAGAAGTTTATTTAAAAGTCATATAAATTTAATAGAGTTCACTGTTTTATCAAAGGCATATAATTTTCTATCGCGCTCTTCAGAATCACCCAGAACACCTACAGCTTTGTCGCCGTCACCCATGGACTTTTCTCAACTGAGGAGCTACCCTGCAGGGGACCATGAAAGGTAACTCAAGACAGCAAAACTATTTCCAGTCGTCCTAAATTCACAACAGAGAGCTCCGTGCTTCCACTAGAAAAAAAACTGAAAATGGCTGATCTAAACCCAGCGTTTTCCACTGAGCTCTGTGAGATCCATTCCACTCGCTAACATCCAAAATCTACCCAACACCCCATCCCCAGGGAGCAAGCCCCCTGTCAAACCAGCAACAAATGAGTAATTTCTATTTCGTTTTTTTGTTGACTTGAACACGGGTAGTCTAACGAAACAAATGTTTAGACACACTTAATGACAACATTCATTTTACAGGTAGGACTAGATAATAAATATTTTAAAAGACCTTTCAAATGAGATATAATAACTCAATAACTAAATCTTATTTTTATGAAAAACACCTGCAGCAGTTTTGCTGTTGTGCTGCATTTCAATCCTCATACCAATTTTCAAGTTGTATGTTAGGAAGGTAACAAAATACTTTCTTGTCCTTCAGTGACACAGAAGACTTTTTTTAATTTTAAGTTCTGATTTTTCATAACCTCAATTTCTTTTTCTTGCTCAACAAAAGTATTTATGTTTGGATTTATAGCTATCTCACAGAATTCCTTTTTATATTCTAGATTGGATGAACAAAGGGAAGCTCACTGAAGCCTATGATACGTGGTACCGCTGATGTGACCACGCTGGTGCTGGACGGGGATGGGAAAGTCTGGAGATCTCTTTGTCTCCTTCAAACCCAGCAAGGTGAGTGCCACCCCCCTCTCAACACGTAGAGAATTTTTGTGTTTTTCGTTATTGCCATATGTTTGCTTGGGGCTAAGACATGCCCAAAACAATTCAATAACATGAAATTCAACACCATACCAATTTCATAAAAAAGAGTAGGATGGTCATCACAAGAGCAGCAAAAGTCTTCAGAAAAGCCACAGAGAACAGCTTTTCCCCAAACTAAAGCCTGCTTGGACGAGAGCCCATTTAGAAATTAAACCCTCCCATTTATTTAGCTCTGGATGCTGCATCCCACTGGCCCCATTTCAGACCCTCTGTGGAGAGAACTGTTGAGTTCTCCCAGGGGTCTGGTCCCCTTTCCATGAGCAGAAACATCCCCCTGAACTGGCTGCCAGTGGGGGCACCCATAGCCCCTGGAGGGGTGTGAAGGGGAGCAGAGCCCTCTGTGCCAGCCTTTGTGAGCGCTTGTCCTGTTTGTGGAGGTTCCCTAACATGGGTCATTCGCAGGAGCTTGGCTTGAGGTGGAAGGGGAAGACTTAACTTTCACATCTATTTTTTTCCAGGACGATGCCAAACCTCATGGGAAGCTTTGACCTGGCCTCTCGGTTGGATTCTACTTTAGATTCACGAGACCAAGGTGAGAGGAATGCAAAGATCCAACGGAGGAGTCGTCTCCCGTTCCCCGGGAAGTCCTTGAGACTTCCCAAGCTGCACTTTTCAAATTAATTTCTTTGTCCCCTGTCCACGTGCAGCTGATACCGTTGTCTATAGCAGACACACAGCAACCCATGTGCCTTTGCAGCCCCCCAGAAAGGCACCCGGTGCCCCCAGCAAGAGACGGGTGAGGAGAGGGCCAGCCCAGAGCAGACGGATGGACCAGCAGCACCCAGCAAGGACCCCACAGTGAACCCTCTGGGCAAAGCCTCACCTCGAGCCAGGACTCTCCTTCCTCACCGTTGGGACAGTTACAAGGAAATGAGGTTCAGATTGGATATTAGGAAAAATTTTTATGCTGAAAGGGTTATTAAGCATTGGAATAGGCTTCCCAGGGAAGTGGTTAGGGCACCATCCCTGGAGGTTTTCAAAGGACGGGTTGACATAGTGCTTAGAGACATAGTTTAGTAATGGGGGCAGTGTTTCTGTATGGTTTTCTTTTGGTTTTTTGATCAGAGTTAGGCTGATGGTTGGACTAGATGATCTTAAAGGTCCCTTCCAACCTAGAGGATTCTATGATTCTATGAAATCAGTGAGTGTTTTCGCGCTGGTCAGAGAAATTACGCACCGCAATCATCCTTTCAGACCCAGCCCAACAAAAGGGTTGGCAGCCGCCGCTTGCCATGGCAAGAGCTGGCCATGCCACAGCCGTGCTGAGAGCCACACCACGGCCATGATCCCGGCACCAAACCTGGCTCCTGCCTCTCGCGGAGAGCCCGAGGCTGGATGCGTGAAGTGGAAGCCATCAACCCAGGTGGATTTCACTTCACTTGTTCCATGCAGGGCCTCCTGTTTGCACAGCTGCGGCTCTTCGCTAAATACCAGCGCTTTCTGAGGGGCTCAGCATTTTCACCTCACCCTTTTTCTCAGGAAACCGAATGCCCGAATGGGAAAGCTGAAAATATATCCGCAGTGGGGAATGGAAATATATGAACCAAATCACCCCTTCACAAAAAGGGGCTTTTATACAAGAAATGCCACAGCAGGTTGGGTTTGGTTTTTTTTTTTCTTGTTGACATTTCAGATGAAAAAGCCTGTCCCATAATCAAATAGGAACCAGGAGAACGTGGCTTCCTTGAAGGTGTGCTTGTCTAGACAGCCCATCAGCCGCCTGAACCACGGGCCAGGCCTGATGGCAGCAGCAAAGCTGTCACCCAGCTGTCCCCACAGTGATGCCCCACAGGCGTTGTGATGGGGAAAGGGACCGGCAGCACCAGGCTTTGGGGAAAACTGCCCCCCAACGCTGCCTGCCGGGGCAGTTCCTTCCCAGACGGAATCACAGCCCCGACGGAGCTCACGCCTTTCCAGCGGCTCTCAATTATGGTCGGCGGTGGGACCGCAAAAGCCTGAACTTAGTTATTGTGCTTCATTAAGAGCCCTGCGACGCTGCGGCGAGACTGACGGGGAGGTGCCTGCAAGCAGCAAAGCACTTGAAATCCATCCTCGACTGTAACTCCGTAAAGATCAAGCGCGAGGATATTTATTGGCTTTTCTGGGAACATAACTGTTCTAGGAAGGCAGGCTTGAGAAACGGCCGCGTGCTGAGGGCGTGCTCTGCCCCCACCACCCTGAAAACACCAGTTTGCACACCCGCCTGCAATGGGGAGCACTGGAACGGCTCCCCGGCTCGCGTGCTGGCTAATGGCACAAGGTCAATTAGTTTTATAGCACATACTACATACCCGATCCTTTCAGAGTGCTTTTACAGCCGTGCTACTCCCAACCTAGCTTTTTATTGCTTATACACATGCAAAATACACCACGGGATTTATTCCCTGCTTCCTCATCCTACCGAGTTCCGAGCAGGTTTTTCAGCGGGGGAGAGCTGCAGCCTGTGGTGAATTACGGAGCCTGTAAGAGCTACTGAACTCCATTTTCTCAAATCAGTCTAAAAAACCATACACGCTGTTGAAGTGGAAGCATTTTTTTTTCCACCACCCCCCCCCGCGTTGGCTTAATTCTGTTGGATGGCTTCATTTCAAAGCTTTGTTTTGCTTATCTGTCATTTCTACCTCCTGTATCAGGACATCCCCTTCCCCATTCTTCACCTGGAGTGCAGGGATTTCTTCATTATTATTTTCTCTCAGTCACATAACTCTCTGTAAGAGCTGAACCCATGCAGAGCTGCTTCAGCAGTTCAACACACAACTTGGAGAACGTTAAGCGATACCTGTGTTAACATCTTGTCTAATTTAGTCTCTTGTAAAATATCTTTGTGCATCTCACAAATGTTCAGTGATAGAAATATGAGGTCAGGCACATACAGTTTGGGGGCCCTGAGAAGGGAAATAAAAATCATAAAGCTATCTTGAAAAAAAAAAATAAATCTTTTTTAAACATTCGCAGGCAAAGTAGTTCTAAGCAAATAAAGAGCTCTAGGGGAATCTCCAAGTGTGTCCTGCACAGGTTTCCCAGAGCTGACTGCAGAGTAAAGGGCTTTGTTTCCTACAAGCAGAGTGTTAAAGCAAAGAGTAAGGCACGAGGAGGACACATCAGGACTGGAAAGAAACCTGCCAGAAACCTCGGATGTTGTTCTCGGTGTAGAACTTGTGTGTCCCGCTGGGGTGTGAATTGGGGTTTGGGCTGGAGAAGCCTGAAGCTCTGGGAGGGTCTCGGGCCACGGACAACCAGGAGCTGGCAAAGAACAGTGACTGGCTCTCGGCAGGCTTGGCACAGGCTCTGCGCAGCCACTGAAAATCCCACTTCCCTGCTAACAGCACCTGGAAGCGGGGGAGCTGCAACAGGGAATAACCCTTTTCCAACACCCACAACCCCTCCCAGGGAGAAATAACGCTCCTGCATTCACAGCCGGGGGTTCGTGTCGCCTTATGTCACAGCTTCAGGGATTTTTCCAGATTTAGTCAGGTCTGAACGATTTATTGTCAGGTGAACTCAGGAGCAGTTTCAGTGCAGAGAAGTCTCCCTTTTGCAGAGAGACTGCAGACACAGTCTACAGAGAAAGCGAGAGAGACCCTGGGAGACTGGAGCTGCGAGAGGAGGAGATTAAATTCCCTTTGTACTTAGTCATGTCCACAAGGAGGGAGGGATGCTCCAGAAGTTTCAGAAATATTAAAAGAACCTGGGTCCAGGCCCAGAAGGAACCTGTCATTGCTTGCCAACTGGGTCACATAGGTCAGAAAGGATTTATCTCCATCTATAAACCTTCATGATAACATGAAACAGCTTGCGAGGAGGATTCCTGTTTTATTTAAGTGTGTCCTCCAGCTGCTCCTTAGCAGCAGAGCCGCATTCCTGCGAATCCTGCCTGTAAATGATGCAGCTCTTTGCGTGACCAGAAATTGTAAAGAAATCCATGTAAGGGTGGACAGGCAGCATTGAATGCACAAAATCAGTAACATATTTTACATCCTGTTTAAGGCAGAAGAGACCCTGTGTCTGGAAAAACTTTGTTGGCCCGTCCAAAAGGCTGATTTCAGTGGGGGCTGCAGGGATGGAGCTGGGTCCCGGGCAGCCCCCAGGTACCTCCCCTCTTTGCAGGAGGGACTGTGCTTCCTAACGCTGTTGTTGCAAGATGCCGTTCACACACTGTTCCCTTTTGTGTAAAAAAAGAGCTGTTTCCACATTAACTCTACGAAGCCTGTTGCTTTGGTGACCGGTCATCAAGCACAAATAGCCCGATGGAAAGCAGCGCCCGGTGCCCACCCGCAGGGGAAGCATCAGGGGATGGAGGGTGTGATAGTCACAGCAAAGAACGTGATCAGCTCCAACCAGCCACGTGCACAGACGGCAATACTATGGTGGTGGCTCAGGTGCAAGATGACAAAACATTTCCAGAAGCAGCACGCAAAGGGATCTGGTGTTCCACCAAAAAGCTCTGGCTTAAAGAAGTGTCTACGGCTTCACTCAGACGTTTGTGAGGGTGTAACATCTGTGGCCTCCCACGGACAGAAGTGTTTACGGCAGCAACATAAATCATAGAAATAACTGGAGATATCTCACTTCTCAGATTCAGTGTTGCAGTATCTGACCTAGGTTTGAGTGCCAAACACCGAATTCCATAACTACAGTGAGCCTGTTTATTTCTTCAGCTTTCCCAGCATCCATCGCAGTGCACTGTGTGTGGAAAAAGTGGGATTTTTTTAACAGACTATCAAGCTCTTAGGCAGCAGATGAAATGATCAACCTCTAGTTTTGGAAACATATCAGAAATGGGAATATTTGTTCCTTATCCTTTTTCTCCCTGTGGTTCACAATCGTGAGCTGGGGGCATGGCACAGACACAGCTAAGTTTGCATAGACATAAGCCCTCCCTGGTGAAGCACAAAGAGAAGACCTTTAGAACAGGAAGACAAGAGGGGTTGCCACATCCTTTAGTCATGTTTAATACTTCTGCACAGCCAAGAAACCATGCAGAAAGAAACTGCAACTAAGTCCTAGCAATCATCACTGCTGCTGCACCCATTTACAACATATCACTCAATCTCAAACCTCATTTTCTTAAACCTCTTGTTCTCTTTCCACTGGTACCTCCACTATCATTCTCATCAATATGTGGGACTTCTTTCTGTGGTTTACAAGCCCCAAATTAATCAGTTTTCTCAGCTTCCCTTACCAGCATCTTGCCCCTTAACACGGCAGTAACAGCATCCCACTCACTGTAGGTAACGGCCGCAAATATCCACAGAAACAAAACCCAGGAGCAAAACCCTTTCGGTAAATGGAACTGAATGATTCATGTCTCTTAAAGCTGAAAAATCTAAAGGGAAATAAATTAAACACCTACTCAGAAATTAGAAGGTTTTAGGCCCTAGCAACAACAAAGCACACAGCACATGTTTTGATTTTAAAGACCCGTTGGACTCCATCACCCACCCACAGCACTGGTGGGCACGGACCGAGGCTGCCACCTGCCCCAGGAAGGGCCACCAGCCCCGGGAAGGGCCACCAGCCCCGGGAAGGGCCACCAGCCCCGGGCTGTGAGGACTCATGGGGACACAATCCCATCTGCTCCCCTCTGGGCAGTTGGCAGCACTTGTCTTAAATCCCATTCGTCCCCAAGACAAGTTCAAAGGAGCCCTGGATTTTATAACCAGAAGAGACTGCAACATTTTGTGAAATACCGAGGAGCGTCAGAGAAATCCCTGGCAGTGCTGCAGCATCACGTTTCTCTCCATCTTTGGGCTAAACTTTGGGCAGAGGAAGTAGAGCATGAAGTAGACTCATCTGCGGTTCTTAACCCCTCCAGCCACTATTTATCTCAAAGATTTTCTTTTGTATTTCCTAAAGCATGAGCTCACATGAGCAGGTGACACCAGCTCTCTGCTCTCCCTGCAGTGCCCAGGGCCTTCTGCTGAGATACAGGGAAGGGTGGTAGGGCTGGGAGAACCCATCCACAGCCCCATCCCCAGATGGACACAGGGACTCTGAACCAGCCTGTCTCTAAAACCCTTGGGTTCCAGGTTACCCAGATCCCTCCTGAATCCACGTCAGCCTTCAGCCTCCATGACACTCTCTGGGAAGAGGTTCTACAGCTGCAGAACATGCTGTGAAACCACCATGCTTTGTCCAAAACTGCTAGTTTTATTTGGTAACTCTTAGTTCTACAGTAAACACTTGTTTGCTATGAATCATCTCCACGAGACTGGTGATTTATAAGACCACTCTGTTATTCCCCATCAGTCATCGCTCTTCAAGGCTGAAAAGCCTTAACCTATCCAGATGTTCCATAAAAAAAATAAATATAAAAGTTACAGAACTTTTGTCCTCAATAACCTCCTCCATACCTTTTTTACTTACAGGGTGTCTAATTTAATATAAGAGTATTCAAGATGCATCAATGCCATAACCACATTTTCTATGATCTTTTCCTTTCCCAATTTTCTTACTCCTTCCTTACTCTGCATGTTTTGTGAGCACCTCTAAGCACTGAGTTGACATTTTGGTAAAACTATCTACTGCAGCCCTGAGATCTGGTCCTTCAGCGGAACCAGTCAGCCTAGATCCCATCTGTGCACTTCTGCAAGTTGGACTGGATTTCTTTCCCCTTTTACATTAATATTCCATTTATTTACGTTGAATTTCACCTGCCCTTTCATCACCTAGTCATTTGGCATTAGGAGGACCTTCTGCATTTATTCACAGTCAGCTTTTACCCTCACTGACCTGGTTAACTCAGTAACGTCAACAAACTTTGTCACCATTTCCAGACCAGGTGTGTCTTGCTCTGCGTGTCCCCACCTTGCTGCTCAGAAAACACCAGCATTGTCAGGGTTAAAGCCTGTTGCTCCGCTGCTGCAGCACAATTACATCAGCAGCAGTAAAATGCACACTCTGCAGATTGTTACCTCTTCTCCCAATGTCATTTCATTAATTAGACCTTACGTCACCAGAGTTAAAATAGTTTTGTGACCGAGCAAATGCATTGCTTTAAAAATAATTATATAAATTACATCAATTTTATCCTTTATTGCATTTCTTACACCCCTAGTGATTTTAACTTTGCAGTAAGACATACCTCTTAAACTTTACTGCACTGTTTTGGCAATGCTTGGGATCAAATATTGATCTCTCTCATCATGTTCTATATCTTTTTTATGGGACGCTTGAAGGATGGTGTCACCCCAGCTCCGGAGCGGAGGAGGTGCTGCTCTCCATCCATTGCCCCGGTGGGACTCCAGGCCGGGGCTCCCTCTCTCCTCACACAGCACCTCACGTGCCATTGTTCCTCCAAATGACCATCACCAACAGCCTCTTTCCTTCATCCCTACAAACAAAAATTCTATCAAACTGGCAGCAAAGTTTTGTTTGTTTTAGGATTGGGTTATACAACCAAAACCGAATTTACATATACTATACTAAGCCAAAAGGGAAAAATTAAAAGTAGACCTTGAATGAATCAGGGTGTCTCCTGGTAGGTTAACAAAGACGATTCATTAAGGGGTGATTGAAGAATATAGAAAACATCTTTTTGCTTCATTGCATCTTTATTCCAGCCGAGACTCTAATCAAGCTTCTAAGGAAAGTCTCCTAAGGCTTCACGAAGTGCTAAAAAGATTTGCATAGGTAAAAAGCACGGCACTGGAAATAATAGGTTTTAAAATGTCAATTTTCGTTCTTAGCCTTTTCTTTTTTGAAAAGACAAGTTTATGATATAACCCAGCAAAATTCCAATTTCTGCCATTCTGCATAAATCCCAATTGTTCCAAATGAACAGAGCATGTTTTTACATTAGGACTGCATGAATTTTTATTGGTTGGTAAACCGATTCCCATGAATTACCTTGCTTCAGTTTTAAACCTACAACCAATTTAGTAGAGGCCACAAAAATGCTATACAAATCGATGAATAATAACAGTAATACTTAATATTTACTTAGCCCTTTACAAAAGCATGCAGCCTGAATCTCAATTACACTGTCCTGTTACACACACCTCTCCAAAAGGCTTCATTTTCACTCCTTCAAGATTCCCTAGGAATGTGAAGATTCTGAAACTAATATCAGTTCCTAATCTTTAAGGCAATTTTCAAACATTAATATTTTATTATAAATACCCAGTAATCTCCCAAAGCAATGAGAAGAGCAAGAGCGAACAAAATCCAATCTCGGCCAGGCTTTGGGAGCGGGAGGGCTGTGTCGCACGTGGGCAGGGCGCGTGGGAACCGGCAGCTCCACTGTTACCCCGACACCTCCTCAGGAGAGGACTTTGAACCAGAGGCAGAAGAGCAGGAGGGGTTCCCCTGGTGGGAGCACAGCGGGGGGCTGGGGCGGACTCAGGGGGTGCCTGCGGGCACTGGCCGTGACTTTCTCAAGGTGGAGGCTTCCTTTATGGGATTTGCATATTTAGCACAATTCTTATTGCATGGTAAACCCAATCACCTGCTTCCCATGAGTTAACACCAACGTTTGATCTGACAAGTTGGTGCTGGCCAGCCAGCAGCCCTTTCTCCAAATACCAGGAATACATAGAATCATAGACTCTTCTAGGTTGGAAGGGACCTTCAAGATCATCTTGCCCAACCATTAACCTAACTCTGACAAAAATAGACACCCACACAACAAACAAAATGCAACACCATCACTAAACCATGTGTCCCAGCACCACGTCAACCTGTCTTTTGAACACCTCCAGGGATGGTGCCTCGACCACCTCCCTGTCCAGCCCATTCCAATGTCTGATAACCCTTTCAGTGAAAAAAATTTTCCTAATATCCAGCCTGAACC
>JAOXJK010000051.1:41186546-41202081 GCA_025774025.1 Xenus cinereus | reverse complement strand
CCTGGCCAGCCCATTCCAATGTCTGATAACCCTTTCAGTGAAAAAAATTTTCCTAATATCCAGCCTGAACCTTCCCTGGCGTAACTTGAGCTGTTTCCTCTAGTCCTGTTGCCTGTGACCTGGGAGAAGAGACCGACCCCCACCTCCCTACACCCTCCTTTCAAGGAGTTGTAGGGAGCGAGATCTCCCCTCAGCCTCCTCTTCTTCAGGCTGAATAACCCTAGTTCCCTTGAAGGCAACATCTTGAAGGCAACGCAACTCCATCAGCTTCCTCCACCCCTTCAGGTAACTACTCCCAAGGACTTTGAAAAGTTGCCTGGAAGATGCAACCTTTTTCACCACTTCTTGTTTTGTGTATAAGGTTATTTTATAATGCATTGCTCAAAACGCAAATGATAGTTTTCATGATTCCTGTTCCTAGTTTCTTTACAACCACGTTACTTTTCTTCTCTTAGAGGTAAGACCCTGCTCCCCACTCTCTCGCCGTACCCAACAGTCTCATGACAAATGGGATGGTTTCGTGTTGAACCCCCTTCTGCTGCAGCAGCGCAGCTCCTGGTCACGCTGCCACCTCCAGCGTCTCACACCGTGATCCCCACGAGCACAATGAAGCTGAAACGACGCATACCACGAGAAATAGGAGGGAAGCATTTACATGATAGAAGCGCAGTCAAAAAGTACTTGGAAGTAATCGCTTAAAATCAGCTGAGAAAATCTACAACAGCTGCGAAGACTCTCCCGACCCCAATATGTTTCTCAGCAGAGGTTGGGTTGATGGGATCTGCTCAAGCCAAGCAATCCTGTGCTAAAACCAGCCAAAATCCCTCCTGCCCCCCGAGCCGTGTGCCACAGGGACAGGGTACGACAGGGAAAACAGCTCGGCTGCAAGCGGGACACACATCAGGAACACCACGGGGTGTCTCTGTTGCTGATACATACACTCTGCCTGAATGGAAATGCTTTCAGTCTGGCCCTTTTCACTTCTCAATTGTTTATACAAAATTATCTGTTACAAACAAACCTCATGGATGGATCTGAGAAATCACCTCACTCTGAATACACAGATAGAAGCCCCTTAAAGAAGAACTGAAAAAAAAAAATCTGGCTGGATGAAAACCTAAACACAAATCAGCATGAACAATTCTGAAAGCATCATCCAGCACAGAGAAATTCCCGTCAGAAAACTTCTCATCCCCCCTTTCAGCCACAGGAAAAACAGACCTTTCCCAAAGCCAGGGCACATTCTGTTTTTCAGAGAATACATACATCTTTTCACGATATTTTCATGGCTACTTTTTGCAGAGAAGTTTGAATTCTCCACAGGTTTTAGACATGAACATGCAGAATTACTTCCCCAGAATTGAGTCATTAGCTTTTATAGATCCAGTGGCAACACTTTAAAATAATGACCAAGCCATTATTCATTCCCATGACATTTATTTTAATAACATTAATCATAATGAACTCATTTGGTATTAATGTAGGTGTCATAAGGCCTTCTATAGAATTCCTAGGGCATTAATTAGCTAGGCCATTATTTTTATTATTTTTCTAAAAGTTAATCTAAATGTGCCTGAAAGGTGCTGGCCTGGCAGAACCCGGCAAAGGGTTCTCTGTTTACCCAGCGAACAAATACCAATCCCTTCCTAAAGCACAGATCTTTTTTGGGTGGATTTTGATGGGATCTGGGGCCAAGAATCATTTCCCTTCGCGGTGCCCAGCCGAGGGGCGCGACCCCGGGCATCTCACTCCATCCCCAGGGCTGAGCAAGGTCTCCTGCCTCCAGGCTGGCTACTGCCTCTGGGCTTCTTGGAGCCCAGCACCGCTTGTGGCGTTCAGATGCTGCTCTAACCGTAACAACTATCATATAAACGTATATATATTCCTAACCCTTTTTTCCCAGGCTTGGACATCTTGCCAAGGAACTGAGGACTGGAGCCAAACCCTGTATCTTTGCAGGAAGCTGTAAAACGAACCCCTGCTTTCTTTGGGCTACTTTTTACTCAAGCGTGTTCTGTGGAATCAAAGCTGTGAGATGTTAGCTAAGGAGTACACCCATTAACGTTTGTTAGATGGAGATGTTAGCTGAGGAGGATAACCCTGCTCGGAATATTCACTCTCTCAAAAAGATAAGCAGCGCAGCTGATCCGGGCTCTTCAGTCCCTAATCCAAACACTGCCTCGTCCATAAATATTTGTGTTTCAAAGCTCCTCACGCTGCCAGGAGCTAGCAGGAAGAAAAAAGCTAACATGTTGGACTTTGAAACTGAAGACTAGAAATTCTGAAAGAGAAACCTTCTCTTTTGGTAAATCATTTTTAGTCTTAAGGGAAAAGCAATCACATTTTGACCTGGTTCTCTAAAGAGAAGGGTGCAGCCGTCTGAAGATGGAAGGCTCAATCAGCATTCACGTCACCCAACACGAGGAACTGGGTAGAAAAGATAAATTGGGGTAAAAACCACAAAAAGAACCCCCCGGTTCTGCTGAAGTCTCTTCAGCTTAATTTTAATTCAACGGTTGCGTGCCCCTCGGATGACAACTCCTTTGAGGTGAAGCAGAGCAATGAAATAATATGAATTCTGGCTCCTTTTTCTCTTAATGGCACATTTCAAGACAGAGTTTATAACCACCCACGTCTTTGAAATTCTTGGACTGTCATAATCTTGGAGAAAATACCTGAGACATCCAGCAGTAACGCATTAAAAGACTGTTTTTCAACTAGAAAAAAATTAAATGTGAAGAGAAGACAGACTACAGATTTTTCTGTGATGAGAATCTCAATTTTGGCAGTTACCAAAACCACTTACATGGTGGCAGGAACAAGTTTAACACTTACTAGGGCTTTTGCAGTTGCAGAATTAGAGTTGCACAGACAGGACCTGCTTCTACAACAGACGGTGTATTATCTTAGACAGTTTACAACCAGAATTATTTTCAGTTTTATATTCCAAGCCTCTGCAAAAAGAACTTCCCAGTAATGACACAGAGAATAAAATGCCTACATAATCCTGGAATGAGTCAACCTGAATAGAGCAGATAATAATGCAGGAACCCAGGCTGCTCAGTAGTCAGACCACAATCTGTTTCCCACCTCTCTCTGAACAGGCAGGAGAAGAGGGTGATGCTCGACAGTCGGGCACGGCTGATGTCTGTCACCGGGGTGGGAGCTGCTGTTCCCAAATACCTTGTGAGCGACGGTTCAGCCATTTTCCTGCCAGATGAGATCAGTCCCGGTCCCTGGGAGCGAGTGGAAAGGCTACGAGCCCTTCGGTAGCGTAATTTGTGCTCCAGCAGAACCCACTTTCAAGGGACAGAGCCCCCCAGGCAAGGAGGCCCATGGAGAAACTGCACCGGGCAGGACTTGGCGGCAGGGCTCTGGAAATGGTATGGGGGAAAAAGAAAAAAAAAAAACCAAAGAAAATAGAAAGAGGAGAGTGAGGAAAACAGCGGGGAAAATGGGTGGTGAGAGCCTGGCCCAGGTTGCCCAGAGAAGCTGTGGCAGCCCCATCCCTGGAGGGGTTCAAGGGCAGGTTGGAGGGGACTTGGAGCAACCTGGTGTGGTGGGAGGTGTCCCTGCCCAGGGCAGGGGGGTTGGAATTCAATGATCTTTAAGATCCCTTCCAACTCTAACCATTCTATGAAAAAAAAAAAAAAAAGGTGTTATCTGTCTGCAGTTTACCGGTGACCTGAAGCATCCTTTCAGCTGGGACAGTGACACCGAGCGTGACAAGTTTCCACCTGCCCTTTCATGCCTCGGTCTGCTCACTGCCCACCAAGGAGTCAATCCAGCAGAATTCACCAGGCAAAGGATAAAACTGGGTCTGCAGAAGGAAGAACCACTATTTCTCTTTTCACCCTGCAGCCGTAACGTGCCCTTTGCCGGCGGGTGTGAGCTCTGCGCAGGGTGACGGTCACACCGAGGGCTCAGATCGGCACAGAAATCAGCCACGATGAGGTCCATCCCCTCGAGTACGTGCAGCCCCACGCATCGCTGCAAGCCCCGGACCCCAAGCCAAGGACAAGGTCCAGGCTTAGGGGCCCTAACCCCACTCATCAGAGCAGGAGCAAGAAATAAAAGTGTGTCAGAGCCCAGAGAACAAAGCCGGAGGGGGACAGGGACATGGGGGCAGCTGCCAGCCAGCCCCGCTGGGGATGCTCAGGGCCATATCTGTGTGCCCAACACCAGAGTAACCCCAGCTGGACGTTCATGAGGTTTTCTCCAAATAGACTGAGAAAATGATCTCACCAAACACCTCCCCTCTTTCAGGTCAATGGCTTTTCTCCCACCCATGGAGCACGACACCACGTTACATTCATTAAACCACCCTAAGCCTCAGCACCAGAGTTACTGTAACTGCTTTGGGGTAATATTCTATTAAACTATGACTGTGAGTACAAATTTATTAGCAGATGTTGTATATACAGACTCCTGTTTCAGGAGTTTCAGCTTACACAAGCACTACTTTACGCTTACCACAGTATATTTTATTTAACAGCGATAACGTTTGCCCAGAGAAAGAGGACACGAAGGAATAAAGTCAACCTGCAACTTTCTGGTGAAAAAGAAAGGACCCAATAATATACTTTTCCAACAGATAAAGAGGATTTAGGTTACGTTTGGGGTATTTATTATTTCACTTAAGATTGGTTGTTCATTCTCTAGTCCTGTTAACAACAGAGAAAAGCAAAAGAGCTCCACAGGCAGCGCCCGGCAGGACTCCTGCTTCACTTTGGTTCACAAATGATCAAGAAATAATGAGAAGAACTTAAGCATTAGAATCTCAAAACTGAGTATTTGCTCAAGGTGTAAGAGAAGCATATTTAACAGATGTCCAAGCCTGAACTTTGCAACACTGGACTCTGATATAATCTGACACTTGCTTATGAAAAAAAAGATAAAATGATAATTGAGTCTTAAAAAGTCTTTCAAAAATGAAAAGACAATTTGAAAGGAAGTACTGAAACATTTCATTCAAAAAACGCCGAAATGGGATGTTTGACATTACCTGAATTTATCATCTCCTTAGTGCCTTCACCCTCTTGGAAATTAAGTTTTCAGCGGTGACGGCACGATTACATGAAGCATTTTCATTTCCACTGATCTGCACTCTGACAGAGCAGCTCATCAGTTTTTCCAGCCAGCTCTGCCAGCGGCACAAAGGTACCTTTGACATTTTTTTGTATGTCATACATAGAACAATTACTCCTAAATCTATTTCTAGCTTTTGGGGAAGAGCTTTGGGTTCCTGTGGAGTCCATGCGCAAATGTTTCCACATGCCTGATAACAAAAGCAGCATCATAAACATGTCCACATCACGAAAACATTAATTTATAATTCTTCTATTTGTTAAGATACAATGTATGAGAATACTTTTATTAGAGAAGCTTCAGAAATAAAATGATCATTAAACAAATTGTATGCTGAGGAATTGATACAAACAACCAATTTCATTGGTGCATACGAAGCAATGGAAGTTTCTGATTTACATAAATTTCTTAGCTTCAGTTGCTTATCTTTTCATCAGCACTTGCTGCCCTGGGGACACCACCTATTTCTGCATCACAGCAGCCAGAAAATTCTTTATATGTTCTTTGGACACTTCTTCTTCATTAACCAGGCTTAGAAGAGGAAAATATCATTGTCAGAGCAGTTATTCAGGCATCCTCAGAAAGTTCTTGATAGGGGAGACGAAATTCCAAGCGCAAGCAAGTTTTAAAATATGCTCTCATATTTTGGCAATGGCATTTGAAATCAATATTTTCCATTACCTCTATAAACGGTGACGGAATGTAAGGTAACGTGTCAGCGCTAATATCTGGCGGTCTGATCTATACAGAATATCTACTTTTTGAGGCCTGATTGCATTGATACAAACGAGACTCTGAGTTCATTAAAAAAGGGAAAAACAATTGGGCGGTAGTTTATACTTGTCACTCAGGAGACCGAGCCGGGTTCCAGCAAACCGAGGGGTGAGCAGTAATTACCAGCATGTGCCCGCTTGCCTTCAGACGCTGCATAAATCTTTCTATAAAACCTGTTCCAGGCTTTCTCTGCCCTTCCTGCCTGAAACACGGCAACAGCCTCTCTTGGCTGTGGTAAAAACCGAGAGACGCCCCCGCCAAAGCCAGCACGGCCACCAAACCTCCAGGGTAAGTTTTCCCGACTCTTCTCTCGGCCACGTTCGATGAGAAGCCGGGGCTGCCGCGCTGCCTGCGACGCTGCGCCCGGGAGCAATATTTTCTACAAGAGCAGGAAGCACGGAGGAGCACGCCAGTCCTTCTCTTCTGCCCCATCGACAAACCTTCTTCTTGTACAACTGAAACCGAGCCCCAAAGGTTGCAGGTGGGGAACGTGGAATTCATTTCCTATTTTAGGGCCACCTGTGGCACCACTCTGGTGTTCCAGAAACACCCAGAGAAATCATACAGCAGGGAAGAACAATCAACAAGGGAGTAAATTCATAATATGGCTGTCACCCAGGAGGAGCGAAGGAGAGAAAAGCCTCCTCCCGCTGACAACAATTCACAGTTTGCACTTGTGGTTTGTGATGTGGTCATTAAGATTCCTGGTGAAGTACCAGGCAGCAGAGACACGTGGCTCAGGTGGCCTCTCCCAGAGCGCTTTCTGGCCAGCTCTTACAAACCACCCGGCTCGGAGAACCTCCTTGCCCAGGATGGATTTCACTCTTGGGCAACGCCGTGCGGGAATCGGGTGGCCTTCCCACCAGCACTACTTGATACAGCCACAGGGAAAGTAAATCCTGAGACTTTTAAGGTACATTGCACGCAGGTTTTAAGCATCGTAACAGGAACCTTTTAAACTGTCAGCTTTGGATGAAAAAAGCACCTATTTTTCACTCTTGAAGTGAAGAGATGAAATACCAGAGGGATGGATGGACACCTGAACTGAGATTTCAGGAAAGGCAGTTTAGTTCCCAGGCCCCAGGCTTTGACTTCTGATTTGAAGCTGCCATCTGTCAACCCTGTTAGAGGCTTAGACTGGTCTAATACTTAATGGATTTAGATCTTTTGAAAATTTCAACCCCAACATGCGCATACAGAACCCTAAATAAATACCAGGTAGGAAGAAGCTCTCTCATTATGGAGCTGTGCTAATTTGGAATAATAAATCAGAGGGGAACACCCATAAAACATCACCAATTTTGTACCCTTCTTTGCTGTAGGAATGAGGATACCGATTTTTAAAACGACAGCAACCTGGAAGAACTTGAGACAAACCATCGGCACGTAATGAACACAGCCCTGTCATTTCCAAGGCTCTGCATGAAAGTGAGAGAGATGCATTAGGCACCTTCACGTCTGACATTACAGGAGTTTCAATATACTCTGGGTAGAAGACTCCCGATACTTTTAAAAACTATGTCCTTGAAAAGGTAATGACTATGTCAGGCAATGAAGTTAAAATAAGAAATGTGAACGTAATAAAACACTATCCATGAGTCGCAGCAGGTGCCCAACCTTTTCACCTGCTGACATGCTGAAACGTCTTTTTTTCCAGAAGATAAGCTGTGAGAGATGACTATTCTGGAAATTACATTTTAGCTCCAATGAATCACATTTTCCAGCTTGAAATCACTCACAGTGAAAGCACTATGTGCCCGAGGACTCTTCATTTCCAGAAATAATGCTTGGAGTGGCTGGGAGAAAAAATAAGGCTCCGGTGGCTCTAGGGAAGCACAGATGCTATTTCGTTGTATCTCAAATTCTCCCCTAAAAGACCACAATCATCCTTGGATTTTTGATTTTCCAGAGACTTTAGCAAAGGGAATTTGTGCTCCCCTTTACGTTACCCAATGGACGGATAGAGATATCTCCTAACCAGCTGTGAACAGCCAAAAGCATCTGAGGAGTAATACTGAGCATCCCCCCTCTTGCTCGCCATGCTTTATTTACAAATAATTCCATTTATTTTGCTCTTTCCATCCACACAGCAGTCACCTCTCACACGCCCTGTGCTGGTTTGGGTCCCCAGCGGTCCCTGTCCCCCCTCGGGCAGTGACACCCCCGGCCATGCATCCTCCCACCCCTCTGCATTGCAGCTCTGCCACCACCCCCCCCTCACACCCCCAAACCCCTCGTCTTCCTTTTTATGCTCTGCCCAGACTCAGAAATACAAGGACATCACGGCGGTGCTGCCGTCTCTCCGGGGACCCAACTAAAGAAACAGCAGAGAGTAGCGCAGACAAACTGCCTCATCTTGATGCTTTCACATAATTTACCTTAAAACTTTCTCTCCATACATTGCTGTCTCTTTCTGTCGTCTTCTGCCTGCTCTTCTGGTGGCAGTAATTACGGTTTTAAATGTGAGATGAAAGGGACCCAGCTAGTTACAGAAAATTATAGCACTTTACGTATTCATGTAATTGAATGTTTTCCTTTTCTTGGATATTTACATGAGCGATTAATTTTATTTTCTTTTGGTATGGAAGTTGGGCTTCAAAATAATCATTTGGCTTGTTTATTTGCAAGAGATCCTCTGATTTAATTATTTATAAGAATCATGAATTGAGAATGATGAATAAACATGCGTGACAATTAATAGATTCTTTGTTGAATCCTCATATGGAACCAGATGGTCTACTGATGCATGTAAATACATCATTTATTTCATTTGCAAATCTGAATATTGAATAAGAAATTAGATATTTGCAGTTAAAGACCTTACCAAATGTTAAAGCTAATTCAGAACAGAATTGGGGAACGGATTATGCTCTGTCATATGGAAATAAATCCAGGGGCCTCTTCAGAGCCATCAGCATAGTTTAACACATGAGCTCATCACAAATGCTCCATAGGCATGGAAGAAAAATATTTGTCTATCTGAACCTTTTAATCATCACATTTTACATCAGCAGTATTTATTTTGTCTCTCTAGCCACAAGCTGCTGACATAATACACAATCTTCCCTGGGGGTTATGAACCTCCGGTTTTTACGTGGCTGCTTCAAACAGAAACTGTTTACAAGTCGGTGACGCCGTAAGGAGTTGGAGTCGGGTAGAAAAGATGAGACAAACCGAACAGGACTGAAGGCAGGCTTGTTCTCTGACACGTCAGCATCACTGCTTTTCAAGACATTTTTAAGAAATAGAAAACAACATGTAGATGAAACCTAGAGGCTCAGCAAATGACGCTGCTGTGACATGTTTGCAAATAACCACCACAACAACAGTCGCTCAGATACCCATCACCGTGGTGTAACGGCTGAAGAGCTCACGCATGCCTCGGAGCCATTGATAAATAAACTCATGCATGCACAGTAAAGCTGATTTTCACTGCTCACTTTAATAGTAGAAAAAGTAAATACAACTGTGACCTTTCTGCAGATCAGTAGAGTACCAGCACTCTAATTAATTGACTCTGTATATTATTCAGAATTCGTTATCACAGTGACCCCACAAAGTAATTTATGTACATGAGTAGAAAGAGCCAATTCTCATCTTGCTAAAATGGGTATAAATCAGATAGCAGTGCGTGTCTGCCAGGGCCCAGCAGTGTAATAGAGAGAAGAAGGTCCCACCTCTGCAGTCGGATCTCCCAGGGCTCAGGGACACAGAGGCCACCAGACTCCCCTCCGTGGGACCCCCACGATGCTCCTGCCCAGGAGGACGCTCTGGAGGTGGGTCTGTGGGCTGGGAGCCAGGGGAGAGAACTGCTCCCACCATAGGACACCCTCCAGCACCTCAGCAGATTGATGACTCCCCTGACTAAAGCTTTTTGAAGCCCATCTCAAGTTTAATATTAAAAAAATAATAGTTTCAGGTATATTAGCACCTCTCAGCTTTCTGATGGGATACAAGTTGATAGTGCATTTGTAGCACAGCAAGATACCTGCGGGCACAGATCAAACCCTCACCTCCACTTGCAACAGCTTTTTCCAGGGAATATGATGGAAAAACATCACTGGTGGGCACGCCTAAGTTGGCTCCGGAGTCCAGGGGGGTTAATCTGGCTTTTCTGCACCACGGCCAACACAAAATAATCTTATTTTCTAGGCTTCCCAAGAGAGTTTGGTACCTGGCACCTTGCAAAGAGCCAGTGACTCTTGAACGTGATTTCCTAGAGAACAACTCTTCCCCACAGTCCTACCAGGAATCTCCTGCCCTTCTACAAAGACTCATTTTCTTTGTTTTCTTTCCTCTGGTGTCCTATGATGAGTGTTACTTATGACACCCAAGCAAAATTCACTTTTAGTATCCTGTTGTACCCCCCCCTTCAACTGACCAGATGACCCCCCAGCAAACCTTTACATCTATCCCTATTGCTGGGGCCAAGTAACAGAGAGAGGGCACCAACCCAGGATCCACAGCAAAGGCTGAGCTCCTCTTGAGTGCAAACACGCATTACTGTAACTATTCAATCTTCAGTCAAAGCCATGGTAATTCTTTTATACTCTGTCACTAACTATAAATTAGATTTTATTACACTTAATGGCTATATTAGTTGTGCAGATCCAGTGCTGTCTCTTTAGGTCCTAACCGGCAATGCAGTGTTAATTCTTCCTCCATTTCAGCCAAGCGCTTTGATACAGGAAAACAAAGAAACTAATTAGTGTAGGCCTTAATTTGGGAGGTTTGCACTGAATGGCGAGCGGCTGCCGCGGGGCAGGAGCCTGATCCCTGGGGAGAGCCCAGCGTGTCCTGGGCAGGGAAGGGAACCCTCCGTCCTGCCCTGGGCTCTGCTGGGGCTCAAAGGTGAAAAATACAGCCAGGGGACGGCTTTGTAAGCGCTTTGGATACAATGACAGCAGTAGCACTGTGTACACCCAAACAAATAGCTTGTCTCTTCCGCTGGAGAAGTGGAACCCACGTCTCGGAAAGAGCCATTCCTACTGGAAAAGCCTAAGAGACCCTCTTTGTTCAGCACTTACAGCTGCTGGTGCAAGCAGAGCCGGGGTCTCTCTGAAGGCGGAATTGTCTGGGGTCCCTCCACACCGTACAAGTAGATTTTCAGTTACTCAGGAATTTAGGTGTTTACTTTGCCATAAAGGCATTTATTCTCCTGCAAATTTCACATGAAATGCGAAGAACCAGACAAATGCAGAGACCCAGCAGACAAACTGCTCAATATTCCCCTTTTCCAGAGAGAAATTAAAAATGGCACGAGGAAGTTGAAAAATTAAGTCCCTTTGATTGAAGTCTCACCTCTGCTGAAAACACGCAGCCCCTGAAGCCGGTTTTCAGCAAAGCTCCGCTCCTCACCCGGACGAGCTGCGTTTGCTCTGCAGTCCCAACCCGCCTGCCCGGGCTATGCTCTAACATTTACCTGCTTCAAAGAAAATTAGGATCTTTAATTAAGGAGTTAAGCCACTTGAGACGCTTGATGGCAAAGTTTATTCTTTATGATCAGACTAATCAGCTCTTAATGAGTAAAAACGCAAATTACTGCCAGTAAATTCACACATACGAGTTCATCCAGCTTTTCTTTGAGATGATTATTTCGTGCTAGCGCTGAGTGAAGCCCCTCCCAGGCGTTGAGTTCACCAACAGCCATCACACCCCAGGGGGCACACACATCCCTCTCCACCCAGAGGAGAGCAACCAGCCGTTGCAGCACCTTGAAACCGAGTGGATGTTTCCATGTTTAACAACATCCCGTCTCATCAGACCCGAGGAGCTTCAAGCACCCTCAGTGCTTAAAGTGACTCAATGAGAACAGCTCAAATTAAGACAGAACCGGCCAGAACTAAGTGGGACAAATGCAATCATTCGCTTTGGGGCAGAACTAGAGGACCCATCACACGACCAGGGTGCCTGGGATTCAGGATCAGAGACGGTTTTCCCTTCTACAAGCACAGAAGCCTGTCCGAGGGGGTCTGCTGAAGTCAAATGGGAGTAGGTATCACACAGGAGATGAGATTAAGGGTTATGTTTTAGTTCTAGCAATGCTTGTAGACCTCAATAAAGACAACCCCCCTGTGTCAAGTCATCTCTAAGTATCTCCTGAAATGAAGCGTTTGCAAGAGAGGAGCCAAGCAGGGGGCAAAGCATGAGTTTGGAGGGAATTGCCTGGGGTCACGGGGCAGCTGCCGAGCTGGAGTGGAAAATAACCTCTTCACAATATGTTCTCGTGTTTTACAGGCTGGACCTCAATGCCCCACACTGTTCCTTGTCACTTGTTTGGTGGTGGGCCAGTACGACTGAATCATATCCTCCCTCTGTTTTGTCTCTATTTTTATTGTTTTCCTATGTCCTAACACTTTACAGACCATCACTGCTGCCATTTAGCCCCCTCCAACTTCCCCTCAGCACACGTACATCACACACACCGCATTCTATACACACCAGGTATATTAAACCCCAGGTTTAATCATGGAGAATAAACTTACATGCTTGACATTACTCCCTAACGTGAAAGAAAAAAGTCTTCCAGACCTGCCCGTGCTGGATTTGGACATGGCAGAGGCGCTTTGCAGTATTTTAGTTGCATTTGGTGCTCATGGGGACTCACGAGCAGCACCACAGCCGCGGCAGACGGGGCACAGACGCTTGGTTCCAATTCTGCGCCGCTGTAAAGCCGTTTTGTATTGACCACAACATGATTTTCCTTAGCAGTTACTGGGATCAAACTATTGGAAAGGGAAGGACTCAAAGAAAAGAAAAACAAAAACAACTTAAAAGAATTAAAGAATCTTAAGTCACATAAATTGCACACATTTTCACAGCTTTTAACATAATCTTATCTTCTTTAATGTTGATGTTTGGGAGCGCCTGGAGTCCAGCTGGGATGATGGGAGTCAGCAGCGCCAATGGAAACCAGTTCCTATTCAGGCGCTGGAGGCGCAGGTTTAAAATGCTGGCATTATTGTTTATTTTGACAGCTCCTCGGTTTTGTTTTTAAAATTCTAGGAAAGTCTCAGAACACATATAGAAGCACCTGTGCGTGAGCCAAGAACTAAGAAAATCTGTCTTTGTAGGATGGTCTAGACAGGAAAAATCTGATACCTGGTGTACAAGCAATTAATGCAAATGGGTGCCCTGGAGATTAAATTACTCTCCCTTTCCCCCCCTCCCCAATACAGCACCTCCAATTAGAATCCCATGCTGCTATTGCAAGAGGAAGTCCAATTCTCATTTACCTACAGATTTCTTACGGTATGAATTATTTTTAGCAGTACAATATAAATTAAAAATATAGTGAGCTGAAACCTTAACGCTGGCTTTGCTGCGCAGTCACGCACACCGGTCACCCAAAGGAACACTGGCAGGTCCTGAGCAACGAGCCACCGTCGCACACAAGCCTTTCCCCTCTCTGCACTTCACAAAATTTAAGGGTTTTCATGAAGATTTCACAGGAAAAGAGTAAAAACCTTCCCTCGCATCTCTAGATGAACCTTATGACAGTAACTGCATCTGTGGAACCAATCACACTGTGAACCCTAGGCTTCAGTCCCGCACACAGAGCGACAGGTTTTATAAATGCTCTTCAAACATCGTTGTAAAGTGCCCACTGCAACAAGGCACGTCAGGAAATCCTCAAAACGGAGGCAATGTTTAGTCACCTTCTATTTCCCCCAACAAATATCCTGAAGTCTTCCTGCATTTGATCACCATAAGGTGTTTTTACAGCAGCGTTCCTGGGCAACATCTCATCTGCTCCTGCTGAACATATTAAACGTTCCCACGATTCATTAGGAACATGCTATTAGTTTTCTGATTGAAGACTTCACTTACTGACCACATTTTTCCATTACCAAATCACCATTCTTCATTAATGCACCCCAGAGCCTCGCCTGGCACTGACCACAGGAAAACAAAGGCTGTGAAGCCACGGGTGACATTCTGGGTCAAACACACTTCATCAAAGGGGACAGGACAGCCCAGCAGAAAGGAGTGGCACAGCTTTATCCTGCTCTGCATGTGTCTGGACACAGCTTTATCCAGGGCACCGTTAGCCTCCGGAGCATGACCTTCCCTCACCACCCCTGGCCCCGCTCGCCCATCACCGGTGGCCAAGTTCTCCAGGAGGGGCCACGGGTCAGGCTCTGCACAGGGCTCAGATGGCCTCAGCGCCACGCAGCCGGTGAAAACAGCTGAACATCAAGCAATAACGCCAACCACTGGCATAAACCCCCCAAACCTCCCATTTGCTATTGAATTAACCCCATCACCGAGGTGGCAGAGCTGCCTGTGCTCACAGCCACCGCTCCGGGCGGCCAACGGGCACCAGCCCATCGCTACGGCGATAGAAACAACCGCAGCATTTCCTAATCAGCCCTTTATCATGAAATTGATGGACTGTAGGCAGATAGGCAATCAAGAGGAATTTATGGAGGGCTGTTTTACAGTCAGCGTGTGTGACATTGAAGTCACTCAGATGTGGGAACATCAGGTGGAGTCCCTTCACAGCGCTTGGCTCTGCTGGACGATGGCCTCTCTCCGTGCAAGACCCTCGGGACAAGGGACAGGCTGTCCCTCCCCACGCACAGCCGACTGCTCACCTTTGGGGATGGCAGCTTTTTTCCCCAGCACACTCTTTAGTGAGGCCTCTGATTCTTTTGCACAATCTTAAAAGCTAAGTAATTCAGTGAAAGGAAAAGCTCAGTGTTTTGGTTTTTTTTCTTTGGTCATTTCTGTTTGTTTGGTTTTGGTTTTAATTTCTAACTTTACTTTTCTTCTTGCTGTCTGAAGAACTCCAATTCCCTTTAAATTGCAAATACATTCCAAGCAGACCTCAGGACTTATGTTTGTTATTGTAAAAACCCTGTAATGACTCCTGGCTTCCCTATTCCAGGGCCCTCTTGCCAAACGAGGGCTCGCTCGACGGTGCTGGCAGCCGCAGCCTTCAGAGAAACCTCAAAACTTCGCAGAGGATTAACGAAGGTGACATTGAGATTCAACAGCATCTCAGCACCATCTGTTCCCCGATAAAACCTCCCGAGGGGAAAAGGCACAACCCAGCTTTGTCTCGCCCCAGATGCTGCCGATTCCTGCCCTCCCCACTCCCCCCCCAACCTGGGACCGCAGCAGGGACCTCCGGGCATGGCACGGGATTTGTCACCTCTGCTGGGAAAGGGACACCTCACCCAGGCTGCTGGGCCTTCCTCAGACATGTTTGCAGCTTCAGAAATGCCTGGGACCTTCCTTGGTGTTTCCAGGCTGTGTTTAGATCAGAGAAATGGGTTTTCACCACCCAGGCACCCCAGAAAAAGCCGTGCAGACCCCGCTTTGACCCCTGCAGGCTCTTCGGGTCTGTGCTGCGGCAAACACTGCCCTTACCCCCCGAAATTATTCTTTGGGGAAAATGCTCAGAGGTAACCACTCTCTCATGATTTAAAAATAAGCCTGTTTTTTTTCTCCACTCTTGCGGCCACGCTCTGCCGCCCCAAACCACCCAGCAGCTTCCCCCTCTCCCCAGTCCCCACCCCTGCTGACACGGAGGGCAAAGAGAGTCTCTTTAAAAGGGGATAAAACAAAACACGCAGCTCCATCACCGGCGGTGCCTGGTTTGCCCTGGGTCCCCAGGCAGCAGGACGTGCCCCCCCAGGTCATGGGTCCCTGCGCAGGATCCTGTCCC
>JAOXJK010000051.1:41152411-41186486 GCA_025774025.1 Xenus cinereus | reverse complement strand
GCCTGCAGTCACCCCCTCTCCCCACCACAGACAATAAGCTCCCTCTGCTCTTTATTTTGGGGTTATTTTCCTGTTGTTTTGCCTTTTTTGGGGGAAGTTAAAGGATACATAGTAAATAGCTTGCAAGTAGCAGAATTGTAGGCTGGAGAAAAGCGGTGTAGTTAACAGAATTTAAATGATTAGCTGAGCTCAGGAGATCCAGCCACCTCCTAAGTGACTATGAATATTCAGGTAAATATGTTTAGCTGAAATATTGAGTCATCGGCAGACACTACATGCACAAAATGTACTCCTGTCTATTTTTCATTAATTTAAAACACAGTACTGGCCAGCGCTCTTGACAGCTTGCCATGCCACATCCATGCATTTCTCAGGTACGTTACCCTCCAGACAGGTTTGCTTTCTCCCGGTGCGTTACAGGACACACCAGGTAACAGCCTTGCAGACAGCAGGTAAAGCTACATAGAGACAACTCAGAAGCTGGGGTTGAAGCAGGACGGGAGAGGAAGAAAAGAGTTAGGTGAGCCTTTTCTCTTTAAGGAAAAGCATGTATTTACCATAAGATACTGCTCCTTCAATGACAAGCTTCAAGGGTTTCCAGACAGCATGGATGGAAGCCTGACCCAGGGCATCCACCCTTTCCCAGCTCGTTCACGCAGTGTCTGCGAGCGGAGGAACTGCCGATGAGGAGCAGGATGAAGGGGGAGAACCTTGTGCAACCAGAGGAGCAGGGGCCATTGGGCAGAGTAAAACTTAAACAGAGGTAGGCAATGCTTGAGGATTAGGAACCAGAGATGAAGCCACGCAGAGAAGGAAGGGGGGGGAAGTAGGACAGCATTTTCAAGGTCATATTTTTCATTAATTGCTGAGGAATGGGGAGAGCTGAACTGGCTTGGATGAAGTTCTACCCAACAGCAACAGAATAAAGACAATACATTTCTGGGATGATAGAAACAAGGAAAACCAGATGATGTTAGGGGAGGAGCCAAGCAAGGAAGAAGTCTGAAACAACTTCCCATAGCTCTTACGAGCATGGATCTCGAAGGGATCAGAGGGAAGCTGAGACCCCAGCCCACCGAGAGCCAGTTGGCAGCTCAGCATTCCCAATGGCACAGGGAACATCCCAGAGACGCTCCGAGAACTGGCAAGAGCCGCCTCGTGTTTTTCCCTGGGCTGTTTGAAATGGGCTCTGCATTCATCGTTCCAAGACAGCATTTTTTTACACCTCATTGTCCTGACAAGTTGTTACAAGCCCTATGTTGTCTGATCCCAAACACTGACGCAACAAATCGCAGACCAGCACGTAGCCTGGGAAGATGATGGCTACGGGTCAACTGCCAGTGCGTCACTGAGCTTTGGAAGCCCACAGCAGCTCGCAGCAGGTGAGAGGCGAGTGTCACGCTGCTTTTCATTTATTTGTTTTAAAATCAATCATTATTGGAGACCAGGGCCAGGAGCAGCTCCCGCAGAAGCCCCCGCTGCCGGTCCCTCACCGCACGGCTGCCGAAGGGGAGGCAGAGGAGCTCGGGTCAGGACGTGCGCCGTCCCACGCATCATCCCCCTGACCTCTCCCGACAGACAGCATGATGTCAGCTCACAGTGGCAGCAGCTTGTGGAGAAAAACATTCTGGTAACTCCAGTGTTTGGCCATCCGGATCCCCCGCTGGTCCCCGCCGCTCCGGTCTGGAGCAGATGCTCAAGCTGCAGTTTTACAGCCCGTTCTGAACAGAGGCCAATATAACTCTCAGTCGCTCTGGGACAGCACTAGGAAGTCAGACAAGTAAAGCAGGAGGTAACGATGTGACTCAGATCTCAAAGGGAAAGTGTTTAATCCATTTCACTTAGAAGTCACATTCTCCCCTCTGAGTCTGGGAAGAGCTTGGAGGTTGACGCTCAGCAGGGCTCTGGCAGTCGGCATCTCTTCCCCCCTCAGCACACCCACTGCTGGCTGAGGGAAGGGGCATTTTCTTTTTTTTTTTTTCTTTTTAAAGTCAGTCTATTCTTCTAGAAGGGTCTACAGCTACCACATCTCTCCTAGCTCTGTGTTCAATTTGGAAGCCATGCCTTCGGAGCTGGAGAAATCCCTGTTCCTGAAGGACACAGCACTTGCCAACGTCAACAAATGGTTTGTGTTTGTTTCAGCAAACGCTGCCATCTCATATTTTTAATGTGCTCATGGACTAGGACCAAAGCTTTCCTTACTAGCTGGTGTAGACTTCAGACTGCCTGTGATCTATTTCTATAGCTTGGCTGCATTAACTTTTCCTCCCAAATCTCTTGTTTCTGTTGCATGGAATTTCTGCTTTTGTTCAGCTGTTGCTGTGTGACTCCAGTTCTTACCGAGGGCGAATACGGCCTCTGGTCATTCTGTGCTCAGCCTCTTATAAGAAAACCTCATCTACCACCGTACAAAGCCCATATTGTTCTGGAAGAACATCTCAAGTGCTACATAGCCCAAACTATCTGCTGCTGCTTCTCCAAGGGCGTGTTGAAAACACGTGCTCTGCATTTTCAGAGAGTAACTCATCAGGAAGTGACCACCATCAGAGGCAAATCTATTCACCCAATATCACCTTCTGACCCAGAACTTGCTGTCTCACGTGCAGCAGCGGGTGTTCCCTGTTTCAGGGAAGGAGGAGCGAGATGGGGAGAGGAAAGGCTGCGCATTTGACATACAGGTTTGGACTAGAAGGTGCACTATGGGATTTCTTTAAAGCCTCCTTGCATCTTAAGAGAACATTATCTTGAAATTTGACCCCTCATCCCCAAGGCATTTTTTTTTTTTTAATCTTACCAATAGAACACGATTCACATAGAAGCCAAATTTACTGTTGTTATTAATCCAGGTCTTTACATCTCCCCTCATTTTAACAAGTGGAGGCCAGTGTCTATTTAGTGCAGATTTAACGTGCGATAAACTCATCTTGAAAGTTTTCTGAAACATAGTCTGTAGACTTTCTTACTTGCAGTACTAGTGATGTGAATACACTTAAAACAAAACTGACATCCCCTTACCGGTTTAAAAAAGCCTTCTGAAGATGAACACTAAAGGACCTCACCGCCACAGGGTAAATGGTATCTCAAACCGGTGAGTACGTGAACTAGATAAAGCGAGGAACCACAACACAGACATCTGCCTCCTCCTGTGTTTCTCAGAGAACTACAAAGAAAGGGAACGCAGACGCGCTAAACAGCTACCGCTGCCCCACAGCTCACCCCACCAGGGAACAAAGCCCCAGAGAAACCCATACAGCCCGGGAGCAGACAGCTTCCTCGATGGGTCTCCTCCTCTTCTTCAAACCAGCCGTGCTTTGCAATGGTTCCAGCACTTCGGAGAGCCCGTGTCTGGGAGACGCTGACCCTCAAGGACCTGTGCTCCCAAGAGCTGCAGGGAGTGGGCAGTAGATAATAGTGAAACAAGAGCAAGAGATGGAGTCCTGCCCCAGTAACTGCAGGGGACGGGGCCAGTGCTGGAGTGGGACAGCTGGTGGGGACACACTCCGCTCCCACAGCCTCCAGCAGCCTCTGAGTCCCCAGGGAAACCACAAAGGCTGTGGGGCTAAAGAGAAGCTGAACTACAGGCAGTGGTGAGAACTAACAGTCTTCAAGAGCTCATAAGCTACTAGTACTAAATGATAATTAACAGGAAGGCAGAGCAGAACCCTCAGAAGACTAGGGCTTCAGCATGTTACAACGCTCATGCGCTTCTCTGTCCTCTCCGTACACCAGGCATCTCTTCTCCCAGCTCAGCATCTGGAGGACAACCATCTCCTGACCATCCGCAGCAACTAGGGCTCTCCACAGCCTCCTGTGTGAACTTGCCGCACTAGGACAGCAATTCCACACCATCCTCCCCAAGAGCTCAGCAGCCTCAGGAGTCCTTAGGGCTCGGCCCCACAGCCATTTCACATCACTTGACAACCCAATGGCGTAGGGAGGAAGATACCACCGAGGCTTGAGGTGTAGTCTTGGCGATAAACAAAACATTTCAAAAAAAACCCACACCACCTTTAAATCAAGATTTCGCATGCACAGAGTACCTCTTCGGGGAAATGGTTAGCGAGTGGTTAACAGCCCTGGAAGACTAGTTTGAAAGTGAAAGGTACCCATTACTTCGGTTCCCTAATGAGCCAGGAGCGGGGTAGTGAGGCTGGTGACAGCCCAGGCTGAACACCGCACAGCCGGCTGGGCAAATAGCTGTGTGATGAAACAAAGAACCCCTAGATAAGCAAAGCTGCTTTACTGAATAGCAGTGAAAAAACACATTGTGATGGAGCAGAGTGTATTGATAATTAACCTCTGGCACTTCATCATAATTGTATTCAGCAGAACTCATGATTTGTTTGTTATCAGCTTTAAAACAATCTATAATAGTGACTCAGGCTTGTTTTGCTATCTCTGTGTTTGACTTGCTCCTTTAATTTGTATTCTCCTGCCATTTCTGAGCATTTCCCAGCTCTTCCCATCCAGCCCGAGCCCCGTGCAGGCGGCAGGGCCAGCACCAGCTGCGCCGCTGGTCGGCGAGACCTGGGAAACGCCACAAACCATCTCCAGATCGGGTTTGGTACCCAGACACAGCCACTGCTGTGGAGATTTCCATCTTTTCTGAAGATTTCCATCACTCTGAGCCCCACGACAGTTGCAATGGTGGCAGGAAATGGAGCTGAACAAAGGCAAGTGCTGCCCGGCCAGGTGAAGCGCAGAGCAGCACCTTCCCGGGGGGCTGTCCCTGTCCCCACACGCTGCCCAGCTCCTGTGCGGGGCTTCCCAGCCAAGAGCAGCCCCGCAGGGCTCCCTGCAGCTCCCCCCGAGGGCTGGCAGCAGAAACCCAGCATCACAAGGCTGCCTGGAGGGGCTTTTTTTTGATGGCAACTCCACTCCTTGGATTGGGTTAGTTGTGAAGTCAAACCACACCTCGAGAGACAAGTTACCCACGTACAAACACAACTGTTGTAGGATCATTGAACACGATGGTGCCGTTCACCTCGGTAACCCCAGGGTATAATGTCCTGCTGACAAGGGGAGCTCTGATGCTCCTCTGTCCCAAAGCTGTCTGACTTCAGCCTGTCCAGAAAAGCCTAAACCCTGGCCAAAGAATCCATCCCTTGGGGCCTATAGAGCTGGCAGATGTTTGCAGCAACACAGAAAAGCTTGTTTCAGAGAAAGACCACCTTTTATATTTCCACCCCCTCAGCTGGAACAAGATGCTCAGGCCCTTAAAAAAGCCAAGTCTGGGCAAGTGAGAGTTGCCTCCTCCCTGGCCAGGGTGTCCCAGACCCGCCATGCTCTGCTCAGCACCAGCACTTCTGTCACAGCCCCAGCACCACGGACCTTCTGGGCCAAGAGTCAGTGAGAGTTAAACACCCAGGCGATGGTTTCAATTATCACTAAAGAGCAACTTCATTTGCATACTGGCAGCCCGTTACAGATTAACTGCATTCATCCTGATGAATGGATATTTCATCCCCAATATCATGAAAGGGAGGGAGAAAACAGAGTTCCACCATTTCCTTAAAAATAATCCAGCTCTTTCTCATTATCTGTGAGCTGGGGGGGGTGGGGTGTGCAGAATATCTGCGTTATTGACTGCAGAGAAACAGCTGTATTCTCTCTAATCGCCGAGTAAGCGGTGTTGTAGCACTCAGTGAACATTTTCTTTACAGTCCACAAGCTCTTCTCACTTCACTCAACACATGGATCTTATTTAAACGGCTTAGTGGTATGAGGAGTAAAGGAGAACTGGGAATAAGAAGTGGTGACGGGGAAGTTAGGAGAACAATAAAGTAACAAGTTTCCAAAATATTCCATTTATTTACAAATTTCTAGCAATTTCAGGTCTGCAGGGTACAGAAATACACACTTAGGAATACCACCCTGCAGAAGTGTAGCAATTAAGAAAAATGGTTAAAAAGCAAACTTGCAATAGAAAAGATGGGCAAACCCAACAACTAAGCACATGCAAATTTCCATTAACTTAAGAAAAATCAGGATTTTGTCCAAAAGTTAGCAGAGACTTAGCCAATAAAATGGCCAAGGAAAACAAGGTATAGTTTGGAATGCCCATAGCCTTCCAAGCACTGGTTTAAGTACAGCGTATGGATAATACTGGACTTACTTGAATCTACTCCCACTTGGCAGGAAAGCTAATCTTTTTTCCTCCCACAGCTGTCTATGTAGATGTCCTGTCTTTTTTTTAATATGTCTAACATCTAATTTAATGCCTATTAAGGGTTCTCAATCAGATATCATTTCTTTCATTTTAGGGGGGGAGGAAAAGAGATATATCAAACACAGAGTTTGCTCAAACCACAAGGAGAGCGTGGAGATGATCATGGGAAGACATTAACGGAACGGCAGCTCCCAAGGAGGGCTCCTGTGGGACCACCTCTCTCCAACCAGTGGAACGTCCCCGAAGCTGGAGATAAAGCTGGTGGAGGGACGTCTGTACCAGCGTGGGCAGGGGAGTGCTGTGGGTCCTGGAGCGCTCAGCGGGCGTTCTCCAGTGCCAGAAACACGATAGCACCTCCAAAGAGTTAGAGTAAGCAAATATCTGAAAGGATTTTGTAAAGGACAAGCAATTGGTTACACAGCATCATGTAAAAAGAGCTGATCTCCTATTTTTTTCTGATGGGTAGGCTGAGAGGGTAACTCACCCAAATGCCTCATTACAAACATTCTAAATGTCTCTTTTCAGTTTCAACCTTTTAACTTTTTTCCAGTACGAGTTAACTACTGTTTCAAGCAAAATGTTACTCCCAGCTTAACAGGTCATTTTGAAAAAGATCCTCTTCTAAAAGTTTAGATTAGAAGACTTGGAGGAAACATACCCTCTTTATGAATAGTTTTTGTTTTATAAATGAGTATTTTCCAATGGAAAAAGTTCTTCAAAACTTTCCAGACGCTGCCACACACAAAGTAAATGTCGTGATTACTTTGGTGATTAGAAACATAACGACTCCTGTCATACGTTCCCTCCAATTCTGGGAGCTGCCCGCTGCTTTTCCATCTTCTCCCAACAGCTCTGAGCCCTGACAGCATCGCTCTTCCCCGCCTGCCCCAAACAGCTGAGCCTATCTGTAAACTATCCAAAAATCCTTCCCAGACCGTGGGAGGCGGAAACCCCTCTCATGTAGGAAATAAGCCTTGCTGAGTCCATCCAGATCAGACATAAATAAGGCCAACATTATTTTGAAATGAACATAAACCCAGTGAGATCGTGGTGCTCATTCTCTAACGAGGCTGGAGCAGATCGAGGGCACCTCTTCCTGCCCAGGCAATGGCGGTTCCTTTTGTTTCAGGTATGTTAATAATCTTATTTACACAACGTTCTCAGCAAAGGCATCTAGCAGGAGGCTAAAATTTGAGGACACCATGCAAGTTAAAGGAAGCAAAACTTACTGAAGAGATGTGACTACGTTTAGATGAATACATCGAACTTAATAGAAACACACCCCACACGCACCCTCCATAAAACCCAACTGACAATTACTGCTGCTGTGCTCCTCCTCCAGCCCCGTCCACGTTATTGCTGTCAATGGCAGTAACGTGATATCGGAACAGCAATGAGCTGAAACACCTGAATATGCAAATTTTTGAGCCTACTCCACCCCATATTTCAATATTTTTAGCTTTGCATCCAAGTATACTGACTCTTCAGTACTACCCAGAGCCTTCCCTGGCAGTTCCAGTAGCACATTTGTTTGCTAAATAATGACACTCCATCCATCAGGCTGTTGGCTTTCAAAGCAGTCCTAAAGGTAACATCATATTTTTCCTAAACGTTCATTTTAAATCCAACTGGTATTCTACATTTCAATACGTGTATTACTGCCCAGCGAGGGCACTTGAGGATAGAGGGGTCACCACATGGAGACACGAGTCTTGCTCCAGAGAGCAAACACTCGGAATAGAAAAGACTGATGGAGTAAATAGGGCAATAGTTCAAGCAGCCTCTTGGTTCAGCATAAAATGCAAACATTGCAATGCAGCATTAAGTGTCACCCTGGCTTAGGTCTGTGGCTCTCTGCCATTTCCTTGGATGTTTATGTAGCTGCACAGCACCACAAAGTAGACACCACTACATTATTGATCTCTTTTAGGTGCACCGAGTGCCTGTATCTTATGTTGCTTCCTCTTAAAGTGAAGTCTAGACAATTCTATAAACTAAGGGCTGGCATTTATTATCGGAATTTTTTTAACAGAGTAAAGCTACTGGAGAAAAATAGCCTTGTAGTTGAAAGACAAGGTTGGAGACCTTGAAAAGTAGGTTGCTTTACAAATCACGCCATACATTTTATCTGTCATCCAGCAAAGGTGGCAAGATCCTTCTGGGCACAGGCTCCTCATGTGAAAATGAAGCTGCAAATGCCTGTATTGCCACAGACAGTTGCAAAAGCTTTGACATACCAAGTGGAAAATGTTGAAGTGTTCCTTTAGGACAACCCAAACTCCCAGCGTTTAGAGCACGAGACAGAGGAAAACTCCCTGGTTTTCAGACTGGGGAACCAGACCCATCATTCCCCAGGCTGCCCCCAGTAACCAGTGCTGGGAGCACAGGGGACTTTGGTGGCATCAGGCTGGATTCTCTCAGAATCCTTAGAAGGTCTGGGTTCCCCATTTACCAGCAGCCCCAACAGACCAAGGTCTTCTGCTCGTTCCCCTCCCAGAGCCCTTTACTCGGGGTGTCCATACCCGCACCCACACGTGGGCTTCCCAGAGCCCCTGCAAACGCTGCTGCTCCTCATGAGGGATAAAGGGCAGGAATTGCAGGTCATTAGGAAAGAAAATACTCTGGATGCAACGCCTGCCCTAACTCAGCCCTTGCCAACAGGGCTGAGCCCATCTCTCCGTGCCCTCTACCCCTGCAGCCCCCCATATTCCACACACCAGGCTGCTGGGGCAGAGCTGCCCCCACGCAGCCACCAGCTCTTAAGGGCCCTTTCATCCCAAAAGAGCGATAGAAAAGGAGAAAATAAGGGAAGATGACAAACAGAGCGACGGTAGAACTGTAGAGACATCATCAACAGGAGATTTCAGAGCCTCGTGCAGAAATCGCCAGTTTTGCTGTATTACCCCAGAACACCACGTCCCGCTGTAACGAGGGGAACCAAGAGACAACCAGCAGCCGTTTGCTGCAGTCTCCGAGGGACCATCCAACAGACACAGCACCAGCCGTGGCTCAAAGGCTCCTTAGCAGAACACGAATCAAAGCCCAAATCCAGGAGGGGCTCCTCGGTGGGACGGGACGTGCAAGGAGAAGGCTCAGAGACGATGGAAAAAGCCCGACTTCTGGAAGCCCAGCACCGCTCTCAGGCCATCGCCCCCCACCCCCCGTCAAAGCACTTCCCACCAGGAGCAGCCCCTCTCCTCCATAGTTGCCATTTTTCATGCTGTTGCAATATAAACAGTAATGACTATGGGTAAATGTTAGCTTTCAATGACAACCACTGTACATATAGATTTCATACAGTTTACTTTTCGTGTTTTGGTTAAAAGGTCAGAGTAGTGCTCAAATATTTGGAAGAGGCATGAAATTTATAGCACCTAAAAAATTACAGCACATAGTAAACACACATGCACCCTATTTATATGTCTATACATATAAAGAGAAACAGCACGGCTTTGGCAGTTAATTTGTTCCTGCTGGAGGGCAGGAGACGAGAAGCCAGCGCGTGTGCCGGCCTCTCCCCTCCCCGCGCTTTGGAAGTGCCTTTGCTCTATGGCACACATTAAACTAATGCATATTTCTATTTACATTATCTTTATTTAATTAAATGCCGCTTTTCATACACACATACTATTTAGCTGACACTCGCAGCTCTCCCTCTGAATCGAGGAAAATTTCCTTTCTGTGGCCCCTTCTCCAGATGTTTGTCTTTCAGCAGCGATGGGGGATCAGCCCAGCTGCAGGAGAAGCAAGAAGGGTGTCTGAAAGCGTCCCCTCCTGTCCCAGGGAGGTGTCTCCTCCCGTCCCAAGGCTCCGGGGGGATGGATGCAGCAGAGGGACAGTGCTGAGTGTCATCCCCCCCACCCAGGGCTCGCTGTCCCCCAGGACCCGCTCCCATTGCGCCAAGCAGAGGGGCACAGGAGGCAGCTCCCTGCACCCCTAAAATCCTCCCTCCTGAGCTCTGCTCCCAAGGGGGCAGCCTGACCCCCCCCTTTTCCTCCACACGCTTTGCTACCAGCAGGAAAGGCACAAGTTTTCCCGACTTCCACACCAGCAGCTTCCCAGCCCACGGCCAGTGGGTGCTGGCTGCAGAGGGGACACCCCGGCATCAAAGAGGGGTGGCTGCCCCTCACCTCCCCTCTGAGGCTACGGAGATGTTCAATCACAGCATCACCACCCCCAGGAGCAGCAGCACCCACCCCTCGCTGGTTTTTGCGCCGAATCCTCAAGAAAAGGCAGGTGTGAAACCCAGGGAAATCGGGGAAATCTCTGCAGGGAGCCCAGGGGACCTGCTGCCACCCAGGGGAGGTGCTACCTCCAGACACGAGGCACCCACCAAACAGGGAGCTATAGGTCAGGCAGACAAAACACAATCAATTGTCATCTCCAAGCCCAGTGAGACACCGAGGGCTTAACCCCAGCACACGGATGGGGCAGGAAGGGCTGAGCCCCGTCCTGCTGCCAGGAGCTCAGGACACCTCGGTGCCGGGACACAGCACCAACCCCAGGCTCTCCATCCGGGTCACTGCAGTCCCGCCGGGATGAGGGTGGAACCCCCATTCCTCAGTGTGAATTTGGTGTTTCTGGCCAATATTGTGACTGCAGACCCTTCCTGCAGCCCGGCTCGGGCTCCACCGCTCCGCCAGCCCCACGGAGCAGAGGGGACCCGACCGGCCTCGCTCGCACACTCACGAGAGACTCCATGAAAGTTTAATTATGATTAATAAAAGGATTGCAGCTGCAGCTTGGATTTTGACATAATAAGACTCATTTCTCCAGCCGTTCCAAGAATGACTTAAGTTCACTGTTCTTTGCGGTTCAAAGGCTAGTTCCCAAGCAGCACCCAGCGGTACGAACAGCGAGCTCTCTTCCTGATAAAGCAGGGACTGAGACTTTGCAGCGTAAACCAGCTGTATTTAATGAGTCCATCAAAGCAAGCATGCATTTTGTATTATTATTTAAAAAACCCTATGTACTCAGTTTCCAGAATTGCCTTTCACTACACCAAACTAGGGGAAAAAGCAAAACAAGTAAAAGTTCCTGATCAAGGAATGGTCAGAAATGATTACGAGGGATGGGGGAAGGCAGCCAGTTCCGGACAAACACAGAACACACAGGTTACTGTAACTGGATGAAGATTACATAGAAAGTCACTTGTTCATAGTGCCATATGATTATCTGGATTAGCCTAAGCATTGCTACTCTTTGCCCATACAACAGCCAGCCCAGCAGCTGTGCCCTCCCCAGTATTATAGAAAACCATAAACCAGCCATTGCTGCTGCCCTAATTGATGCCACAGAATGCAATCAGTGGGTTTTTTTGCTCAGAAAGATTTTAAGTTATCCCAAAGATGAAGCTCCTGCTTCTTTCTCCCCAAAGAGAGTTTTATGATTATATATTCAAATTCTGATCAAGACGACCAAAAGATGTAGTTTCTGTCCTTTCTATTCCAGCGTGGCAGCTGCCACCACGGGCGGGCTGCGTCACACAGAGGCACACCAGAGCTGTCACTTGGCAGCTTCTGCAAACCTTTTCGTGGTACCTGACTCCTCATAGGCTGCCAGTTACACAGAAAAGGAAAACTCGACAGTAAACTTCAGAACTCTTTGCATAGAAAACATTTAAAAAATGCTTTTAAAACCTCCTCATAACTGAAATAAAGTATGGTCATTTTGATGTACATCATCTCTTCCTCCTTAGCTTATTTTTAGAGTTTTAGTTGCCATAACAACATAAAGCATTTTACTGTATAGTATATACTGCAATGAGCTTGTTCTTCTAGTGCACAAGAGAGCCCCCCCCCCCACCCGTGCCCACAGGGGAGGGCTGCCCCCCCTCCAGGCCACTCTCGGGGTGCCCCAGCACCAGCAGGGACCAGCTCTGTGCCACACACGGCCAGCGAGCCCAAACCCAGAGCCAGGACTGCAGCCACGGGAACCCGGGACCGCACAGAGCAGCGGCACGTAGAGAAAAAAAGCAGCCAGAGAAGCAGACGCTGCGGCCCAGCGGTACCAGCCCTGCTATTTTCTAGGCAATAACCATTACGCAGCCCCCTCAGGAGCCCCCCCTCACAGACCCAGCTCCCCAGGCAGCCCCTGCTCCTCCAGAGAAGCCCTTACCTGCACCCAGCACCTTCTCCACGAGCAAAGTGACCCTCAAAAGAAAAGCAAGCATCTAGGCTGGCTGCACTGATAAGCAGGGCTGTGGGGATGGGGGACACCTGTGTGGATGGGGGACACCTGTGGGGATGGGTCACACCTGTGGGGAAGGGTCACACCTGCAGTCCTCCTGCCCTTTTTAAGCCAACACCCTGCCCGTCCTGCAAACACCAAGAAGTAGAAGAATTAAGCAAGATGCTCTGTGCTGCCTGAGGGTGTTAATGGTGTTTGCTGGAGGCCTCCTGCAACAGGCCTCATCCTCCCCATAGACCTCATCCTCCCCGTTTGCTTCCTCTGATTGCACGTGACCTTCTGAATGTGAGTTTTTGCTGGTAAATAGCCTTGTTGCTGTAGCCACAATGACCTAAGGCCACAAGGGAGGAGGAGGTGCAAGAGTGCCTCTTGTGCTGGTGCCAATTGTGTCCAGCTGGGGACCAGGGGCTCGTTCAAACTTGTCCCGCTGGCCAGAGAGCTCAGGAGGAGCAGGGGAAACATGCAGGAGAGGGGGGAGCAGAGCTTCAACCTGTTCCTCCTGGGCTTTCCTCCTCATCCAGGGGGAGCAGGAGGCCTTCAATGGGAGCTGCTGCTACAGACTCTAGAGGCCCCAGGGTCCCCGCAGCAGGCAGAGCCTCCTCAGGATTACTCGTGTGTATAAGCTCTTTATTGTTTCAAAACATGTTTTATCTGAAATGCGTTTCTTCTGCTTAGACAGTACTCTGCTTCCCCAGAGCTGCCTGGTCACCAGGTAACTGAAGGAAGGGAGCTGCCGATGCTGAACCCAATTCAGATAGCTGAATAATTGCTAAATACAGCTTCTAAATGTTTTCAAACATTTGCTCTCTTCTGTATACCTTTTTTTTTTTGCAACAAAACCCGACAGTATTGTTTCAAACAGAATAAGGCAGAGGCAGTGGCAGCTCCTGGGTACTCCTGCTGTTCCAAACCCGTGGAAAGGCTCTGCCACCGGCAGCTCCTGCGGCAAACCGGGCTCCCCCGTCCCGGGGCTCCGACACGGAGCGTGGCGGCAGATCGCCCCTTCCACGCAACTGAGGGGCTTCGATACAAACCGGTGAACAGAGTTTTAAGTAGAGAAAATGCCAATCTTCTCCAGAATTATTTGCTCTGCTTGGAAGCTAATGCTCTGCTTTAAGTCTGTTTTTATACGTCTTTTGGACTTGAATTATGGCATGTTAATTATGGCCGGAGGCAATGAAGAAGTGTTATTCCTTCACAAAGAAGATGGAGAAATTCAGTTAAAAATAGATTATAAAACTGTGCTGTCAGGCACAGGCATTTTCCTGCCTCCGCTGGGTTTCTGTTTTCCATAGACCAAGGAGGAATTTGCTCACAGAACATATGGAATTTTTATATTACTCAGCATAATTAAGTGTAACTGCTTAAATGAGCGCAGCGACCGTGGAGGTCACTAGAACAGCCATTAACTTTTCCCTGCTAAGTGAAGTGGCAGTTGGCCAAAAAATCATTATTTTCCTCCGCCCTCCTGTTTTTTTTTTTTTCCTTAAGTACTGTTACACAGGGCTTTGAGCTTCAGCTGGGGAGGAGGAGGAGGAGGAGCTGTGTGCACCAAACACCCCCGCCGCAGGACTGTGCTCCCGGGACGCCACAAAAGCTGCTGCAAGATCCGAAACCAGACCTGGAGCCCCAGGCCCAAGTGACCCGTTGAGTTCTTGTAGGAGCTGGTGCCACCTGGAAGATGCTGCTGAGCTTTATGGACGGGAACAATAAATGCCAACCCCCTCCTTTGGAAGAGGGATGGACTTGTCTTTAAAAATGGAAAATCAGCAAATGGAAACTTTTGATAATTCACAGCTCAAAGTGAGGATTTCTCTCCTTATGCTCCAACACATTAGCAAGTATTCCTAAAATAGCATCACTGCTCTGAATATCTATTACCCGGGCCAGGCTGCCATCCAACACTGCTGAAGAGGATGCTCTGCCTTGTGGCCCCACCACCACCTTCTCGTCCCCTCCTGCAGCGGTCGTGTGGCCCTGCCACAAATCCAAGATGAGGGACCTAATTCAGCTGAAGATTAACCTCATCAGGCTAAAAGGGTCATTAGCAGGGGCAGCTCCTCGCTCCAGCCCCACAGGCCGGCTCTGCCCCCCCGCCAGCGTTTCCACCTCCCAGCAGAAGGTATCCAGAGCCTCTGGAGCCGATCCCATGACCCAGCAAACATTAGAGCCGCTAAGAAAAGTTGGTATACACGGATTGCCATCTAGTGGCACACGAAATGAGGGCTGAGAACTTTGCTCGCTCCACTGTTGTTGGCTGGAGAGCCTGAGTCCAACCATCGCTGGGAGGCTGCTCGCAGCTTGTCCTGCCCTTCCTCCCACTGCCTGGGACAGTGTCCCTGCCCCCGCCAGCGACAGGTTCAGAGGTCCAATTATATCTGCTCTGCTTTCTTCCTGTCTTAATCCCGTGGTTTAAATTTTGTCTGGAAAGTAAGGCCCCAGAGTGACTTTAGGAAGAAGGTTCATGATTGCTGCTACTTCTCCTGGGTGAAATACAGGTTCGAGGTGAGGGATGCTCTGACCACGCTCACACCTTACACCGGGAGGTTTAGGGAAACGCCGGTGGCAAACCCTCATGCGTGTGGACGGTGAGTAGGAACCTGTAGGATGTGGCATTCTCAAGCAGCCAGCACGGGGCTCCTGCCCACCCTCCACTCCCGGGTCTCGCTGGAGATGCCGCATTGCACAGGAGGTCCCCTCCCGCCAGGAAAGCTGGACGTGAGGCTGCCTCGCCAACCAGGGACCTGCAGACCTCCTCCTGCCCGGGGAAGGCTTCGTCTCACCCTTTACAGAGGTCTCGTGTCCCTCTGAGTCACCCTGGCTTTGCCTTTACGGTCAAAGGGTGACTCATCTGGCTCATTGTGCCAGTCTGCTCTGAGATAAGAACAGTGCCCTATAGACCCTCTTTATTTCCATTGCCTGTAAAGCCTCAAACAATTTACTCATATATCTATGTCTGCAATGACAGATATCTCTGTCTGATCAAGTGAATCCCACAGCAGATGAGTTGAAATAAAGGCTGAAAACAGTGAGAAGCATTGAGAACTAGAGCAATATTAATACACCAGTTAAAACCAGTTCACTGGTCCAGAGAACTATGCAGATAAGTCGCTGATAATGGTATAGATTAATGAGTAAGAGGCAAAGATACGCTTTTGTTCTGGTTTTGCTTTCTCAGCAGATCTGGAGACCTAGATGGTGGTTCTGCATTGCCTGTTCAGTGTCCTCCAGACAAAGCATTCCCCTCCTCCATGTCTCAATTTCTCCTTCTGGGATACGGAGGTTATAAAAATTAACCAACGTCCTTGTAAAATGGAAAAAGGCACTTTACAGTAGGAGAAGACAGGAGGAGAATTACAATCCACGAAGCCTTGTTGGCTTTCCAAGCTTCATCAACAGTTGCATCTGTGGGTTACTCTTGTGCTTGAAAGTCATCGCTCTTGCCGAGACGCAGATTTGCCGATTTGCCACCTTCACAGAATCACAGAATCATTTAGGTTGGAAGAGACCCTTGGGATCATCGAGTCCAACCTTGCTTAGCTACAGGCCGTAAATCAAAGAAACTTGGTGATAATAGGAGAAAAGCTGCAAGAGCCTGAGCTAGGTGAAGGCATCAGCTTTTTGTACCGTGTGATGCGGGTCCAAGCCTGCCGTGTGCGTGTTGGGTAAGACACCCCCACCAAGCCACCAGCAACATTCACCCCGGTGTGCCCGGGGAACCACCGGCTGGAACCCAACCACCAGCAGACCCCGGCACCGAGCGACGGGGTGGGGATGGCGGCTGAAAAAATCCTCTGCAGTGAGAAATCCTGGCAGCGGGGCGAGGGGATGGAGATACTGCACATCACGGGCCAAGGCTGTTTATGCTGCCAGTTTCTTGGGAGAAACTCGTGGCGTTCCTGCATCTCGCAAGCCCATCTCTACCCAGCACGCTCCATACGGCGCGTCCGTACCCCAGCCCTCCAGCTTCTTCTGATGGCTGGGGCATCAACCAGAGGTTATATGAAAGAGAAAACAGGACCATGGCAACCAGACTAACACAGCCGGGCGGTATCTAAACATCAAGGCCATATACATTAGAGTGAAGTGAGTTGTTTGGGGGATTACACTTCAGGTTTCCATGGAAAAAACTCCCGTAGAACACACTTCCAGCCGAATCACTGTGTAAACTGAAGAGAGGCTTCAGAGCTTCGGCTTGATGTTTTTAATGAATATTATCTAGCTGTTGCCAGCACTCTACAATTTCAAAATTTAGCTTAGCTGTATTTTCTCCAGGGTCTAGAATTCTGCTGGTATTTGCTTTGAAAATAATGAAGGAACAAGAAATGGCCTCTGCGGTTAGTCAATCATCTGCTCAGCAATCCAGAGCAAAAACAAGCAAACGTACGTGCTGGAGGTAGGAGCAGGGGGAGCTGAGTGCGAGTGCTTCAGAGCTCCTTCCAGCACGAAAACAGTCGTATCTCCTCAAAAATGCTGCAACACAAAGAGCACGTTGACTCCTTCATACAGACAAAATAATCAGAAAGGAGCAAAAATCCCTACAAATGTGTGACGCCAATTAGTTACAGATTGCGGCAGAAAGACAAGAAGTGTTGCTGTATTTCTCCAATGTACATCTAAGATGCTTTCAAGTGCCCCGGTTAAAGGGGAATTCATCACAATTTAAGGAAGGCACCCTCTTCATTTAGGGCTGTGTTACCTCCTTTCAGCAACACGCTGGGGAGTCATTAGTGTCTTTAATTGTAGCCTGGATTGTGCACAGAAAGGAAGAACTCTGCGCTGGTGAGGAAAAGGGCCATCGGGTTTTAAAGACCTTTTTTCCCTTACTTCCAGTATCTGAAGCCCATTGGGATCCCCAGAATATCAAACTCTACTGAGTTTTAACTGGTGAGATTCTCCAGGTCAGTAAAATCAGTTTTCGCACCCAGAGCTGGACTCCAGGGTAAGAATAAGATATTGTGCAGCAGAATTACTGTACTATTGAAAAACAACATTTTTCATAGCAACTTGGTACATATTCCGGCTGAGTTGCAGGTACTACACGGTATTGCTAGGGTGTATTTGAATGACAAAATAAGAAAGTCTTTCTTGCTTTTAAAAACGTGACCTGAAATAATCTAATTTGAATATTCTCATGCTACTCAGAATGGGATAATTTTTAATAGATTATGAACACTTATCACATTCATGCATAATTCATGATGGAGAGAAATTATTTTAATAACATTTATGACTTGGGAACATGAAAGAAGGAATATTTGGTACAATTGCTTAACAGTTGCAGAAGTTAGGCTGATAGTGGTTTTAATTCTACTTCTGTGATTCAACTGGCAATAATTATTTTTGGCACCGCCTCCCAGTTCCTCCTCCCCCCAGCTCTGCTCCCTCCGTCCTTCGCCGGGGGCTGAGCCCGTCGGTGGGAGCAAGGGCCGGGTGGGAAAACCGTCACTGGCTGACGTGGAGACAGGGGCATCACTCCAGGTCTGACACAAAAATAAGAATAGATTTGAGGCAGAATTAGGCCTTTTAAGCTCAATTAAAGCACAGGCAGAACATGAAGATCTTCACACTCACCATAAGAGTTAAGATCACTTGATTGCTGCAAATGTATTCCAAATTAACAGTGGTGCGAAGGAGTGAAGAATTAATCCAATGATGTGGGCTTGGACCAGTCAATCATTTGTAATTGTGATCTTCTCGTCTTTTGTCAATATGCATATTTAAAATTTAATTCTGATGCTTTATTCAGATATGACAGTGAAATCGCCAGAGATTAAGGAGTGAAATGAGAGGCCTGTTCAACTAAAAAAACCCAACAAAATCCTCCCACACAAACCTTGATATTTAAAACAGATAAAGTTATTTAAACATTAAATAAATGAACAGAAATAAACTACCCCATGGCATCAGAATTGTTATCTTGACTGTGTAAACATGGGAATAAATAAATGCATTCAGTCTAAAAGATACTGAAGTTAAGATGAAACATCTGCGTCTCTCAAAGCTGTTACTGACATAAGACTGTGAATTCTCAGCCTCCAGATCAAACCCCCTGTTACAGGATAGTTAAGCACATCTAGTTTAGATAAAAGGATTTACATTGTAAGAATTCCAGGAGGTATAAAATAGCCTGAGAAAACATTAAAGCCAAATGCAGTTAATCCAGCGGATGGGATGTTCTCGATACCAAGTCATGGCTGCTGAAACCCACACCCCGGGCATCCTTTCTCCACGTAAGATTATATTCACCCATCCCTTTTCATTCTTTAGCTTTTAAGAACAATACAACTGCTGGGGCTTGTATTCAAATCAAATGTAATGAAGTGATTTCACTGTTTTACCGAAGTGCCCGTTTTTCATGGGAAAAGCGCTGGATGGCTGACTGGCAGGAGCAGGTTCCGCTCGGAGCACAGTCCCTGCCTTTCCCTGTTCTTAAAAATGACTTTGTTCTGCTTTGTTTCTGCTCCTTCGCTCTGCCCCAAACAACCCCATTCCCTCCCCAGATTGCCACCGCTCCAGAGTTAGCAATCCCCTTTTACAACTAATTAACTGAACTCAAGCCAGTTAATTCCCAAATTTGTTTAACTCAAGGCTAGCTGCTAAAGCCAGCGACCTGATGAGCCCAGGGTGGAGCAAATCTTCCACCAAACAAACAAGAATTCAAAGGGAAACAAGGACCCTCTTCTCATGCGTTGCATAATCCAAAAGCACTCAAAGCCACCATCTCGCACGTATCTGTAGGCTGAAGTAGACCCAAAATACTCCGTGGTGAAATTGTATGTCTGAAAGGCATTGAGAAGGTTAAAATACCGAGTGCTATTTTTATAATACTCTAGTCTGATTATTTCAGCTCCTTCCGTAAATACCACCTCAATGGCTGACGACAGTCAGTGAGGCCATCAAGGACAATTTGATGTATGTTCTTCTAGTAAAGATGATAAAAAAAAAGCAACCTATGCTGAGGTGAGAAGGAGATTAATCGGTGATCAATAAACAAAGCTGCAAACAAGATTAACAAAAGTTTTTATGCATCTATTAAAAGAAAATTAAAAGCAAAGCACATGAGCATTACTTCACTGGGAAGGCAGACGAGTGCGGCACAATGGTAAGGAGGCTAAATGCCCTTTTGATGTGAGCCCTCACCAAAACGCCAGCTGTGACCACTCAAGCTCTTAAAAGGTTAAGACAATTTCTGTAAATTGTATGTCCATGGAGGCTTATTAAATGATACCAGGGATTCTCAGGGACCTGGAAGAGCAACGGCCCCACCACCTGCCATCAGCTTGAGAAGGTGCGCAAGTGCGGGGACGGGGCCACTAACGCTGTGGTTACAGAGGGACAAATAAAGCAGTTTTTAAGAGAAGAACCTGAGGAACACGTGTTAATGCCTATAAAGAAGCTAGAAAATTATTAAAAGAATCATTCTTAAATACATAGAAGAAAATGAAGCACTAAGAAACAGCCAATATGGGATAGTAATGGAGAAAACAATAAGGCAAACCTGGTCACCTTCTTTCAGCGATCGGGTCTTATTAAAGATGGGGGAGCAGCAGATGAGATATCCAGATTTACAAGAAACACGGTTCAGAAAAACAACACTATAAAGGTTGAAAGGTGACCACAAAACGGTGACTGCCTCACTATTAAATGCAGGTGATACCTCCCACCCTCAGCCTGCACTATTCACGATTTAAAGCAGCTCGGGGGCTGGAACGTAAAGATGGTAACTCAGTGGAACACACTGCAATCACTTTGGAGATCAAATCGATCTACATAAATTGGAGAAATGATCTGAATTGTTAAGATGGAATTCAGCACAATGCTTTTTTAAAGAAGAAATGCCAATGCCTATGAAGAAGATGGGTAACCATGGGCTCAGTAGCATTTCTGTGGGAAAGGATTTGAGGGTTGCAGAGGAGAGTCGAACAGGGTTTCTTTTCCAAGAAAGGGAAGAATGACGGGAAATTAGAATGAGTTCACCATTATGTAAGAGGCTGCTGCCAAAAGGAAGAGAATAAGCTGTCTTTCATGTCTATTGTGGATAGAATAGTAATAATAAAGTGCATTAAAGGGAGGAAGAAATAGGAAGAAATAAGCCTGACATCATGGACCATTTTCTAATCACGAAGTTAGCGAAGCACCAACAAGGTATTCAAGGGAGATTGTGTCATTTCCCTCCAGCTGGAGTTTTAAAGGACAGGTCAGATCTATCTGTCAGAATTGAGTTAATCTTGCTTTTACAGCAGGTGATGGACTTCTCCGGCTGCCATCCAGCCTGATCTCCTACAGCCGAGAGCAGAGGAGGACATGGGCAGAGGCAGCCTTCCCGGGGAGCACCCACAGAGGTGGCCAAGGGAACAAGGCATGGGTGTTACTCCAGTGGGTGGCATTAGAAGGCTGGTGTGACACTGGGGAGCTCTGCCTCTCTTCAGAAAATCTGCATCCAATTCCATGAGTGTGGCCACCAGACTGATCTTCTGCCGAGTGCGACGAGATGGTGACGAGCCAGCCCCAGGTCCCTGGTCTCACGGTGCATCTGCTGTGCAGAGAACCCCATCTGACTTTCCTGGAACAGTCTATTCCAACAGATAAAAAACATTCTTCATATCCTCAAGGGGGACGTTAAAATTTCTGAAATCCCATATAACATGATTAAAGGTAATTCTGTACCTTGCAGCCTCGGGGCTTTTAAAATAAACCAAATGGGTATTTGGCAGGATTTGGCTAAATGAATCTGTAAGAAAGCAGAGTGGCAAGTAATGTGACATCTGCTGTTGGCATTAGCTCAGTGCAGATGCTGCCGCCTTTAGATCTCCTAACCCTGCCTGAACCAGAAATTTTTAACTCGGACAAAACTCTGGGATGAGAAAATCATCCCGAATGTAAATGTTTCCATCTGTGATTCAATAAAGCAGCCACACAACCAGCAGCGCCTTGCCAAGACACTGGGTTATCTTATTGACAATTAACATTTGAACTAGCAACTAGGACAATCAGGAGATTGACTCATATTAATAAAGTGAAGATTAAATAAAGAAAAAGGCACCAAACTCAGTCTGTAGTGTTTGTCTTGATGCTACAATATGAGCTTCAGCTTTCTCGGGTAATCAAACAAGAACAGGTTAACTCAATAAGTTTTTAAGACAGATTTTCCTTTCTGCAGATTATATCCTTCACTAAAACAAAAGTCCTCTACGAAGGTACTTTTCAGACTCTACATTTCTGAGGTAAGGGGCTGGCATCAATCTACCAATGTGGAAATTCTTTTCCCTGTGGATGCAGCTCGTCCGAGCGCGGGCTCAGGAGGCTGGGCATCACTTGGGTCGGACGCTGGCTGGAGCAGAGGTACGAGCCAAACGTCCAGCCCATCGGGTTTACTTGTAAATGGGGATATTCGCCCAGGTTTGCCCGACATAGTTATTGGCCAAACCTTCATCTTGTTGACTCAGCTAAGTCTCCTGTGGAGCTAAATGGGAATTTTGCCTGAAAAAGAACTGAGAAGCTGGCGCCCACCGGAGTGGGATAAGTCACACCCCAAGTAAGAATGTCTGGATTTTACCCCGAGGCCCAACTGGCCTCGAGTCTGGATTCACAAAACCTGCTGGAGAGGAGCCTTCGCTGGTGCTCGCTGCCAACGGGCCTGGAAAGATCCCACCAGAAAGTTGTGGGACCAGCGCTCCGCTGGGCCATTGCGCCGCGCGTCCCGAGCGCCCTCCCTCTGACAGGGGAGGGGGGACGAGCTGTGCCGCAGGGAATCCCATGCAGGTCCCAGAGGTGACACATCCTCCCCTCGTGCGTTCAGCCACACGAGACGCAAACCGTTCACCCACAAAGGGGAAAACACCCCTGTGCTCCAGGAGCCACCCAACGCCTTGTGCAGGGGATCGGGCAGGCCAGGGAGAGGGAGTTTTCCTGACTCCTCGTTAGCAGTTAAATCGTTATTTTCCAGACTTGAGAGCACACAGGCATAAAGGGTGCCTCTGGTCAAAGCCCGATGTCAACCTCATGTCACTGCAGTGGCCAAGCAGAAGTCACAGACGGGCTCACGGGAATTGGGATCCTCTTCCCAAGGGAAGCACAGGATGATTCCTACCGCTGGCTTCAGCTCTTCACAAAAGCAGATACAAATCCCATGAACGAAAAGGGAGTAAGTCTGACAGAGCAGTAGGTAAAGGCAGGTATCCAAGCAGATTAGATTTTCCCATGCCAACAGCAGAAAAGCAAGAATGTTGGGAAAAAACGAGTACTAATCTATATGGTAAGATCAGTGCAATTTCAAGAATGATGTGGTGGAGTTTAGTGTGTAAAGAAACAGAGCAACGCCCTCCTTCCTAAAGACACGTAATTACAGTGCAATTTGTGAGAGGCCTATTCCAGGACTAGTGTCCGATTTCAGACAATCTCTCACTTCACCATTCCCAATAAGGATCAGAGAAAATCCTCACTTTCCTAACGTCAGTACTTCCCGCAATAAACCACAGAAATAATAGGAGAAAGAAAGAATGCCCTTGTGAGCACAAGGCTCACAGCCCTTCCTGAAGCACGGCTGCTGCCTTCGCTTGGGAAAGCACAAAGCTGGCAAACACCATCCGCAGTCTTTCCAATTACAAAACCTCCTCCCAGAGAGCTGGACTGAGAATTCCCCCCCTGGAGAAACACCCCATTATGTTTTGCTGGCCTCAGGCAAAGGCAGCAGGACTCACACAAGTCATACGTCTCCTCATCCCGTTCCTCATCCACAGAAGAGCACCACAGAACTCCCCCATCCCACGGGACGCTCCAGAATAACCACAATAAATAATCTGAGGTCCTCACATCTTAAAGTATTAGGGCTTGCAACTCCTGAACAACAAAAAATATTTTAAAAACTCTTCTAATCCCATAGATTGTGAAAATAAATTCTTTCAGTCCTGTGAGGGATGCTATTTAATTAAATTTTAAAAGTCTAGCAAAGGAAGAACGTGTCAGCTTACACGGCCAGAAGTGCTACAACACAGCGGGATCCACACCAGGGAAAAGCTTGCCTGTCTGTCACCCAGCAGCTGGAAAGGCAGTGAATTACCCAGGGAAAAAGAATTTTATGTGCTTTTGGAGTGCATACAGAAAGTGAAGAGACTTCCTGGTAATGTGAGGAAAGAAAGAAAGAAAAAAAAAGGTGGTCAGAAATGTTCCAGCTTTGCACAAAGAATGAGGTAGCAAAGGTTTCCCGTTGCCAGGAGGGCGACCCAGCACCCCCGGCGTCTCCGGTAATTTGACAGGTCATGGCTGAAACAAATCCCTGCCCCGCCGCAGGGAACAGAACCCCCACTGGGCAGCATTAGCGCTGAGCACCTGGGAGAGAATGGCTACTGATGCTGTGGGAGAGGAGGAGGAGGAGGGACAGGCTCCCTGACGCTGAGCTGCGTCAGAGCATCCTGGTCCAGCAGACGCGTGGGGTCCATCGTGCGCTGTAGACATCGATACAGACCCACCCAGCGGAGACGCGGCAAACAGCAAGCCCAGTTACTCGATTCCTTCATCTTTTGCTAAGCATGCAGCATGTAACACGACCGGCAGACACCCCAAAGCGTCTCGGTGAGGACGGACCGAGAGGTCGCACAGAGAAGTCACCAGGCACAGCGAGAAGGAGCTCTCTCTTCTGCAAACCCTGCCTCTGGGGTGAAACGTCAGTGACACCATACACCAACGTGCTGGCTGCTCTTTTGCCTAACGTGGCTCCTAAAAAAACATTAACAAACTTCTAAACAATGGTGTGGATAGGAACTAGAGCAGCGTTAGTGCATTAGCAAGTGACTCCCTCAGGCTGGGACCTCTTTGCACCACGAAGCCTGTGCCCCACTGCAGCCACCGGTCCCTCAGAGTTCCTCTGTGCAAGGATTATCCACCACATCCTGGTGCTGGCACCGGGAGACACGCCTAAGGATATTCCAGCTCCTTATTCCAGACCCAAACGAAGGGTCTGTGCAGTAACCCCCTCTGGAGCGCTCACCTCCATGCAGATAAGGTAATTGTGGAGAGAAGGCAGCGCAAAGCCGGAGCCCCGTGGGGCACAGCGCTGTGGGTGCTGCCCCTCGAACCCAGGATGCTCCTCCCCAGCCCCACGGATGGAGGAACATCCGGCTCCACACAAAATCCCAAGTTGTCCCCGCTCTCTGTGGCTTCCCAAGGTACCCGTCCATCACCGAACAAGTCACAGCCCCCCAGGGACAGACGCCAACCCCCATCCACAGACGAAAGGCGTAAGAGCATGAAAAAACCACGCTTTTCAGCAAAGGCCATGCCCTGTAATTTGTTGATATTTACAGAAATGTTGCCTGTGGAAATAAATCGAACTGCAGCCACAGCTGCCCTGCAGCAAAACAAACTCACTGTCAAAACATCAACAAACTGGGACAAGAAATGGACAAACTGGGAAAGGTGACTTTTAACTTTTGTGGAATAGGAAGTAGTTTCAAGACTGGGTGTGGTAACAAAAGTGGCTTTAAAAAAGCAACACCAGAATTGGTATTTGGGAGCTTTAAGCTGAGTAACATAAAAATGTCAAGAGACAACGCAGGACGGAAGCAAGTAATGTCAGTATTTCATCTGAAAACTAGATGAGAATATTGATGTTAACAGACTGTGCTGGAGAGTTCAGATTTAGAGTCAAAAGAAAAAAGTCCTACTAAATATGAAAGGCAACTGTGGGAGTAAAGACTTACGGCATCCAGTCTTGTCATTCTGCGCGATGGCGAGATTAAACGGGCTGAAACGTAACTAAAATTGAAGCAAGATCTAGGACAAAACATTATTACAGAAAATCAATGGAATTGATTTTGGAAAGGCAATAAACACAGTCAATGGAATCACATTAATTAAAGTACCAGAAATTTGGGATATTTAAGGCAACCAGTCTAGACACAACACTGTGGTTTTATAAAGTCCTCCGTGATTTGAAGCGTTTGACCTTCTACTCCCACCCGCTCCTCTCCTGCCCCCCAGAGACCAGTCAGAAATTCACTGCTCAATTCTTCCCAGTGCGAGCTGTGGAACACAAAACACTCCTGAAACTCACACCTCCCTGCTCGTGAGGAGGTGTGAGTCCTCTGCTGCCAGAGCAGGGACTTTGTGAACATATCTATCTAAATAAATACCTTTTCCTACAGGCTTTCCCAACTCAGCAGCTGCAGGGCCGGTGCTACACCGAGACAAGCTCATTTCAATGTTTTTCCTGTGCTCTTAGTTTGCTCGTGCTGTGGGGAGAGAAAAGGTTATTTATAGCAGTTTAAGACGAGTGATCCCCCCGGAGCTACAGAACCAGCACAAGCTGTAAGAAATGAACCACATTCGCATACGCTTCACAAAAATACAATATTTCAGTATTAGAACCCGATGTGCCCAAGAAAGTATGGGAGCTTTCATACTTACTAGAACAATTCTGTATTTAATTAGGCCTCATTAGTAAAGGTAATCACTGTAATTTATTTGCACAAATACAGGACATTGTGCTCCATCAGCAGGTAATGTTCTTCGTTAAAAAGAGTAAGAACTTTGTCTGCCGGGGCAGACGTGGTCTAATCCACAGACATCGCAATTACAAAGTACAGAGTAAAACATTGTGCTAAATAAAAAAAATCAACTCACCACTTTTATTTAGGATGATAATTTGTAATAACATACCAAAGGAGAAAATTATCTGGGCTCTTGAATTTGCTTCTGGAAAGAAATTGAAGTTTCTCACACGCGTCTGAGTTTTAAAGTTCATTGCAGCAGCCAGGCAGAGCACACCACCCCTCGGAACCGCTCCTGCGGCAGCGCCTCGCTCTTTAAGGTTTTACACTCGTGACACGTCCCCAGCTCCCAGTGACACAAGCAAAAGCTTGCTCTGGCCAGGAAAGGACCTTGTTGGTAACTTGTAGCGGCACGAGGAAGGTATTTTTAGGAGAATGTGCAAAACTACGGGAAGAGTATACAAAAACGCGTGCTGAGCCTTTGAAATTACCCATTCCTTTGCTCTGAAGATGCGCTCGCACCCCGAGTCTCAGCAGAAGGGGGGAACACACCGCGGCTGCGCAGGGACCAGCCCCGGTGGCTGTGAACAGATCGCTCCACAGACCGGACAGACAGACGCCAGACTGACACCCGCAGTACATTCACCTGCATCAAATCCCTTGGGTTAAATTGCTGAAGAAACGGTAGTTATAACATAGCACTTTGTTAGAGCTTCTTAACTTCCAAGGTGGGGGCAGAGAATTACTATCTACGTAACCAACCTCCCCCTCCCAGCATGAATTAAAATCCTTTTCTTACTTATTTTAAGAATTAGCAAGTGCTTCTGTGAAGAACAACCAGTTTTGCTTTCCCACTTCTCACACTTCTTGTGACTAACATCACAGACCAGATTATACTTCTCACGGAAGATCAAGCATCTGTGACTGAAGCAAATATCAAATGCATTAGCTGAATAGCTTTAAATATGATTTTGCTTCAATATTGAAGTTTCTGATTTAGTAACTGAACTCCTTTAAAAAAGGAAGATTAGAAAAATCAAAACAACTTTTTCAAAATTTAAGGAAAATTTAATCAATATGCCTTAAATTATTTTACAGTAACTACAATACTGACAAGCATAACATCTTCAAAATGGTGTTTCTCTTGGAAGTACTGCAAAAGAGATTACTCTTCATCTACTTGTATGTGCACCTTTAGGAAAAGAAACTCTAGTTGAAGTAACCTTCAGAAATCCACGTTAACGTGGAGCTACTCAGATATCCAAATGTATTCGCATTTCAAGTGTGAGAGAATTACAGATCCCTTTAAGCATCTGTTTTCTACTTCGTAATTTAAGTATCTTAAATCCTGAATTACTATCACATCAAATGAACAAATGAATGAGACCAAAGAGCTCAAGACTGTATTTGTGTTCATTTGTGCATTTTGCTTTTGGTAAGAGGTGATGGGAAATAGGTTCCTCAATACTGCAGATTTATTCAAAAAGTACTCGATTCTACGGCATCTGCAGATCTGTTAACTTCTTCAGTTTATAACTGCAACTCTACTCCCTCCCTCACTCCCATTTAAAAAAAAAAACACAAAAACAAAACAAAGAAAGGAAAAACAAAACAAAAAACACAACCCTCAAATAAACAACCAAAAGTTACTTTTCTAAAGATATAGGAATGGGAAAGAAATGACACTAACTTGATAAGCATGAACACTTATTAAAGCTATAGACACCTCAGGTCAATTGAAAACAGTATTCAAAGTCCTAAAAAAGAGAACACGAGACATTTGTTTTCATTGTTCCAGATGATTCAAAACGGGTCTAGGTTTGGTGACAGCAACACTACACAGTCGTCTGCGGCTGTTTCTGGTCCAGCTCAACGTTCCAAGGTGATGGTTCCATTTTGGCCCAGTAGAGTCCAGGAGTTTGGACAGTCCGCTCAGAAGATGGAAATGAGAGCAAAGACTCCGTACAGTAACGCGCAGGGATACGCTACCAGGAGCTGTTGTCCTTCCATTGCTAAGGCAGAAATAAAGATTTTGGAAGCAGAGAAGCTGCACCAGCCGATGATTCCAGCCGTGAGAATTATCCCCATCATTCCCCTGTAAACACAGAAATAAAAAGAGAATTCACATAAGACTTGTGTATATATACTCATAGGGGTGGTAACTGGACTCCTTCTAACACCTTTTACAGCTTCCAAGATGAAATTTAGCTTTTATATAGTTTTAGCTTTTTAAATAGTTCCAGTAAAGACTTCAGAACAGTATTATTCAATTATGACACTACACAAAAAACCCCAAAATTAACTTTGTGCACATGAAACAAAGCAGCGGTGAGTAAAGGAACCGCAGCAAGTTCTTTCTTTTCAGTCCCCAACTTCTTATAGCTCTGAGGAATCACACATTTTCTTCCATTTGTCAAATTAAAATTTGCATCTTAAATTATAATTACTTTTAGACTTTACAGGCACTAAGATCTGTCAGATTCAAAGCTGACTGAAAATAAACTTGATATTGTTATTTGAGTCTATGTATTTAAATGCTGTTAACTGACACACAGATAAACCAGCATTCACCTGTCTTTTATCCAGTAAACACCTGAAGATGATATTTATGTTTTTATCCTCACTACAAATTCCTGTCATATTCAAATTATAAGCAGTTTCATCACCAAATATGAAAATTCCTTTTAATAACCTCCTCCGCCATTTCACAGGAGAGGAAGCCATTACCAAATTATAAAGTTTATGTACTTACTGCAACGAAAATACAATTGCGAAAGTGGAAAGTAGGATCATGGGAAGAAGACAGTATCCCAGGACACTGGCAACGCAGCCAAAGGAGACGCCCGTCATGCTCATTAAGTTCAGGAGACAAAACATCCCTAAACATCCGATTGCACTTATTCCATATACATATCCAAACTGGATTTTACCAGCCTGAAAGCCAAGCAGAGTAACGCATGTTAATTACCAGAACGAGTAACGCCTCCCACAGACAAAGGGATAAGGAAAGAACATTTACAGAGGATCTTCCATTTTCTCCACTGTCCCTCACCCCCCATTCCTATACTCTTCCCACAAGCTGAATTCCAGGACACCCGTACATCCTAGGCACTCAGGAGGCACATCTACCCTAATTTTAGGTATCTCGATAAACAAATTTTGATCGAATTGTTATTCTTTCATCTGGGCTGCAAAAGCCTATAAATTCTTTAGGGTTTAATCAACTAACTTCTCATGCCAACCGAAAAAAAAAAATTGTAATTCGGGAACTTCTTGACTAATCCAGAGCTAAAGTCCTTTAATTTGCAATAGACCCCACAAAGTTATAGCACAATGTAAATTATAAAAAATGACAGCTCAGCTTCAGCTGGTTCTGGGGAAGCACTGAGTATGAGGGGCAGAATGAACTCACGGAGATTTTTAAAAGTCAAATCAGAACTTTGCAGAAAGCACACGTGCATTCAAAACATATATATCCCATGTCACTATCTGTTTTTCCAAGGGTGAGGTGGATGCTTCCCCTTAACACCTATCAAAGCACACAGCGTCCCCCGTGCAGTGACACAGGGCCGTGGTGACCGACACTCGATGGTGCCCAGCTTCCAGCTCTGTCTCACTAACAACTCCCAAACGAAGCTGATTTATAACCCAGCTCCCTTCTTCCTCATGCGCTACAGAAAGCAATCCTACCTGCTTTCCTCTCCTTGCCAGGTTAGACTTGTTTTCTCTCACTACATTCAATGTATTTTAAAAAATAAAAAAAAAAACCACACAGAAGAAAGTGCTAATTTCTTATAAAAAGAACATCCAAAAGTATCTATTATAAACATGTTCATTAGTTCTACTGGCCTAGTTTCCATAAATTAAGGTTACTTATTAAATTAGGCCTAAAGTGCCCTTGGTACCAAAACACTGCGTTCTAAGAGTCGTGGCAATTTGAAATTTTAGGCAAAAACTAAATGCAGAGCCTGAAGACATTTAGAGCAAAAAAACTGATTAAAAATATTGAAACGTTCAATGACAAGGAAGGCTGTTTGCTGCTGCTCTCTCATTTCATAATTGACACTTTTCAGACATTAAAGCACAATCTGATTTCAATTAAGCTCAAATAAAAAAACACCCACCAGGCCTCAAGAGCTGGTGACCTATTAAGGAGTACAAACAAGATGAAAGCAGGTTTACTTTAGAAGGGTTTTACCAGACTAACTCTGGATACTGAAAGTCAGGCCTAATGTACCAGTTCTTAGGAAATCACTTTTTTACAAAACAATTTGGAGTTTCCCTGCCTCTTGAATAGTAGTACAGAGCAACGAATAAAGAGCATTGAGCAAAGAAATACAATGAAACAAAACAGAGAAATAGACTCAAATATTAAACTATTAAACACACTAAGAGATAAAAAAATACACCCCCCCCAAATGAAGAAATGAAATAAATACTCAAGTATTTAATGTATCCATTGATTTGATTCCTGATAAGACAGAAGATAACAGAGAGGCTGCAAAAAGACAATTACGATTCGGAAAGTAAAACACCTCAATCCATAAAAAAAAAAAAAAGTCTGAGAACATGGGTCACACTCACTCCTGTGACAAAAGGGAGTCATATTCTTCAAAAACAAAGCATGGAAAGAAATAGGAATTACACTAAAATAATTGCCATGCAAAAAGCAAGGACAAAGACTTGGATTCAAACTCTACAGATGTAAAATGACAGCAAACTCATGAATTCCAACCCCCAGCATGTGGAGCCCCAGCTCCTCTTCCATATAGCTACGAATTCTTGGTCAGGACAGGCTTTCTTGGCCTCCATGCCATCACTTCCAATAAACCTATAGGTAACTTGCCTTTTTTTCCCCTGTGTTTTCAAGAATATCAATGCACAAACAGTAATATTTTGCAATTGATATCTTACCAGTAATAACGTGGCTCCAAAAGCTAGACAGAAGACCATTGGTCCAGCCAAATCAGTCTCGTTCATGATGCTGCCATCTGCCACTTTTAACGGGTGTAGCACCGTTAGCGTCTTCTGCCAGATGTGGTCAAAATTGATCCCCAATTCTACAAAGTACATTAAAAGAATTATGCTTATTTAGTTCATTCCCTCAGCTTCCTGTCACCCCCATCTGCTTCACTCTTAGCTTTCCTTGCCTTTCCACTTCTAAATCTCCTCCAAACCCCGTTCTATGGGGACCAGAGAATGGAGTCACTCCATCCTTCCTCGAATGGCTGACTGCGCTGTCTCCACACATTCAGGTCCCAAATTCTCAGAAGTGAGAGGGTGGTTTCTAAAGGACAAGGTAAAGGCAAAAGCGCAGTGTTTGGGTCAGCCCCCCAGTACCCTGTCTGTAAGTGGCCAAAAGCAGAGATGTACGAAAGAGTACAAGCAGAGAACATGCAGATTCCCCAGGTCTCCAATGACTGGTGGCTCACGGACGTCTAACCCAAAGTAGTTTCTCTGTATTAAATTACCCTCAGTGGGTTTCTCTTTCATAACCCTGCCACTGAGCCCACCAAATAAACCACCCACCCCTTTCAACACTCAGTGTCTCGTGACAGGGAGTTTCACAGCTCCCTCCACACAGATGATTTCAAGTCAATCCGCACAGTCTGGCCACAGCGGTGCACGAAGACCTACTTCCCACTGCAGTTCCTCTTTGCCCACCTCTGGCCCTGGGATGCAGCTGCCTAAACAAGAGCTTTTTGAAGAAAAGAAGAAAAGCACGGCAGGGTGGAAGTTATCACGAATACCTGTCGCTCTGACCAGTGACAGTAAGGGTTTCTTCAGTTGTTTGGCAGTGAACAATGACGAGTTAAATAAATGAGTTAAATTAAAAAAAAAAAAATGAGAATTTCAAATCAACCGTGCACTTTCAGAAGCAGGGAATGCACACCCCGCTATGCAACTCATCCCCAAACTGGGAAGAGTTTTGGATTCTGGCCATAAAGCATAAGTTATACCTTCTAATAGAGGAGGCTCATCCTCAAAATTGCTTCCATAAAAAGACTGTGCTGAAGTCGGAGTGTACGTCTGTGTCGGCTGGTAAATCTGCCCCGTGTAAGGCTGCTGCTGCATCATGTCTGGAGGGACAAATCCGCTTTGCTGGGAGTATTCATAGCCTCCATACTGCCTACAGAGAACAACATCGCGTTACAGACAGATACAGAAGTTTATTTGAAACAGCCCCCCATGCACCAGCAAAACTTAATTTCAGTAAGTCAGTCACAGCAAAAAATCCTGTCTTCTTTTTAAAAAAGAAGTCACATTAGATGATCCCCTACTCGGATCCAGGCCTTTTGGGCACAGAGCCACATCTGTCAGTTCAAACCCTTACAAACAATACTGTTAAGCTAAACAGGATAATTCTTGCTATATACACAAGTATTGCTTTTTGTTTGTTAAGTCAGAGGCCGGGAGAATCGAGCGTTATCCACAGGCTGAATTACTACTAGAGGCTGTAGGCCTGTAAAAGGGCAGGAAAATTTTACACCTCAAACTTATTCAAATACTGTCCGTTAATTACTAGTGACATCTTATCTGATGGCAGCATTCATTTGCTATTTAGAATGCTTATTTGCAAACTCAGTATTACAGAATGAAGTTGCTCGCACTATCTATTTTGTACCCCTCCATATTTAAAAAATGAGCTTGTTTTCCCCTTCACTTGGGCACCCTGTGCATCGGGCAGCACGATGACGTATGAGACGGAACTAAACACGTTATGACATCTACCCACAGGACATGATGCAGGGGAAAAAATGGGTGAATTTTCAGCTTCTATTTCACATATTCTCAATTATTTAGTAACCAATCGATTTATACTGTCTTTACAATACTTTCATTTAAGTATGAAAATATGAATTTCTAGCTTTTAAAAAAAGCCTCGTCAAGGCTATCTTCTGTTCCAAAACAAACGCAGAAGTTACTCTTGCCACTAACCATTTCCAAAGTCTGACTACAGAGATTTTGGTAAACATCTTCAAGATGTTTAAAAGAAAAACTAATTTAAAAGAAGGAAACCCCATGACTCCCTCTCCTTTCTTTCCTTGTGTTAGCAGAGTTCAGCTCACCACATCCTTTCCAAGGCACAACCAGGCATCGACCCGCTCCATCTATCGCAGGGATCACACTGGTCACGAAACCGGCCAAAACCCTCAGCCTGAGGCTGGAGAGTCACAAAGGACTCCCAAGAGCTCTCCTGACCTAGAAACGTCCCCACGCTTCCCTGCTCACGCCTAGGAACCACACTGACATTGCTGGCTGACTCTAACTCCCTGAGTGACAGGAGATGGACTTACAGCACAGCGGTATTGCTTTGCCCAAAGATGTGAAGGTTATGCATACAATTACATTACTCATATAACCTTTCTTTCATTTTTCTATTCTTTGCTTTAAACATAGAAGGCAGAGTATTCAACATACGACTGCTTCATATCTCCACTTGTAGGATAAGCTATACCCTTCACAAAACACAGCAACAGGAATTCAACTACAACATCCTTTCCCGAATACACAGACAAGCCCAGGAGTCCCCTAGCCCAAGCCCGGCGGCTGAAGCAGCTTTGCCCGTTACACAAGCCGAAAAGGCACGCAGGAGTTACTTGCTGTACGGTCTTCCGCTGTAATCGTAGGACTGTGTCTGGTCATCAATGCTGTAGCTGGTCTGGAAGAAGTCTGTGTTGAAGCTGTCAAACCCAGACATCGCAAGCTATCTGGAAGAGAACAGCCGGGTTCGCCGGGGTCTCCGCGCCCACCCGCAACGGGAGCGCTCCAGAGAGGCCGCGCGGCCCTGTCCGGCCCGGGGAGCGCTCCCTCGGGGCCGCCGGGAGCCCCCCGAAGGCAGAGGCCGTGCCGGGAGCCCCCCTCCCCGCCGCTCAGCCCCACAGCGGCCCTCACCGCCCGCCCTCAGGCCGACCCCGGTCGCGCCGCCACAGCCCCCGGGGCCCCCAGCCCCGCCCCCCCCCAGGGAGGGCGACCCGGGGAGACAGAGGGCAGCCCGGGGAAGGACGGGGAGGTCGTCCGCGGCCCCAGACCCACCTCAGCCCCTCCGGGCCCGGCCCCACACCCGCCGCCGCGGCCCCTGCGACGTGTCACCCAGCGGCCCGAGCGCTTCCGGGGCCAGAGGGGTCGCGGGGCCTGCGCAGGGCGCGGGGGGCGGAGCGGCTCCACCGGGCATGCGCTCCCCGCCCCTCCGCCCTCCGCCCGCACGGCGCCGCCGCGTTGCCGG
>JAOXJK010000051.1:41106887-41143814 GCA_025774025.1 Xenus cinereus | reverse complement strand
GCGGCCCCGCAGCGGAGATGGGCGCCGCCGGCCGCGCTGCCCGGTGGCTGCCGCCGCGGGAGCCGCCGGAGCTCGGCAGCCCTTAGCGCAGGCTGCGGGCTTCTGCGAGTCCTCTGAGCCGCACAAAGGCGCGCCCCGCTCCCGCCGAGCCCCGCAGGATTCATGCGGGGGGGTTGGCTGTGGGGGTTTTTTCCTTCTCCCCCATCGCGCTGCGTGTATCGGTTTCTCTCCTCACCTGCCGCGGTTAACTTTCCTGTGACTCGGCTTAGGGCTTGAGACCTACGTGGCTGTCGCTAAGAGCACTTCTCTTGCCTTTGCTCTCCCTTGCTGGGGTCGATTCCTACTCGCTGGGCTCTGTGTGCCTGTACGTGTGCTCTGAGCGTCTTGACATTTTTCTTTCCTTTCCGAGAGCTATGCATTAATTGTACCCAAGGTAAGACTCGCTGTTCTTGTTCCCTCATGTGCATGTCTAAATTTGATGTTTCTTAAAAGATGAAATATGTATTTTAAATGGAGGAGTCGTATGTAGTTCTTCCATTGATTAGTACTTGTGAAAAAGAAGTGTGGAACTTGCAAAAAATAGACCTGTTTAGGAGGAGATCTAGCTTGGCTTCCTAAACTGATCTGCTTTTCTCTGTTGTAGCTTCTGTGACGCTTAAAAGAATAATTTGTGTCTTATTTTGTTTTCCCTTTTGACAGACCTGTGAACGACCATAGGCTTGGCTTGACCTTGATTTTGATGGCTTTGTTGGAAGATGTAATGATGCGATTGCATTTCCCGAAGTGATTGCTCTCCAGCCTCTATGGCTTAGGGTATAAGCCACTTCTGCCACAGTCACTCATGGACCATTCAGATGTTTTTTAAGCAAACCTTTTGGCTGTTTTTCTTTTCTCACTTCCCTTTCCCTCCTGTTTCTCCTTAACGTTGGGAGCCTTATTCTACACTTTGAAGTGATTAATACTCCTGCTGCTTTGTGCTGCTGATTTCTGTTTCAAAGTACGATGGCTCTAAGTGGCAATTGCAGGACTTACCTTCCTCCTCGAGAGCAGGGGACGGGGCTGCACTCCTTCCCGGAGGTAGTGGAGCTGAATGTCGGTGGCCAGGTTTACTTTACTCGCCACTCCACCTTGGTTGGCACCCCTCACTCCCTGCTCTGGAAAATGTTCACCCCAAAGAGAGACACAGCCAATGATCTGGCCAAGGACTCCAAGGGAAGATTCTTCATCGACAGGGATGGTTTTCTTTTCCGCTATATTCTGGACTATCTCAGGGACAAGCAAGTGGTTCTGCCCGACCACTTCCCAGAGAAGGGAAGGCTCAAGAGGGAGGCTGAGTACTTCCAGCTCCCGGACTTGGTCAAACTCCTGTCTCCTGATGACAATAAGCAAAGCCCCGATGATTATTGCCACAGTGACTATGAAGAGGTCTCCCAAGGCAGTGACACAAGAATATGCCCACCCTCGTCGCTCTTACCGCCTGATCGAAAGTGGGGATTCATTACCATTGGGTACCGGGGGTCATGCACTGTTGGCAGGGAGAGCCAAGCAGATGCCAAATTCAGGAGAGTCCCAAGGATTTTGGTTTGTGGAAGGATTGCTTTGGTCAAAGAGGTCTTTGGAGAAAGTTTGAATGAAAGCAGAGACCCAGACAGGGCTCCAGAAAGGTACACCTCCAGGTTTTATCTCAAGTTCAAGCACCTGGAGAGGGCTTTCGACATGTTGTCTGAGTGTGGATTCCACATGGTGGCCTGTAACTCCTCGGTGACAGCTTCCTTTGTCAACCAGTACACCGACGACAAGGTCTGGTCCAGCTACACCGAATATGTCTTCTACCGTAAGTACAAGACATTTCTGAGGGAAACGTAACTACCTGTTCGAGGCTGCTCTCTTCCGTTGACTGTACAATTCTCAAAGCACAAAGAGTGCAAATTTCCTCGTGTCTGCCGCGGACTGAGGCTTTATTTAGTTCCGTAGGGGATACGTTTTGATTTAAGCTTTCAAAATGTAAAGCGAGGCTGAAGCCAATGGCTCGGTCTTGGCTAGGTGGCAGCACAGACTGCCAGAAGCGCCCCAGCCCTGTGGCTGGAGGGTGCTGCTGGCTCTGGGTTCGTAAATCAACCATCTGACTGCCTTGCACGCTTCCCCAGAACGTGCGGGATGCGATGAGAGCCCTGCAAACACACTGCAGATTTAATCTTCAAATGGGATTCAATTTACAAAGGTAATAGCTGCTTGATAATAGTCAAGCACAGCCAGGCGAGCCATCTGTCAGCAAACCCGACACACTTACGCACAGGGAAGGGAAAGCAAAATCCCGGCCCTCTGGCTGCTTTTCAACAGGGGGCCTTGGTGGAGCCAGCTGATGTGCTCTGGAATGAGGGCTGGGAGCAGAGCGAGGGAACTTGCTGCGCCGTGTTATGCAACATGCCCATGGAGAACAAACCGTCCTCACGATGCGAAGTATCTGCCCTGCTCACCGCAATCACATCGCATCGCATACCGCTGGGGTAATTTTAGCTGATAGCTCTAGCAGGCTCATTAACTTTCTAAGTTGATATTCAGGTAGAGGCACTGTTACCAATGGTAACACCAGGGTAATTTTGATCCTCTAATTCTGCATCAGAAAATCGTTCCAAAACTGCTGTGCTTAAATACTCGAGAGGTTCACGAGGATGTTTTGCTCCATTTTCATTTCAAAAGGGTGAAGGACGGAACGTTTCTCCGGTCCGTTTGTGGAAATGGGCCTTAGCCAGCCGCTGCGCCGGGCTTTAGAGAGGGATAATCACTTCTGTGCCGGCAGACCTGCGGCGCTGTGTGCCGTGCTCACAGTTAGCAGGCTCGGGAACGTGGGGAGCTGACAAAAGTTTTAGCTGAAAGATGTATCGGGGAGTGAATAGCTTGTGTGTAATACTGGATTCAGCGCCATCTACTCCCGTGTCTGGGCTCAACAGGCAGCCCCTGATCTGCTTACGCAATGATGCTTAAGTTAGCACCCTCAAAAGCCATCTGGAGTTTAGACATGCATAGATTTACTTAAAATTAGTTTTCTAGCTGGATTTCTTAGTTAAATGGTTCTAAGGTCATGGATCTGCGTACATTCCGACAGGGATGGATGATCCCTGTTATTAGGCTTCTGTTTGAAATCATAGTGTCTTGTACAAGTTATAGGAGGAGAATTAATATGGTTAAAGGAATGGATTAGAATGAATTGTGTTTGCATTCATATTTAAAATCAAAATAAAATATAAGTTCCTTATGGGCACAACGGTTTGCTAACTGAAGTGAGAATGAAGGTAGGTTTGGCATCAATTAGCAAACACAGACTCCTGATTTTCATATTACTCAAATTTTTACCTTCAAGGATTGCTTTTTTTGCTTCCACATCACTACAGCGAGGGTTAGGCACCGACATGAGAGGTACCTCAGGAATTTTGCAGAGTGAAAGCCTATAGAAGGTGTCACAAAATCTTCTCTCCTCAATGCAGGGAAAGATCAATCCAATTAAAGTTCCTGGAAAGACTCTTATCCACTTCAACAGGCTTTGCATTTGGCTCGTGTCAGGTTTGTGGATTTTTGACACTGATACGGTTTCAGAGATGGATTTTTCAAAGGGTTCTTCCCTAGGTAAAAGCCATAGCAGCAACCGTGATGCCAAATCACTCTTTCATCTCGATCCAAATCATTCTGTTACGCTCCGTGCTGTTTGCTGCTTGCTGTGGTGGAGCCGCTGGTGGCTGCAGAGGTTCTCTGGCCGCGGGCTTGGGGTCTGGCTGCAGCCAGTCGGCCCGAGACCAGGCACGATAAATACAGAATTTGCCCGCAGCAAAAGAACCCCCTTTCCAAATCTCCCCAAAATCATTCCATTTGAAACTTTGAGGACCAATAAAATTGACATGTGGCTTTCTAGTGGAATCATTACAACTTCTCGGCAGCTGCTTAGCCGTAATTATTTAATTAGAAGCTGCCAACTGTGTCTATATAAGCGTTAATTCACCGAGCTGTTGTGATCAGGTTAATGGGCCTAAACATGGGCGGTGTCTAACACGACTGGTTAGGCAGATGCAGAGGTGGTCTTTGCAGAACCACTTAGCAGCTCCTGTGAAATGCACAGTTGGAGGGACTCTCCAGAGCTGGGTCTGGGAAAGGATGATTCTTTCTAAAGGAGGAAGAATAGAGGGAGGAATATTTTTTTTTGATACATCAAATACGTTGTGTGCTCCAAATACCACTCAGAAGGCAAATGCCTGTGGTTGGTACAAAGAAAAAGAGCATTCTTCATGTGCAAATCCTTTTGAAAGTAGATCAGATGGACCGAAGGGGGAGTAAACCGTGCAGCTACTCACAGGGGTACGGTGTGTGCTGGTAACAGAATTGCACAATTAATATTGTATGACGTTTTCTCCCCTACGTGTTCAAATGTAGGTGCTATTAAGGCTAATTGGAGATTCGTGTTCTCTGCGGAGGAGGTTTTCCTAAAGTGCAGGGCGTGCAGGAAGCGCCCGGTACAGCAAACCTGCAGCTGTTTTGCTGCGTGGGTGGAGAGATGGGCTGCAGAGCCGGCGCTCGGGATGGCAGCGCAGTCCTCGGGGGACAGCTGGGCTCCGCTCCGGTTTCAAAGAGTCTGATGCAAAGGAGGGCTGGGAGACGGGCTCTGGTGATGGGTTGCAGCCATAGCTAAACGGCTGTGAAACCCGGTCCCGCGTGGTGGGTAGGCAGGAGTTGCGGCCTGGCTCCTGCTCACGGGTGGAGTATGAGTTGAGAAAAGGAGGTGAAGTTCTGCTCATGCCTTTTTTTTCCCCCTCCGTTTTCTCTTATGTCTAAAACATTTACTTAAATGTTATACTGGCTGAGGTTGGATTTCGAACTCGAACCATTTTGTGGTTCCGCTGCCTCTCCCACCCACCCTCTGTTGTTTTGATGAACTTGAAGTGAAACCTCATCTGCAAACACTCTCATTTTTGAAGAGGGTGATAGCCTGTGCTTGGATCTTCATTTTCATATGTTTTCAACCTTTATGATGAGTTGAATCAAAAATGTGCACTTGAACATCTGGTAAATGCTGCGGCGGGGGTGAGGGGTGTGAAAGCATATGGGCTGGCTCAGCCTTTTGTAGCCTGGCCCCATTCCTGACTTCACAGCGGCAGCAGCACGCTCTTTTTCACCACCTCCTATAACCTACAAATCCACCCTTTCTGCCTGGTTCCAGTCTCGCGGCATTGCCAGGTCTGGGGTGACAGTCCCACGTGAGGGTGTTGTGATTGCTGGAACAGCAAAATAACGGGTTGGAAAAGGAGAAGGCTTTAGGTACAGACAGCAGGTCAGCAACACGGCAGGCTGTGTGCACGTGTCTGCAGAGCACCAGGAACCCAGTGACATGGCGGTGGGATGGGATGGGATGGGATGGGATGGGGAGAAACTGCATGTCAGCCCCTGTCTGCATATTGCTACTGCCCCCAAAACCCCGATGTCGCCTCCCTTCTCTCTCTGCTTGTCAGTGGCTGGGACTGCAATAGGCTCTCAGAACAGTTGACAGCACAGAGGAGAGGTCTTGCCTCTAATCCATCACATCAAACCCTTGCTTTTACTCTCCTGCTGCCCTGCACAGCTGTGGGTGGCACCAACCAGGAGCATGGTTGGCACCACAATGAGCAGGTTGCCCTCTGCTCAGCTAGAGCAATAAAGCAGGGGGAGAGGAGAGCTGCTAGGAAAAAAGGAACAAATATAGAAGTACAGATGGAGGAAAAGGAGAGAAAATTCACACACAATCTGGAGAGAAAGCACTAGGAAAAGATGGGGTATTGACAACTACACCGAGACACGGTGAGGGAGAATTTGTTAGATACGTCAAGCTTTCAGTTTAACCCAAATGTTTTCCTGCAACAAGCAGGTGGAGAGTGGTTGGCAAGTGCTCCTTCAAACTCACCAGCAGAAAAGAATATGGGGATTTAGGCAGACGACTGTCCCTGCCGTGTTTCAAAGTCTGAGCAAGAATGAGAAAATCAGGACAAAGGTCTGATTCGCTTAAGCCTTTCCTTGTGCCTTCACATCTGCACACGTGGAACAGCTCAAGCACCTGTAGATGTTCAAAGGAAACTGTGAGACGTTCCTCGCACTGTAGCTCTGAAAGTCAAAAATTAATTACCAAGGCTCTTGCTCCTGAAGGACGTGTGCTGCTTCTACTCACTCTAGGGACAGTTGTAAATTTTGGCCTTCTTGCCTGCCCCTTTCAACAAGAAGCTGGCTGGGTGTGCTTTTCACTCCTGGTAGGAGGCTGATGTGCAGAGATGGTTGTGAAGCAGGTTTCAGATTGTCCTGAGACAAACAGATGAATCCTCTGGAGCGGTGCTGAGAGGGAGGGAAGGGAAATGCCAAGTGATACCCTCTGTGAACTCATTCTGATGGCCGCTCATTGGACATGGATCTCTGGGATGATCCTGTGTCCTTTATACAAGATGATCCACCTGGGATTAATGCAGCCAGCTGTGGCCCATCACTTGGCATGTGGGCACAGACCTAAACGGTCCCATGCTGATGTACATAGCACTGACTCCTAAGTGAATTGTGTGGTAGAAATTTGATTAATAAAACTGAATGCTCTTTCCCAGAGACCTGCAGCTGTGCTGTCAAACGGGTTAGATGTGGAAGAGGAACATCACCTATTTTCCTTGCTCTAAACTGATACTGTTCTATGTTCTAGTAGTTGGCTCTGTCTGGTTTTAAATCAGTGAAGATGAGAATGACCCCAAAGATAACAAAATAATTCTAATCCAATGACTAATGCAAGCTTCCTTTCCTGTTGACAGGAGATGTTTCTGTTTCCAGGTAATTATTGTCATCATCAGCGAATCTGGTCCATCTTGCCAAGCAAAATTCTCTCACACAAGAATGCTCATCTGCAGGTGGTGGGGCTGTAACCAGCCAAGTCTGCTCACATGTTCATGTCAGAAGGACTTTGCTCCCAGCTTTTTTGGTCAGACTTGGGTGATGGTTGATTTTTTCGTGGATTGTCATAGAGGACTGAAAAGCTTGTAGAGTTTGTTGTTTTGGTAAGAGTTATTCCATAGACAAAAAATGCTATTAATTGTTAGAAGCCAATAGTGCCAAATCTGATTGTTAGATCAGTGTAAAAATCTCCAGGTTAATGGCAAACCACAGCAAAAATTGGTAAAAAATATACAGATAGTGATGTTCAGGAACGGGCGAGGATGGCTTTTGGGTACTGGCCTTTGACCTCTACCCAGTATTCCCAGCACGGCGGGTTATTTTGTGGCCCTTTGGGTATGATCTTCATCAGCTTGAATGTTTGAGAGAGATTTTAGCATCTGTTATGTTGCTACTCCAAAATACCGTTTGGCGATGCAAATCCTGCCTCTGCCACGGCACCTGCCCAGCAGCCGGACAGATTTCCTGCCAAGGAAGAGCCCGGCCCCCCGTCCCGTGCCCGAGCAGGTCTCTGGGGTGGAAGGCGCTTTGGGAGGTCAGGAGGTAAAATCAGCGCTGCCCAAAGAAGTTGCTGAGTGGGTTTTGATCTGGTGTTTGGTTCTTCCCTCCCTTTCCAGGCTGTCAGAAGGGCTGCGTGTGCTTCGTGCAGTGCAGGTTTTGGGGAGGCAACGGGCATATTCGCCCAGGAGGGTCTGGCCACGGGCACAGGCTGCCATCGTGTCCTCTCTGTGCCCGGCCACCACCGCTGCCGCTGCAGGATCGGCGGGTGCGGACGGGAGGCAGAACCTCACCTGTGAGGTTGCCACCGCTGCTCTGCGATCCAGAAAGAGACTGTACTGACTAAAGGATTAACCAAGGAGGGCTGGCACTTAGGGGGAAAAAAAATAAAAATCAATGTATTTTAAACTGCAGTCTTGAGCTGGATGTTTTCCAGGAACAGTGTGCACCGTTTCTGTAGACTGAGGGATCAGAGGAGGGTTTGGCTGCAATAAAAGCAGATGTGTGCCAGTGAGCTATTCCCCGCTGGCGTCCCGGGGAGGTGCGGAATCAGGGACCACCCGCTCTGCCCTGGGACAGCAGAATCCCGGGTGGAAGCGGCCCAGCATCCCGGCTGCTCTCTGCGGGGCAGCGTGGAACGGCTCCCACCAGCTCCCACCAGTCTCTGCAGCTTTATTGAGACAGGGGAGGCCTGGCCTTTTTTAAAATTTGCTGAAAAGTAGTCGTGGTTCTTACGAAAACAGAATCAGAAAGAGCAAAGGAGTGTAAATAAGAAAACATAACACAGATATTTGCCATTCAATGAATATCAGCAACATATTGTATACACAGACAAACACTTCCTTGCAGCAGGTTGGGTTTTTTTTTTCTAGCCATCCTGGATTTGTTTAAGTTTGTAACAGCAAGATTTTCTCAGTTTCTTCTCCTTTTCTTCGGCTTTTCAAGTTCAAGGCTAACATACAGTAAATATGGAGACAAGAAGCAAAATCTAAATTACATCTTTGCAAAGAGCAAGAGTAACCTTTTATGAAACTTGCTCAAAACCGTATTTTTTGTAAAGGAAGAAAATAGACTGAAGTGAGTTAGACTTGCTTAAATGGTTACTAAAGCATAATGGTGAATGAGTTGGTGAGTCCAAAGAATCCTGCTTAAGTGATTTCCCCCTGCTGCTTTCAGAAAACGTGCTCAAGTTAATACTGGAATACAGTAAAACACTGCTGCCGTCGTTATGCCTCCTAATGTTGACCCGAGTGCTTGAGGAACATCTGATGATGTACGTGAGTGTGTTATTTTGATGGTTTGGGAAGTGCTGAACACCTGCACTGCCTCTTAAGTCCACAAAGATTCAGGTCAGAACATGAATATGCAATATAAAAGCTGAGTGCAGAAGATAACGTCGCCCTTCACTGGTCCAGTGTAGGAGCCTGGTGTTTATTTCTGGGCTAATGGTCCTTATCTAGCCTTCCGGAGAGCTTTGGAGTTTTCTCTTGGAATGAATGTCCCTTGGTTTTATCTCTGCTGGTAGGATCTGGGTAAATAAAATAGAGAATGAACAGCAGTGTACTGGGCATCATGGTACTGTGTAGGCTGTTTTCCTTAGTTTTCCCAAATTAGCTTGTTACATGGCTGGGTATAAGCTCTGTTGAAATACTCATAAATATAAACTGTTCAATTAGAGCGTGATCTTGTTGACCACTTTCTATTGACTATCAGTCATGGAAAATGCATTTCCAGCAGTAAGGCCAGTGCTGGTGTGAGCACTCGCTCTGCAGCCGTAAGAACTGCACCGACTTAGGAAGCTGGTTCATAAATCACTAGCGTTAAAAATTCTCCAGTGCTGCTTCTGAATCTACTAATAAAGCGATTAGCCATTTATAGGAGCTCATTGATTAGTTGCTAAGGCAGCTAAAAAATCCCCATACCCAAAATACAGTGAAGAAACCCCCAGCCACGCTGGTTTGCAATCCATCCTGAGAACCTCGAACACAAACTCCTTTCATTCCGCATTGAAAATCTTTATGGCTGCGCTCCAGACACAGGGCTCTGGAGTTCGTTGGAAAAAGACTATAACACCCCCAAACCTTTCATTTCAAACAGGAAAATGAACCCGAGTTTTGGTGTGTGCTTCTAGAAGAACAGAATTCCTTTGGAGGGAGCAGCAGCCAAACACTCTCAACCTCTCTCCGAGCTCGGGCTGCGGGGGGAATGGAGACCCAGCGCTGCTCTTTGGGTATTAGTCTTTGGCCAGGGCCTGAAAGCCAAATTTAAAGAAAGAAGTCCTCTCTCTGCATATTTTGGAGGAGACTTATTTCAAGACTTCAGGTTGAATTTCCATCAAACTGAATCAGAGTATATTTTTACACCAGAATTAAATCAGGCTGAAATAGAACCCAGTGGAACATGCTGATTTTGACTGAATTTTGCACTTTAAATATTCTCAAAGCCAAAAACTCAGAGCAAAGCTTGAGTGAGCAAAAAGCATGCCATCAGAGAACTTGAAAAACTGTTTATTTGGGCTCCTACAAAGGGAATTTTACTGCATTTTCCTCAGGTCAGGGTTTTCACTGGTAGCTGGGGAAAGTCCAACATTTTGTTCCGCAAAGGAAGGGAGGGATTGCGGAGGCTGATCCAGAGACTGGGGAGGGAGGATGGTGTTTCGCAAATTTACTGTGTGCATCCTCACATGAAAATGTGATCACTGATCATCAGTGAAACTAAATATAACACCTGTATTGATAATGGGTGCTTTCATATTAAATTTGAACAGAATTTTCTTCTGCAGCGTCGTTGCCTTAGTGCAGCATCATACGACAAATGAGCGTAGGCTGGGCGTCAGAGCAGAATGCTGGGGCTTCTGAAGAAAACTGAGATGCCTCACTGAAGATCTAAAAACCCCTTGCTTATAACATGCGAAAAACAATAAGGAGGAATTTGACGAGCTGCTGATTATTTAAAAAGTATGTTGACTTCGATTTTCTTTGATTTACTCTCTTAGACTTCAGGTGATCATCAAAGTCAGTGCAGGGAGCTGGTCCTCAAGAAGGTGCCTGGTTCTTTTCATTTGGTACGATGTTGCCAAATAATTGTGGAAAAAAACCCTCTATCACTGTTTTCTTGCAGAATTAAAGGGGGAATTCTGTTTCTGAATTAATGGCCCAATAGGGGCCAGTGGTAATATAATTTTTATGCATAGATAATACTATTTATTATAACATTTATTATATTTATTATTAACATCGATAGTGTTATATGTTATATTTATAGGCAGGAGAGTAAATATGAAGAGCTCAGGTTAATGACAAAAGCTCTGCTGAGCCCGGTACCACAGCGAAGGTCTGGCCAAGCGTTTCTGCAGCCCGTTATCCCTGTGTTATGTCTTCCCCTGACAAAAGTGTAGGCTCCCATGCGGTTTGGCTAATTAGAAGGGTTTGCTGTGGAAGATATCTCATTGTTTGACACAGCAGATATATTCATTGTACTTTATTTAAGCACAGCTGTGCTTCCCTGAGAGGTCACTGTCGGAAAGGTGTTGCTGACAATTTCTTGAAAGTTGGGTTCCTTTTGTCTCATTAGTTGATGATGACATGCTATAACCTGCGTGATTTTTCCTGTCTGATTTACCTCTGTCACTCCTGACATTTTTGGATGGAACCGCTTTGTCTCAATCCTGCCATCCCCTCTTAAACCACAAGAATTGTGGGACAGAGAGGTTTTGTACCCATGGCTCGATTAAATTCTTTCATCCCCTTGGATGTTGTTTAACCTAGACCACGTGCAGCCCAAGGGCATCTTCACTTTCCTTGGTGAAGCCGCAAATATCAAGATGCAAAAGCACGTGTTTCCTACCTGGGGGAGAGTAGGTTTTAGGTATTCTTGATTTCATTCATTTGTGAGCATTCAAGAGAACAAATCCTCTATTCTCTCAAGTCAATGCACTTATATTACATGAGGAATAAATCATTCCCTTTCTTCAGTTCAGAGTCTGCAGAGAGAATTCTGGTCTGTCTTACTTTAAGTAGACAAAGAATATTTAAATAAGGATGCTGATAAAAATGTTTTCAACAGTAAAGATTTGATTAAAGAATCTGTTGCTTTAAAGAGCCCTTTAGGTGAAGGCAGAAGTCAAAAGATCATTTCTTGCAGAGAGATTGAAAAGTTGGTTTAAGTCTGGTCTATGGGAGGAATTCCCACAACCCGGTGAGATCCCCACTGCTGGTTCCCCGTGCTCCTTCCATGGCTAAGGCCAGTGCACCTCTTCCAGCCCAGGCAAGGCTGCTTCTCATTTCAGAAATCCAGTGAACATTTTCACATGGCATCGTAAAGAAGAACAATTACTAGCAATGGTATTTGTTCTGTGCACTGGTTTGATGGCCTTCATTATGGAAATAAATAAATAAATAAATAAAACAACCTTCCTCCCAGAATGACAGTATCGTCACGTTATTTGGCCTTCAAATAGAAATGGGTGTCACAACTAGTTTTTTCCCTGTTTTGTGTCTGTTAGTTGGTTGAGATTTACATTTTTTGCTTGGGCAATGAATTCCAATGAGTCTCCTCCCGTTATAAAGACACACATTTCCCAGGTATGGGATTGGGCAGCCCGTGGCAGTTTGCGTCCTGTTGACACCGACAGATCTGTTGGAGGTCACTGATGGGGAGAATCACACCCTGCTCTAACTTACTTCCACTTTTAAATCTTCAAAATACTTTACTTGTACTTCGGAAGCATCGGTATTTAAAAAGTTCTTCTGGGTTCAAGAATAACTTTTCCTGTGCTGAAACTGGAGAAGATGATCCATTTGAAACTCTTAGCAATTGCCTCCTCTCTCCTCCAGCAGCAGCCCCCGTGTTTCCCCTCGGGCTGGTGTAAAGCAGATGGCACATGAGCAGCCAAGTGCCGTTCTGGGGGACAGGGTGACGATTCCTCTGCCTTCCCGGGGCAGCTCCACGGTCTCTGGGATTTCAACAGAGAAGCCAAGGGATTCAGACCTCCCGCCTGCAGCTGGGTTCCCTGCCCACGAGATGTTTCCCAGCCCTGTGTGTGGTGATGCACGCCGCTGCATCGCTGCCATGCCCAGATAAACGTGCTGCCCTAGCACAGAGGTTTGAGTTTGTGTGTTCGCAATCCAGCAACAATGGGATCCGAGTCTGGATACAAACAGGCAAAAGCCACGGCTCCCGCAGCCTCCATAGCTCCTGGCAGCACAACTGAACTTTGTTCATTAGTATATTTATCTTCCAACTTTTGCGGGTGGCTTTGGTACAAATGGCATCGTACTTGAAGGGCGTCTAAATACATGAATAGATTTTCTTTGCAAGAAGCCAGTCGCATACAGCCAGGGAGAGAAGGACAAAGGTTCCCACAAACCATTTGAGAAGCAGCCTCTCCACTGCGTGCCTGCTAATGAAAATGCAGGGAAAACCAATCATTTTCTGGAAGAAAGCTAAAAGCTACATGGCAGATAGTAAATAAATAATTGCAAGGAAACGTTGCACAGAGATTTCTTGGGGACCAGAACTTAATTAAATTTCATGAACATGCCTACGTAGTTCCATTGATCAGGAAAAAATGGATATGCGCTACGTCTTCAAGATTTACTTGCCTGACAGTGTTTTGGCTTCCTCCCCTCCCTCAGTTTCATTCACTTTATATCCTGCGGTGGAGAGGGAACATGTTTCTATTTTTCTTTCTTGAAGAAATTGATCCTAAGAAGCACAGGACATGATGTATGGTTTGTAACTCAACAATATTGCTAAGCAAAAAAAAGATCACTGAAGAAGGCTTGGCAGATATTATATTCATTTCCATTTCAAAATGGATTTTTTCCCACTAGGTCCAATAAAAAATATGCAAAGGCTTTCAACAGCCTCTCCAGTGATAATGAGTTAAAAGATGGTGTAAATCTTGCTAGGCTAATTTAGCAAGGTAGGTTTTCTTAGACACTTCACAAGACATTTTTTTGCCATCGAATTCCATCTGATCCCTGAATTCATAATTCCAACCACTCTGGGTCTTGCTGGGACCTCAGCATCTCCTCTTCGGTCCATCCCAGAGACAAGCAGAAGCCCCAGAGGTGGTGGTGGTGGTGCCTGGCCTGGCGCAGAAGGACCAGGCGGCCACAGCCCCCGCCGTGGCCCAGCAAGGGGCACTGGTTTGTGCTGGGAACTGGAACGGGAACCTCACCACAGTGATTCGTTTGGCTCCAAGTTGGCTGCTTTTGCCCCCCCTCATTAAAGCATGGCAGCGAGTTGTTTGGTAAATGAGGAGGCTGCTGTCCTCGCTCGCCTAATTGTGATTTGGCATATTGGTAGAGTATTAAAATTCCAACGGAACAGATGGTGTCAGGATTTTAACTTATGCTTATGAGATGCAGATGGTCCAAGGAGTGAACTTGTACACTAGTTATTTTTATTTTGAACAGGTTAAGAACAAATTACTTTTTGACTATTGTTGTTATTGCTCCACTTGCCGCTTTTTCTTTCCCTGTGCGTGCACTCACGTGCGTGTCTGTGCACACGTGCAAGTCTTCTCATAATCTTTTTCCTGTAACAGCCCTATTTCTGCCTAAAACTCCTCTCTCTAAATATTTGCTGTTCCCTTCCCAGTGGCCCCTTTATTTCCCCGCAGACCTGTTGCTGTTCTCCCGGAGAGCTGTGGGGAGGGGGAGCTGCCTGACGGGGCTGGGGCTGGAGCTCTGCAGCGTGTGCTCGGCCCGGCCTCCCCCAGGGACAGTCGTCCCTGTCCCTGTCCCTGTCCCTGTCCCCATCTCCATCCCCAGGGCAAGCAGGCCCTGTGCCAAGCCCTCCCGTGGCTCCAGGGGATGCTGAACGGGCCACGGCCCCCCGGCCTCCCTGAGGATGCTGGGGTGGGTTTCTGGTCTGGGTTGCACTGGAATAAATCCGGATTGACCCCAGTTTTACACCGGTAAGGATCTGATAAGTATTATCTAATCCTGTCCTGAAACATGGGATTATATCTTCATCATAATTTGTAAGATCATTTCATCTTTTATAGAAAAAAATGAAAATCTACTGTTATGAATTATTAACGTCTACCTGGATATTTTACACCCACTACACAGTACTAGTTTTCATGCAAAGACAGCAGTGTTTTGCATAAGGCACCTGTGTACATTTTCCGTACTGTTTCTCCCGCCCCATGCCACGGGCTCAGGGGAAGGACTGGTGACACGTGTCCCGGGCAAGTCTCCTGTGCTCCAGCCTGGATTCCGCTCGGTGCCTGCTGGGGCTGCCGTTGGCAACGTCTCCCCAGAGGGGTGAGGTTTGCTGGGACTCATTGATCTTCCTGCTGGGCAGGGGTCTTTGCTGTGCGCGGGGCGAGCCTGTGCCAGTCCGTCGTGTCGGTGGTTAATTTAGAGCCCAGTCCAGAAAGCAGGGGAGCCCCGGTGCCTCCTGCATTTGAAACAAGCTGTAGGTATTTGAGATCTTTAGACTGGGGAACACAACATTTCCCCAGGGTTAAATCACCGAGTAAGTGCCTACGCAGGTTCCTGCCAACGAGGGGACGTATTTCTGAGGTCTGGCTGTGAGCGAGTGACTGGAACAGCAAAAATAAATCTTTGTTACCTGTCCTTGATGTGTTTCTCACGCACATCCCGGCCGTATCGGCTGCAGGGAAGGTTTCCAGGGAAGACGATGCAAACATACGTGTAAGGGCAAGGAGGGCAGTTGCAGGTGCAGGTATAATCAGGTGCGTTTATTCCTCCCTCGTGCTGCTGCCATTCCTCATTCCTCTCGCATGCAAATGTGCAAACCTCCCTGCCGCTCGTTAAAGCCCACGGTGGTTTAGAAGACACTGTTGCCCTCCTCAAACCACAGCAGGGCTGGGAGCACAGCACGAACGGGATGGGGGTCCTTTCCCGCGGCAGGGACCTAGCACCCAGGGACCCCATCTCCCCAGGTCCCCATTTGGTCCCAATTTTTTTCCGTTTCCTGGGAAACTGTGGTGGAAAATGTGAAGGGTTTTGGTGGTGGCTGGGCTGGAGGGAGCAGCAGGGCTGGCTGGGGGCTGGCTGGGGGAACAGGGTACCACTGGAGCGCATCTCCGAAGGCCACGAGGTGTCTCATCCCCACGGGGCCGGCATGTCCCCTCTTACAGGGGCAGCCACACTGACGCAGAAAGGGCTTTTGGGATCCCCTGGAGTGCCAGAAATTGCCCTCCCACCTATTTCTGATAATTAGTATTTTCCATAATTATCCTGGATGGGCTGACATTGACCGAGAAGCCCGTGCCATAGCCAGAGGTGTTTGAGCTACTTTGGGAGGCTGTGTGCAGCGCCGGGGCTGCCCTGCACGGCGTCCTCGAGGGGCACGCGTCCCCTCCCCTCTGCTGAGACGCTTAAGTGCTAATGGAGAGAGGGCGAGCGGGGATGGGAGATGAATATTTCATGGGAAAACATTACAACACCGAGTTCGAGAACAACCTGCTCCCTCATCCTCGCAGCTGCCTCCGGGCTTTAGACAACGTGGGTTTCTCTCTGGTTACCTGCTGGGGAGGCACAGAGCGGGGACCCGGGCTGCCACCAGAGAGGGGACACGGAGCTGGGAAAGGGTCTGGAGCACAAGTTGGTGGGGAGCGGCTGAGGGAGCTGGGGAGAGAGAAATCTTCCTGTACCCAAATTTCCTGCACCCGACTCTGGCAGGTTTGTCCGCTGCATGGAGAAACCCGGCAAAAAATATCAGTGATGAAGATGTTTGCAAGTTCTGTGACCTGACTTTGAACATATTCCAAAAAGAAAAAATGTGAAATTTAATAAGTAAAATATTCACTAGAATGTGTTTGCTCAGCTGCAGCGACAACTTTGGTTACACACTGTACTTTTTGTTTGCAGATGCAGCTTTTAGAGAGCCATGGCTCTCTAAAAAGTATTGTTTGAAAAAGTGATCAGAGATTTTGTTTGCAATCATGCTGTAGCTCTTCTCTAAATATTGGAAGCATTTTAAATTGCTTTGTATTGATAATGGCATCGTAATGCCTTTTCTTGCTTGTACAGATCGTCAGTGTTTTAATGTGCTTATTCCCAAGGGATGAAGTAACTGAAGGGAACAGATTAAGTTAAACCTTAAAGAATGTTTCATTGGGAAAAATCGTATTTCCTTTAAAACAGCTTTGCATAAGACTATTAGGTATCTTATTCTTTGTATTTCTTACTGCTTATGTAAACAGTGCTCAGGGCTAGAGCACAGTCATTAGTTTTCCGAGGCAATGCTGTAAGTGTGGATACACATACGTGTGCAGGGCCCAGGGCAGGCCATGGATATATAGATGTATGTACACACGTACGTATGTATGGCCTGAGTCAGGCCATTTCAAGAGCCTTTGGGGAAGGGCTGCTCCCCCTGTGTCCCCGCCGCGGGAGCCGGGTGGGAGGTCTGTGCTGAAGGGGGGGTACCGGACCTTCCCCGTGTCCCTCTGCGCCTGTCCCCTGCCCTTTCCCACGGGGCGGTGTGGGAGCCACCTCCTGGCACCTCCAGGCTGGAGCTATGGACCTTACCACGCACTGCGTTTCTATCTAAAGCATTTTCTTTTTCTCCTGTCTGAAAACGCAAGCCAGGCATCGCCTGCGTGTGCGTTGAAGTGCTCATCTGTATTTCTGTCTGTCATAGCACGCTCCGTCATCCTCTGCGCTCCCTTGGCACGCGGCGACACAGCCCCTTCAGAGGGACAGACCAGGTTTGATAAATTCATAAAGACACAGTTTGCCAAAAGCTGTTTGGATGTACAGGATTCACGTTCTCACTGAGCTGTTCTGAACACGTCCACCTGGATATAACCTCACAGGAAGCAATTCGCTTCCGCAGGACAGGGACACGTCCCGTATGTCCCCAAAGGAGACTGAATCCATCAGAGGAGCCCCTGCTCATCAGCCCTTGGAGCTGCCAGGTACAACCATCGGGACCCGAGTGAAAATGCATAAAGCTCTTTGTGACTGTGGGATGGGAAGGATCGCTGTGCCCGTTCACCAGCATTAGTAAAATGATTGCAATAAGACCTTTAAATTGTTTCCAGCCTTCGTAGCTGAAGTTCTATTTGGTGTGTATTGCAGCCCCTGACAGCAATGTGCCAGATGATGGGTGTATTCGTTCGAAACTCCCAAATTCACTCGAAATACAGAGCTTCTACAACAAAGAAAGGTCTCCCTGTGCTTGGAGCTGTTGTTTGGATATGGGACGACACAAACCCTGTCTCGTCCCTCTGTTTGTCCCTCAGTATCTGGGTGTTGATGACCAGTTCCCTGAGAAGGCATTGCTGGCTGCCCGGAGAGGAGCTCTGATACAGATTAGCAGATCTTTAAAACAGGGCAGAAGGACCCCTCTCACCTGCTGCCCCTCTCGGATTTACTGTCAGGAGCGAGCCATGTGCCTGTCACTGGGGTATCAGCCTTTTCCTGGCTGGTTTTGCTGGGCAAACTGGGAGCAGTCGCTTAGAACACCAGTGGCTGTGAAGCAGCTGCCTTGTCTTTGACATGATTAAAAAGCCCTCCCCAGCCCTGAGATATCACCGTATAGGTGTCTCCTAACCCCTGCGTCGACACTCGTACTTACATTAAAAAAAGCCACAGAAATTTCCCCGAACCAGCAGAGCCCGTCCCCGGGGGGGGGAGAGGGGAAACATCAGCTGTCAGGAAACACTCAGAAAAATTCCCGGAGTTGGCAGCGCTGGTGCGTATGTGATCCTCTGTTTATGTTTATTGCAATAAAGAATATGATAAAAATCCCACATAACCAATATTTCAGCTGATCGAAAATTGGCTCATTTGTTCATTTTTATTGATGCTCTGATCTCTGGTGAGAAAATAATTGGCTTAGGCAGCAGAAGCCTGTCCCATTTAAAATCCGTGACAGCTTTGTTCGGGGGAAGCAGTAGGTGACCCCGCAGAGGGTAAACAAACAAATATTCCTACTTGTGCACCAATTACGTGATAGATAATTTAAACTCTGAAGTATCCAGTTTGCTTTCCACTAATTATTGTGCTGTCTCCTTGCATATGTCTCCACTTGGCTAATTGCAGTTTTTCAACTTTGGAACGCGCTGTGAAACACCAGGGGGGTCGGCAGAGCTGGGGGAGCGCGGTGACGGAGGGCAGCACGCGTGTGGGAGGGCACGTTTCAATTCCACATCTCTCTCGTGCATGGGACAGGAGCGTTCTATATTTTAGCAAAGCTGAGGCTGGGAGGGGAGGCTGGATCCGAGCTCTTTGGTTCCCCTGTTGGCTCAGAGGGGGTCTGTGCTCACAGCACTCGCAGCGGGAGCAGCAGTGCCGGCGGGGAGATGGTGAGACACCCCGAGCCAGCGGGCACGCTGAAGTTATGGGAACCGAACAGAGCCTCGTCAGGGAGCGACTCGTCTGCTAAAAATAAGTGTCTTTGTTTCCTGTAGTCATTTATTTTTGATAAATGCCTCAGCCTTGCATCTGTGTAGCAGCAAGACAGTGTTCCTGCATTCCGCTGCGGTTGTCTGAGCTGCTGGTAACTTCTAGAGCCTAAAAGAGCTGATTTTAATCTCGTGATAGCCTCTAAGTTCCTCCACTTGTTGCTAGTGATGAGCCCGTCTTCATCTGTTTATTGGAAACAGCCCCTACTGCCACTTATAGCCCAGCTTTCTCTGTTTGCCACAGCTGAGATTTGACGTCAGGCACATTTATCTGGGGGGGAGCAGCAGGGGGAGAGTCCTTGTGAAGGTGTGTGTGTGCTGGAGGGGTGAAGGTAAGGGGCTGTGGTTGGAATGGGGGCTTCTTGGGTGCTTTGAGCGCTTCTGCATGAATTTTTTGACTGGTCTATTTTAAAGATAAATCTACCTTAAGCATTTGTGGTGGGGAGGGGAGCCTGTGTCTCTTCTCATAACCTAGAAACACACTTGAAACTTAAATTTCAATGCATGATTTAACTATATGATCAGCAGAGTTCTTCTGCGTACCGAGTGTATTTGGTGCTTGAGTGAGAACGTAAAGAACCTGAACAGTGTAGAAACCTGATTTTCTGTTAAAATAATCTACAAACACACATATATCTTTCATAAGAAAGCCCAAGCTAAAGGAGCTGTTTCTCTGCTGCTATTACAGATGGAAGAAAGGACTTGTTTTCACATCAGCTTAGAGGGGGGGCTTCTGGGCTGTGCCTCAGTGAGAGTTTCTGGCTGGAGTGAGAGGATTGGGGTTTGGGAGGGTTTTTTCCTCTTCCTTTTTGGCTTAGTTTGTCTTTGCTATTAGCTTTTGTGAGGACTTACTCTATTTCTCATTCTCAGAAGCTCTACCCAGCCTCTCTGCTTCCTTTCCCCGAGAATCTGATGGCTGTAAGTGGTTCTGGATTGATTAGAAGAGAGGAGGGTTGCCCTGTAACCTGGAGGCACGAATAGAGCAGCAGCTTAGACACTACCATGTGCTGTGAAGAGATAGGGAGAGTCACAGGGAGGTTAAAATATTCCTTTTATTGAGGAGAACAGCAAAGAAATCACACTTTTGTCTATCTTCACTTTTGACACAGCAGACAAGCTGCTGGTTCCTTAGCTTGCCGGATGGCTGGAGTGAGACGTTACCCAGATGAATAATTTATAAAGCTGCTGTGAGCTCCAGCAAATGGCCCTTTGCAGCTCCCAATCCCTCTGCGGGTCTCTGCCCACCAGGCTCGGGCTTCCCCCAAGTGAACCCAGTTGCCAGGTGGCTGAGCCCCCGGTCATTTGCTCTTCAGCCTCCTCTGCACCAGCCCAGCTCTCACCACCGCCTTCCCAGCTCCTCCCCTGAACCACGTCTTTCCTTCCAAACAGAGTCTGCCGAAGCCGGGCTGGCTCAAAAAAAAAAAAAGTAGTTTTGTTAGCATTGTGCTTAGCAATTTGGCAGCTCTCGCTTCCCCCCGCAAACGTTGCTCGGATAACACTATGCACATGAAAAGATTTCTTGAAATTCTTTAAGTGCACATTAAAATGCAAATCAGTCTTCTTATTAAAGATTTCTGGAAGTTCTCTGACAATGCATTTAAATGCAAATCACTGAAACATAGACTCAATATTAAAATCCAAACAATTATTTGATCCACATGCTGAAATTAAAATGGGACCCTGTGATATGTCTCCATAAAACCAGTGCCAGTCTGGCAGCATAGGGGAGACCCCAGCGTGGGCTTGGTGTGGCCCTTTGGGGAGCAAGAGGGGCAGGATGGGGGGGGTGATGCTGTGTCCCGGGGTCACCGAGCTCTCGTGTCCCACCATGGGGACATCACGGGGTCAGACTCGTCTTTGGTGAAACAGAAGCTCCTGATGTGGATCTGGACTAGTGGGATGAAAAAGTCTAGCTGGAATTAATGATGAAGTGTTCCTGCTGGCACCGAGTCCTCTCTCTGTCCGTTTTGGATGCCATCAACACAAAACTACGGGTGCGAGGACCAAAGGCAGAGCGCTTGAGCTCTGCCCGTGCAGACTCCGACCCATCAATATCCAGGAAACACAAGTGGGAGCATGTGAGGCTGCAGAACAGACTATTAAAATGCCCTTAATAAGTAAGAAGCTACAGCTGGATTCTGAATTTTCCCCCAAATTATGCAGTCTGAGGTTAAAGCTCTACCTGCAACCAAATTGATGGTAATTATGTGATGGAGTTTTAATGGGCAAGCTCTGAGGCCAGCTCTAAAAGCTCTGGGTGTTATGGGATGCAGCTCAGCTGAACGCATCTGATCTCGTTTATTTTAAAGTATGGTAATCCATCAGGAACAACAGGCTTTAAATATCTTTAAAACTGAGTGAGGTCCCTTTTGTCCCTTGTGCTCTGCTGTGCTTATGAAGTTCCTTCAGAGAGACTCGAGGGGAGCGAGAGGTGCTTTTCCACCGCTCGCTCCTTTTCCCTTCCTGGTTCCTTTCAGTCCTCACGCTGTCAACTTGGAATCGCCCAGTTTCGTTTCAAAATGGTGCATTGATTTTTAAGACAATGTGGCTTAGAGGATGGTAATGATACTAATGCCAGGAATTTAGGCCCAATGTATTTTGGAAAAATACTGCCTGAAGTGTTATTTCATGTGCTAATCAGGGCTCTTTAACTTGACTCTGTCACTCAAATGCTTCTTGATGATGATGAGAAAAACTAAGCCATTTTACTGCTGAGTGTGTATCATCACTGAATTTTAATTTTAAAGGAAAAAGTGGGATTTTTTCCATGTTTTTATTATGATTATTTAAAAAAAGAGGGTAGTGGTGTTGGACAGATAATCACCTAAACAAAATTGAATCCAAAGTGCAAAATGAATCTGGTTGTTCCCCCTCCTCCATATACTGTTTGTATTACGTGAAAATACATGTCATGCCCAAGTATTTTTGGGTGGTACATGAGGACAAAATGTACTGTAGCTGGTATCTATCAGTATTTGGAAAAGAAAGAATGGGAGGAATTTCAGCTCCTGATATTAATGGGTTCCTTGTCTCTGCCCCACCCTTTATCACAAGTATTTCTGTGTTGGGGAGAACTGAAAATCGGATCATAAACTGTAAATGACAGAAAAGGAATTTTATGTGTAAGCGGGTGGAAGACTCAGGGAAAAGGAGGAAAAAAGTTATAGTGTATAAAGAGAAATGCAAAGTGTCTCCCATATGGAACCAGAGTAACCTCTCCTCTTTGGGTGCGGATCCATCCCAGTGTCACTGGCAGGGGAGGGGAAACGGGTCCATGGGGTGTGTAGGGAAGCGGGGGGTGATAAGACCATGGTGGTCCACAGTGGTCATGTTTGATGTTTGCTTTAGACTCACCTGGCACCGGTGCCCATGGCAAGACAAGCACAAGCCAGGCCTGTCCCCAGCTCCTGCTTTTTTGTCTCTGTTGTGGAGAAGCCGGGTCCCAACCGTCCCAACTTCTGCTGCCTCTCACCCTCATGAGAAGGTGGTGCATCTCCTCCAGATCTGGGGTGATGTGGACGGGTTCCTCGCCTGCAACCAGGCTGAGGAGACCAGCGCTTCTAACATCCTCTTATAACTTGATGGATTGAGCCATTTCCTTCATGCTGCTGGGTTTTGAACAGGGGTTGCTGATGTACCGCTCCACGGGCCTCCATTTACAGCGAAGATGTGTGTTTTCCCGTGACATGTACTGCAGAAGCGCATCACCGCGTTTTGCCGCCTTAGCCAGCCAGGAAGAATAGCTTCTGCCCCTGGCTGCGGGCGATGAAATCCCTGACACGGGATCTTTATTATGGGCTTAAGAAGCCTGGAAAATCGGGGAATTGGCAATCCCTCAACATAATACATGCTAGCTGCAGCGTATAGTGCAAATTATATTGGATAACTGCATTATTCTTGAGCTATTTGTCTGTGGGTTTTGCTGTTGAGTTGGTGCTTTCTCATTCAGAAGGAGACAGAAATGCAGAGTACCTGGCTTTGGTCAGTGTGGAGAACATCTGCTTTACACTGGGAGTGTGTTGCTCAACTTTGTTCTGCTCCCTGTTCAGACCCCCCGTTTTCTCTGTCAATACTGGGAATGTCTTTTAATACGGGGAATTCATAGTAATTCCAGGAAACAGTCACCTTGTGGGCTGCTGGCACTCCAACAGCTCAGCGTCCTCCCCTTGAGCATCGCCATCCGCCTGCACCCACCGCCGCACAGGGGGGACGGCCGAGGCTCCATCACGGGTACGGTTGGGCACTACTTTATGGGCTTTAAATTCAATTCCTCATCCTCTCAGACCACATTTCTTATGCTTCTCTTTAAGTGCTGCTTAAGCCTTTGTCATTACATTTGCTTCAGTCGTACTCGCTGTGGAGGGGAGTGTGTCCTGGGACACCACATGTCATACACCCCATTGTCCTCTTTTCCTTCTCCTATGAGCTTTTTGGTCCCAAAGTCACCTCTGCACGTGTCTGTTGCCCCTTCCCAGTTGACTTACTCCTTCTTTCCCCTGTGATGCAGTGGAGGATATTTGATTTCGCTACTGAATTTGCACTCTCTGCTTGACCCAGCCTGGGAAACTGCAGTCCTCGGGCTTTATTTGACATTTCTGGGGAAGGGGAAAAACCAACAACAAACAGCAACCAGTTCAGTCTGCCCCCCTTCCCCCTCCTCCTTACCGGGGTAGAAAAGGCTTTTCTCTTCCCAGAAATCACCTACCTGCCTCGACCTGCCCTGGAAAATTCTGCCCAAACGCGTTTTCTCTAAGGATCCCAGTGCAGCAGTCAATATTTAATGGTAGCTCTTTAAAAGCTGCTTTTCTGGGCTCTGAGCAAAATTCCTAAAGAAACAGTTTGTAGGAAATGTATTGGAAAATTAACTTCATGTTCATCAACACATCATTAACGGTTTTCTCACCCTAACAATCAAAATGTCCGTGATTATTTCCATCTTGGAAAAAGGTGAACGCTGGCACCGAGCAATATGTTCTCTCATCATTTACTTATGGCAGTTCTGTTCCCGGGGGGCTGCAGCTTCCTAATGAGTGGGGACAGCAGAGAAAAAGGCATCTGGTGCATTTATGAGCCTGTTTACAGCATGGAGTCCAAAAACAGTCAGTGTTGGAAGAGATTGATTTTTTTTTTTAATTATTATTTTTAATTTTTACAAGAAACAGACATCATTCAAGAATCCCTTTTGCCATTTGCAATTTTCCCTTCCTTCTCCTTCCCAGTGTCCTTAGCCACCCAGTGCAGCTTATGGTCTCCTCCTCCTCTGCTGCCTGAAGAACTCGATTTTTTTATATTTTTACTTCTTTCTGGATGCTGGTCTCTAGATGCATGGTTAGCTAAAGATGCCAAAGCTTAGCTTTTCTTTTACTTGCACGGGATAAATGTGAAGACAACCTCCCCCCTACCCACACATAGAATTCTTGAGTGGGTTGTCTTGGAGCCTGCGATTCTCTCTGTTGCTTTTTGTGAGTGGTGACAACCAGAATTATGAGAACTTGGCTGATGGTCCCCAGGGCAAAACTCCTGAAGGCTGGAAGGTTGGGTATTTGCAGAGAGAAACGTGGGCTGCGGAGCTCCTTCCCAAGAGAGGTCACTACTTTTAGGTGTGGTATGAGAGGCTGTTTCCAGTAGCCTTGGTGAGGCTGCCCTTCCCACGAGGATCTCCGGGAAGACACTCACGAGCCCCACTTCAGGTGAGAAGAAGGAGGTAAAGCAGCAGCTGATGGTTGTGAGGAAGAGGAGGCAGAGGAAGGGCTTGCAGGGTGACACGACTGAAGTGCCACCTGGGGGTATGACCTTTCCTGGGGTCTCCTGGCGACCTGCAGGAAGGTAAAACATCCAGAGAAGAAGAGTTTTGCAATTATGGAGACGAGAATTTTTTTTTACAGGGAAATACGAGAGAGATTTAATCATGGGGGTAAAGAGCTGGCGAGGTGTGGATGTGGCCAGGACATGGGGACACAGGGACACCCCAGCTGAGGGTGGTCCTGTGTTACTCGCATGGTCAAGGTGTTGACCAGTGATGGAGAAAAGTGTGTGAAGAATGTGGTGAGGGTGAGAGACCTCCTCAGTGTTCACTTGACCTGAAGGATGGACTCGCTGGGGGGGGAGCCTGAAACTGGGGCTTGAACTGAAGGAGAAGTGTCTGGAGCTGAAAGGTGCATCTGTGAATCATCAGCACAGAACTGCTAATTAAATATGTGTTGGTGGCTGAAATTATGCAGAAACAAATGAAAAGCAGAGACAAATGAGGCAGTTTGCTGGGAACTGCATGGAAAGCTAACGAAGGTGTTGAAGAGGATTCTCCAAATGACGGGCTGCAGGAGAGATTTCCTGTAAATCTGTGGAGTTTAGGGGAGGGAGAGGAGCTCTCGGAACATCTAAGTAAAAGGGAGGACAGACACGTGTCCTCCCCTGTGGGCGCCGGGGGGTCAGGAGAGGCTCAGCAGAGTGTGGTGGCCGTGACTGAGACTGAGGGTTTGAGGTGGAAGTGAAAGAAAGGGCACCTGGCAACTGAGCCAAGAGCTGTGATTTTAATGACCTGGGAGGAATCAAGGACAATGGGGAAGCAGCTGAAAGTGCATATGGTGACAGGGATCACAGAATCACAGGATGATGTGGGGTTGGAAGGGACCTCTGGAGATCATCTAGTCCAAGTCCCCGAAAGCAGGTCCACCTAGAGCCAGTCGCACAGGATATTGTTCCCTCGACAACGGGCTTGTGGGTGGCCGGGCTGGAGGCAATGGAGAAGTAGAGTTGTGTTGGAAAAGGATGAAAATGAAGGAGGTGGCACAGGACTTTGGGTGGAGGACGTCAGCCTGGCCCCTGAGCTGCTGTGGGACACCCGGTGAAGCGAGAGTGGGTGCTGGAGCCACGTGCTCGTCCGCATTTAAACTGCGTTTACCCTTGTGGGGGAGCATCGCGAGGTAATCTCCTGTTTTCCTCATTCTGACATTAAAAAGGGAATAACAATAGAGTAACAACAACAACAAAAAAGATTAATTTTTAAACAGCAATTGCCTCTCAGTCGATAGCGCTGACGACTGCCAAGCACCTCCCAGTTACAGTATTTGTGTGTCGTCCCTTCCCCTCGGTTCCCGCAGCTGCACCCTAGAACGAGACCTGCCGTGGCAGTCACTGGCTTTTAATTTATCGCCGTTGCCCCTGGTCTGGCGGGAGAGTGAGTGGGAAAGTGGGGTTTGTCGCGTAGGAGGACGTCTCCAGTTTGCCGTGGTTGTTACCAGCGTTGTTCCCTCTGGCTGGGAACAGCCACACGCGTGAAGGGACGTCGCTGAGAGCTGGCACACGTGTGTTTTGTCAGCTGCTGGGCTCGATGTATGTATTTCTCAGCCCCTTCTCTTTCCCAGGCTGTGGGGACGGTGCAGGAGGGGATGGCGGGTCCCCAGCAAGGCAGGATGGTGCAGGCTCCGGTGGGGACCTGTCTGTGCAGAGAGGTTGGGCACAGCCACCACCGGTGACACTTCTGCTCTCAATGGCAGCTCTGGGTGTCCTGACACGTTACTGTCTCCCTCTGCGTGAGGGACCTGTCACGCGATAACAGCCGGTGGGAGACACGCAGTGTGTGTCCGTGAAATGTTTCACGATAATCTGATTTTTGACTGCAGAAAAGACCCAGCAAAGATTTGCTCTAGAAAACCTTCAACGCCTCATTCTTTCTGTAATCAGGCTTTCCGCGGGCTGTCGCAGGGTTGGGCTCTTCTCGTTCCCTGCAGCACTGAAGGGCTTTGTTTATAGTCTGTGTTTAACGCTCGACGGTGTGAGCTGCCCCGTGGTCTCTGTTGCTCCTCCTGGAGCACGTGTGGTCCCCGTGGAAGTACCTTTCCCAGACGCACCCGAAATGTGCTGCCTGTGATGGGGTGATGTGCGTTTGCACTTGGGGCCCCCCTGCTGTCCCCAGGGCTCGGGGACAGGAGTGCCTGTGCCTTGTCTTGCCTGGGCTGGGGCAGCCCTGGGACGTGGTCCATGTCCTGGTGTCCCCAGGGAGAGACTGGGGACGTTACGTTGCTCCTTGGCTCAGAAATGGCACATCAGACAAGCTCAGGTCAATGCAATCAAGGCGAACACGTCCTCTGTTTAACAGTCGGGGAACTATTTCTCCTTTCACTTCTATTTTTATTTGCATTTATAACCCAAACAAGTGTTCAGGACAAATGAATATAAAAAAACCAAATCAATGCCTGTTAGCTGGTATTCGAGGAAGGCCACAAGCAGCGCGACAGACCTTATGCTGAAAAAGATTTTTGAGGATGTCAACAGACTTGTAATAATGCCTCTTAAATTTTCGGCTCGCTTCCTGCATCCAGCCCTTCAGTTCCCTCCTTTGCTCAAGTTTTTCAGTATTTTTAAATCCCAACCCCAAACAGGGGCAGGGTGAGCTGCGTGTCCTGGCACCCCTGGGCCCCACTGCGGGGTTTGCCCTGGAAACGCGGTGCTACAGACCACGCACCACGGCATTGCTGCAGTCTCCTCCCATAAATACCAGTTTGGTATTTGCAACCACCTCCGGTTTCGCCACGTGGGCGCTGCCCTTCCCCTTGGTCCCACAAATCTGTTGCTTCAGTAGTTTTGAATCGAGCGTCTTGCCCTGCGGCAGGGGAAGTGTGTGCTGCCTCCGCTCCCCTCTCCCCAGCAGCGTCGTCTTCTAGACCTGGGTTATTCATGAGATTTAAAACTGAATAATTAAGTAATTTGAATAATTATATAATTCATATTTATATGCATAAATTCCTCTGAAAATGCTTAGGAGGGGCAACGTAAAACAAGCTATATTATCACTTGTTTGTGTGGTTCAGAAGAAATGATGTGGGATCATTGATGCTGCCGTGAAGAGACCTGTGCAAACGCAGGGGTGGCATGAGGGGGGAAAAGAGAGGAACAGATAATGTGTGGAAGAAGAGAGTGAAGAGTGTCTGAGCCCTGAGTCCGCATCAGCGCACGCAGTAATTCTGGTGGTAGGATGTTGTGCTGGGCCCCGGGGGAAGCCCGTGGCTTTGAGTGGGGCTGAGCTGGCAGCAGCAGGAATTGCATTTCGAGGTCTGGAAGCAGATCCTGGACAAACGGCTCTAATGCCCTCAAGTGCCGTGACTTCATCTCCAGCCCCGAGCCCCTGAGAGCCAGACCTGCCCGGCGGGGGGTTGTGTGCAGGGTGGTGCCCACACAGCGTGATGCTCGCACGCCTGCCCGGCACGTCCAGGGGGTCCTTGATGCCTCCCCCCTGTCCTTGATGCCTCCCCCCATCCCGATGCCGGGCCGGGGGATGCCCCATTGGGCAGACGAGCTCGTTACACCGTGAGGTTATGGCACTTGTGTTTATGGCTGCCATAATTACATGCACTAACTCCATTCACACAGCAGTGACGGTCCAGCCCTAAAATGAGAATAGATTTTCTTAAACTTATTTTCTCTTTAATGGGGTGATTTCATTCCTGTCCCTGCTCGTGGCAATTGGTGTGATATACATGCTAAACGTGAATGATGTATGTAGTATATTGCCCGTGGGAAGCATTGTAGGTTATGGTAATGCTGGGATGTACGTGCGAGGGCTGAAAGAAGCCCAGGAGATGTCGAAATGCACTTTGTCAAGTGTAATTCATCCCAGGATAATGCAGGTATATGCACGTAATGGGATTCTCAGCTCCTCCGCTCGATGCCCTTTGCTGTGGGAGGAGGGCGCGTTATCACGCTGCGGTTCCCGCGCTCCTTACCTGCCCTGTGCCAGAAGCCCCGTCCCCCATAAAGTCATTTCCCAGAGATCATCTCTCAGCCTGTGATTTATCTGACTCCCGAACAGGATGCTTTGGACACTGCAGTCCTGCACGTGGAGGTGTTTCCAGCCTGTCTGCAGTTGTATGTCTCCCAATTTCCACCAGCCTTTTAGTGTTTCCATTTTTATGGGTGCCAACCTCCTGCTTGCAGGGAGGTGGAAAAAGCTGGTTTTGAGGGAAGAAGAAAGGATGGAGGACCTGGGGGGCAGCAGGGATTTCCATGGGCAAATGTAGTTGCTCCTTTCTTGCAGACCCATCATTTGGAGGCAGCAGATCCTCCACGAGCTGATGATCCTCACCAGTAACACACCTTCGGTCCCTCCCGGGGTTTATGGGCGCTTTCCCCGAGCGAAACACAGCGGCTTTGTAATTCTCCCGACGTGTTCCGTGCTACGGCAGCTGCCAGCACCACCCCGTGCCCCCTCTGTGTTTACTGGCTCCACTTTATCTCCTTTTTCACCGCAAAAGAGAGCACGTGAGAGGGGCTGGAGTCTCTGGGGGTGGGGAGCGCTGCCGAGAGCACTTAGTGAGCGGGGGGAGAGCTCTCCGCTGGAGAATGGGGAAGCCAGAAGAAGGAGGAGATGCACAAGTGGCTCTACAAGCCAACAAAATCCAATAAAAGCAGCCTTTTAGGAAGAGCTGGGTATGGTATTTGTGGTCTGTGTTCGTTTATTGCTTTCATCCACCCACCTGCCTTATTGCAGAGGTGCTTCTTGCATCCACGCAAGCGTTGGTATGGATTTATACTTGCCCAGGTAGCATCAGGAGTACTTTAAAAGCTGCATTTGGGTTATATCTGGGTGATGAGACGCTGCCGGCAGCGATGTGCTCTCTGCTGTGGGAGGCTCCCCACCAGCATTGCCCAGGGCCCTAAACTCTCAGTTTGCTTTTACTCCGTGTTCTTCTCAGAACAAACCCAAGATGGTCCATTTATGATTACTTGAGCGCTGGGAACAGCAGGTTGTGTTGAGAGCCCACTCTGCGCCTTGACTCACAACGTGGCCACGGGCCTGGGAGCTGCTTCAGAATCGTACCTTCCCTGCAGCCCCTGCTGGGAAAGGTGCAGGAGATGCCAGTGCAATAACCGGTGTGAGGTGGGGGAGATGCAGACACTTGGCAGATGCAAACCTGTGCACTAAAGGTGGATTCTTCTCCTTTTTTTGTTTTTAGGGGTTTTTTTGGCTTGTTTCCAGGAGAGCTGATGTGACCAGGCTGTGCTCCTGCTCTCCCTGGAGAGAGCTGGAACAGCGAGCTTTGAGGTCTCTGTGTTTGAATGCACATCAGTAAATCTTTACCCTTTTGGATGCCCCAAGTCATTTGGGGTGCAGTTTTAGGGTCTGAATTCACCATTCACCCAAGTCAGTGGAGAAACACTGATTTTGGAGGAGTTTGGACCCTGGAGCTCTGGCCATTGCTGGGCTGGGGGGCACGTCCCCAGACAGGGCTCTGTGGATCCCCCTCGTTGGGTCCATCCCACGAGCAGCACGGCTGTATCCAGGGCGTAGAGAAGGCTTTTTAGCTCGTCCTATGCTTTTTGCCCAGCACTGAAGACAGCAAAGCTTGGTGCCTGAACTGAATGTTCAGAGGATGCTGGGCCCCTTCGACCACAGACACTCGGCCCGTTCCCTTGCGGGCAGCGGGGCCGGGCACGGAGAACCGACTCTGAGCCCGCGTTCTCTGGCCTGGGGAGGGTGTGCTGGGCAGTGCGGGCGCTCGGGAGTTGAGGACCGTGCCTAGGACCCATGGCCAGCTCATCGAGCCGCCCACCAGCCCGCGGGCACCTGACTGCCCACTCCCCAGGAGCTGCTTTTGGGTGGGTGCAGCCCCATGAGGGCTGCGGGGAAAGCCCATCCACCCCTTGCTCCCGCTTCCTGCACTTGGGAATGATTTATCTTCTTGTTTTGTGGAGTTTCCTCTCTGCAGAAGCCTCAGTGAAGCGTATCCTGAGAGAGCAGCAATCCTTTCTGCCCGGTGTGCGGTGCCGACAGCTGATCTCAGCCTGGCTCCCGCTGGCTCCGCTTGGCTGCTCCCTAATGAGCAAAACAAATGGGATGTGGGCAGGAGCCTGCGGAGGAGGGAATGGATGAGCAGCCCCGGGTCTGTGGCTCTGTACCAGGCTCACGTGTCTGCCGGTCTCTGTTACACCAGAGTTATCTCCCTGCCTACCTAGTCCCGTGTACGTGTCTTTTTCTGAGTGCCAATTACAGTATAAATAATTATTTGATTATACAATTTTCACTAACTGCTTTGTTCTCCATCTTGCCTTTGATGTCTCCGGAGCGTTTCAAGGTGAAATAATCGCGTGTTCAGGGAATTTGCTTAGAAGCTGGTAATTATTAATTTCCTCATCGATTTGTTCCCTGTGTGCGATGGGCTGCGGGAGGCGCAGGTCGTGCCGGGGAGAGGATGATGGAGATCACGGGTGCTGCTTCCCAGCACAGAGTCCAGTCACAGCCAGTGACTCTCCCGCTGTCCCCAAGGAGGAGCAGTGACGTTTGCTTTGTTTGACTGTGATTACATCACTGGAGTTCCAGTCAGCCTCATCGTTTCTTGGTCTTCAGTAATTTTCTGTAGATTTTCCATGCTTTTTTAGCTGTATGGTTGTGTAATAGAATTGTCTTGTATCTTTTATTTGATGACCCTGTTTCATTAGTAATGATGTGCTAATTATTCTAGATCTCTGTGTGTTGATAATTGCTTCATGTTATGATTGTAGTTTAAAGATCATGAATAATACGTAGCAGCCATTATGAACTTGTGCTGTAGCCCACTGAAGAGTTTAGACCCAGTTTAAAGCTCCCGTTGCCAAGTGGAGGCCGCGTACAGGTGTGATAAATGTGGTAAAATCCTCGTCTCCACCTGCCTTGAGACTTCAATGCAAAGACTTAATTATTCTTTCCCATTATTAGACCCGTTCTCAACTTCCAAATGGTGAAATAAAAAAAAAATTATTTTATTAGTTATTATATGTTTATTTATTATTATTTATTATATGTTTATTATGTCTCTTAAAAATACAGTGATGAACATCTCACAGATGCTCAAGGCAGACACGGGATGGATGTGACGGGGGAGACCTCAGGGTCCCTCCTGGCCCTGACACCGCCTTTCACTCAAACTGTAGCCGAGCTATAGGGCAATGGGGCTGGCCTTAATTCTTATTTTTGTAGCCAGCGCTTTATCCAAAGAGCACTGAAGTCAATGGGCCATGAGGCTGTCGGGCTCTGCGTGGTGAGTGATCCCTCACGGAGGAGCTGGGTCACCAAGGGGGAAACCCCCCTGCAGGGCTGGCCCCTTGGCCATTTGTACTTCGTTCCTGTCTTGGGGGTCTCCAGAAGCAGGTTCCTGAAGAGAGAGAATTCAATTCGTCCTGAGCAGCATCATGAGATTGCTCTCACGATAACATCTTGCCATCAATTTTCTGATGGCTTCTTTGACTATCAAATGGAGCAAAGAAATGTTACACAACCTAATTTATTTTCCACATTTTATGCATATAACTAAATTTCTGAATTTCACTAAGTTTGGATTAAAAGACTAGATAAGTCAGTGTCACGGTTATTTAGATTTAGTTACTTCTTGGACCTTCTGCTTAGCAAAGACTGTGACAGAATTTCCATAACTGTTGGGATAAATTTAAAGTTTAAAGAAAATGCCATTGTGACTAAAACATTTTAGAGGAAGAGAAGTTCTGATGATGACGGGGAGAAGCCGGGGAGCAGAAGCGCCGATGGCACCTTGTCCGGAGCCGCGGCTGCTCCGGAGGCAGGTGAGAGTCATCGTCTTTCCCACAGGGACCTGTGGAATTGGCTCTTCACAGGGAATAGTTCCTGTTAGAGACTCTTCCGTGCACTGAAACAGGGAATTTTATCTGCTGGTTTGATACATCAAAACCCCCTGTTTATCAAGTTTCACAGAGGCATGAATCATAAACCGCTGTGTTTGCAGCTCTGCCCGCTCCCGGCCGCAGCGATGCCCGGCAGCCCCAGTCCCGCGGGGAAAGGGCAGGTTTCCTCGGAAAATTGCTTTGGTCTCTCACTGAACTTAACATTGTGTACTTAACGGTCCTTTTCTTTTAAACCAAGATGAGTATCTCAGCTTCTGAAAGATAACCTCTGTGGAAACACTTAAATTCTCTCTCCTGTATTTTGCAAGGGTTTAGAAAGACTAAACAAAATCTGCCACGTGAAATGGAACCGTTATCAAAATGTAGGTGTAACTGCTGAATACACAGGAGTGGAGAAGGATGCCTTGTGGTGTGTTCTGTAACAAATATTTTGAGAAGTTGTTAATTAACCTCAATGAATTTAGTTAAGCAGGCATTAAACATTTTACCCAGAGTAACTGCTGTCTTATTTTTTTCACTTGCATGCGAAAGTGTTCCTTGGGTTGTTGTGATTTTTTTGCCCGCTACCTTGAGATTTTCATAAACTGCCACGTTTTCATTAGCAACCTGTAATCAAATATTTATGCTACAGTACATTGAAGTTTCTATAAAATATTGAGAGCAGAAAGGAAATATAGTTTCTGGAAATGAAGGCTCGGTGTAGCCCTGGCTGGGGTTGGGTTTGTGCCCCACAAGGACACTTGGGGCGATGCTCAGCACCATTGGCTTCTGCTCTGCCTAATAATTTATTGTTGAACTGGGGGCTCTGAACCAACCGTGGGACCGGGACCAGCTTGGGCATGAGAACTAAGAACATAAACTGCAGCCCCCAGGAAGGGCAAACCACAGTGATCTCTCTCTGCCTGGGCTCTGCTGTTTCTCTTAAATTAATGTCTTCTGTCAGGATGTGCGCTGGTTCATCATGGGCGGCGCAGCATTTAGTGTTTGTCCTCTTAAATCACTCTGTCAGTGTTTGTAATTCAGGCTTGTGAAATAGGCATGAAATACTTGTGTGGTAGACCTCATGGGGCCATAAAATGTGGGAGGTTTAATCAGATTTTAAATTGTGACGTGAGATGGTCTTTGTCAGACTCTTTCCTTGCAGAGCCCCCTCCATCTCTCACCGCCGTGCTGGCTGCCCCAAGGGGGTCTTGCAGAAAGGACTCCTTTGCCCAGGCTCCCGTCTGCCAGTCCACAAATTAGTTAGAAAAGGGACTGCTTGATAAAAACCGAATCTTTATATTTTACTGTGCAAGGCTTTCCACAGTTGTGCCCACAGCAGCTTCCCTGTCCTCCTGCCGCTGCCCCGCGTCAGAACCGCTCTGCCCAGGCGGCAGAAAAAGGGATCACTTGAAAGTTACAACATCTTAAATTCAAAGATGTAAGTGGGAATTTCTGAGAACAAAGGAAAAGATGTAAGTGGGAATTTCTGAGCAGAGACCAAAGTAGGATGCATTTTTGCCTTTTTGTCATGAATTTCTGTAGGATTGTGTCAAGTGTAGTTGATGTGATACAGGGCAAAGCATTCAGAAAATCATTTCGGGTTTTTGGTTTAAAAAAAAAGGCAAAAAGCTCAGTAGCTATTAGAGCAAGGCTTTTTTCTTTTTAAACAAGTAATGCACTTTTGTTTAAATAAAGGAAAGACCAGACTATTTATTACTGTTCAGAAATGTGGATGGCATTAGCAGCTGTGTAAATTAGTTTAACTTCATTGACTTCCACAGAAATAAACCGATTCATCTCTGCTGAGGATCTGGTTCCATGGGACTTAATTGATTTTTCAAACTGACATTTTTATTAGCAATAACATTTAAGGTTCAGATAATACTCATCAAATGTTTGCTTACTAGTCTACACAACATCCTTTATAGGTAAATAAGGTCATTGTATGTATATAAATCTGGATAAATAGATGAAAATCTGGAAGTTAAGGTTATAATTAACCAGCAGATGAGGTGTAGAAGGTGAGGTTGTCTGTCCTGAACTGTACGATGAGCTGTGACCACACCGAGCAGCTTCTGGTGGCCAGCAGATCCTTGGGATGGGGAACTGGTGTCGTGTGGTTACCTGAAATGAGGTGGCTTCAGTTCCTGGGGTCCTGGTTATGAAATGGACCTCAAAGGTTCAAAAGGTCGGGTTGGTTTGGTGAGTGCAAGCACCAATTCGTCCTCATTTTTAAGCAATGCAGAATATATGCATGTTCTGCAGATGTATAGTTATGTGTGTGTATATATATCAAAAATATAGAGATAATAGAGGTATATACACACACACATAATAGATATGTTATACAGCATAGTAACACAACAGTAATATTATATATATAGGTGTTATATATATATTACTGCTCTGGGTTGCCCAGAGGTGGGAGGGCAGTGAAATCCAGAGTCTGGGCCGCCCTGTTCCATTCTCTGGGTGTTCTGGGGAGGCAGGAGCTGGTTCCACGGGGTCCTCTCCCCGGGGCTGCTGCCAGGGCTGCTCTTTGGCCGTTCCTCTCTCCAGGAGCTGCTCAGCCTGTCGTCGATCCCAGCTGCACGTTATGTGAGACTCGGGCGAAAAGAAGAGGAAGGAATCGAAACCCCCAAGGAGGGGGGGCGTGAGATCGGTGCTCACTGACAGTATTTGGTCTGAAACTGTAAATTCAGTGGCGTATGTAAAATACCGTCTCTGGCAGCCGCAAGTTGTTCTTTGAGTAATTGTATTATGTACCTCAGTGCTTCTTTGATAAGATGTAATTTGTGTGAGGTGATAGCAAGTCAGAAATCCCTAGTGTTTCCAAATGACTTTACAGGGGAAGGCTGTGCTGGTGGAGAGGGTTGGCTGGTACCTCTGGGCCAGAAATGGGCTCGTTTCATGGGAAAAGTGTTACTTTCAGCTTAATTGAGGCGACCCCTGCATTTCAAACCTGATACACTTAACTGCTTTAAAATGTAAGGAAACGTAGAAGTTTTTACCCTTTGAAAGGAGGGGGGTGAGAGTATTGGCTGCCTGGAGGTGGGGGCTTCTGCCTATGAAGAAGATGCTTTCCCCCCTGAGCCCTCTGGATTGCCACGGGGGGCACAGGAGGTGCCAGGCTGCCCTAGACACCCCTGCAAAGGGATTTTGGGGTGATTTTCTTTACTTTTTTTTTTTCCTCCTAAATGTGGTCATTCAGTAGCAGTAGATGTTCTGGTTTGTAGAAAGCAGGGGCGGGGGGGGCTCCCTGGCCTTTGGAGTCAGCCCCCCCGGTCCCAACGTGTGTCTGAGATCCGTCATCGCCGCGTCACAGAGAGCGGGCCTCGTGTGTTGGTAATGCAGGTTCATTGTTCTTCTGTTGGTCCTGAGCCAAAATGTTTTGAAGTGGAAGAGACTTTGAACCACTGGCTTTGGTAGCATTTTTTAGAATTTAACCATTTTGTTTCCTGACTGAGTCACAGGCAGCGTCTCTAGTGGGTAACCGCATTACACAGAATGACCCCTGGGATGACCGTAGTGCTGGAACACTTGGACATCAGGGAAACGCTTGTTAAATTTCCTCCCTATTCATTATTTGCCAGGACGGGCAGCCTGAGGTCTCTGCAGGGCTGGGTTTTGCTTTCAGCTTAGGATCTTCGTAGTATCATACGGAAAAATAACAAAGCCAGGCAAATACAGGTGGATGCCAGGTATTATTCTCCCTTTTATTGCTACTGTATTAAATGCTGCTACTCTAGAAGCGAATGTTTTGTGCAATAGTTTGGTTCAGTGCCAAGAACAGCATCTGCATTTGCATTCTGAGAATTGGAAAGCAATCTGTTGCTGGAGGGGAGCTTGTGTGTTCGTTCCTGGCTCAAAGTACTCTGGAGATATTTCACTGAAAATACTGTGTGTCGAAGGCCTTTCCTTCCTTATGTCTCGGATAAAAATGGCCCTTCATGTGCTTTCTGAAAAGAGTAATTTATAGCTTCTTGTGCCACTTGCCTCATCTTGCTCTGGGGAAACAACTGTCTGAAGATGGTTCCAAGGAAGAACAGTTTGGTGGGTTTTTTCCTGTGTGAAGCTTTTCTTAGCAAAACTAAATGGTTTGGATTGTTTTCTTTCTGTTCAGAAAATGGCAAAATTTATCTTAGATTCTTGCTAACCGGGACAGTGTGCCAAGTGGTGTGGTACGGTCAGATGGGTGCTATTCGCAGCAGACAGGGAGGGTTTTGCTGTGACGGGGGGGACGGGGACACTGGGTAGACTGGTTTGACACCAGCCCCATGGCTGTTTGTTTTCATCTGCTGGATGGACATCATCAAAGTCCAAAGTTCATTAGGACTGCACTGAATTAGCTGCTCAGCCTGGAGAAGAGAAGGCTCTGGGGAGACCTTACAGCAGCCATCTAGTCTCAAGGGGCTCCAGGAAAGCTGGGGAGGGACTCTGGATCAGGGAGGGGAGCCCTAGGAGGAGGGGGAAGGGTTTTA
>JAOXJK010000051.1:41064485-41074934 GCA_025774025.1 Xenus cinereus | reverse complement strand
TATTTTTACTTATTATTTTATTTATCTTCTCTCCCCCCCCCCCCTTTTTTGTTTTTTTGTTGGGGGCCTGTTTCTGGAGCAGTGGCAGCACATGGTCACTTAGACCTGGTGCGAGGAGGAGATTCCCCAGCCCCAGGCTGCAGCTCTGCCCCCGCCGTCCCCTGCCCGTCCCCTTCTCCTGCCCCCCACCCCCGTAGAGATGCCACAAGCTCCAGGGTGCGATACCAGCCGGGGTCCCTTCTCCTGGGGGAGGGTGAGACTGGGGGCTCTGCTGCTGGTCCAAAGCCGCTAAGCTAAATTCTGCTTCTCTTGCTCCGGGTAATGTTACCAATGTGCATGAGTTGGAATTGATAATTACACTTTAGTGGGAAGATGGATGCTTCTAAATGACATTTAAATCCATGATTATTGGTCAGGGAACAGTTGTTATCGATGCCAGCTCTTCCCCTTTGTCACGGATTATTGCCTTTGGGCAAGTCTCCAGCTGAAAAAGAAAAAAAAAAAATCAAGCAATGTGCCGTGTGAATCAGGAAATAAATTAAGTATTATTCAGGGGTTCCCATCACCGATGGGTTATGCAGATGAAGGAGCATGTTTCCCAAAAACCTCTCTTTTGTCATGACCAGTGAAGACCTACCCTTCCTGTGAGAGCAGGTCCTGTTCCCTCCTCTCCAGACCTGCCTTTATTGAACACCAACGCGGGGAAGGTCAGCGCTGGAAGGAGCTGTTGGTCCCCTGGTGTTTGCGGAGTCGGTAGCTGGGCTGGGAAGGGGCAGAAGGCTTTGCTGGGGTCCTGCCGCCTTCTGGCAGCCAAAAATTCATCATTTCTGTCTCTGTTTTGAAGTTGTAACCTTGGCCTTGGCTCCATAACCTCTGCTCACACCTATGAGTTTATTGGCTTCAAAGGAATCACACACACGGGTAAAACTTGGAGGAATGGATCAGGAATGACAAAATCTGAAGCACTCTGGTTTTTTTCTCTGTGTTTCCTCGGGCAAAATTTCTGTGGATTTCATCGGGATTTTCTCGTAAAGGAGAAAAACCCCATGCAACCTGCTCAGGGCTCAGCCTTGGGTTGGTTGGGTGGGGGCAATAACAGATCATTACAACCTGAAAGGCAATTAGTGCTGCTGGGACGATGGCTGCTGCTGCTGGGTCGCACCCCACTGGGTCCTCCTGGGGCTGTTTCTCACGGAGGATCTCAGAAAGCTCTCGGACCCGTGTTGGGTGCCTCAGGGGACCCGAGCAAGGTGTGCAGGTGCAGTGGGTGAAGGAGCTCCAAAGTCAATGGGAATCAGCCCCCCTTGAGAGCGGGTGGAGGTTTTGCTGATGGTTTGTGGTGACATTCAGGAGAGCCCCCCCGGGGTCTCGTCGAGCCCGGCGGTGGGCGAGAGGGCTGTTTGTGGGCGCGGGTCCGGAGCTGTCGGTAACCCCGGGGCACTCTCTGTTCCTCTTGCAGGAGAGCCCTCCCGGTGGTCCCCGTCCCACTGCGACTGCTGCTGCAAGAACGGCAAAGGCGACAAGGAGGGGGAGAGCGGCACGTCCTGCAACGAGCTCTCCACCTCCAGCTGCGACAGCCAGTCCGAGGCCAGCTCCCCCCAGGAGACCGTCATCTGCGGCCCCGTCACCCGCCAGCCCAACATACAGACTCTGGACCGACCGGCCAAGAAGGGGCCGGTGCAGCTCCTCCAGCAGTCCGAGATCCGGAGGAAGAGCGACCTGCTCCGGACTCTCACCTCCGGCTCCCGGGAGTCCAACTCCAGCAAGAAAAAAGCGGTGAAGGAGAAGCTCTCCATCGAGGAGGAGCTAGAAAAGTGTATCCAGGATTTCCTCAAAATCAAAATCCCCGACAGGTTTCCGGAAAGGAAGCACCCCTGGCAATCCGAACTGCTGCGGAAGTACCACCTATAGGCGCAGGGTGGGGAAAGCACACAACCTTATTATCATTAGGGCGAGATTCTAAGTGGTACGAAAATAATTCCCAATAATAATTATTTGTTAGGTCACAAAAAAAAAAAGAAAAAAAGCATCTCTATAGTACTGCCTAATTTGCCTATTTCACCTTAACATTTATAGTCATAGGGTAACGGTATTTTTCCAGCCATGGAAGCACAATGACAAACGCTTTTATTTGTCAGCTCTTACACAAGCTGAATACCTTAAGGGCACAACCCTACGGGCACCGGGGGAGGCTCGGGGGGGACGCGGCTGGTGGGCGGGCGGTGTCCGGGGGCTGTGGGCCACATGCCTTCTGCCTCCTCCTCCTCCTCCTCCTGGGAGGGATGTGCACAGCTCACAGAAACAAGCTATGCCGTGACAGTTTACCTTAAGCATGTGTATATATATATGTGCATATATATATATGTGTGTGTATAGATCTCTCTGTGTGTATATATATATATGTATATATATATATCAATATATATTGCTTAAAGATTTTCTGGCTCTCTCCTTACAACTGCACTTTCTCAGAAAAGAGCATTTTTTAGCCGTCTGTGGATGTTCCGTTCCTTCTTCAGGTCTTCGAGGGTTGAACAGTAGAAAACCCACCTCGCTGTCCCTCACCCGCTCCCTCCCCCCCTCCTTCTCTGAGACACTCTAAATGCATTTCCGTGGAGACCAGGGACCAGTGTCTGGGTCTTCGTTGCCGTCAGCAAAATATCCCATTTGCTTTTTCATGATCTTCTTCCCTCTGTGTCCTCCCCACGCCTCTTGTTGTTCCTTAAGGCTCTCCGGTGCCAGCGGGTCACAGGCGTGATGATCCCGGTTGGAAAGCTGGAGGAAATCTGCGGTGGTCGTGGTGGTTGAGTGGTCGTGGTGGTGACGATGGCAGGTTCTTGCAGGTTCATCAGGGGCCTGTGCCAGGGATGTGTGGCTCTGGCAGGAGAGCGGGCACCGGGTCCCCTCCAGCGCAGAAGCAAACGGCAATTATCGGCCCGACAGGGCAGGGTGGTCTCTCTGGCTGCAGGGGATCCATTGCCGGGGGACGGGCGCCCGCTCCTGCCTTCCAAGAGGAAATGCAGACCCCAGGAGGTACCCGGACACCCATCTCCGTGTCGGTCCTGTCTGCAGCCGGTGGTGGGACGTTGGCCAGCAAACGGTGCCATGTGTCCCGTGTCATCCACCGCACACCGGCCGGGGTGGGAAAGGCCGGTCCTGCACTGACCGGAGCGGGGGTCCCACAGCCCCCCGGGAAGGGCAGCGGGTCCGTGGGGTGCGACAGGCTGTCGTTGCCGGGCCGTGCATGAGCAGGGACCGGAGAGTGGCTGGGAACCGGTGTTAGCAAGTGGTCTAAGGCGCAGGGCCAGCGAAACCGGGAGCGGGCCAGTGTCGGAGGGGGGGCTCGGCCCCAGGGGGAGCTCGGGCCGCCGGGGAGGGTGAGCCTGGGAAAGCAGTGGAGAAATTAATTGCTCCTGCTGAATTACTTTGACCGTAGCTGGGAACAAACCAGCTAGGGCATTTGAGATAAATTATTGATTTTCTAAAGGCACAAGAAGAAAATTATATATATATATACACACACATATACATTGATATATATAAATGATAGTGCTGGTAACACAAAGCACTTTGCTCCTGGCTTCTTTAGCATCCTGCAGGTTCCAGGGCTTCTTTTCCCCTCTTAAATTTCAGAGGCTGCTGTGGGAGGTGATGCACAGGCTGTTTCTGTGGGTCTCCGTGGGGCTGGAGCGGGGTGGTGGCTGTCAGCTCGCAGGGCTCCGTTGTGCCCACAGCCCTGGCTGCGTCTCCCAGGTCAGACCCTGTTTCTCTTTGGCCAGAAGGTCTGGAGGAGCACGCAGACAGAGGTCTGTACCCAGCGCTCCGCTGCAGATGTTGTGCAGGTGTTTACTGGGGAGGATGCAAATTTTACCAGCAAAAAAAAGGAAGCAATACCTGTCCAGAGGGATCCATCAGCAGATCCATCAGCACGAGCTGGCTGTAGGGAGAGGGGAAAACCCTCCCAGCAATACATCTCCCGGTCTTTGGAGAACAGGGCTTGGATGTGGCACTTGGCATCATCTCTGCTGAGGCGTTACAGGCGAGGAGGGTGCTATTTCTGACGGCGAACGTGCAGCATTGGCAATGCAGAGGGAGGAGTGTGAAACAGAGGGTCTCACCTGGGAAATGCTGGGCTCATTTCTCAGACCCCCAAGAAACTCAGCACTTCTTGGGAGCAGGCTCTAGACCCAATTCAGGTTTTAAGACGTTCATTCACGCTCCCGTTCAGGCGTGGTAGTTGTGCAGCCCTCCCCTCCCCTGCTCAAAAGGCACATTATCACATGGAAATCGATGTTTTGCACAAGATCCACAGATTTGGCTCCTTTTAGTTATTTAATGGTTAATCTACAACATGTTTCTTTTCTTACTCAACATTTCCTGCTTCTTTCCCTCTGGCACCAAGCAAACAAAACTGGGGACCAGACAGGGCTCTCCCTCGGGATTTCCAGGGGAGTACCCAGTTCGGGATGGTCACCCCTCTTCCTTGGCAGAAAACTGCAGCTGAAACCTTCTCCTTCCCACCACTCCAGGTCATTCCCTGTCTATTTTTAATATTGAAAATATCTGGCCTATAAAATGTGTGCCAGAGTGGAAGAACAGGCGCTCTGTGTGTGTGTGTGAGTGTGTGTTCCCAGGCTGACGTTCAGGATTGCGTGATGATTAATAACTGTAGAAAAATTAGACCAAATGAAATGCGCCCGAATGGGCTTGATTTATGTGGCCTTCATGTCTCAGTTTTAGATGAAATGGTTATTACTCTCCAGTGCTACAGAAATAAAGGTCTTAAACTCCAGTAATCACAGGCAGGCCAGACCTGCCAGGAAACACAATGCCTGCGGCTGGTTCGGTGGAGCAGGAGGAGGTGCCCGGTGTGTGAGTGCACACTCGTGTGTGTGTGCGCGCACTCGTGTGTGTGTCCATATGCACCTTCTGCTGCCTTCCTGCAGGGACTCAGCTCTCATCTAACTACGTGTTGCAGTTGTTTTACAGGGTGGCTTGGTGTGAAGGGGCTGTGCTTCGAGGGCTTTGCTGTTTGGACTGGCTGTGGGTGGAACGGCCTCTGCTGCAGAGGGGTCCCTGGCGATGGTGGGGAGCGGTCCAGCCCTCCCCGAGGAGGTGAGCTGAAACGGGGGATGCTGAAATGGTTTGGGTTGGAAGGGACCTTAAAGCTCATCTAGTTCCAACACCCCTGCCCTGGGCAGGGACACCTCCTACCAGACCAGGTTGCTCAAAGCCCCGTCCAACCTGGCCTTGAACCCCTCCAGAGATGAGAAGGGGACCTTTGAGCATCAGTTACTGCTCCTCAAATGTCCCCTTCTCACCTCACCACCAATACCGCATGGCAAGAACCCCACCCCACCAAAGAGACACACTCAGGCACCTTATTCTGCCACTGTAAGGTGGCCACAGGGCCACCACCAGGCACAGGACCCTGCAGCTGGCTCTGCGGGCAGGCAGAGGATGGGGACATTGTGCGATGGTGTGGAGAAACCGTGGCCAGGTAGAGAAGTTAAAAATGCTGCTCCACGGCGGCCCTGCAGTTCCCATGTGGGCAGCAGCAGGTCAGGAAAGAGCAACCAAACCTTCTTCTGGTGGTGGTGTCCTCCCTGGACAGGCACGGAGGTGGTGGTGGTTCTTAGCACAGGAGAGTGATGTATTAACTTTGGAAGATCTCTTCCCAAAACTAGTGTCATGCACATGTACATAGACATATACACATATATAGCAGTACATATATACAGCTAGCTAGGTGTACACACACACCTCGGGGTGGAAGGTGTGGGTCTCTGCCTTTTTGGCGAGGTTATTCTCCTCCGCCTGCAGGACGTGGCCCCACTCGCTGCCAGGGGAGGCAGGAGAAGCTCCTGCAAAAGGCGGGTGTCAAAGAGGTTCCTGGACCCGACCCAGCTCAGCAGAAGGAGGGACCTTCTCCGGCCGGGCTCCCCCGGGGCTGCAGCCCCCCGGCTCCCCTGCTGGAACGGGGCGAGGAGGGAACGAGGGAGACGGATGCAGTGCAGTGGGGGAAAATGAAATTGGAGTAACAGAGTTGTCTAAAAGGCAGCCGAGTGTTGAGCTCTAGAAATATTCAGCTCAACTCTGCTTCGTTTCAGCCAGAGAAGCCGTGTCTGTCCCTAGGACATTTTTGGTCACTTAATCAGTAACAAGGCGAAATGAAACTCATTTTAACAGAGTACTTTATTCTTTCTGAGGTGTCTGGGGAGCAAACTGGGCTTTGAGCTACTTTCCACGCATAACAAATACTAAATATAAGTTCAGTTGAAACTAATTTGAAAACTTACATTGACTTCAGTGGGGCCGGGACTCCACCAACACGCCTTTCTCAAGAAAAACGGGCTCTTGCGTCAGCGAGGAGGAGACAAAGCCGTTAAGTTGTTTTAAAATTCACATCCACTTGGGTTGCTCGCGACGTTCATCGCTACGTGTGGGGTGAACAGGTCTGGTGGTTTGGGGATGGCCTTGCACAGCCAGTCGTTAATTACCGCGGGCTGTTCAGTCCTCTCGAGTAAGCTTCGATGAGGACGCTGGGCTGAAGGAGGGCGAAGGCAGCCACAGCCCTGCGCCGTGCTCGGTGGGACGGGTGTCCCCCAGGGGGTGACGCAGCCGTCCCCATCACCACGTGGTGCTACAGCTCCCATCACGGCCACCCCCGTCCCCGCTGGCATAGGCACCCGCACCCCCGGGCAGAAACACCGGTTTTTCCAAGGGTTTGTCACCTGCCCAGACGCCTGAGCGGGACTTGAAGCCTCGGGGGGGGGACAAAGGGAGAACACGGGGGTTTGCACAGACCCATGGGGACCAAATCCTTTTATTTTTTTCCCTGAGTCTGCACTCACTGTGTGGAGGCACCACAGCGCTCTGGAGAACGTTTGGGGTTTTTGATTCTACTTTTTTTGGGTCCATGTATTAATTTTATTTGCGAAGCCGTGGGCTGAAGGAGAGACCGAGGTTGATTTTTATTGGCAAGGACCGTCGGGTGCCCAAGCCCTCGGCCGTGGACGGGCGGCTCTCCCAGCCCTGCGGGGGCTGCAGGAAACCTCCCAGCGCCTCCCCCTGCCCCGAGGCCCCTTCCACCCCCGCGAGTGCGCACGAGGACGCCGCTTCCAGAGTACTTTATGCATAAGGCCCCATGTATATCATGGTACAAAGTAATTGTCCAGTCTTATGGATAGTTTATGCCCCAAGGGGGTTTTGTAGATTAATAGTAAAAGAACAAAAAAAAAAAGCACTTTTAAATTATTTATATTATATAAAGACATTCTTTATTTTTCTTGGCATCGATATCACTTAGCTAAAAAAAAATAATCGGTTTATAAGTATATTACAGATTTTAAACTATAGCAACGATAAAGCAAAGAGGAAAAAAGCAGAATTCAGAATTAAACAGACAAAAGTTACCACCGTGAGGCAGAAGGACGGCAGGGCCCAGCTGGATGAGCGGGAATTGTTGGACTCCAGCGAGGGGTCATGTCCCTCCGCCCGTCCCCGGCCGTGCCACCCTGGTCTCGGGGAGCGGGAACGGGGCTGGGGGGGACTGGCCCCTTCCCCACATTTGTAGGACGCGACCGGCGCCGGCGGTTGGGTTTGCAGAGCCGTCCCCGCCTTAGAGGAGCCAGTGCCGCGAGTGCAATCCCTTCCCAGCCCACCCAGGATTCAGAGGGGTTTGGTGGTTCCGTGCTCTCCGGGGCCTTGCTCGTGTGACGTTTCCAGACCTCATTCAAGCACTTAACGACTTTGCCGAGGCTGAGTCGGTCTGTTGCACATTGATGTAGATTAAGTGGCACCCACTGAATTACCTCTCTACTTTCCAACGTGGTTCACTTGTACATAAGTGTAATGTCAAATTGTTTACAGGTTATTTCGTGCGTAATTGTGGAAAAAAAAAAAACAGAAAAGTTTTAACTACAAATTTAAAGGAATTGATTTTACTGGAAGGTGTTTTAAAAAAAAATGAATGTGCTTAATACAGTATAGACATCATTGATTATGGTCTCACATGAATGCATGTATCCGTGTTGTCAGTCCCCACCAGTGAGGTTATTGGCAATATTCTGCAGTCTGTGAATAGCAAATATGCATAAACTACTGTGACTCTGACAAATATAACTCGGTAACTGTTTCTACTGTGGTATGTTAAAAAAAAAAAAAGAAATAACAAACCATGTAGCTTTTAGCCTGCTGTATTTCCCTGGTACAATTAACACCATGAAAGAAAAAGAGACATCCTGGAAAAAACCCAAACAAATCATAGCTGTGACCCGTGTGGAGTCATCGGTGCGGTGGCACCTGCCGGGGAGCTGGGGGCCAACCGCTAAAAAACAGCTATTTATAGAGGCTGGGAGGTGGTAAATGGAGGTGTCACCGTTGCCTTCTGCTCCGGCGTCACTGCTGGTGGAGGAGCTGACCTTTAGTTTAGGAGGAGGATGACTGCGGAGAGTCGCTCCGTGCCCGTCGGCTCCTGCGCGGGGTCAGGTGTTGTACAACGCGCCGGTGGACGGTACGGCTGTGGGTGGTGTGGCTGAAAACTGCAGCTAATTTGTGTCTTGCCATTCCAATAAATCAGTGCGTATACACTGTAAGAGCACAGACAAGAATAAATAAGTTGGTATCCTTCAGCTGTCATATATATATATACACAGACACAGAAATATACAGCCAGATACATACATGCTTTCTCGCCCGCTGTGATTTAGCATCGGTTCGTGTTCACCCCTCCCCTGCAGGCTGGGGATTATTCTCCCTCGAAGGCGGTGGGGTGGGGTTTTTTCCTCATTTATTTCTGGCTTGGGCTAAAAATAGCAGTTGAGTGGCCGCAGGGCAAGATTCTTCTGCCTCCCTGTCTTGAACAGGGATTCTCTGATGCCACGGTTTGAGAGTACGGTCACCAGCAGCAATACTCCTGGACAAGCCATCACTGCATCAGGGGTTACCTGCTCGAGCGGTCCCGAGAAGACTCTGAAATACGTCTATCCTCTGTCATCTTAGAGATGCCTTGGCGAGGGAGGGCTTCGGCACAGCCCGTGGCTGGGTCGCCATTGGAGATAAGGCAGGGCATGGCAGGAGAAGGATGGAGGGAAAGGCAGGATATCTCCTCTGGATGCGGAGCTGTGGCCCTTCTCGGTGCTGGTCCCGTTCTGTCCATCCCGGGCAGGTCCCAGGGTCCAAACGGTGCCACCTTCAAAAGCTTTAGGTTCCTCCATCAGCTGCTGCCAAGAGAGAGGGAGAGAAGGGCTGTGGGGGTGGGAGGGAGCCCTTTGCAATCCTCCCCCCCAGCAGTGCTGGCCTTGGAACTACAGACCCAGCAGCTGGGTTTATTTTCGGCTCTTCTTCCCTGGGCCGGGCTGCCGGGGGGCGATGGGGGCTCGGTACCGTGGCCATCGCTGCTCTGCAGGGCCCGGCTCTCCCTGCTCTGCTGGCCACACACCCCCCTGTCCATGCACACCCCCCCAGGCATCGCTGTGGGCAGACTGGGTCTGAGAGAGCCAGAAAACCAGGCAATTCCTCACTTCTGGGGCTGAGTATCCCAGAATGATTTTTTTTTTTTTAATTATTTTTTTTAATCTGTGGTACTTGGCTGCTCTTCAGAGGAAACACTTTCCCATGGCCCCCTCCTGGGAGGAGATGAAAAACCCCATCTTTGCAGAGCTCCCCCCATATGGTGCTTCCCCAGAGCAGGGATTTGGATGTTCCAGAGTCTGCACAAGCAGATGGGAAGCAGAGCGTTGCTGGAGGTTCTGGCTCCTGGATGGCGTGATGCTCGCCATGTGGTGGTCACAGCCCGCTGCTCCTGCCACCAGCCAGCGCTGGAAGGACCACCAGACAGAGGCTAACGCCATTCCCATCCCCAGCAGATGACTCTGCAGGAGACACCCCCCTTCTGCATGGGGTGAGAGCGGGCCAACGCCTGCAGAGCCGGCGGCGGTCCCTGAACTGCCATCACAGCTTCGGGGGAGCTTCTCCCACATCCATGACCCCTTGTCTGGAGCCAAGGAGATGGGCAGGGATGGAGTGAGGAGATGGCTCCGCTGCTGTTTCGATACAGCCCCAGTGGTCTGTAACCCTGTTTTCCCACCCGCTCTCTCCGAGGTGGCCCTGGGAACCTGGAGTTTGCCGCTGGCTCGTTGGGTGACCACCAGCATCGTCCCCGCTGGGGCCGGTCTGGGCAGGGCCAGGCTGGGGCACTGGAGCCTGGAGGGCGACCGGGACGGCCAGTGCGCACACGGTGCCCTCCTCCTCGTGCAAATCAAACAGGGAGCGACGCTGCTGTCGCCAGGTTTTTATCAGAAATGAGCTGGGTGACTTCTCGGGGGGCTCGTTTATGCTCATGGCTTAGATCTAACTTACTGTAGGTGTTTGGTGCATGAACCAGTAACTGCAAATAGCTGGACTCCGGGTGCCTGTGGAGCTGTTGCTCTTGTGTGTGGATGAGGT
>JAOXJK010000051.1:41043756-41064385 GCA_025774025.1 Xenus cinereus | reverse complement strand
GATGAGGTCTTTGTGACTAATGGATTTTGACATTATTGACCAATTATTATTTTTTAAATGGCAGTTTGGAATAAAGAAAAAATTGAAGTTTTTCTTTCCTTTTTTTCTTAATGTGAAACAACAAGTATCATTTTGTCCAACCTGGAATTAAAGAAATGTTTCTCTTCAAACAGAAAAGACATCAATAATCATTTATTACACCCATTTTTGCTCTTTTTTAGTTTGAATTAGGTCAGTTTTGAATGGAAAAATAAGAACTTCTGAGAACAAAAGTTGAAATCCTTCACTTTTAGAACAGCAATGTGTGCATTTTTGCACATTTCACCATGTCCCCCTTCCACAGATACTATTTTTTCCCACCCAGGCCTGTTTCCCAGACTCGCCGTGCATTCCTGAGTAATCTCATTGCCATGGCCCTGCTGATAACCTGTTCACTGACCTGGCCACCTGCTTTGGCCCCGCAGTAGCCACCCCGGCAGGTTGGGCTCGGTGTGAGCCCCGGCGAGCGTGGCCGACGCTCACAAACTGAGCAGCTGGTATTAAGAGACAGCCCAGCTTCTCCCGACGCCTATTTGCCTCCATAATACACTGTGGCTTTTTCAAAACAGCACAATTTGCTGGAAATATTTTAAGCCGCTCTTCTTGCGGGCACACGCTGATTTAAGCCGTGCTGTGGGGGGCAGGTGGGGTTTGGGGACACACACCTGGCAGAGGTGGCTCTCGGGCAGCAGCGCGTCCCCTCTGAGACACCCGAGGATGAACGTTCTCCTTCGTCCCAGGAAAAAGGTCCTTTGAGAGCTCCTGAGCTTTTGGGAGGTGCAGTTAGATCTCCTAGGCCATTTCCATTGCCTGGGCAGACAAATAAAGACAAAACGAAGGAAATCAATTTAAGATCAAAGTTTGTTTTGTGAAAAGGATTTGCTTCCCCGCGGCGGCTCGAGAGACCACCAGCGGAGCAGCAGCGCTGTACCTGGGCTTGCACTTCTTTCAACTTTATTTGATTATGATAATACTTTATTGTGTCTTAGGCGATGCTGGGGGTAGTTCCTGGGAAGCTGAGTGCTCTGAACGTGCTCGTGAGAGCCGCGTGGGGCCTGCGGGGTCTCAGGTGTGAGCGGCTGGTCCTCGGCCCCAGCACACACTGTGCTGCTCAGCCCAGCGCCAATTAGCAGGGCTCCGGCCAGCTCCCTAATAATAAATCCTAAGAAAATATAAACTTTTATGGAATATATTATTGTCCTCATTCCCTTTCATGTGGAGAGGAAAAAAAAAAAAATCAAAACCCACCTTAATCTTCTTTCCTGACTGCTGAGGTGAAGACAAATTCCCACAGTCGGGAGGAGAAGGAGATGTTGGAGGAGTTGGTCAGGACTCAGCCCAGGCTCCGGCTCCGGTTCCCACCACCTTCCCCTGCCCGGGCTGGGATCACTCTGCCCCTCTCCTGGTCCTTCCCATGGCAAAGGAGACCGCACGGGAGGCTCCCGAGGCCCCAGGGGTGGTGGTGCCGGGTCTTCTCCCCGGCAGCAGCTCAGCTCCACAGCTTCCCATGCCTTTTCTAGGGCAGGAAGCTGAGTTCTGCTATTCCTTGCGCTTCTGAGTACTGTCCTGTCTTCTTTTCATGTCAGAGCAACGGATGTTCAGGTCAGAATAACCTGTATGATAATTACTGAGGATTTAATTACCTTCCCTGCGCAGCACGGTACGATGTGCATGGAAAGTCGGAGCGATTTCCTTTGATACCAGGTGACAGCAGAATATAACTTTAATCTGCCTTACAACTATATAATTAAAGGAGCATATATAGAGAAATATATCTATTTCTTCTTGCTGGTAGAGTTACGGTCCTTCTGGCCTGTGCTCAGAGCGAGCAGCCCCAGCCCGGGTCTGGGCTTGCCGGGTGCCTGCCGGTGGGCTGCTCTGATCAGGTAAGTGCTGGTGGGAAGAATGGTCCAACCTCATCACTTGTTCAAACCCTTCTCAGAGGAGAGGAGCCCTCTCCCCAGATGAAACCCCAAGGACAGGCTGTCCAGGCACTCAGAGCAGGGAGGGGAAGGTACCGGTGTCACCTTCCTGCCCCCTCATCCCAGCAGTTCCCACGAGATGCGATGCTCAGGCAGGGTGAGGGGTGACCCTGCAAGGGCTTGAGAGAAATGGGGGTAACTCATTACTGTGCCCCCAAACCAGAGCAAACGAGGAGCTCAGCACCTTGGTGGTATCCAGTGGAGAAGGAAGATCCCTCCCAGTGTCAGGCAGGACTCGGGTGGACGGTGGCGCTGGGGACCTGGGGACCCTCCAGCCCCCAGCAACCACCTCTCCCCGCTGTGCCGAGGGCAGGGAGAGAGGAAACCTCCTGCAGGGAACCGAGACGAGGAGACTGTCCCCTGCGAGAGCAGAAAGCAGCAGACACTCGCTTCTTGCTGGGCTTTTCGCTCCCGTCGCTGCCGGAGAGCGCCCAGGAGCTGGTGCTGCCCCGGCCCCCGCCTGGCAGTGCCCACCCCTGGGGCTCCTCGGCCGGGGGCTGCCGGGCAGAGCTCTGTAAATACAGCAGGTTAAAAACTGGCAAAGTAACAGCAGATCTGTATTTACTGCAGATGTTTCCCATGTTTTGTAGTATTGTTTTATTGATAAATAAAAACCAACCAAAGACCAAAAAAAAGGGTATTTGGCATCGTCTGTGTGAGCCGGCCCAAGCCACTCGCCTGCACTTGCCCACGGAGAGGGGATGGTCCCTGTCCCAGGAGGGGCCGCACAGCCCCCCCCCTCACCCCGAGTCCCACACCTCCCGGGGGGCTCTGGGGGTGGCCACAGGGGACCCCGTCCTCAGCTGTTGGTTACACCGCGGTTAATCCTCATGGATTGCACATGGAACCAGCGCTGGGCTGGTGAGCACGTCATCAGACACTTTAAAATTTGGGGACACCGTCTTCTCAAAGCCATTTATGAGCACATACAATTAAGCAGCTGAACACGCACCTCTTACCTGACCAGCCACAAACACGGGATAAATAAGGCATCCTGCATCAAAGCCACAAAGGTGTCTCGTGATCATCCCTGTGTCTTCCCTGGTCCCTCTGCCACCCCCGGCACGGGGAGCTGCAGGGATGGGGGAGGCTCTTTGTCCACTGAGGGCACTGAGATGGTCCCTTTTCATTCCTGGCAGCACACGGCATGTCTGCTGAGATCAGGCTACAGCCCACTCCTAGATCAAAAACACAATGCCGAAGTTGATTTTCAAGACAAACCAGAGGGTTTTTCACATAAGAAATAATAATAAAAAAGAATTTTAAAAAAAATCAAAAGCATAGATTAGAAATGTAAAGCTGAACAAAAGTATTTCTAAATTTTGGGAGGCGCAGGAGCTGGGTTCAAGGATGCTGATGACAAACCAAACCAGACTGCAGATCTCAAAGTGATTCATACCCGGGTTTAAAGCAGCCAGCCAAGCCGGGGGCTGGGGGCACCTTCCCCTGGCACAGGGGGTCCCCGTCCCCCCAGAGCTGACACGCCAAAGGGCTGCAGTGCCGATGCGTGAGCTCTGCCTGTCTCTGATCGATCAGATCAGCACCTTTTGCACACTCTGCAAACATCTCCTTTAAAATATTAACACCAGAAAACTTCTTGTAGAGAAGTGTGGTGGGATGAACTGATTCAGGGCTGAAAAATAAAAACAATACTAAAATGTAAATCCTGTCTTTACCACTGGCATTGAAGTCTCACTTCTTGGCCGCCCTACTTTGCCCTTTATGTTCACGCCAAAATATGCATATACATAAGCCATTAAAGGTTAATGGAAAACCAGGAAAATTCGGTAGGTTTTAGGCATGATGTAAGTGTGATGCTACATACTTCATCCACCCGCTCCTTGTTTAACCACAGCGATACGAGAGGGCAAAACTCCAACAGCTTAGCAGAATTTTAACAAAGGAAAAAAAAACCTGGAATTTGCAGTTTGGTCCCTCCAAATTAGGGGAAGCAGGACCTAAGAGTGTTTTTTATCAAGTCCATTCCCAACCTGGGAGAGAACACTGTATATATTTAAAAACAGCCCTCCTGCTGCTGCCTGGTCTCCGAGAGCAATATTTGTATTGCTGAGAGGAGAATGACAAAGCGGCAGCTCAGATGTTCCTGGGGGTGGGTGTGAAACCGGAGGGGAAATTCATCTGCCGTGAGCGGGAGGCAGGAGCAGATGACCTCCGGAGGCATCTTCCAGCCTGGCCTCTCTGTGTGGGGGAGAGCTTGGCAGAGGAAAGGCAAATTCATTTAGGGAGATGCGAGGTGGAGGATTACAAACCGGGGAGTGAACCAGGAGCAGAAATAGCGAGAAGTGGGAGATGAGAGCAGCCCTTCAGCTGGAGGAGCCGGGGCCGGGCTGTGGAAGAGCCGTGGAGGGTGGTGTAAGTGGAGAGGAGCTTCCCCATGGCCCTAGAGGTGTCTCAGGGGCAAGACCTTTGTGAGTGACACCAAAACTATTCATCTTGTACCTGTGAATTGCTTGGCATCAGTTGAACCCTGGAACCTGTGTATTATTTGCTCCACTTTGTCAGACACCGAAGCCACGGTCCTCCAAAGGGAAGGACAGAACTCAATTAGCCGGGAACCAAGAGGTTATTTTATCTGCGAGCTGATTGATACCCAGCCTTTGGAAACTGCTCCCGAGGGGGCGGCTCCAGGAGGCCCCTGCGGCAACCCATCCAACGTGCGCGGCGTTCTCAGCAGGAGAAGACACGTTCAGCAAAGAAACAATAATTCCCACACACGGCCTTGTTGGCAAATGATGGTTTTGGAGCCACCAGTGAGCCCAAACCAGCCCCTTATGCTGCCCAGCTGGAGGGCACCAGCCAAGCCTTCGAGGGCATTGTGGCTGGAAGGCTGAGTCAAAGTAAATGGGATTATTACTTTTTTTTTAAAGTATTTTTTTATCTGAAGGAAAGTACTGACAGAGGGCACCTCATATCCTTTGACCCAGACAGTTAATGAGCACTGATTCCTGTATGACCCCTGGTATTTATTTCTTAAACACCACCTGGGACGTACGAGGGGTGATACATCCCTCTGAAACCGAGTCATCACAGCGAACACCCTGCTGAGCACATGGGCACCGGGTGAGGATGTCACCGCTCTCTCTGGAGCTCCACAACTGGACACAGGTCACATTTGTCCCCACCAAGCCCTCCAAGAGCTTGGGGCCCCTCAGGCTTCAGGTAGCACCCAGAGCAGGGGTTCCTTTGGTCCAAATGACTTCCCTAAAGCCAAGTGGGGACCCTGTGGCAGAGGCAGCGATGGAGGCACAGGTCACCTGAGACTCACTGCACTCTTTCCACCACAAACCCCTTGGCCCTGTTGCCAGCCAGGGTGCAGGCCACGGTAAGAGCCCCAGTAACTCCATCTCAGCGTTACTCAGCTCAGGGCTTTCTCCAAACATGGGTGTTTCCTCTCCATATGAAGCATAAAAAGTCAAATGACAAACCCTGCCCTGCAGACTCCCCGCAGCCGTGGAGCACGGGCAGCTGAACTGTTGGTGACATTCCATAAAATCCTGCTCCTACGCCCATTTAAACTAAGGAGAGCCGCTCCACTGAGCTCAGCGGTGGTGGGAGCCGGGCGCTGGTCGCCGGCTGTGAGCGCGTCCTGCTCTGCCGCGGGGCTGTCGGTGCAACCTCCGTCAGGGAGGGACTGCGAGGACAGAAACGTCACTAATGGCTGGCAAATTATCCCAAAACGCCCAGGATTTTTAAAGCACAGCAAGCCAAACAAAACTTGGAGTGATTTAACCGCATGTAAATTAGCAGCCTCCCAAAGAAAAGCTTGAGAAAAATGGTTTCAGCAGACACTCGTTAAAAATCACTAAAAGCATTAATACTATGAACATCCTCTCTGTGGCACAAATTTTGCATCTTTCCAGATGTATTTTTATTATCACGCCCATTTTATGGGAGCGGAAGGTGAGGCGCAGCTATTAGGATTATTTTGCCCCCGAGATCACAGCAAACAGTAGCCAAGAGGTGTTAAAACCATCTCATCTTATCGAATTCCCAGTCAGCTGTGCCTGCGCTGCACCGGGCTGCCAAATCTAAAACCCTTTATCAGATTTTATTTAGTCTTTACTGAAGCAAAGCATTCCCCCATTTCGAGCCTTAGTGCTGGCGGCGCTGGGGAGCCAAACCTGTGACTCCTGTGAACGTCCATTTACCCGTGAAATAGTGGAATAGAGCCGGGGGAGCCGAAAGGACGCGGGAAGAAACTCTGCTCGGGATTTAACCCCTTGAACCACCTGGGAAGGGCTTACAGAGCCCTTCCAGCTTTAGACAATGCTGTCACAAGTTATTTAGCACACGCCGATGTAAACAGATTTCAGGGTATGGCTTGGCCGAGCCGCTGAACATCGCGCGAGGGGCTATTTCTGTGGGGGCTCTGCTCCCTGACCCTGCAGCCCTGGAGGTGAGCACAGGGGTTCCCACAGCGTTGTGCCAATAAAACAGTGACCCAGCGAGGGCCGAGCTCCCCAGGGGAGAAGAACCATCATGGAGGGAGGTGTGGGCAGCTTCTCCAGCGGGGAGGGACCCGGGGCGGTGGGACCTTCTGTCCCAGCTGGGCTCTGCCACCGCCCTCGCGTTGGAGCGATGGAGAGGAGGGACAGGAGCCAAGCCAACACCGCAGCCCTCTGCGTGGAACCGGAGTTATTTCACTTCTTCTGACTCTAACGTCGTTATTAACTTTGCTCCCCCCGCCCTTATTGCCTCTTTACGAGCTGACGCCAAGGGAAGATCAGCGACAGCCGCAGACGAGGGGTGGCAGACACGGGGCTCCCAGGGTGTAACGGGCCGTAGGCGCCGACGGCAGCGGCGATGACCTTGGCTCTGCCTCCAAGGGTAAACCCACACGTCCCTTCTCCTTCACTCAGTCCCAGGGGGCAGCCCCCACATTCAAGCCCCCCTGCCGAGGCACAGCCCCTCCCCAGAGCAGCCGAGAGGTGCTCCCAGGCACAGAGAGAAAATGTCATTTCTGCCTTCTCTGTGATCTTGTCTGTGTTACTTGAAGTTGTTATTAAGCTATTCTAATTATTTTTTTTTAATCCAATAAAGACGCCTAATATGTGTAATTTTATCGTAATGTATTGGGAATAGTATGTAGTTTAGGGATATTACCAGTGCTAAAATAAATGGTGCTACCCATGTAGCTGTGAGCTTTTATTTTTACCATTAGCCTGAAAGAAGCAGTCTTGATCTATTTATAATTATTCATTAGGACTGTTACATCTGATCCTCTTCCTGCCTTTGCTCTGAAATGCTCTCTGTCCTACTGTGAGCTCTGTGAACAACACAGGATTTTAGTTACGCTGTGATCTCGCTGGGGAAATAGGTGTAAAAGCGCTGGGGCAGCCCGTGCTGTGTGGCTGGGTAACCAGGCGCCAGCGGAGAGAGACACCTGAATGTCCCGGCTGCCACCGATCTCTCCCTGGCGTTAATGAATTAATCCAATCTAAACCTGGGGGAGCTGCAGAGAGCGTGGCCTGAAATAGCATGGCTTTGGGCAAAACGATAGCGAACACCGGGGAGGCAGGCAGGGCTGCAGCTTTGTAATAATCAGAATGCGAGCGCGATTGCCACCGGTTAATGCAGTCGGGCTGCGAAATTACACGGCTCGACTGTGACGTACAGCCGGGGACGGGTGACAGCGAAGGTCAATGCCCACACAGGCAGTAAGAGGAGGATTAAAAATATGTCTCTACTCTAATAACCCCTCAATTAAGAGCAGCATTAGCCTGGATGTGTCCGCCCATCCCTTTAACCCCGAAGACGGGCCACGGGAGCCGTGCCCGGGCTCCAGGGAAGGGCAGGGATGGGAGGTGGCTCCGGGGTTCCCGAGCTCCATGCTGGGGGGATGAGCTGCTCCCAGTCCCTGCCCGGAGCAGCCACCGGTTCCCAGTGCTCAGAGCCGGGATGTGGTCCCCCAGTTTGCACCAGTTTCAGCCTGTGGGTGACTCTCTCCGTGCCAACACCTACTGACCTCAGCAGCTTCACCAGGATGTCCCTGCTCGGTCCACGCCGGGATGCTCTGGCTGAGGTGGAGGAGGAGAGGAGCAGCTGGGGAGCAGCCCCCGATGCTGGGAAACCTCCAGCGTGGGAGAACCGGGACAGAAACACATTCACTCCCAGAACCAGGGACCCGTCTGCGTCTCCCGAGGGCTGGCAGCTCTTGGGGGAGAGTCGTGCTATCCTTCTGCCATTGCTTCAGGCAATTAGACCTCACACGGCGGGTCCCACAACCCCTGTGAGGTCGTCCTTGAGTTCCCACTGGTGTCCAGAGCTGCAGGAAGAAAATAAAACAGAAAACAAAACAAAAGAAAAGAAAAAAACAGACAAAAAACCAACAGGAAAAAAAAAACACACACAAAAAAATCCCCCCCCCCAAAACCCCAAACCCAACAGCCCTCTCTTCTTTCATGGTAAAATTGTTTAAGGGACGCCTGTCCCTGACCACAGCAGCAACAAGCCGTAGGTGCCTAAAATGCCGAAGTCCCGACACCTCCAGCCCTGCTCTTCCCTCTGCCCTGACGGCTCCACTTTCCCCCAGCTTGGTTTCCTGCTTGGGACTGTTCCTCTCACCTGAGTCGCCCCTCACAGCTACTGCTACATTTTTCACTGCATTACAATTTGCTCTTTAAGCTGTCCAGAAATCTGATATATTGATCTAATTATCTCCAGAAATCATTCCAGCCTCTTCGTGCTTTTGCAGCTTTTAGCCAACACAAAGGACTGAAGATTTTTCCCTCATAACTTCATATATTTTTAATCACTCACATCTTCATGTCATGTCTAATACCTTCATTTATGCCTGGGATGAGCTGCACTGAACATAAAATATTCTTCAACTCTTTACCTCTGCTACTGCTTCGTGCTGCTCGTTATGCCCTCCCTTGCGTTGCAGTGTTAGTGCTTATCTCTAACTCACAAGCATGTTTATTTTTCCAGCACTATGATGAGAAATAAATTCAGCTAACAATGCAGAGCTAACGCTGGCAGTTTAATTGCAGCTGTACAATCCACCTCCCTCACAAGCAAAATACAAGCAAGAACATTTTCCTCTCCGCTTCCCTGGAGGAGCAGGTAGTTGTTACTGCGGTTGCGTGCCCCGGACCACAGAGACCCGACGTGGAGAGGAGCAACAGACCTTCATCTGCTTTAAACCTTTAGTGATGCATCCAGCTGCATCCGTAGCATCCTCACCTCTCCTCCTGGTCTCCTCGGACTAAGCCACTGGCCAAACGCCTCGGAGAAGCAGCGCGTTGTGTGTTCCTCCCGGCACCTTTCCCAAAAGCCCTTTCCTGGCCCAGAGGCGGGCAGGCAGAAGCTAGAGCAGCCCCGGGTACCACACCAGGACCAACTGGCAAACTGCACTTCTGACATCAGCATACACAAGCTGATACTTCAACATAACAAACCCCCAAAAACCCACCAACCAACTTCTTGTCCATCGGGGTAGAGCCATCAGCCTTGAAGCCTCACCTCTCACCATGGTATCTCCCCTTCCAGTGGCTCCCATACGTGTTCATTGAGTATTAGGCGTTATATCACGACCTGGACACCGAACCCAGCTTCAACAAATGAAACTGAATTTTCTTCTTTGGGTGGTCTCTTCATCAACTGTTTTACCGTTTTATAACATCCACCATGGTGAAACACCAAGCTGTTATGTCTCGTGGGGCAGCGAGTGTGCTTTGCTTTGCACCCGGAGCCACGGCGAGTCTCCTGCTCCTCCAGCCAGAGCTGAACAGAAGGGCATTGGAGGGGGGAGCAGTCAAACCCCCTTGTAATACCGTCCAACCACTAATCTATGCCCTGAAACAGGAAAACGGATATTCCCTTTAGATCTACCTGATAGGAATATAAATGTTACTCTGCTTTCTCTAAATGCCCTGGTGCTGTGTTTGAGTTCTCTCTGAAAGGACAAAGCGGGTGAGCTCTCTTTTCCAGACACCATTTCTCCAGACAGACCGAATTTTCATCCTGTGGCTGTATTTTAGCACTGTTATAACTAATCGTCTCCTCCAGGTTAAACCTGCAAAGGCATCCCAAATCATGTATTTAAATGATAGCAAAAAAATTCCCCTATCTCCTTAAAGTTAATGATCTTCATTTTCATTTTCCACATATTTCTCTCCTTGTAATAGCCATGTGCTAAATCTTCATGAGATTTTTATAGTTTCACTGAAGGAATATTTGCATAATTATTAGTGCATAATCTACTTTAATGGTCCCACTGATTTTACTGTTATAGCTAAATGTATGTGGTGTCAAATTTAAGCATATAAAGTTCCGGACAATTCTTGGGCAAACACTGTGTCTGCTGGAAAGAAAGTGTGCCCGTCCCTGGGCTCGCTTCAAGGGGAGAACGTGGAATCATGGAATGGTTTGGGTGGGAAGGGACCTTAAAGCCCCCCCAGTGCCCCCCCCTGCCCTGGGCAGGGACACCTCCCACCACACCAGGTTGCTCCAAGCCCCCTCCAACCTGGCCTTGAACCCCTCCAGGGATGGGGCAGCCACAGCTTCTCTGGGCAACCTGGGCCAGGCTCTCAGATCCCTGCACCAGCCCTTGCTCGGTGCTTGGCTTTGGGGGTTCAGGGGCTGGAGCCAACAGGAAATTGTGGGCTCGGTGCTTTGGGCAGGTTTTGTGCCAGCTGAATCGGGCCTGGGCTCCTGCTCTCCCGTTTTGGAATCTTCCCCCGTGGGATTGACGTGAAAACATATAAAAAGGCTGTCCTAAAATAAGAGTGGTGAGGCGTGGGGATGCTGTGATGACAGCAGCTATAAAAGGAGGCAGCACAGAATTTTTGAGGGAAAGCATCAAGCTTCTGCTATTTTCCAACCAGTTCATACTCTCTCTGTAAAATGTCATTTCTAGAATTTTTTCAGACTGTTCTAATAGATCCTGATAAATGTTCTTCTCCTTAGGGCTTGTCAGGAAAAGAGGTGATTGATACTATCTTCAGAAGCAGACAAAAATGTTCAGTACATTATCTGCCAGCGGGACGGATCACAAAAACAATTGTCTAAAGCTAGTCTGTATGAAACTTTTTTAAAAAATATTTAAAATTCCTACAATAACAATTTAGGTTCAAGTCATACCTCTGCATGAAAGCCACAGCAAAGACTTCTTGACTTGTAAAATCTGGAAAATAAATAAGAAAAGCAAAGTATCTCAACAAAATGTAGGCACCAGCGTGATGTGACTACAGTTTGGGCGTAAAATGCTTTTTCTGCACTGCTTTTGAAGATGTACTTATTCAATTAATATGATTTCCTAAATATACTGACACGTTGTAATTGAGAGATTCCCCAGGCCTGAGCCCGGGGGCTGGAAATGCCTCTTCTCTCCCAAATCCAAGCTCAAGCCCAAAATTAAGCTTTTAATGCCTTATTAACAGCAGAGAGTTTTGAGTGTAAAATGATCAGTTCTTTAAATGATATATTAAATTAACTTTCCTTATGTACTTTCAGATGGAAGTTAAATATTTCCACATAGCTCTAGACAGCAAAAGGCAATCAAGGGGGATTAGCTGAAGGGTTTTTTCTCCATTAAATGAGAACTCCGGAGCCGAGCGGGGCCAGGGCTGCCCAGCCCCGAGCACCGCGCTGCGCCCGGTCTCACCGTCCTGCTCTTCCACATAAAACTCTCACAGAAATCCGGGAGAATAACTTACCCGATGGGCACTTTTGCTTGGTAAAAGCCAAACTCATAATGAGCATCCTTCGCTTTGTTATACCACGTGCACTACGCTGGGGATTTCAGCTTTCTGAGACACTATGCAATTTTCCAAATTTGTTCTTGCATAACATCTGACAAATACCATTAATTGTTCTCCTTTCAGCTCTGTGCAAGCAACAACAGCAGAAGTTTGTGATTTTGGTTTTTTTTTTAAACAGAACCTGTCAGAATAACATGATTAAATGTTGCTGTCACATCCCCGAATTGTGCATACTGTAATCCTCAAGTTTTTTCAACAGTTTTGATGGTACCTTATTTCCATAATAGTGGATAAACAACCGTGTAGTACAAGGCTATAATTTCATTGATTGTTCCTGGCAACCTTATGCACCGTGACAGCTCCTGCAGCTCGAGTGGTTTGTCACTGGGAGCTGAAGATGCAACTCCTCCGTCTGACACAGGCCCATGTTTTACATACAATCCACCGACATCGCACAGCCCCAAAATAAACATATAAAGATCTTACAGGCATCTGATGCTTCATTTTCCCTCATCTGCAGGGGATGGGCATCAAACAGTGCTTGGTGCACCCGAGGGGAGCAAGAGATCCCGGTGTTTCCTCCACTCCCTTCCCACCTTGGCACCCAGCAGGGCCTGGGGCACTTTCTTCGGCACCTCAAGCAACATTTGGGGCATGAAAGAGCAAAATAACCACTCTGAAAGGGAGCCTGACCTGCAGCTGGAGAACCTTGGCTGCCGTGCCCATCCTGAGCTGCCTCCAAGGGCTCTGTCTCCCTGTGGACCAACTGAAGGAGAAGGGGACGGTGTGGGCTTTGCAATTTTGGAGTCTTATGGAAACCACCACTGTCATAAGGGTGTGGAAAACGTAACCTTTTTGTCTCTTCGATAGATGAATGATCAGTGTCCTTCTTTGTAAATGATGCAGCTGTAAGAAATTAGGAAATAACTTCTGGATAAGTAAATTTATTGGGGCAATTTGCCGTTACATGGCTAGACTGGCGTGTTTATAAAATATTGATAGAGTTTTCCTTTGCAGTGATGGAACGAGAACTGGTTGAACAATGCGTGGGTCTTCATTAGTGCTATTGCACATGCAGGTTTGTTTTCTGTCTCATCTTGTCCCTTCATTAAGTTGGCCCTCATGATAAATTGGCCCAGATCATTAATTAATAATTACCTCTTCTGTATAAAATCAGATTCCTCGAGTTAGCGCTACTGGTTATGAATTTAAGATTATGCATAAACCTGTATGCATTTCTCTGCTCCATATTTAAGTCATTCCGCTATTCATCCAAAACCTCATCAGAACAGATAATAAACCACTTCATGAACAGATGTGCCACTTATTCATCTAGTTCTATAATGATAATGAAGAAAATTTAATCTGGAGTGTCTATGGAAGATGATCTAAAAGACAGATTGGTATGAATAATAAAGACACTACACAAGAATTTTAAAACTGACATGAAAAGGCAATCATTAAGTACTCTACAATGCTGCCTTTGATATAGTCCAATAGTGTATAAAAACAAGCACCTCTTGGGTGTTGGACTCCACAAGGAGCTACTGTTTCTGCAGATGTAAATGCTCTAAATTGCTTTTACTTTAAAGAAGTATGAAAGATAATTTCTCTTACAGCTGGAAGCAACATCTGACATTGCAAAATGCTGAAAACACGTTGAAGAGAGATTGAAGATTTCAGATACATTCAAGGTGAGTGGGATAACATGCATAGCTGAATATTTACTCAAAAAATAAGAAAATGCAGAGACAAGTGGAAATTTGTAAGGCCAACTTGCTCTGAAGAGCCATTTACCTCTCGTTAGCTAGATATATATTTATCTGTTTCCTCATATATGCTGCTATTGATTCCTGTCAATAGAAAAAAAAATCAGGACTGCAGAACAGGCAGGAGACACTTATTGTGGATGAATCTTTGCAAAGCCTTAATGGAGCTGCGTAGCTACATGATTTCTGTTCACAGTCAAAAAGATCATTTAAAATCCCCAAAGTGTCTTTGACGAAAAAAAAAGCCATCACATTCAACGTTGGTGAAATGTCCCAGATTGACAACTGCCATCTATTTATTCCCAAAGCAAGAAAAGCACAAACTGTGCAGTACAAGCTCGCCAAGTGATATAATAGGGGGAAAAAAAAAAAAAAAAAAAAAAAAGAATACACTGCTAGGAGGAGGGGGCATGGAACAGGACATCATCATGATGGCCATAAAGTGGCACAACTTGGAAGTTTCCTCTGGCCACACATTAAGCACATGCAGTTCATCACCAGCACATCAACCAGAGCAGAGGGAAAAATCACCCTTTGGTTCTGAGGAAGACAGATGAGGAGACCTCGGGCAGAGGCAGACGGGGGGACATGGGCACTTACAGCTACAGGTGCAGAGTCATTAGCAAAGACGTGCAGGAAAAATGAGTCCTAGAGGGGGGCTCTTGTCTTTCAGCTTCAGGGAAGTTAATGAAACCATTCATGACAACATCAATACAGAAAAAAATGTACGTGTGTGGATTTGCTCAAGATCCTTTGAAGTTCAGAAGAGTTACCTGTGCATTTTACTCCAGCCCAGACCAAAGCACCTGCCCTAAGGAGGACCAGGGCTGCCAGGAGCAGGATCTTGCAGCATCAGCCCTCAACACACCCCATGGCCCGTCCTGTCTGTGTCTCCGGAGAGCACGGGCAGCCACCAGGGTGGATGGAGAAGGCATTTCCAGCTCCTTGCTGAGCTGGAGGAGAAGCAGCTGGTTTGGTCCTACCATGCCGTTTGCTGCTCCCTCCTCCTCTGCCTCACCAGGACCTGCTCTCGGCCACTACTTTGTCTCTCAGCAAGAACCAGACTTAGAGCTGAATTTCATTAGTGTGAGAAAACTGAAAAGGAACTTGGTGTGAAGAGACGCTCATCTCCGGAGAAGGCGCTGCTGTGAATTACTTGGGTGAGCGCACAGGACACTGTCCTTCCCCGAGGCCCCCGTGTCTGCGCATCCCCTGCTGCTGTGCCCCCCCACGTCCCAGCTGTCAGAGCCAAAGTTATTGCCTCTAGAAAATGACCCTGGGGGGAAACAGCCCCATAACAGTAAATCTTTTTTTTAACAGTTTGTCAACAAAGAAGTACTGTTTTTAGCACCAAAAATATTGCCAGCCTCTTTCAGCATCTGTCACAACAGCAGCAGCTGACACCACCACAAATTCTGGGTTAAGGAGTCAGGAAATAAAGGAGGATTTGAGAGGGCAATGTGGAAACTGGGTTTCTCTTTTATGTCAGCTCCTTGAATCTGACCCAGCAGGAGCGGGCGAGGGGAGGGACCTGGCCCCCTACACGAGGGTCTGAGCTCCCCATGGAGCCGGGCTCCGCGGCGGCAGGAACCGGGGATCGCTAAGGCAGAGCTCCTTCACCCTTTGCTGCTTCCTTATCGAATGCGGGGTCAGATCCTGGATTGCGAGCTTACCTTCAGTTTTCCTATTGATTTTGATGGAAGTAGGGTTTGCTTTAATTCACTGGGCTCTTATCTTGGCAGACACATTTACATTTCAGAGTCAGGGTGTCCCCCTTGCTCCAGCTGTTTACCAAAGCAGGACTCGCAGCCAGATCTGTGTGGGCTCAGACTTAGCATGAAGGAGCTCAAATAAATGAACAGTTTTTCTATCAACTTGTGTACACATTCGCTGCGGGAGGACCCAAAGATATCGGCCAGAGCAGAGTCCCCAGTGCTGGATATCATCTGTACCTGCGCCTGTCTCTTGGCCAGGAGAAGACATTGGGGTTCCTGGTCTGCCTCCTGCAGTGCCAGGTCAGTAGTGGCAGAGGTCACCTTTCAACAGCGGTTGTCAGGGATCACAGTGAGGGCTTGAGATGGCTTTAAACCCAAGAGAGAGACAAGTCGGAGAGCCATTACCTGGGACCACTTGACGCTTCTTGTCCCTGACCCAAGCGAAGCACGTTGCACCCAAACAGCAGCATCTAACTCGGCTTTGCTGGAGATGTGGAGACCCGCCAATGTTTTCTAGTTTCCTTGGTGATCACTATCATATCTGAAACACCAAAATAAAATTAAAATAGCAATGTATCAGAATTAGTTATCTACATTCATATTAATTATATACTTTCTCTAACATCTAGCATTTCATGGAGTAGATTTTGGTACCTCTGCTTCTCAAGGACTAGCATGAATTGGTCAAAAGGATAAGTATTTAATCTTCTAGTGATAGAGCAGACTTTTTCATAGTGAGATTGTTTTATTCTTAGGATAACTTCAATAAAGGATATACATCTTCCCAAGGACAAATAATTACTTGAGCAGCCCACAGCAATTTGTCAATGAGAATGACCCTGAGACTAGTTAAAGTTCATAAGGTGCAACATGAGTCACCATTAGAAAATATCAGAGCTATTTCTCTCAGTGACACAAGGTGAAAATTCAATAGCAAATTGGTATGAAAAATTATGACCTAGGCTAAATCAGAGATGAGTAGATGAAGGATTACAGCTGTTGCTCGTTTAGGAAGCAAAAGTGAGACTATGTATTTTGAGCGCTTGAGAGGAAATTTGGTATCTTTGGTAACATAGATATAAAGATATAAAGGAAGAACATCCAAATGGTTTTCGTTTATTACTGTAGTCATGGAAATTGAAAAGGCAATGAATAATCCCAGAAAGCATTTTAAGGACTCCACTTCCCAAGAGCTGGTGGCTCAAGAGCAAACGGTCCGGTGGTCCAGCCCCCGTCAGAGCACGGCACTGCACAGCGTGTAACGCCGGGGAGAAGCTGCGGGAAATGCAGGTGAACGCACAGGATCCCACCAGATCTGTTCTCCCACCCAGTGTTCGCCCTGTGCTGCCAAACACCGACACCGACTCGTGAGGTGGCCCAGCTCAGCACGCTCTCTCCTGACACAAGTAGGCACGCTCTTAGCAGGACACGCCACCGCTCCATCCCACAGCCGTCCTGCCTGGAGGCTGACCTGCTCTCCTCCACCTCCACGTGTCACCCATGGGAGATGGCAGGGATGGGCGAGCGTGAAGCAAGTCACCCCTTTGGGCTTTTTGCCAGCTCCGTGCTGGAGGCAGCACAGTCCTCGATGTTTTGGTGCAGGACAAGGGGATCTTGGCTCGCTCCCTTCCCAGAGAGCTGGGCCCTGCTTTCCAGCGGCTCGTCCCTCGCACAGGAGAAGCACCAGGGGAGCCCAGGAGAGCCGTGGGCACATTTTACAGAACTGCACTGTAAAACCTGTTGGTGCAGTGACAGAGCAAGCGAATACGGGCACTGATCAAATATGTACTCTGATGGATTGCACACAATCTTAAATATTATAGGAGAATGTATTTCATCTGGATGGGAAACTTTAAGCAGGACACAACAGACATTTTTCTTACAATATTAACAATTTACCATCTGAACTTTATCTTCTCCTTGGATAATAACTACTAGACACTGAGTAAAGGAACAATTGATTTAAGATCTCAATCAAAAGAAAGCATTCCTCTTATCTCTATAGCAATGAAGTAACAGTCATCTGGGGTTATTGTACATTTGTCAGTCCATTAAAAGCATAGACTCAAGATCTATATATGGAACGTAAGACATTTGCGGAAATGACTCTTGCAAAAATCTTCCATGGTTAAGAGCTTGCAATCTCTGCCCTTCCCTTGATTTCCACAATGTTTACTAAATAGGGCAAGGGAAAAAAAGATAATTTTTACACTTCCTGTACTCAAACTTTCTTCACCCTTCCACACGCTTTTGCTTGATGAGTTAATTGGTACTCCGGCAGGGAGCGATTTGGCGCACGAGGCGCTCTTCTTTCTACAAATGAGAAAAGCACGTTGGGTTTGTACTGCCCAGCTCTGAGTGTGAACACAGTGAAATGCACAAACTAATAATGAATGACTGATTTCAAACAAAACCAATCTGGTAATAATTTTTCCCCACACTCTGCCGTCTCTTGTAGAGTATATACTGGCGTGAGGCAGAAGCGTCAAATCCAAACTATTCAGAGTTTTAAATCACAGTATGTTCATTGACAAAATGAAGCATCAAAATCCTTTTTTCTTCTTAAACTTATTTCCAGATATTATTTTAAGACACATCTTACAATCTGTGCACCCTCGACTGATCTTACCTGGGATTTCCAAAGCAAGATCCTTGCTATCCAGGGTTTCCTCTGTCAATGGATGGTCCTCTGTTATCAATCAAATCTGCGTTATTACTGATCTCCGTCAGCAGCTATAAGAGCAAACATTGATTCCAGACGTTTTAGCGTGGCAATACATATGCCATATTAAGTACAGTAAGTCCTGCTAAAACAATAACTACCTCCTTCAAGAGCTCTCTTGAGTGGAAAAATAGCCATGCTTAGCGGGCAAATGCATTGGTGTACCAATAAATTCCGTGAATGTTAAAGATTTCTCTAAATAACGTAAGAATGACATAAAACCCGAAATAACTGTTAAAAAAAAAGATGACGGTGTGTTTCAGTCTGCACAGAGCTTACCAGCAAGATACCCTCGCACATGGTGACCTGCAGAGCTACAGCTGCAGTGCTAAAATGGATGAAACCATTCCCTCGGTATGGTTGGGTACGTTGGGTTTAACTTCTACTGAGGTTGTGCTGCCAAAAAGAGCCCCAAAGGCAGTCACCCGCCATACAGACACACACAGCTCCTTACCTCCCCAGGCACCCAGAGGTTCTGCTGCCCCAGCACCCCACAATGCTGATGTCTCCTGACTGGGGAAGGGCATGTCCACCCCAGAGCCATCGCCCTCTGTTGCTCAGTCTCCATGGCCATGGACAAGGGGCCCCGCTGAGGTCTTCCTCTTCCTCGCCAGCTCAAGGAGAAACGATGGCGATGGGCAACGATGCCGTCAACACCAACTGATCGAGGCCTCGGTGCGCGACACTCTCTCCCAAACTGCACCAAACTTTCGGCAGGTCTCCTTCAGGGCACAGAGTGAGGCGGCTCAAGAATCTGGTGCAAGTTGTGTTTATTTTTATCATGACTGTTCTGCAGAGATAATTGTGTTGAGCTGAATGCACGGCGTGCTGGTTACATTTCTATTCCAGTTACCATGGTTGCTAATACTTAAAAAGCTGCCTGGGAAAGGAAGAGAATTTTTCTCCCCATGCTGGGAAATGTCTCCCTGGCTCGTTCCTGCCCACATAGTGCCACGACGCTGCTGGTCCCGCTTCAGATGTGAAAGCTTGTGGAGATCTGCCTGGCCGGGTCTGGCAGATGGAGCTCAGTTTCTCATGGTTTATCACTGTGCTGGCAGAACAAATCTCCTTACCTCAGGTTTTACAAAGGGAAAAATCTCTCTTACTACAGCTGCCTGTAGGCATCTGTGGGAGCAAAGAGAGGTGGAGGGGTTCAAGGCCAGGCTGGACGGGGCTTTGAGCAACCTGCTCTAGTGGGAGGTGTCCCTGCCCAGGGCAGGGAGGCTGGACCTCAATGATCTTTAAGGTCCTTTCCAACTCTAACTATTCCATGATTCTATGATTCTAAGTGCACTTGGAGCGCAAAGACTGTTCCTGTGTATTTGATCTGAGCCAGTAACAGCGAGCAGTACTAGGTGGACGAGAACAAGGCAAAAGCCTGGAACAGCAAACCAAGTGCAGACTCTTAAGCCCAGTGCTATTCTATGATAAGCAAAGAACTCTCCAAGATTTAAAAAAAAAAAAGTGGTCAGAGAACAGGCATTTCCAAACCTGATGGATTTGAGCATGACAAAGTGAGCTGTTTAATAGCGTGAGCCTTTGCCTGGTCCTGTTGCTAAGCTGGGGCGCTCGGCAGTAGCGTTTCCTTTCCCAGCCATAGGTTCGGCCATGCCTACAGCTGCAGGACAAACCACCAGCCCCACCAGCCCTGTGCCGGGACCCCCAGCCATCATCACGGTGGGTCTCATCTCTACAGCCCAAGTGTGGGATGGACCTGACCCACCTCACTCACAGCAGGCACCACCGACAGCACGTATGAGATCCCTCTGGCTACCAACCCCCTTCAGTTTTCTCCATAGCTCAGAGCAATAAAAAAAATATTAAATCAATACGAATTGGAAAAGTTTTTCAACTCCAGTTCTGTTGCAGATCCTCCAGCAAGTTGATTTCCCTCTGGCTCTCTGCCTCCCTACATCCACGTGAGCATTCCCCACGTACAACGAACTAAAGCAAAATGTCACACAAAAAAATACCCGAACTCTATGGAGTTTAAATTCACAATGAATTAAGCGTTATCAATCAGACAAAACCGCTAGCTGAATCACTAACTCTCTAAAATGGTTTCAGAATCAAAGGGGCCTTGGTTCAATTTAACTTCATTCAGGAGATTCAAATAGGCTTTAGTCCCGGTCTAGTTAAATTCACACTTATATTCACCGGCATTCACTTCTCTGGGCATCTCCACAAAGATGCTTCCCTTCATCCAAATGGTGTCTTGCCCAGGAAATATAACCAGTGAGACCTCCCCACCGGCACCAGTTTCTCCTTTCTACAGGTTTGTAAGCAGAAGGTGCCGAGGGAAGCCTCAGTCCTTGGGGGCCATGAAGGGCTGCTGCCCAAGTCAGCACAAGGAAGATGCCCGTCAGGGAGGAGGAAGAATCAGTGGCCCCATTCCACCAGGGGCCTGGACCACCATGAGATGGCTCCTGCTGTGGGCAGGGGCTCCGGGCAGGTTCTGGAGCAGCCTCCAGCAGCTTCCACTGGGACACCATGAGGTGACAGGGACCAGAAACTGAGGAATTCACCAAAAAGAATCCCAGAATGATATGGGGTTGGAAGGGACCTCTGGAGATCATCTCCTCCAACCCCCTGCCAGAGCAAGGTCCACCCAGAGCAGGTCCCACAGGAACGTGTCCAGGCGGGTTTTGAATGTCTCCAGAGAAGGAGACTCCACCAC
>JAOXJK010000051.1:41032620-41043656 GCA_025774025.1 Xenus cinereus | reverse complement strand
TTGAATGTCTCCAGAGAAGGAGACTCCACCACCTCCCTGGGCAGCCTCTTCCAGGGCTCTGCCACCCTCAGAGGAAAGAAGTTCCTCCTCGTGTTTAGATAGAACTTCTTATGTCCAAGTTTGTAAATGTATGTTTATTGCCCACCTCATCATGTGGTGAAACACTCCATGTTCCTCCATGGGAATTTTTAATTTTATTTCTATTATATCCAGGAAAAAATATTTCTACTAAAATAGATTTTTCCTATTTTCATAAACAAATGTTTCAACCAGGTCTTCCTAGGCACCTTGGCATGCCATTCCCTGCTGGAATTCTTAGACCTAATTATTTAAATGCCTAAGCAACCATTTGGAAATCACTGCTCTGCAAGCACTGTTATTTTTCCTCTATTTTCTGGTACAAGGACGACCAGAAGGCATCATGGTGTGTGGTAAGCTGCAGCCACACCTGTGTTTAGATATTTGAATCCTACTGTCACAAAATAATATATTGGAAAAGGTTGCAAAATATATCCAAGGCAAGGCACTGTCCTACATCTGTGCTGCTCTTTGAGCCTCTGCAATCAATGCTTCTTAATACTCCTGCCCGTCTGCCCCCAGGCTTCACATTCTTATTCTGTTTTTTACTGAAACTGTTAATGAAAAAATAATATATGTTTACATTCCATAGTGTCACCTGGTGGTCCAGGACAGCAGATCACTCTCAATCAGACCCCACAGTTCTGCAGCACATCATTCCACACACGGAGGGTTTGGCTGGGAAGTATTTTGTCCCTGTGCTCTCAAGAGGTCATCTGAGTCTTCACAGTGGTTCCTTCTGGCTTCTGAGTCTGCCAACAGAAAAAAAAAAAAAAAAAAAGCAAGAAAAATACTTGGCTCATTGACATTTCAGTGAAAAAGAGTTGTGTAATCAAGGCTCACCTGGCTCTACTGCTTCCTACTAAATGAGTATCTGGTTTATTGCAACCTATTCATAAAGTTATCCATCATTCCTCACAAAATTTGGTAGGAATTCATGTGAAAAGCCATTACAATATTCACCTTTCATTATTCTCCTGTCTTTATGCCCATTCAACCCAGACACAGAAATAATAGTGTGTGACGCCAGTCCCAATGAACAAGCAATGTCGTGGGACGAGGTGGCCACTGCCACAGCCACCGCTGGTGGACACGTACCAGTGGGTCTGGGGGAAGGCAAGGACAAGAGGCAATGTCTCATGTATAGGCATAACCTGCTCTCTCTCAATTACACAGTTCCCAGGCAGCTAATAGCCAGTAACGACCCGCTGAGAGGAACTGGCGAGTGCTTACAGATGCTACACCAGCAGAATATGGATGGAGCAGGGAGCTGCCGGCCGGGCATGGGCTGAGGCTCCGGTGCAGGGGTTTGTCCCTGGCTGTTTTCATTCAGAAATGCTCCCCGCTCGTGTCACTCGTGAAAAACCCACTAACGTTAGAAATAAGTGGAGAAAATGCCATTTCCTCCCTCCTGGCACCAGCAGAGCAGGCAGTGCTGAATCCCACAGACCTGAGCCTGCACTGGAGGCAGAGCATCCTCCGAGCCGCCCGCCAGCAGTTTTATACCTGCTTGTTTGAGTATCATTTTTAAGCTTGTTTGAGCAGAGGCTCCTTTTTAGAGAGCAGTACTCCCTGGCCAGCTCCAGGGAGAAGAGAGACACTGACGTCTCTCTTCATACGTTTCGAGATACAAAAAGCAAGTTAAGTATAATGTGAAATTCCACTGGCAACGTGCATAATGTGGGCAAGAAGCAGGGGAGAATGGAGGGCACTTGAGAGCCAGGGTCACAGAAAGTGCTCCACGTGCAGCATTTCTCATGAGGAGATCAAATAGTGCTTTAGTAAGGACTTATAAATATTAATCCAGCACCCGTTTCAGTTACTGTCGCTGCAGGAGCAGTCGTGCTCGGTGTGCGTGGGGACACAGAGAGGGAGCAGCTCGTGACAAGCCTCCCTTGCTTACTTTCATGCTCTTTTGTAGGATTGCAGGGGGTTCTTTTTTAATTGGCACTCCAGGGTAAAAGCAAAGGTAATCTAATCACAGGCTGAAGAAGGTAAAGCTCCATCATTTCATAGATGCACAGCACATCCTCACAGAGAGGAGAAGGCGGGTTTGGTGGGTGCCAGAACCGAGACCTCAGGAAGGGATGCAGGTCTGAAGCACATACGCCTGTATCTAGAAGTGCCTTTGGCTGCTTGAATTATTCAGAATTGCCAGCACATTATCTTGCAGCAAGTTCCCTCCTACATAGAGGAAAATGCGGTAGATACTAAATTCTGTCCACTGTCAATATAGAATTTATTGCTGCCTTCGTACCCCCTGAGACACCGCTTTGTCACCGGTCAGAGGCTGCACACCGAGGCTACCCAGGTTAAAGCTCTTTACAAAAGCCACTCTCCTGTAATAGAGAAATTACTTTTTTGGGTAAAGGGCAATCCATTCGGTTCTGCCCACCTGAAAATTTACAGCGCTCGAAAGCCAGTGACTGTATTTCACCTGCTCCCGAAACCCTCCTGCCCCCAGGCTGTCCAGACTGAGTTCTGCCGCAGAGCGCCCGAGGAGCCGGGGCTGCCCGAGCTGCGCAGAGCAGGGTCCTGCCCCGGCCCCCCAGACCTGCTCCTCCATCACACCCCGGCTTCTCCCTCCCACCCAGCACAGTCCTGCGCGCCCTGACGGAGTGCCGATGCTGATACACAACGGTGACACAGCTCAGGAGCTTAAAATACGAGGGGAAGAAATAGAGAATCGCCACAAAGCACATACTGTCGAATAAGCTCAAAGTGCTTTTACAGCTGTTACTCACGTCGTGAGATACTGCTGTGCTACAGGGATAAACACATCCAACCCTAAAAATGCTACGCATTTGCTTTTTAAGTCACCTCCAAGTATTTCAGTGCAGAAAACTTAGCTGGTGTCATCGTACCGTACCCCATCCGAGCACCCGCACCCCCCGAGTGCCCTTGTACCCTCAGCCGCTGCGGCAGCCGGGAGGCACCGGCCTCTCGCAGGTGAGGAACGGAGCCTCACGGACGAGGCTTCCCAAGGCCACAGGAGGGGCTGAACAGGATGGAAACCTCCTCCAGCATCCCCCGGCTCCAGCAGAGACCCTGGCTTGCCAGACCCTGTTCCATCGTGAAGAGGCTGGAGCTTTGCACCGAGGCACCGGGGCGAGCGTTTCAGAAGAACCCACATCAGGGAGGGAGGAAAGAACACACAGTAGGAAAATGATTTCTGCATGATAAACTGACATTGATTGATATTCTATATAATCCCTGCTTTTTCTCTCTCCCCTTTACTCTATCCCCCCTTTTCGTGCATCAGGGTGAGTAAGAACACTCACTTCAGTTATGTCAGTGCTCCACTCTATTACATGGATGCCTTGGGACCGAAATCCAGATGTTCTCATTCTCATCTGCCCCTTTTTGTTTCTGCCTTCCTGTTTCAGCCAGATGGACCTCAGCTATTCCTTGAAGCTATATTCAGTTTCTGATATATTTTCCATGAGCAAAGGGGAAATTTCTTTTTCTTCTTCCATCAGCAATTTTCTACAGTAAATAAGAAAAGGAAATGGAAAACCTCGTAGGAAGTCCCAGGCTGCTGAGGCTTTTTAAATGGGCTCAGAGCTCAAGCACGAGGCAGATTAATCACAAAACAGACATGTTGAGCCGGTGCAGATGATGACATTTGAGGGCTGACTAAGGAAGAAGGATTAATTGAGTGAAGGGACCAGGAACAAGAGAAGCCTGAGCATGAACTAAAAGGTAGAGGAGAGTCAGGATGTGACGGCACTGAGACTACTCAGCAAAATTAAGGGCAGCCGTGGAAAATATTTCCTTTGGAGGAACGCTGTGATCTCATTCTAATGTGCTTGTGAGAAATCGTAGATGATTAATTGGATCATTTCCATATCCTGTTCCTAAGTGAGGTACTTAAAGGAAAGTGTGTTTCTGCTGCTGCCTGACCCACAAACACAGGGTGTCAGCCGCTCCAGAGAAGCTTCAAGATGAAAAAGGATGGAGCGATGAGCTGCATGTATTAAAGAGACGGGCAACACAGGTAATAGCCCCTGTGTCCCCTGAAATATATCCCATTCCTCCAGTTAACAGTTCAAAAATGTATCGCATGGAAATGTACCCCTCATTTAACAAAAATAAATAACTAGAGTCAAATAACAGGTTGTTGTCGACAGAAAGCAGCACTTGCCAAATATAATGATGCCTTTTCATGCAGTGTTAGTGCTCCAGAACGGTTAATCTTTGCTCAATGGTCCTTTTACCCTAAAAATACTTAAGATACATCGCAGAGCTTTCTCCACTGGGAAACCTACACGTAATACTACAGCCGTCAGAGCTGAGCTGCAAATCTCTTTGTCATTTCTCCCCTTTCATTTGCCTGCAAGTGCTGCAAGGTAGAGCCAAAAAAAGAAAAGGAGGAAGAGAAAAGCTTGTGCTGCCGGGGGTGCAGCCTCGCTCCTGGTGCTGCTCCGCTCGACAAACAGCTGGTTCCCTCTTAATGCTTCATTTCCTCCTGAATTCCAGCAGAGTATCGCCTCCTGTAACTTCAGTCCCAAATATCTAGTTTTGTTGGGGCTGGAAGCACCTAAAGGCTGGTTTCCACATTCCCTGTTTCTACGTAATTATATTACTCATGAATAAGCAAAAGGCAGAGCTTACTCCCATCTAAAAGCAGGCAGGTAAGCGAATGTTTCACATCGGGCACGGACACAAGCCGTCGGTGGGATTTTATCTGGCACTGGAAAATCTGGAGTGTGCTTAAATAGCTCCTGAATTGGGTACCGAGTACAAAGCCCAGCTGCCTTCTCATGGAGGTTTGTTGCTTCTCTGGGAGAGTCGGGGAGGGAACAGCTTCCCAGGGACAAGCGCCTGGAGATCTGAACTGAAAAGGTGTGGTTTCGACTCGTGTGTCGTTCTGAAAACCCACCCATCAATCCGTGGCTTCATTTCAGCTCCTCAGCATCGCTAACTTGTTCTGAAGCTGCCATTGATTTACTGCTCAATTTCTGAGCCAAGAGTTTTTCCCCAACATAAACGCTGCTTATTTGAAGTAGAAATTGAATCTGATGGGAAAACTTCTTTTAATTTGTAAAAAGAGAGAAGGTTAAAAGGGGCAGAGAAAAAACAGCCTCCTCAAACCTCCAGCTGATGGTTTTTGACGTAGCAATGGTACAATAGCAGTTTCTGTAGTGAGTGAACGAAAAAAACCAAAACCACGACACCTTTTCAACCCTTGCATCGCTGAGATGTGTTGAAAGGACCTCCCGAAGCCTTCCCAGCACAGAGCGTCGTGGTCTGGCTCAGGGGGTTCACAAGGCAAGTGCTGGCACACGAGGTCACACTCGCTCGGGGTCCGGTGGTGTGTTTGGTACCCGGGGTCTGCACATGATTTGAAACGCGCCGACTCTGGCCTTGGTGGCTACGTTACCTCTGGCAGCCTTAAGGTGCTTTACGAGCAGAGCAAACCTTCACACCGGCCCCCCTTCGCTCTCCCATACCTGAGCCGAGGCACCCGAGCCCTCACCTGCAAACACAATAGGGGAGAGGGGAAGGCTCCGTGTCCCCGTGTCCCGCTCCTGGCCACCTCCAGGGAGACAGAGCAGGCTGAAGACCTCCAGATCCGTGACCTCAGGTTATACTTTGACCCACCAGCCCAGTGCTCTGCGCCTTTCCCAGCGTTTCCGAACCAGGTTTCCCTCTCCTGCCATCCGTTGCTGCTGCTGCAGGGCTGTACGCTCCTGTTTTCCTGGAGGATGGAGCAGGCTTGGGGAGCAAATTCCACCCTGACCACGCCAATAGCACTGTTATCAAAATATAGTAACGAACCCGCTCCGAAATGAATTGATGTGGTTCTCATCCGAAGCGTGCAGAGACACCTTACTGTGTCATTTTCCACTAAATACACAGTGTTTCTCTTTGCTGAATTGATTTGCCATTTACCCGTGTCTGTACATTTGCATTCTTTGTTGTTGCGTTATGTTTGTAATGAATTTTCATTTGTACATTGTGGAGAAACCTTTCAGTCACCACGCAAACGCTGCTGCTCGTTTCCTCATCCAATAACTCAACAGCAGAGACTGTAATTTTCAAGCGTAAAGGAAAAATGATGGTTTTGAAGATTGTGTTCTGTGCAGAATAATTCAAAGTACGTCACATTTCCTCCACCGTGAGATCCTTGATCATTGGTTTCTTCTTTCTGCTAATAAGCTGTTACCAGTAACACTGAAATTTAGATTCCTGGGTTGAGTGCTACAGCCCCAGGAGGGGAGGTACCTTGAACCGCTTTCCCTTGGCGTTCCCCGCTGCCTGCGGTTCCCAGGGGAGAAGGACGTTGCCGTCGCACCCCCCGACCCCTCAGTGCCGGCTCTTTGGAGAGGAGACGGGTGGAGGAGGCGGGTGCAGGTCGGCGAGGGGTTTGGATGCCGCTGGGCGCGGAGGGGCGGCAGCAGCGGGGATGGAGCCGGCAGCCGGTGAGCAGCTCTGCCTCCTGCTGCGCTGCATATTGCCACGGCTCACTCTTCCCCAGCTAAAATTGCTGGTTTGGATCCCGTTAGCTTCCTGAGCTGGAGATAGGGCTAATTATGAATAACAGACTGTACTGTTCTTTTATCACAGGTTTTTGATTAGCATGAGACATTGTCTTTGGATATTCCCTGTGCCAAATTATCCTTTCAATTACTGAAGCCGACATCCCAAGTACTTACAACTGGTTGTTCTTGTTGAAGGGGAAGAGAAAGAAAAGGATAAAAAAAAAAAATTTAGCTCCTCTTCAGCCCCTGCCCAACACTGCTCCTGGCATCATTCAACTCGTCTCTACCTGCAGTAGGAAGCAATAAAGCTTACTAACCCCTGTTTTTTATCAAAACTTTTCACCTTTGAGGCCAAAGCAGGGCTCTGACCTTCAAAACACACAACTGAATGCTAAAGCAAGACACACTTTAAGTCAAACAACACGTAAATCTGTGGCAGCCCGTGCATCAGGGGGAGAGGGGGTTGCAAAGGGAAGAACAGGTTACAAAGGGGGTTTTGCAAAGCGCAGCCCACGAGCCCGTCCTGCTGCTGCCACGTCTGCGGGAAAACCCAGCAGGGACGTGGCTCCTGGGAGACCTGGAGCAGGGTCCGAGCAGCCAAAAGATGCTCTCACGCCCTGGTCCTTTGTCCTTTGGGCTCATCCCACCCCAAGCAGGCAGCTGCTCCTCTGCCCCACCACGGACCCATGTCTCTGCCCCACCACGGACCCATGACTGCGGGAACCCCCTCACCACGCGCCCCCATCACCCACACCCTGCTGCGAAAACAGTCTCGTGTCAGCCCTCACCGCTCCAGAGGGCTGAAAGTAGGTTAGATTAAATCTGGTGGACCAGATTTTGGTCACCTTAAAAACAACACCGCCCCCCTTCTTTTCCCTCGCAGCCCTCCCACACACACATCTGCCATGCTTAAACTGGGAAATTAAATCACTTTTCCACTCAGCTGGCAGGAGTCAGCCCATAACTCATGGGAACAACCGTGTTTTAAAACAAATTAACCCCTTCAGTGAAGCGGCTGAAGGCAGAGGCGGGAGGGCTGGAGAGTCCCCTCGGCACCACGGCTGGGTCTGTCCCTGCGTTGGGGCACAGCGGTGGGGAGGGAGGGCTCCCCAGGCCAGGGTGGAATGGGACAAACAGCAAAGTCAATGCGGAGCAGAGTGATTTCACAGGGACAACAGTGGGACAATGCGGGGAACAGCCACCGTGGCACTGTCACCTCCCCAGCCCCAGGCCAGGGATGCTCCATCAGAACTAGGAGGGAAAGAAACACATACTTTACCTCCGTGTCATTCTCAGTTTCCTTATTCCAAAAACCAACAAACCAAACAAAAATTCTCCTAAAGCTTACCATTTTGTAGTGTACTTTGTGGCAATAGATTAAAGGTCTTGTGGGGAACTACAAATATTAATTATTCTCAACATTAAGGGATGCTTTCTCTGTCATTCAGAAATATAAGGTTACAGTGCTGGCTGTAAGCGCCTTGGCTTTATCTGTAACTCACACATCCAGGTGTCCCCCGAAGCGCGCGGGCTGCCTGTCTCGTTGGAAATGGACCGTCCCCTCTCACACGCTCGATGAGCCTTTATCTTCCTGGAGATGCACCGAAACCCAAGCTCATGTGTCACTTCTCAGTTGGGCTGGCATTTGGGTGCATTTCCAGAAAGATAACACTCCCTTACCGAAATCAAAGTTATTCTATCTTATTTAATTAATTAAGCGATTTTGCTGACCTGCTCTTGGCGTTGTATTTCCACTTACCTCGTGCTTCATTAAACTTGCATGAAGGCATCCAGCCGGCAGGGCCTCGCGCTCAGGCTGCCAGGAACCAACCTGACAACAGATTGGAGATCACCATGTGAAATAATAAACAGCTTTTACCGGAGTTATGAAAATACCTGGGGCATGTCAGGCGGCACGATTAGTGGGGAAGCAGCTGGGGTCCTAATAGTGAGGGGGAGATGACGACAGACAGACAGACAGAAAGGGAGTTAGATGCGAGAGGAACAGGCTGGTGACAGCTCTGGGACTGGGTGGGAAGGGAAGGAATGGTGCGAGGAGAGAAGCAGGCGAGGAGAACTGCGGCACGACCACGGCAGCTTTTACTACGGCACTTTTTTTTTAGTCTCTGCACTGAATTGCAATCCAGGCAGCATAAAACATTTATAGAAGCACTGTGCCTCGTCTGTGTGACTACAATAAAACACGGCCTTTTGCAAGTGTCCCCGCACAAATTTGATTCCAGTTGCCAACACCCGACTGAAATTGTCCCCTGAATAAAATCATAGAGAGGAGCAGAGCCTGTGTCCCCCCCAGCCTGAGAAACAAGGACATCAAAGTGCTTCCTTCATTAACACGGGCATTTGTGTCTGGCAAACGTTCTGCTGTAGAGCTGGGCTTCACCTGGAACAGGGGTGTTGGAGTGATTTCTGACCCCTGGGTCACGCTTCGGGTGCCCCCCTGGGGATCAGGGAAATGGTGGGAAAAGGGGGCACCGGGCAGCACCCACTGCACCCTGTTCACCATCACTTCTGCAAAACACCCGTTTTATTATTGGGCAATATCAGCTCAGTAAGCGGGGACTAAAGGGAGGAAGGATAGCTTTGACAAGCTTCTTGCAACAATCTTTCTCACAACATTTTTTGGAAAAAATAAATTTTTCTGATTTGAAGTGACTTTACATTTTAGAAGCTGTTGCTCAATTCTGGTGCAAAGAAGTTCCAAGGACAAAGCCAGAAGAAATTGCAGTGTGATAACACCTAAATGCGATGCTCTGATGGGGAACTCGGATGGGTAATGCCGAATACTGTTTCGGGAAATTTTTTAGAATTTAAATTTTTCAACCCAAGTGAGTGAGAAAAGAGTTGACATCTCAGAAACGTCCTGCCCATCTCTCCCACCCACACCCCAGCGTTGCTTCCAGGAATCTCTAGAGGTTTATTTTTAGCCACCCATTTTCACATGAGATTCAAGTCCAAGGCATCCGAGCTCGCTCTCCCTTTAACAAAACCTGCTCCGTATTCAGCGCTGAACCGGGGGGCACGGAACAGCCGGCGCTTACACCCGTCTCCGCAAAGCTTTCCAGCAGAAGGTGCCTTGCCCGGGGTCAGCCTGGCTGTGGTTCCAGACGCTTAAACCAGGTACCGCTCCCTCAAAGGCACCGAGCGGTAAAAGCAGCTTAAGGAGCCGGGGTACGGCAATCCCGGCTGGCAGCCTGGTTCACGTGAAGTAGAAGGACACCCCAAAACCCAATGATCAATCAGTGAAACGTTACCACCACTAACAGAAATGCCAGGGTGCAGACCAGAAGGAATAGTACTAGGAACGCAGAATGACAAATGAGTCCAACCCTGTGGCTGTTGAACCCGGGGGATTAAATTCCCACCGGTGGCAATGTGAGCAGGACCGTGTCTCCAGAGAAGTGTCTCAAGTTGGTCATCCATGGATGTGCACCTGGAGAACCTGCCACGTGCCTCAAATACCTGTAAAGATTTGAAGGACAAAAACAAAATTGAGAAAAATACACAAATACCGATATGTGCCTGAGGTGGTGCCCCATGCACGGTACCTTGCACACATCTCCCAGTGTTTGGCCAGAGATTTGATCTTCTCCTTTGATCTAAACACAGCCAGGAGCACCCTCAGGGAACCTCTTGCTGCATCAGCCGACTTGGGTTGTTTACTCGGAGCACGTAAGAGTTAACAGTGTTTCTGTTCATTTAGCATTAATCATGGCACACAGCACGCTTCATGTGGCACCGCCTTCCCCTGCATAGCATACTTCATACTCATAATATTCCTAAGTTCTCACAAATCGGTAAGATTCCAACTCTGTTGTTCACACGTGGAGATATCAGCAAACATCAGAGTACTTGCGAGACCAATTGGGACACTGTGATTTTCAAGAAGGGAACCAATGTTTAAGGCTACACCTGGAAAAAGTGGGTTTTTTGCAAAGGAAAAGTTCCCCATAATTGTAGCACCAGGTCCAGGCAGATCTCCACCTTTGCCACAACAGTTGAACCCAAGCATTTTGTGAGCTGCTGCTGCCACCGGTGTGCAAGGACACACTCTCCACATCGATGAGAAATGCCACACTTGTGAGGTGCATTTGTCTGCTTTCCTCCTCGTGTGCCCTTGAAACCCACAGTGATGTGGGTTGACCCTGGCTGGGCACCAGGTACCACCCGAAGCCCCTCTCTCGTTCCCTCCTCAGCTGGACGGGGAGAGAAAACAAAACCAATGTTTCTCAACTTGGGTTGAGATAAGGACGGGGAGATCACTCAGCAATTTCTGTCACGGGCAATACAGACTTGACTTGGCGAAAATTAATTTAGTTTATTACCAATCCATTCAGAGGAGGGTAATGAGAAATTAAATACTAAATCTTAAAACACCTGCCCCCACCCCTCCCTTCTTCCCAGGCTCAACTCCACTCCCCCTTTCTCTCCCTCCTCCCCTCAAGCACTGCAGGG
>JAOXJK010000051.1:41010001-41028382 GCA_025774025.1 Xenus cinereus | reverse complement strand
TTGCCCAGAGAAGCTGTGGCTGCCCCATCCCTGGAGGGGTTCAAGGCCAGGTTGGAGGGGGCTTGGAGCAACCTGGGATGGTGGGAGGTGTCCCTGCCCAGGGCAGGGGGTGGCACTGGATTATCTTTAACGTCCCTTCCAACCCAAACCATTCTATGATTTTATGATCTCCACAGAGAGCCTGCAAACCTTCTGGTATGTGGGGAGCCTGGCCGGCCATCGAGTTGCACAGATGGACTCAGGGCTGGTCTCATCCTGCCTAGGACATCCAAGTGAGAACTGCAGCCATCGCCTGATCCCTCTGTAGTCAGAGACGCAGGCACCCCTAACGGTAGTATGGTCCATGACTCCTCAGTTCAGCACCTGGACATCACTGATCAGTGAGTGCATACCCAGCTTAACTTCAGACAAGTGGGGTTTTTTTAAAAAGTCTTGACCAGGTTCCATGTTACAGCAATATTTGACAGCTGTTATCCCCCTCCACATCCACCTCTGCCTGGCTGCACCGTGGCTCAGCCTCCCCCTGCACTGACAAGGAGGGTCCTGGCACCTCCTCCTCCAGCTCAATATGTGGGGTAGGACCTTGGCTTGTGCTGCTGAACAGTGCCCTTAACGTGGGAAAATGCCCACTTCACTAAATGCGCAAGACTACTTGCATTTTCCCAAAAAAACTCCAAAATAACTTATTTTGAACACTTTGGGGACTCCACTTACTAACTCATAGAAATTAAAGATAGTTACTGTGCTGAAATGGATCCCTTTTCTTCTTTTGCTTTCAAATAACCTGTGTGAACAAGCATTGGGCATGTATATTCTACACTCTGCTTCTTAAGCCTCTGGATCCCCAAACTGGTGACTGCTTCATTAAACGTGTATTTTATGCATCCCGTCAGCTCAGGCAAACTGTATAATTCAGGGAACCAGCCAGGGAGTGCAGGTGGCATTTTGATCGATGGTGTGTGCATCTGTAAATCTGAATCTGAAAAAATAAAGATACTCCTCTGCATGTTTGGAGGTGGGTTGTTGGTTTTTTTTTTCTCTCCTGCTCCTTTCTTCCTGGAACACTTTTATCTCACTCCAGTAATTGCCAGGAAAAGCTCACAAACAGTAAATTACATGAGTAACCCTTATCAGGTACGTTACCCTCACAGCTCTCCATTTCCATATGGGTCACACCTTGGAAGATGAGCACTGCTGTCTCAGCCACAGGGAGTCACGGCTGGCCTCGTCCCACAGGCTTTGGCGCACAGGAGACACGCCTGGAAAAGGATTCCCGGAGAGGGGATTGTGTTTTATTTATTATGGTTTTATTACTGTCCTAAGCCATGCATGCATGATCTTCTGCTATAAAAGGCAAATACACACAATACTTTTTGAATTTGTCTAGCTCCACCCTGTTTGGAACAGAACTGCCACATAAAGTATGTCAAAGCCCATTAGGTTAGCTTATGATCTTAAATAGTCTCACATAAGGAACTTTGGAGTGAGGCTGAGAACCTCCAGAGCATACAGATCAATTGTGCAGCAAAATGCCAAAGTCCTGCCTTGGCCTGGATCGTCTGCAACAGCGACAGAGCTGCTGAAGCTCCGCTTTCTCTAGAAGGCACAGGAACCTTTAGCAAGGCAATATAAACCCGCTGTTATTTGTATGATTTATAGTTTTCCACTCACCTACACGGCATGAACAGCATCAACACCTGGCAGAAGCTCCTGTAAACGCTGATAAAGTCGTCTTGGGCAATTTTCTCTGGGCAACTGATTTGATTAATTTTCTGGAGAGCTCTGTCCTGCCAGTTGGCCTGGCTGGGGAAATGTTAAGAAATTTGTTTGCTTGGTTATCTCTTCCCAGGGGCCTCGTTGGGATTACGACTCATTGGAGTTTTTAGGCTAATTTGTTTCTTAATATCCATGTGTGAAAAGTGAAAAGCTGCGTTAAACTTAATGTGGGAAAAGGGGGAGGAGGGTCACTGCTTTGCTGTCGTGAAGCTATATTGAACATTTTCATGACTTTTCCTCGGAAGAGGACGTCTCTCTTGGCTGGTGCCAGCAGCTCCCCGCTTCTCAGCAGGTGGCCCCAGTTAATCAAGTCACCAACAAGAAACGTGCAAATCCCTAAGCTCAGCCCCGCACGCACCATCGCTGGTCGGCTTCCACTGATCCAAGTTTTCCTACATTGCACTAGATTTTAACAATTCTTGCTGACCTTAAAGGCCATACATAATGCCTACACGCTGCTTTGCGAGCTCCACAGTGAAAATGAACAGGATGCAGAAGATGATACGTAAGCACTGGGTACACGCACGAGCACGAGCGTTCTCTCTGCCCCGTGCTATCCCAGCTCCCCCTCACCCACCGATACTCCCTTCCAGTACCGGTACCTGGTAACATCCTTCTTTGGTTCTGCTGTATTCTCGAGCATTTGTTTTTCAGTGAAAATCGGGTTTTTTTCCTAGATGTGTGAAAAGATAATAAAAACATTTTAGAAATGCATAACCAGAGCAGAAGCTTTGATTCTTAATGCTGCTGTGAAAATTTAAATGTTCACTGAATTGGGTCGTTTGAGCCCTAGAGGAGAAGATTCAGCGCAGGCGGCGCAGAGTGCTGACCTCACAGCGCCTGACTGCCAGAGCCAAAAGAAAGGCTTTTGTCAGAATCCTACTCCACAGAAAGGAGAAGGGGCTTTAGAAACGCCAGTCAGCAACAGAAATTCAGAAAGTCTTCCGAGAGTGTTGGTCACAACATCCCTGTGTGTTTGTAAAAGGCATGTACCACAAAGCCCCTGTCGCTAGAAACAGGGTTGGGATGAGGTCTGCACAGGGGCTCCTCTTAGACTGCTCCAGGCTGAGCAGAACCTGGCTGTGCCCAATTAATTACAGCCCCTGATTGGTACAGAGTCATCCAGAAATGAAAATCAACCGCAGCAGAGATTTCTCCTGAAGATTTTGAGACAGGCCCTGGTTTTGGCTGGGGCTCAGGAGCACAGGTTTCACGTGTGTCAGAATAAGGTCAATAAGTGAGGCACAGGAAAGGCACCGACTGCAAAATCATTCCCTTCAACACGAAATCTCAAGATGCATTTGCCAGCCCGCCAGGTGACTGCCAGCCAGAACAACTGCTGCCAGGTTAAGATGGCAATAGCTTTGCCATCTGTTTGCTTGAAAATCATTTCCCTCACTAAGGATAATGCTGCCCCAGCCCAGATGTGCAGCAGATGTGCTGAAATGGCTTTGAAGGGGCCAGCGTGTCCTCCTGATGCCCACCCGCCCTGCAGCACTCACCCAGCCCTGGGCCGGACCAGGGGACACACAGAGGGTTGAGGATGGTCCCCATGGGTCTGAGCCACCTGCAGAACTGGCCAAACTGGTCCTTGACTAATTTAACCCTGAAGGCAGCGCGCAGATCAGGCGCTGCGTTCCCAGAGCAGAAGCGATGCTGATGGGCTCCCGGTCCTTCCTTGCAGTGCTCAGAGAGGACCCTGTCCTCACACGGGAGGTTTCGGGGCTGCGTTCAGCCCTCCCCGCGGGGCGAGCGTGGGGCAGATGGAGGGAGGCGTGGGCGAGCGGTGCTGGGCGCCCGGGGGCACCGCGCCAGCCTGGGAACGGGGCTGCAACCTGCTGCCAGCCCGGAAAAATCCCTCCTCTGCAACCTCCTTTGCAAGAGGAGAATAATAAGGATCTTGATTCAAGTGTTTATGTGTTTAATACGTTTTTTTTTCTCATTAGTATAGATGGTGGTTGGATGTGTCTGGTAAGGAGAAGTGTTTTGGTCTTGTGTGGTTACGAGACCCCCCAGTGGGTACGGTTTTGCTGATACGGAAATAGCAGGAATTCTTCGAAGAACTGTTGAAGTGACTGGTGGAAAATCAGCCTGTTTCTAGCAGTCTGTAAATGTATAAATAAGCATGAGCAGTGCAATATTTTTTTTTTTTTGAAGCAATATGAATAGGACATTTTCCTGGCCAGAAGCAAGAAAAATTTCTTTGGATGCCATATACTGAAAATGTGTTGTATATTAAATTACATTTAACATTTATTCTCTCTCCTGCTGTCAGCGGAGCAGAGCAGCATTAGATAGTCATCTTGATTTTATGCATTTCCTTAGTCACATTTGTAAAAGATCTTACCCAATGCTCAACCCTTCATTAAAAAAAAAAGCAGTCTAGAACACTCAGGTAGATATCAAATAAAAGAGATTAGCTGAAGTGATCAATTGAAACTAAGTATAAAATGAAAAGCTATTTTTCTTCTACGCACCATTCAGTTTCCTGCTAAACTGTATGTGACTCCTTCACTTCAGACACTCTTTCTGCTGGAGCTGTAAGAGGTTCTGCAAGGTTAGGGGATGGTTTACCTTGACAGCAGATGGGAAGGAGTCCAAACTCCCCAAAGAGTAACCTTGCCCTTATCCCTTCTGTCCACAGGATATTTCTGGACTGCGTCTCAGTAACGTCTGCCCGAACCTGTTTCCAGGCTTCTGGAGAAATTCCAGGAGGGCAGAGAGCTCCTGGGGGGGACACTGTCGGGGCTGCTGTGGTCCCGGGCACCGGCAGCTCTAGCAAGAAAATGGTTAATCAAAAATCACATCCTGTGCTTCACAGCAGTTTTGCTTGATGAAAAGACTTGACCCAAATAATACTGAAAACTAACCAAAACCCATTAAGTTTTATAATTCTTGTGAGGTATAAAACCGCCCCCAGTTTATAAAAGAATACAGCTTTTGGCAAAATAAACAACAACAAAAATGATTGCCAAAACCTTTTTGGTAGGATAACCACCTTTTTAACTGAGTTTAGTGCAGTTTTTCCAAATGCCTTAAGCTTAAGAACGTATCTGCATGTTGCCCGTGAGGAAGTGTTTTTGTGCTGAATTAACTGACCATTCGGTTATCCCTTGCACTTCCCAGTTACGCTCTGGACCCTGACGTCAGCCACCAGCCGCGATTACGAGATGGTTAAACCTTGTGACAAAGAAGGCCCAGAGGAAACAAAAACATTACACATGTAAACAGCAGAGAGTCACTAACCCTCTCTAATTTATCTGCTCCAGGAAAATGCAGCACGGGCTGCAAAGCAAGATAATGCTCCCTGCGCCAGAGCAGATAGTGCCGGGTGGCAGCTTGTCCTTTTCCAAGAGAAACAAGGATGAACAAAAATCCAACACGTGAGCTGTTTGACAGACGCTAGTAAAATTGTCTTGATCTGAAAGAAGGTGGTGCTTCTCCAGCTTTCCCCGGTGGCATTTTGGATGCTCGTGATTCTTTTCTCCTTCTGAGGAATTCCGTGCTTTGCCAACTGCGACTCATCCTCCTCGCGTGGCGGCTGCTGCAGCACCTGCTCTTTGCATTGGGATTCTTGGCACCAGGGAAGAGACGCTGCCTATTGTCACTTGTCCCTGCTTCCTTCTGTTGTCACACTGTGCTTATTACAAAAGAGATTTAAATTTTACATTCTGTAACCGAAATACAGGAACTGTGCGGTAAATGCCGATTGACCAGTAACTGTGTCACCTGCAAATCTTGATCTCTGTGTATCATCAGCATCAGATCTTCAGCTTCCAGCAGGGACAGCTTTCTGCTCCTCAGCCTGGGCACTGCGCTCTGAGAAGGAAAGAGTGAACAAGAAATACACAAGCTGACATATGATATAGTGCAGTTTAAGGGTATGAAACTACCCTGCCAGACACAGCAGACACTCTACACCACCTTCGTTTGCAAAAACCCAAAATGGGTTTCTGAAGTTTGGTGGCAGGAGCTGACTGATGCCGATGGAGACCCAGGTGATGACCAGCCACCAAGCAGTGGTGTTTCACAGCACGGAGACACCCGTTGCTTGGGTCAATGATCCCATCTCCCATAGCCAGACCTCCCCAGACCAGCCTCTTCCAAATAAGCAGGTGAAATTAGACTTTCAAGATCACTTTGTGTTCTGCAGGACTCGGGCAAGTGCACAGCCTGGGACCCTGCCCTGCCTCCACCCAACTCCCCTCCTTCAGTTCCCTGATAAAAGCGCAGTGAATTTAAGGTTCTCCAGATTTAACTCGCTCACGTTCCCAGGGGCTGGCAGGAGAGAACAGAAATAAAGAAATCAATCACTCGGTGAGAGAGAGGCCTGAAGCGGTGCCAGAACTAATATTCCCAAATTCTGGGAAGGGTGTACTTCAATATTTATTAGAAAGGCACATTTTTGTCAGATGTTTACAAGCCTGTTTTTCCCAGCACTGCCTTCAGAAGGCTCACACACCTTCCCCGAGGCACAGAGGACGTTCCTTTGCAAAGCTCTCTCTGAGCGTCGCAGAGGATTGTCGTCCCCGTTTCTACACTGAGAACGTCCTCTGTGTCCCGGGGGGGCAGCGGTGACCCTGGCCCACGGTGCTGCTCAGCCCATTTAAACCTTTAAAAATTATTTTGCCAGGAAAAACCCAGGAAAAACCTCTGGGTTTTTCCCCCTCCCTCTTCGCAGCTGACTACATTTCCATACCGTTGGACCGTACTCGGTAACCTACGAATAATTGAGGGCAACAGGTAACAGCTTGTTACCGTGGGAATGCGGGTTCCCCCAGCAGCTCCGATGATAATTCAGGAACGTTTCAAACAGTGTGTGGGGTTAAGCCATTTCGTGTTGAAATGAACAGGTCGCCCTTCAGAAAACAGGACCGAAGGTACAACATTGCTTCTCTCCCCTTTGCTCCTCTGCCAGACACTTATTTAAATTGCTCACAACAGCATTAAAATAACTTAAATTACTCTATTTTTTATTTAATCTAATATCTTCAATGTCCAGTTGAATTTTTAATCATCTGAATTACTGAAACAGGCAGCTCAAACTCATACAAAAATAATTTTTCCCATCCAATGTTAGCTTTGAGGCTATCTTTAGTCTTAATTAAAATCTATACATCAAAACTACCATTTTCCCCACTAAAAGCAACATCAATGTAAATAAAATAAGTAGAAGCCCCTACCTTTCCAGCACCATATTGAACGGATTGATTCACATAAGGCAACTTAAGAATAATTCAACACCCCTCAGAAGGGGAACAACCATTGAATAAACCCCTCTGAAGGCAGAGGGGAAGCGCAGCAGCGGCTGCTGGGACGGGGCAGTGCCCACCATGGCCAGGGGCTGGAACGGTGCGATGGTCCTCCCCGTGCCCCATCCCACTCCCCACACCCCGTCCCGCTCCCATCCGCCGACTCCAGCCTCATCCCGCGGGACGGGTGTGCGTGGGGTGTCCCAATGCCAACACAAGAGGACAGACACTGTGTCCCAGCGTGGGGCCGAGAGCACGGCCGGCCCTGCGTGGAGTAGCCACGGTCCTCAGCCACAGCCTCAGCACAGCAGCAGAAACAGCTATGAAACCACAGCGAGATAACCTTTCCTTGAACCAAAAATACCCATCAGAAATCCAGCCTGAACAAAAAACACGTCTTCTAACACACCATGAAGAGGAAAGACGGTCCGAGAGGAAAGCCTGGGGACTGCAGGGCACTGGGGAGCACTGGGAAGAACTGGGTATTAGTTCCCACTTATCTCGGGTGCTCAGTCACTGTTTTTCAGCCTGACCTCCAGATAGAAGCAAAGTAATTTGACAAATAGAAGCACACACTGCTTTGTTTACAGCTGACCAGAATAAACTCTGTTGTTACCTTTTGGCTCAGAAAAATAGCCAGAATAAATTCTTGGATCAAGAGGAAATAGCTGAAACAGCTTTTAAGCGTTTCATTCCCTGCTACTTTGTTTTAAGTAAAGAAAACCACGTGGCCACATGACAAGACAAAGGGACAATGGGTACAAGTTGTCCCAGGAGAAGTTTCATCTCAACATAAGAATTTTTTTTTACTGTGAGAACAATCAGTCACGGGAAAATCTCCCCGGGGACACCATGAAGGTTTTCAAGACTGGACAAGGCGCGGGATCATCTCATCTAGGCTCCTTTCCCATGAGAGGCTGGACTTGACAGTCTCTGGAGGTCCCTTCCAACCTGGGCTGTTCTCTCTGATTCTAAAACCAAATCCCTAACTTTGTGTTTTTTCAGGAAAATATAAAAAAGGAGAGAGAGAGGCTGAATCAATAGCTAAATAAGAAACAGGTCAGATCATTATTTTTAATATTCTACTCATTGACAAAAGGTATCAACTTTCATTAGTGTTCTATAATATGTATTTAGAGAGCAGATGATATTTTACAGAGTACGGGAAGAAAAAGAACAATTCCACCCATGACAGAAAATCTATTTTTGTTTGCCATCATTTTTTAGTGGAAGGAGGATTCACATCAAAAAAGTGAGGCATCAAGAGGCTGATCTCATTTCTGAGCTCACAGTTTGTGTACTTATGGAAGAGTTCTACAAAATTTAATGGCAAATAATAGATTTTTGCAGATTTATTAATTAACTTTATAGAATTTAATCAAAAGTTACTTTTTTTTTTGCTACAGAATTCACAACTAGATAAAGATGAGGATTTTATGCTGGACGTTAGAGATTTTTGAAAAACATCTGGAAAATACTGTTATATTTCTTTTGAATTTCATAAGTTTTATTCTCAGTAAACTATGTGGCACTGATCATGAAACACCTACAGAAGCAGGACTATTTAGGCAATATTATCCTGATGCTTTAGTTTTGCTCATGCTACACCAGAAGTCTACCCAAGCTGCATAGGCAGCCATGTATTTCTACCTGTAGGCAACTACTACTGTCCAGTCTGGGAGTCTGACAGAGCGATATCTTCAGGTAAGGCTTTTAGAAAGAATTTGGGGTTTAAAAAGAGGACTTGACCCACATTTTCAAATTAATTTGGAAATAAAGTTTTGAGAAACTCTACAATACTGGCAGTGTCTGAATTTTTATAATCACTGATCATTAACTCTTCCCTTATATGTTTTAGATAAAGGTGGCTTTGACAATTTGCTCTGGCAAAGCTTTTTAAAGCTCATTTTTTTAAAGCAGAGCACAGCCTCGGCACTCAACATGCCTACCATGTTGGACATCGCACTCTCAGTGGAAGCCCCAGCCCACGGAGCCTGGCCACGGGGATGGACCACGTCGGCTCCTTCCCCCAAAGCTCCCCTGAGGAGGAGGAACATCATCCTCCGTCCTGGGCCACCACGCTGCAGCAGCGCTGGAGAGACGAACTCCAGCAGAAGACACAACCCCTGGCATCCAGCTCGGGTCCATTAAACAGCCAGGTGTGCCCAAGCCCCGGCTCCTTCAATCTATTCCATTAGGCATTAAATGGAGTCACCAAAGAAAATCGTTAAGGCCGTTTTGCTGTCACATCTCCTCCAAACGACTAAAGGATTTACTGCAGCCCTCTCCTCTCTGTGGAGGATGGACCCACCTCACAGCACGATGCACAGAACCCCCTGCGCTCACCCGCTGGAATCAAAATTCAAGCTGAATTTCTCATTTCCCACGGGAAATCTGAAATCAGTGCTTTTCGTTACAAATTGATTTCTAAGTACCATCTTCCAAATAGGTATTTTAGTTTAAAAACTGGAAAAAAGAAAGCTTAAATACAAATGCTAGCCCCCAAATGAAATAAAACATTTTCTCCAACATATTGTAAGATTTTCTTTCATTCCTGACACTGAAACCCACCGTATATCAAAACAGCTTTGGAAACGCTGACTTGGAAGAAACATTTTCATTCTGAATCGAGTCACTGTACACCTAATATTCAGAATATTAAATTAATACAGTGACTGTCATTGCTACAATGGTCTTATTTACTTGGTAGAAGAGAGCAAACATTAAGAAACAAAGAATTAATGGAGTGAAATCTAAGCATAGAGCAGGCAGGCTCTTACACGAGCATAGGTGCAATTGTCCAAACTATTATGGTTTTGCCAGCTGTTCTTTTCTCGTGTGGAGAGAAGGAATAAAGCAAATCAATTCAGTTTGTATTTGATTTGATTGTTCAGATCTAGATAATTTACGCTGTTATATATAGCCTTCTATTTATTGGTTAAACATCCGTGTGTGTGTGAGCTGGCACACTCACATGTGTTGGAGATATATATATATACACACACTGACATATGGGAACACACAGCAAGCGAAATGGGAATCAGTTTAAGATGGAAGCCATGAAATTCCTGCACATCAAACAGAAAGCAATTAATAAAAAGAGAGGCAAGAAACAAGTCAGTGTTTAAAATTAATGTCCTGAATGGACACAAAAAGGAAGAGCCTATTGAAACCAAACTAATTCACATTTTTTTTGTCAGCTGTGCCAGGTCTTTGGCCATCAGTGAATCCATTTTAAAAAACATTTCTATAATTTATTTTTATACACACTAAACCCACTAAGTGCTATAGTTTCACCTTCAGTGAAAACTCTCCATAAACAATAGAAAAGAGAAACTTCCCTTAAAGAAGTCTGGTCCCGGGGTCAGACCCAGATGACCGTGAGGTGCCAGATGTTTGCAGGAGCTGCTCTTTCTGTAAGAGCTCACATCAGCAGAGGAATTTTAGGGGCATATTCTGGCAACTGGATGAAACACTATTAATGCTTCATTGCGTAAAACACAATTTTGAAGGATACATGCCTAGGTCCATGTGGATATGCACCGTGTAAAACTGAAAGGTATTTCTAAATTGAGCAATGTTTTGCTACATTTTTTTTCCCTCCACAGAAAAAATATGTTAAACTGGTCCGTAACAGTAATTAAATCCTATTTCTTCCATTTCTTTTCCAAAAGATATGTTTTACAAATGAAGCTTGACTTCGCTTTAAATAATCTCTTAATAGATTTCAGAGGATATTTAATAATTTTCTTCTATCCTGAAGTGACTCAGTGATGGAAAATACATGTTAAACAAAAAATAGAACAATTGATTTATCTGCTCTTGCACTCTCTTTGCTTTCATTTGCACGTAAGCTGTTTGGCTAAATGGTGGGATGGGGAGGACGTGAACACTGGTTTCTCCTTGTTCTGCTGATGTAATGACAATGGGAGGATTATTTCTTAATTTTCAGTGTGGTAAGTGGGTAATTATTGTCCAATTAGACTTGCTATTAACCTCTCTGTATCTCATTTTGCCATCCATAAAATGAGAATAACAGCACTTACCACTCTCACTGGGATATTGTGGAGATTTATTAGTTAATATACGTACAGCACAATGAAAATGAAAAGCACTGTGTGTTGGCTAGAGCATAATTATTATTAATGAGTCGTTGTTAGCACTGTTTGCGTGGTTATAGCTTTGAAAACTTTGTGTGGGATTTGATGCCTGACAACAGGGTAAGGGCTTGTCTTGAGAACCTTGGATCTTAAGCTTGAGAAGTCAGATGGAGAATCTAGGGAAATTACAAATTCAGTTTTAGTTGTTGCAGATATGAATGTACCTTTTTCTTAAGTATAAAAAACCCCAATGAATTAGCAAACAAAACAAATCTCCTAAAAGAAATATCAATTAACTGGAAAAAAAACTTCTAAGAGGGAAGGTCTGGAGGGGTGACCTCGCTGGCAATGGTGGGACCGGAGCTCGTCACTCCCTGGCAGACACGTGTCCTGCTGCCGCTGAACGAACAGGAGCGAAGGGCAGAGCGGGGAGGGGACACGTTCAAGGATCAATCACATCTTGTCCGTGACATTTCGGTTCTTTAGAAGAACCCTCAGGTGGGGATAATTTAATTAAAGTCTACACTAACTGACGCGTGGGAACACACCAGTAATGAGTGTATTTTATCCAGTGAGGAACAAATACATTTTCAGAAACGCTCTTTCTTCAGTTCACTCCTCATTTAAACACTTGGATGGTTTCCAGTAGCTCCCTGTTGCTCCTTCTCCCATCTGTCCCAGTGAGAAATACAAAACATTGTTCTGCTGGTGTACGTATGTGTGCACACATGCACATATACAGTCATATGTAAGCCCAAAATGACATTCAACCCTCGGCCACACCGTCTGACACCTCTCAGGCCTTTGAAAGCAGCAGTGGGTCCCTCAGAGCCGGGCAGATGTTGAACCGAAGCCAATGTCAGGTATCAAGGTAGAACAGCAGGAGAGGAGACGCCTCATCCCAACATCAAGATCTACTGTTATTGATAAAATCCCTGGGCTTTGTCCCAAAACTGCAGCCACTAATTCAAAGTTTGGTGGCTTGTTCCTTCCCGCATACAGTGAAAGGACAGAATTTCAACCAGCCACACAAACACCCAAACGGTATTTTCTCTTTGAATAAAAGTAGAAAGAACGACTATTACCTGGGGCACTCGTCAGCTCTGCCCAGCCCAAAGAGGAGAATCGATCCGACTCGACGTCCGCAGTCTCTGCAGAAAGAACGTGGTGACTGAAACGCTCTTGTGATTGTCCCACCAAATCGCTTCTAACAAGAAGATCCATGGAACCAGAGCTGAAGCGCAACTACTTCTGCAACACAGGAGATTAATATGGTGACACATGTAGGTGTAACAATAACGTGTTAATGAGTTATTGATTTTTTTAATTAAACTTTACTGGTATCATATTTTCAATCTAAATGAATACCTCATTAAAGTAATTAATAGCACGGTGATAATGAGAACTGTCTGAAATCACAATTAATCAGTGGTGGACAGTCCTCCTGTAACGCGCTGCCGCAGAGCAGGAGCCTGGGCGGTGGTGCTGTACCTGTCCCCGACGATGCTGCAGTGATGGTCCGGAGCTCAGCAGTAGCAACCCATCGCTGGGGGAAAAACCATCTCTAATGGTACCAAGGACCCATTGGCCGGGGGCTGCTCTGCTTTCAAAGCCCATCCCACCACCAGAGACCGGCCGGAGACCCAGCCCAGGGGGATGCCGTGTGTGCTGCACCCCCATCTCCCCCGTCCCCCCTTCCCCTTCCAGCTCAGAAGGAGAAATCACAGTTCACACAGCACTGAAACCCAGGAGCCTGATTCTTTCCCCCCACTGATCGCTCATGTTGGAGGAGCATCCTCTCTGAACCAACGCACAGCTACCCCTTTCCCTCCTACGCACACCAAAACCAGCCTCAACTTGTGTCATTTGAAAATGGCATATTAATTTACAGGAGTTCTAGCTTTGCAAATAATTGCTTAGGACAGAAAAAACAGACCGGCAAACACATTTGAAAGCCTGGTATTTTTAAGCACAGCATTAAAAAAAAAACCTAAGTCAAACTCAATTGTTACACATGGTATGAATAATAATAAATAAGAAAAAAAAATATGACTGCGATCATAATAACAGAACATCTCCTGAAACTCAGGAGACATTTTCTTGACTGAAATAGAATGTTCAAGTAATATTTTTTTTTTTAATATTTTAAAAAGAAAAAAAAAGCATCAAATTTTCTCTGAAGAAGGAAGTCTATTGAAGCTACATCATTGGGTTGGGAATAGTCCACAGATGTGGCTGTTGATGCTCATCAAGTTCTAGCCCTTTCACAGCTTCCGCATATTTTAATTCTAAAACCTCACCAGCTATTTTTAGTCTGAACAGATCTTTGCAGTCACATCTGTCTGTAGCAAACACATAATGTCAGACTCACCCACAGTTATGACTTTCTGCGGCTTTTTCCAAGACTTGTTCTGACCTTTTTACCCTGGAAGAGCAGAACAATAAGAAATTCTGAATTCTTCTGCTGTGAAGCAAGGAAACGCCCCAGCTGAAGACGAGAGCCAGGCAGCAGGACTCTTTCCCAGCTCAGCTGTCTCCTTAATGAAGACATCTCAGTTCTCTTCCCTCGCTGTGTGGTGGTACCTGACGCCTTGCAGAATCCTTTTAATTGCACTAATGTGACACCCATGATGGCAGCCCCCCAGGAGACAGGGTAGGGACAAGCAGATGACTTCAGGGGCGGAAGAGAGAAAAACCTAAATGACTATTAAAGGTTCCTCTAAAACTCAGCTTAGAAGCTCTTTTATTTAAACAAGTTGCCACTGCTAATAATGTTATGTCCTTCTTGGGGAAAAACAAAACTGTTGTCCTATTTTTAAAAAAGTGCTTCCTTTAGGGCTAATTAAGCTGACAAATAACGCTTCCAAAGATTGAGCAGTTTAACTGATCACGATGCAGCAATGCTGGGGGCCCTGGAGAGGACCAATTGCTGCTGTGCACAGCTGGGAAAATTACCCTGCCCCCTCTGCATCAGGACATTGAACAAGAGAAAAATAATACCTCATTAATCTTCCTAATGAACCTCTTCTAAACAAGATAATTCACAATTTTACGGTACACATGGGGTTGCCGTGGAGATTTGCTAAGCTGCCTACCAATCTGTGAATCAAAGAGTAGGAAATGGAGCCATTGGAGAGCGGTACGCTCACCCCAAACCTCCCCAGGGCCGTCCCCTCCTTTGAGTACCAGGAACACAGCCTCACGGCCAGGGGTGGGACAGATGTGCCTCCAGAGGGGCAGGTTTGGTTCCCATCATTGATGGAAAGACGATTCAAAGCATCACAAATGGGAGAAATGATGTGTTTTGGGTCAGGAGCTGGGGTACCAGTGCCGTCATCTCCAGGAAAGTCTTTTTACTCCTCCGGTGAGAGTGGGGTTCAGAGGCCACGCACAACGACCCTTGGCCACCTCTGGAAATGAGAACAGGAGAGACCGAAACAACCCCATCCATGTGTGTCTGCACTTTCTACACAAAAGGGAGATGGTGCCTTAAATCCAACCTAGGCATAAAAGGCAGGCTGGGTTTAAAGCTCAAAATTAATTACTCTAGACACAGTGCTGTTAATCTACACCATCACAATAATCTTCTTACATTCACAGTAAAGATTGAGGTCCCGACCCTTAACAATATTTGTATGTTTAATACTTGCTCAATAGGATTTATAATTATCTTTGAAGATTTGGGTTTAAGTGTGTTGTAGTCCCTAATAGGAAGATGCTTCACCACGATACAGAAATACACTGACTTCTTAAACCTTCTAGGGGTTTTCGGTGAAGACCCAAATCTACAGTGTTTCAGAGTCAATCTGGTACTTCTGTTTTTTGTTACTGAGCTTTAAAAGAATTCTGATTAAAAAAACTCAGTAGTGATCACCAGAACAGCAAACCCTCAAGCATCCACGGATTTTGAATTTCTACATAAATAACATTATTCACGCAAGCATCCTTAAGAAGGCATCAGACAACATCTGTATGGGAATTTCCTTCCTAGAAGAAATACGGCCTGCACTGTTGAAACCTCCAAAGAGTGTGAACAGAACATTTTTCAGCAGGACCACTAGATGCTGTAAGAGTGACCATGATTAGGTATATATTAAAACTTTAAAGTGCCAGTTCCCATGATGTGGGCTGGGCAATGCTCCATCATCTGCAGCTTTGGGAGAACCTTATTCCTATTCCACAGGCAACAGCACTGAGCAAACACAGATGGTGTTACAGCAGATCATGAGACTCTCATGGATTTCTCATGGTCCATTGCGCCCTTAAATCACAGACATTTACATTTGCATGTTGAGCTTTCTGACAGTCGAGGGGGTCTCATGGGAATACATAAGGATAAAGCAACATCAAGTTATGTTTCTCTTTTCTTTTTCCATAATGAAAATAGAGCCATTATCAGATCAATGTGACATTAAATAAACAATGTTATTGCAAATATCCACCAATTTCCATAATGCTTCAATGATGCATTTCCATAATTTCATACACTCCTCTCTTTCCTTTTTATTTAACATTGCTTCTTTCAGGCAATAGCTCAGAGCCCAAGATCATTTGTACGTGCTGGAGACATCAGTGAACACGGAGAGGAGGTGAAAAAAACCCACCTTCAAGTTTCCTGTGATCCAGCGGCTTTATCTTTAAATCCAAAATTGAGGCAGCTTTGCTGAACTCATCTACCAGCTGCTTGTCTGCATGAGCCAAAGCACTGACCATTTCTGTAATTTAGTGTAGCCTGTGAATTATTTCATTCTGTGCGTTTCCAATTTACTTCCAATTTATGTATGCACTCAGCAGAACTATCAGAGCTTGGGGAAAACTCCATATGGCAGCCAGAGCCCTTTATCTAAGGAAGCTTACGGGGCTGCTCCTGCTCACCTCGCACCAGGCTCGTGCGTGTCCAGTCTCTGTCCAACCCTGCCTGGGAGAGCAAGGGAATATTACACTCTTCCCACGAGGTCTTGGGCAATATCTGGATAATTCTGCCTTTAGTAGCGACCACTGAAATATTTGACAACCATTTGACAGGAGCCTACATCACCACTGACACGTTATCAGAGCTCCTCAGACTTCAGATAGCACGTCTTATGAAATGTCCTAAACAGCAGCCAAGATGTTTGTTCCACATAGGAATCCCATAACCACAAACTCCCTCCACACTCTTATTTAAAGGGCTAAGACAATGAATTAACCTGCCACCTCTTCTGCCCCTGAACACAGTATTGACAGCACGGGCTCAGAGAAGCATTTAGTCATGTGTTGAAGTTGAATCCTGCTTCTTGTTCAAACTCTTTTGCTTCTTTAAAATTGATTTCCAGCATGAGAAGTGTCCAAAGAGATAAAGTTTTTACTCTTTTCTGTGATGCTATGTTCCTTGGACACGGAGCACTCCAGAGACTGATGTCGGTGGGAAATTCAGCTTTGGGTCGGCATTTGTTTTCCAGCCCCTAAATGGCACCACCAGTCCCTGATGTCCAGACAGTCCCTACCACCGATGAATTCAGCCAATATTTCTTTGTTTCAACATTGTCACTCCCCTCCTGGCTCTTCCCTAACATAATCTTGTTATCTTTGGGACCTGCATGGTTTTTTAATTTTCGTTATTATTTATATAGCACAATGCACCCAAGCAAATTTAATCATGTTGTTTACATGAGCTAACCTGATAGACTAATGGAGAAATTACGTATTTTGTTCCCACTGTTGGCACAAACGCAATTTCTTTTCTCACTCTCATTAACACAGTCAGTGCTCATAAAAGTCTGATGGTGCTGGAGATGGAAGTGTTTTCTCCAAAGAACAGGTAAACCATAAACAACAACAAAAGTTCCTCCCACCATAATCCCTCAATAAATGTGTTTCATACAATCCCATCATGGAATGATTAGGTAAAGCAGTCAAAGAATCCGTCCCAGATTAATGATATTTCATGAGGAGCTACTGGAGAGCTCAGACAAAACAGAAAGACAGAAGAGACATTACTGAAAGCAGATTGAAAAAACTTTGGAAAAAAAAAAATATGAAACCAAATCCTCCTGCAAAAAAAAAAAAGAATAAAGAAAAGATTAGTAAAAAGAGATGATGGCCAGAACGGGGGTATGAGATGCATGAGCACAAAAGAGCTATCTGGAGGATAGCTTACAAAAAAACCTAAAAATTTAAACAAAATATAAACCTAAATCCCACATTTGGCAGGAAGAGGAAGGAAAAAAGAGCAAAACCTAAAGTCATTCTTGCTGACTTCCAAAGCTATAGGAAAGGTCTCTTGCTGCTTGAACAGATGGGTCTGAAATTGTTCTCTGTCAGCAGAAACATCACAGACTGTATTTGCCTGGAAGGGACAAACCCTGGTTGAGAGATGTGGGAGGAAGAAGTGCCACCAAGGTCCTTAATCTGAGCGTGGCTCTGAGCAGGGGGACTCCAGCTGATGCGCCTCGTGCAGAGACACTTTCTCTCTCCTTTCCCTTTTCTAGCCAATGCTTGTACGATTTCCCAGGTACTTCTGCTGATGCACAGATTCAAAGAACACCGGAGCCAAAAATTAAGCAGAACTACAAAAACCCTTCCTCTATTATTACAGCTCATTTGTTGAAGACTTCTTACAACTTTCCATTTAAAAGGTCTATTCAGTCATCAGAAACGGAGGAGGGGGTCTTTACCACTCGTGGGTCAGCACTGACCTTCAGACCAGCCCTGGTCACTCCAGTGGCTGGCAGCCAGGGACACTCACTGCCCAGTGGTGGCTACCACCCAAACATCTCCTGCAGCAAAAAATGGCTCCGTCCCTCAAGATTTGTGCCTGTATGCTGTATACCATGGGCTTGAGGACACCCTTGATAAACACTTCAGCTTCTGTATATTTACATTTTCCTTGGAAATCTTTCAAATTGAGACACTTCAATCAATCCTCTGGTGGACCATCAAGAGAAGGTTTTGCCTAGCTTGTAAAACTGAGTACAGAAATGGAACTTTTCCAAAATTGCCCATGCAGAAAATCTCATTAGTGCGCAGATTTCCAAAAGTACAAGATACCTACCTAGATTCATCCCTTTATTATCTCTACAGCAATAGAATAATTGAGCAGTTCTCCTGGTTCCCTGAAAGAGGAGAAATACATGGCTACACTGACACAAATAAATAAAGGAAAGATGTGAAATAAAGTGAAATAAAGATGACTAAAAAGCTGGTGAGGGGTCTGGAGCACAAGCCCTATGAGGAGAGGCTGAGGGAGCTGGGGTTGTTCAGTCTGGGGAAGA
>JAOXJK010000051.1:40979100-40998717 GCA_025774025.1 Xenus cinereus | reverse complement strand
GGTTCAAGGGCAGGTTGGAGGGGGCTTGGAGCAACCTGGTGTGGTGGGAGGTGTCCCTGCCCAGGGCAGGGGGGTGGAACTCAATGGTCCTTAAGGTCCCTTCCAACTCTAACCATTCTATGATTCTATGTTCCTTAGAGGAGACTTCAGGGTTACAGAAAGATGCCTGAATAAAGAAGAGAGCCTGAGGTGATCTTTCCTGCTCAATAAACAAGAAACAACATGTTTGATTCTCAAGTCCTCTTTTCCTTTTGTCTTTTTTATATATATACACACATACATATATATGACACAGAAGAAAAATTTCCTTGAAAAATACTGTGTAGTTTGAAGTGGAAATGTTCTCATGAGCCCTGGACCAGGCCAGTTTGATGCCCGAATGCTTTGATGTGTGTTTGGATCAGTTTAAAGCCAGTTCTACCCACTTCTCTTTCTTTTGCTTTCTTTATACACGCCTGCCCGTCAAACACTTTTGAAGAAGAGGAGAAGAACTGCCTGATCATGGAAGACACCAGCATCAGAAATTAACATTTAGATGCCGATTACTATTACAGGATTTACCATGAAGAGCTACCCAAGTGATGGGATCATTCACCTGTGTTGATTGCGAGAGAGAAGGAACCGCGCAGAGCTTGGAGTGTGGAAGGGCGCAAGGCTGCTCATTTTGAACTGTTGTACCAGAACCAAGACACGGTGCTAGCGAGGGAGGTACCCGAGGGCTGAGGGGTAGCACTTGCTGCTCATGTACCCTGCCGTGCTCCTGCCTTGTGCTAATGAACTGATCTGCAGAGACAAGGGAAAGGGAGAAGCTATGAGCTAGAACAGTTTAACGTGGCACCTGGCTCTACGATGTGACCTAACTCTATGTAAAATTCATCTTTAAAAAAAAAAAAGAAGATCATTTTGTCAGTTCTTCTGCTGTTAATACCATCAGTTCAGGCACTCACACAGCAGGGAAGCCCTCCTCTCCCTGCTCTCAAACAGCATGGAAAAAATCTGCAAAAGGCAGATTTTACTTTTTACCCAAAGTAAAACAAGCCCCTACCTCCATGGAAGACAAATCTCAAAGGCAAGCCCTTCCCGTGTATGCAAAGTCCCTGTAATTGTTCCATATGATCCACAGTCGAATGAATTTACAAGTGACTGACATGTTACCTCTGTGATTTGAAATGAAAACCCATAAATTGTGTGCTAAGTACTAATTTTAGAGGTAAAATATCACTTCAACCACCAATGATTTAAAAGAAAAAGGAGAGAATACAACACAGAAAATGGCTAAACACACTCCTTGCATCAAAAGGCTGTTCAGAATGTATTATGCACGTTGGGACTGAGCCGATGCCCATGGAAATCAGTGAATGTAACTGCCCACAGCTCTCTGCGGTCCTTGTCATACAAAACCAAAGCTGATTAACATCTATCTTAGCAAGATTTCTTAACTTTACAGAGGCGCCTGATTGATAAAACACCAAATTCGCTTCTTATTTCAAAAATTCCTTTGAAAGAAAGTTTACAGAGAACAAAAGAATTGTATTTTAACACTCATTTCAAACCCCACCAGCTTCAATATGCTCTTTGTCAGCCCTAGAAAGGCAGAAATAAAGATTTTTGGTATTGGGCTGAAGCAGTTAAAAAACTCCTGGTTGGTGGGAGCCACAGTAGTCAGGGGCTGCACCCACACTGTCTCGGGGTGAGGGATGCTGAACCCCAGACTCCCACCCGCTGCTGCTCCATGAGATGTTTCATTTCATTCTCGTCAGGCGCTACAGGCTTCCCGAGCTACAGCTAATTATACAAGATTTATCTGTACGAAAACATGAGGATTAGGCAGGCAGGAAAGCAGCTAAAATTTATTTGGAGGCTTTGTTTAATAAAAAGGTATAAAAAACAGGATTTGTACAGAAACAAATCATTTCTGAAACATGTATCAAAAGGCAGGTGGGGGGATGGAATTAGCATTCAGGTTTTTTTCTTTTCTCCCATCCTTTCATGCTGCTGCCAGGGGAAAAAAAGAAAAGGGCTATGAACTTGTGATACGGCAAGGAGCTGATACTCCCGGTGGACAGGAGACTGCTGCTCCTCCCCAGTGCTCCTGAGAGCTGCATATTCCTCACAGAGCTAAAATTAATTCTTTTACCAGTCTGTACTGTACACCAGATGTTTAGTTCACAAGGAGGTCAGTCGCCACAGAGACAGATCAAAACCCCGTAATTCAAACCTCAAGATGATAAAAAAACCCCAACCCTACAGAAGCAAATGCTAAATTTTCAGCCAATATCAAAGCTCTCCCCGTTGTGCCAGGAGCAGGATCCGTGCAAGGTGGGATGGAGTCACACACAGAGGACACCACACGGAGACGGGCAGGTCCCCACAGCCCCCACTGCACGAGCAGACAAACTCAGCCCTGACACCCTGGGCAGGGACGGACCCAGAACCTCTGGCATTTCAGCAAACCTCCCCGAAAGGCTCCTGTGCTTTTACAGCCACCAGCACCTGCGCGAGCAGCTCTTTCACTCATGGTGGGCAACACCATCACTCTCCCATTCACTGCGGTGAGAGATGAGAACATCACTAGATCTCTGGTGGGTTGGTTGCTTTTGGTTTGGGTTTTTGTTTCGTTTGGTTTTGGGAGGGCGGTTTCCAGGCCTTGGGTGAGATATTTCTATTAGAAACACTTCCAAAACATAGCTTTTAATCCAAAACTTTTGATATATTCCCCTTAAGTTTGCCAAAGAGAGCCTTTAGTCTTATTTCTTTAAAATAAAATCTCTTCCCAATCTCTCCCTGTATTACCCACTCCCGCAGTTTCTTAGTAACATTAATTAGTCATTGGACATCGATCCTAATCCGTGATACACGTGAAGAGAACCCGGCAGCACTTCACGGCTTGTGTTTATAACTCATTTGCATAAGAGAGCTCTCTAATAAATCAGCCTTACAAAAGGTGCATTTTGCAGGTTAAGCACGTACGGCAGAACTTAATTCATCAGCAGCTTTCCCATCTCGGCATTTACCTTCCACCACCCTTTGGAGTGATGCCGTGTCTCCAGCCCACTGAGGAGCGCGGGTCTCCCCCCGACAGCGAGCCCGGGAGCAGCCTTTCCCCAGCGCTCGCTCAACACCTCGGGCACCTCCTTCTCAAAGAGCAGCTCTGCCACAGGACAGCACATGAGGAATAAAACGGAGGAATAACGGAACAAATGCTATTAAAAATTTCCATGGTTACTCCTCCTGTCTTCATTTAATATTTTGATGAAAATGCAAAAAAACTGCAAATAGCCATACTGGCAACAGAACAGTTTGATACTGATTTCATAGGCAGCTGTTTTCTTAAAAGTATATCTATGGCATTATGGTTATCTTACAAATCCATTTGTGGAAGGAAGTCCTAATATTTCTTCCCCATTTAGACTGCAGGCTCCAAGATACGAGGGCTCTCTGAGGTTTTATTCTGTATGGTGCTTATAGCGGGAACAAAATATAAATGAATGAAAAAAGAGATGGTAAAAACAACTTTCATACAGATAACCTTAAAAATGATGGTAAGAATAACTTTTTGTCCTGCAGGACAGAAAACCTCAGGTGGCGTTTTGAGATTTCAAGTCTCTGATATTCCTTTAAGAATTTTTCTTTAAAAAGTGCTCCTGAAGGCGAATTGAAAAAAGCATTGTCAAATGCCCAAATTAATTCGAATTTTTCAAAAGCCGGGTTTCACATCCCAAGCAGCTCCAGTAGAGCCCTCTCTGCTTGGCCTTTAACGACACAGCCCTTACCCAATTACATGATCAAATAATGTCCTTGCTGTTAGATTTTCACCCGTGCCACAGGCTGTTGAAGAGATTCTAGCAAAAAAGGTTGTTTTCCATGTTTGGTCTTTCCATTTTTGCTGCCAAGGTGGAAACATTGGTAGTAGAGAAGGTGAGAGGAAGGTGGAAGCAGCAGCGAACGCTCCCTAGAGAGCGGTGATCATCGCGCTCTGCGCCGGCAGCGCGTTCAACGGGAAAACAAGGGAAGAAGAGAGAATTCTCTAACAGATGGTGGGAGACAGAGACAGGAGCCAGCGCGGCTCTCTCTGCCACACAGGGCGGTGATCAGCACCACCACGGGGCAACCAAGAGTCTACCGAGGGGTCAGAGAAACTTAAGAGGTACAGAAGAAGGTCCAAATACCACGCTGGAGGCGGTGCTGGGGAGGTTTTACATGTGCTGCTCAGCGCAGAGGCGTGAGCACGGGGAGGATGTCCCACTGCCTGCAGATGTCACCAGCACAGGGACAGCAGAGGCGGGCGAGGGCTCTCCCAGCCCGGGCATCTTCTGACAGGACGCAGCAAGGCTCAGAGCATGGCTTCGTAGCTCGAGCGAACCCGGGGAGATGATGATTTTGGGCCAGAAAATGTGTGTTGTAAATAATGAAATACAAAGCCAGAAAAGAACAGCTCGAGCTGAGGCTCAGTGACGCAATGAAGATGGGAGCAGCTACAGCTGCACAGTTGGAATGTTAAAATGTTCGGTGCTGTGCTGGCATTTCACAGCTCCTGGTAAAAATAGCACCGCTGGTGTGGTTACCAGGGATGGCAAAACCCTGGGAGAAAGTTCCAGCGCTGAACAGGTATTAAAAATAAACCACCCCGCTGGGAGTATGGATTGAAAAGCCACAGGGAGAGGAATGAGGTTTGCATGTGTGAGAAGAGTGACAAAGTGCTGTGAAAAGCCCCAGCAAGCGGCTCCGGAGCAGCACGTTCTGCGCTGGCTTCACCAGGAAAGCAACAACAGCTGTGCAACGGATCCAGCCGTGCAAGGGATCCAGCCGTGCAACGGAGTACCCTGGTCCCTGCAGCATGAATTTATGCTCCACAGCTTGCTCTGGCACATCTACTGAGGGTATCAGATTATTCAACACGGGTCCCTGGCTCCGGGTTAAAGGATCGGAGACCCAATGCCCACTTTTGAAGGCTCACCTACCGGGAACACACAACCTGAACTTTCCATCCTGACCCTGTCAGAACACCTCAGCCCTGAAACAAGTGCTGCTCACAACACAGCAGATGGGCAAGGGACAAGGACCTAGAGGAGACCCCAAGCTATGCAGTTCTGTAGATACACACACTTCTGACCAGAAAGGTACAGAGTACTAAAGCAACTCAACCCTTCCTTAGCGTCTGTGTAACAGCAGCCAATGTCACAAGGGTCAAGTCCTTTATATCAAAAAATGTAGAAGTTACTGCAAATCTATTAACTGGCACGTAGAGTTGAAAGATAGCTCAAAAGACAGAAAATCATCCTGCTGAAATGAAAAATAAGGCCTGAATGCCCTAAGTGTATGTTACTCTTGACTTTGGCATCAACAGAAGGAAAATAAATCAAGGTGGAAACACGATATTTTATGAGACTCTTTACAGAGAGGTACATCAAGGTCTTGAAGTATGCAAAGGGTCCTGCTGAATTAGAGTCATCACAGGAATTATGGTGAGTCCAATTCACTTTCAGAGATCCTATCAAGAGCACCGTTAACCTGCTGCTCACAGCTTGAGCCCCAAAATCTCCTGAAAGCCTGTAACACACTATTGACTGCAGCCTCTTCTCTCACTCTAAGAATGTACCTTTTTACATTGGTGCCATTTTTTAACACAAATGTATTCTGAAAGCAACCAGGCAGCTACCTCGGGATTGAAATCATCACCTTCCCTAAGCGGGTAAAAAGGAAAGCAGAGCTACAGACACGCACAGGCAGCAGCTCCCACAGACATTGGTGGTTCTGGAAAGAGAGAAGACCAAAGAGAAGATCAACAGAGCACTCACGTGCTATTTTCAGTGCAAGTTACTGATAGACCACCTGAAGTTTGGACACTGTTGAGGGTGGAGCTCAAAGTACAAAAATAGGAGCAAAAAGTATACCCATGAACTTATCATAGAATAAATATGCTGAAGCAAAAGTTCTCCAGAAACACAGAGGAACAGCTGAGCCTTGTGGAGTTGTGACCACGTTTTGTGAGGCTGATGACATCACGTTACTAAATCTCACACAGGACACATGTAAGCAAATCATTTCCAACGTAAGGGATGGCAAACTTCACATGAAGAGTTAAAGTGATCAACAGCGATGTATTTGCCATTGCCTACCTGCTCAAACATCCCCCCGTAGCTGGATCCTTCTGGAGAGCAGCTCTGGGTTGAGGACCAGAAGACAGGGGTGAGGTCCCGTCCTCAGCTATGGGAGCAAGACTCTTCCCAGTTCTGAGTTCAGGTACAGAAGTCCCCATCCACAGTCTCTCTCTGGTGCTTGGGAACACAAAACATTCTATAAGGGGCTTCTTTCCAAACCAGCGTGAGTCATTCCTGCTGCAACTCACACTCGGTACTTCTTTTGACCTACCACAAGCATATTCCAGAGCTATTGTCGCTGCAGCGGGATTCAATTAGCCCTCTCCCCCCCACACCCTAATTCTCTCCTTCGCTAATTCTCCAGCCTGGAACAGCAGATGCCTTCCTATCAAAACTTTCAGCGCAGAGTGCTGACATTTGGAGATAAACAGAAAAGCACTAGACAGGCGGCTAATTCTCATCTCAGCCTGCTCAGAATTTCGATTACAATTTGCTTTTAAGATGTCTATCCACAGCACTAGTACAGAGATATGTCAGACTTGCCATCCTGCTAATAAAAAGACAACATCGCACTTTGCATGTCAAACGCAGGTGGAGGAAGGTGCAGAAATCTCACAGCACATGTAAAATCCTATTAACCGCACCACCGTCTCAAGACCCAATTTGAAGGCTGCAGCAAAAGCTCATTCTCCAAACTGATTACGGCATTATAGAACACACTTATCCCTCCGGGTCTGAAGATTTTGTTTGTTCAAGCTCCCTGATCCCCAGATGCCAGAATTCACTAAATTTTGCGGCAGGGGCAATAATTAGCCAGGCAGGAGCCAGCAGCACGGGTGCCCCGGTGGCACGGCCGCCTTCCCTCGCCCCACGCTCACATCCCGAGCACCACGCCACCTAATCGCCCTTATGCTTATGAGCACCAGCATTTAAACCCATCATCATTTCCGGCCCAGAGACATCCCCCAGGGTCAGCAAAAGGGAGTATCTACAGAAAATAACACTACGGTGCGCTGCTTGCTGCTGAGGTTCGGATCACGCCAGGGGTGGAGAAGAAGGCTGGCTGGCTCACAACTGTGTCTTCGGTAGCAGAGGAGTGCGACTCCAGTCTGTGCTCAAGCCAAAGCCTCTCCCAAACTTAGAGAGCTCATTAGGCTAATGAGTCTGAGATCTTAACACATCCCCCATCCACATCAACTTGGAGCTCTCGGATGCAGGACAAACTTTGGAGTGGTGCCTGTGGGACAGGGATGGTCAGCATCTCCCACCAGACGCTTCTGGTAGAGCGTTGGTAAAGCGTGCTCCACAATGGCAAAGGAAAGCAAAAAACAGTGAGTAGCACTGGGCAGATTTTCTAATAATTTCTGTGCAAGATGTCACACAAACCTCATCTTCGCAAGAACTTACTGCAAACAAGGAACAAAAGACCAGGAGAGGTAATTAGTGTACACAGCATTGCTGCTAGAGTGATTGGGAGCCAACAGAAAGCTTAAATTAATTGAAAATCTACTTCCTCACAGGTGCCTTTTTGTTTTAAAGGATGTACTGAAGCCATTGTAAGATTATTCTTACCCTCAATAAAAGCTGTTTGCAAACCGGACCGTGTGCCCAGCTGCAATATTCCCATCCACGTGAAACTCCCTGCTATGGAAACAACCAACTGGCCAAGGTGTCCTGCCTGTAACAGGGAAAAGCCCCCAGGACATTCCTGACAGACCTCTTGTGGCTGAAAATCCATGTTTCTGAAGGACAACCCATGTGCTCATGGACCTATGAGCATGGATCTATGGACATCAGGTCAGGGTGTACAACAGGTAATTGCAAAAGATGTGCGGATTTAGGGCTCTTAGGGACAAGGTGTCCCCCCGTGCCTTGCCTCAGAGCAGCACTCTGAAGACTCCCTGCTCCACTAACAACCTGCCCGAGACACCGCACAAACACCAAGCAATAAAGGCTTATTTGCCAATCGGTGCTACCTCTTTGGTTGCTGGAATTATAAAGCGCTTTGTTGTCATACAAACAGCTCTCACCCTGCTCTCTGCAGAGGTGCCAGGGTTATCCCAGCCTAAGAATAACCCATTTTATTAAAAACCCTTGTCAAAACAACTCCAGCCTCTCCCTGTGCCAGAGAAGGCGCCTTGGAAGCAAAAGCCACCCAGATTTATAAATACCCTGGATTTAGCAATAATCCTGACTTCCTCTCTGGTTCAGCAAAATATTTGCACCCAATCTACAGGACAGATTTTCTGATCACGTTGCATGTGCAGAATACATCTTGTGCTGATTCTATTGGGTAAACCATGAAGTCAGGCCCATCAGAATTTATGGGCGTTGTGGGTATTCTCCCCCCACAGCTTAATAGATTTCCACCAGAGCATTCTTGTCATTTCTCCGGGGCCATAAAACATACCTCTACCCTTCACACTGGTGTTTTATAGTGAACACTGTATATCAGATCAGTAGAAATTGATATTTTAGTCCAACTTGGCAATTTTCAATGAATCACCACACTCCGATGAATATCACGATACCGTTTTGGCATGGGACTTTTATGCTTTAATGTTGGAGTATACAACAGCTATCTGCATGTTCCTGACACTCTATTCAGCTCAACAGCTCCCCATACGCGGTTGCAGTCTCTGAGCTCGTACTGGGCAAAAAAATTCAAGGGAACATTCCTCAATAGCAGTCATCACAATATTTACTGCACCAGTAGCAGGGCACTGCATGAAGAATAAAATACCAGTGCACCCAACTTGTGCACCAGCCTTTACCCAGGGCTCCAGACCAGCCGGGCCAGGGAAGAGGATGAAGATTCAAGCAGAACGTAAGAGTTACAGAAACAGCCACATGAAGGGTTTTGCACATCTTCATCTTAAAGCACAAGCAGTTTGGGGGAGGCCACAGATTTCACCTCCAACACACCCTATGGGATTTCTCCCAGATAAGCCCTTTTCCAACCCTCAAATACTGTGGGACTTCTCCGCAACTTTCTTTTCCAATTCTTTCAGTAGTAAAACTTTAGCACGACCCCTTCGCACACCCTCTGAGCGCTCTCATTTAAGCGCCTTACAAAGCTTTAATTATCAGGCTACTTATGTTAAAGCCAAATTCACCCCTATCTAAGCACAATTTTGAAATACACTGAGAGGAAACAATGCTGTTAATTAAGGTGGGACCCTGACAAATGGAAGAACGCATTTACCTACAAGGCAGCAATTAGGACACTCTCCTTGCACTTTCCCAATACAATTTGTGAAACAGACATGAGTTTTGCTGCCGATTACAGACTTCTTCATAAATAAACACGGTTCAGAGATTTCCAGGTGCCAGTTTCATGCATCGCCACTTCCCAGTGCTCAGCTGAGCATCACTGATCCGCTGCCCGAGGTGGTGCCCGCTCCCGTCACAAGCCCTCCCCCTGGAGCTGGTGCCAGCTGTGTCCCTGGCACACTTGGCCTTGTTTGTCCGCACACACCTGGGAAAGGGGAAAACCTCTGTACTGGGCTCTTGTACCCAGCAGCTTCTGTACCTATTTGCAGAAAATTTTCCCTTTGTAGTGTACTTTCATGCCCCATGAGTTCAGGCTGGATTTTCAGAACCAGAGACTCACAATCCAGATTTCCAAGGAGACCCGAGCCCCTTGCTCGGCCGCTGCCACCGAGGACACTTTGCTTTTTTTGCCTGTGTCTGCAGCCGGTGGGTGGAGAAGTGTGTTGTGCTAGGAAAGAGTACCTGCTGGCCTTACTTTTGATCCAGGACTTTGAGCAACCGGTGAATCTCAGGTTTTGGGTGGTTTTGACGTACTCCCCAGTGCAAACTTCCCAGGTTATCAACCTCAGAATTATGAGGGAACCGAACAGGAAGTTAATGGCTGACAGCGGTGCCCAGATGTTGGCCTTAGCTACATAAATGCCTTTCCAGGTATCGCCACTCATCAGCGTACTCAGCTTTAGTTTGCACATTTCCTTTTCTCAAAGGTAGCTTAGACCTTTAAGACCCTCATTCCCACCGATGCCGGTTGAACCTGGGCTCCTCAGAGACCGTGGCTCCTCAAACACCGCTATGGCTGAGCTGCTCCTCTACCCTTTAAAAGACAGATCCAAAGCCAGCCAGGAGGAGAGGGCATCAAAGGTGAGGAAAGGAAATTGGAGTTTGGTGCCTGGAGAGGTGACCCAGCCAGAGACAAACATCCAGACACATTTCTCTATTCCAACAGCTCTAAACATTTAAAGAAAAAAAAATTCATCCGTGTCTTATAATTTATGCTGCTACTTCTAGCTAAATCTATTTTAAAATGATGTTCTCTTCTTGGCACTCGTACCCCTCACACACCAGTAGCTGATTATCACAGCCACTCTTAGTCCCTGTTTATCCAATCGAAACATTTTGTTCTTTTAATCTTTCCTTCTAAGTTCTTCAAGCTCCTTAATCATTTTTGTTGTACGTCCCTGGCTTCGTTGCAGTACGCAGCTTGCTGGCATTTTGGTACTCTTGATAATAACACTTGTAAGTTAATAGAGTCATGCCAAGAATGAGTCTGCCCAAATTTACAGGAGTGTTTTTAAGAGGCCAGAAACCTATAATCCCTCTTCAAACGACACTGGTGAGACTGTACCAAGGTTTTCACATTCTGTTCTCCATATCTAAATACTAAAACTTGTAAGGAAATTAATGACTCTATCTCCACAGAATTAAAAGATGGGTCCCACACTTCCTGCCAGGATGGCACGGTACGGACTCGAGCCAGGCTGGCTTTTCTCCATCACCCTCCCCCTGCCCCGAGGGTCTGTGGAGCTGCTGTTCCCCAGTCACGGCCTCGGAGAAACTGCACCTTGAGAGATCCCACGCGAGGAAACCTTCTTCCCCCCTGGGCAAAGACCTCATGCTTGCTTATTTTCTACACACAAGGTATAACACTTGAATAAAGAGACTCTCATTTTATATACTTTCAACTTCTTAACCTTTCTGGTGATCCCTTTGTAAAATTATTTTACCTCCACGTGATTTCCGAAGCCATTCAACAACTTTGTGCTCCAGGCAGGGAGAGGAACCCTAAAGGGAAGGCAGCCGAATGCCATCTGAAGCACCCACACGCTGCTGACTCAAAAAAACCCAACAACAAACAAACAAAAAACCCCACTAGGTAAACTTGGAAGAAAAAAAAAAATTCTTAGCTGTCCTGGCTGGAAACACAATTGTACCTCACGGTCCCCATTTAGATCCCAGGAAGGATGTGCTGTCAGGGGCAGCACAGGGAATCTCACAAGCAGAAAACAGGCTGCTCGGGGCTGCCCATTTCTTCTGGCTGTCAGGGTTTTTCAGTTTTGTTTTATAGTTTCCTGTAGCTCTATAAAATACTTTGACACACTGCTGCAGACCTCTGGCTGGCTTTCCATTCCGTTTTTTTCTGACTAAGTGAGATGCCACTTTGAAAGGCACTGAGGCATCACTGCTAAATTGCACCCACCATTGGTGCAGACAAGCGTGTCGTGAATTTACTCCTCTTTGCCCGTTCCCCATTTAATTCAGCTCGGACTCGGGAAAACGCTGCCGACAGCCCCGTGCTGGGCTGGACCAACAAACTGGGGAGATGCACCCCGTCCCGAGGGGCCACACACACGTTCACCTTGGCTGGTTCTGTGGGAACTTGTGTTTTCGCCTTCCTTTCGATGATTTTGACTGTTTCGTTTTTATAGAGAGGATAACACTATTTCTTATGGTATTAATTCATTTCGCTGCTCAAAGATTCGCTCTCACTGAAGTGGAATCTGTTTAATCCCACGTCCCGGCAGCTCCGTGCAGGGGCAGGAGCCGCCTCAGTGGAAAAGCAGGTGGTGACATCCTACAAAAACGCATTTTCTCCTCATTTTGTAGGTTTTCTTTTTGTATTTTACAAGGTATGTTAAGCTACTCTAGCTAAAATTATTGCAATTGGAGAAATTAATCTGAATTTCAAAAATTTGGTAATTACTGATCATTGATCGCTGACTATCACTCATTAACTAGTTTTGTTACAGAACTATTGCTATTTTTCTGTTTGACAAAGCAAGATTTTATGCAGCAAATCAGCAGTTTGATAGGGCAAGTTAAAAACAGACAAAAATTAAATTAACACCATATAATTGGACTCTAGTCAACCTAGTATTTTATTTCTGTTAAAATAAACTCTAAAATCTACCTGTTGCAAGTAAAAAAGCTTGGACATACTTATAGATCTCTGGCACTAAAGCATTAAATTCTGATTGTAAGTAAGAGACTAACTTATCTGAAACTTTCTATCCCTTTCTACCCTGAAAACCCAAGAACCAATAAATCAAATCAAACAGATTTGAGTTGATCAAAACATTTACTAAGTTAACATTAAAAAGCTTTCAAAAACCTCAAGCCAGTTTGTTTTGGCATTTTCAGATGATAATTTTGAATCACCAAGTTCACAGTTTAATTATTTTCAGATTTTGTTCTACTGAAAAAATGAGTAAAATTCTTTCTAGCTAACCTAAAATTAACTTTTTCAGTGTTGTACAAAAACTTTAAAAAACAAGTACTTCAAAAGTATTCATTTTAGCTAAAGGAAAACTAGTGGAAGAAACAAGTTAACAAGAAAGCTTTTTTAAAAAATGCTTATAGCTGTAGTTGGAGAGGGTGCATTTGCAATGGAATGGCTTTACACAGCTGCACAAGGTGCTGCCAACAGCAGCAGAACAGCAGGTTCCTTGCACGGGGGCAACTCACCCCCAAAACAGAGAAAAAGAAACCAAAATTGTTTCCCAAGTCAGCCCTGGTCCCACCCCATTGCACCGTGCCTTACTGCAGCTTCACACTGTCCCGGGGTAAGGTTTTCAAGACACAGACTGTTTAAATGAAGTAGTTGTGTTGATTAATTAACTTCTGGGGCTTTAGTGCTCTTACACATTAAGTCTCGGGCATCCTGGTGTCACACCGACCCCGCTGCTGGTGTCGGCACCATCCCGGCCCCAGGGAGGCGACTGGGGAGGGGACCAGCCCTGCCTGGTGGGGACACTATCTCCTGCTGGGGGGCACCAGGCGCAGGAGGCCTGGTCCCAGCTGATACCCTTTGCTTTTACAGGTGATGGAGAAAAGGGAAATTTCAGAGCCCGAGACCCCGTGTTGCCCCCCAGGGGCTGAGCAGTGTCGCATTTTGGAGCTCAGCGCTCCCTGACCCCAGGAGGAACCACACAGGTTCGTCCCGGGGCTCGAAGGACTCATTCACCTTTTGTTCAGCTGAAACCCCACAATGATATTATTTTTTTTGCCCCATCTTAATGAAAAAAAAATGGTAGAACTAGATGGTGCTACAAAGAGAAAGAGGGCTGTGAGGCGGCCGGCTCCAGATGACATCAGTAACGGGGTGAGGGAGAAGGGTGGAAAATGTATTTTCATGTACTACAGATATTGTTCTTCAGAGACAAATGATACCAGCAAACACAAGCTTCCTGCCAGGATATAAATATCAAGCTGCTGATACAAGGCTGCTTTTGCTGGTCGCTTGTTCAGCGACTGGGAAACGATGCCAGCGGAGGGTGCAGAATTACAGATGTTGCCTCCGATGTCACCCACAGCAAAGGTGCTGAGGGGCCCGATTGTTCTCCAGGAATAGCAACACCATTACTAAAAAATTCCATGGTGACATTGAGCTGTCCAAGTTGTACCAGCTTGTTTCTTTTAGAGGTAATATCAGACTTTGCTTGGAAACATATTCAATTACAGACATTTTTCAAACCCAAAGAGGCTGACGTGAACAACATATTCTGATAATGCCCTTTTCTCTTTATCTTTTCATTTTGGCAAAACATTTGCTACCTGTCCTCCTGCTGGCCAGCGAGAGTGGCAGTTTCTAAAATTCTGTGCTGAAAGACCTTTTCCCATTAAGGATCTCTAACAACTCCCAGAGGGAATGAATTTGCATAGAGCCCAGTATATTATTAATCAAATAAACCAGACACTCCAAACACAAAGTGAAAAGGAAACACTTAGAGGCTCTATCCGCGGCCAGTCTGAGGTAAAAGGGTAGTTGGCAGCTGAGATACAGACTTTACTGGAAGAAGAGCTTCTGTAGCACTAAGCCAGTCCCAGATATTTAAATGCTTTGATTTTCACAGCCATCAAAGACCTCAGCAGACAAAAGATGTGTGAGAGGACCCATTAGGCAGAGAGATTCAGGCAGCGTTAGAACAAATGAAGAGATGCAGAACAACTCGAGGAATGGAAAGACCTGTCCTCCACAGACGAGGACGGCACCTGGCGTGTCCGAAGCGCGGGGTTCATCGCTGTGCGGGTGTCACCAGGAGCCTCCTCGGTGCCATCGTACCCGCGGCTTCTTAAATGAGCCCCTGGTCCATGAGATCCAGCCCCACGTCTGGAAATACAACGGCGTGTGCAAGTCTGGAGGGGAACGACTCAAACCCCATGAATAGATGTGCAATGGAACTTTTCCGTGCTCGTGGGAAATAGCATCCCAGAGTCCCCCGGCCGCCGGGCAGCAGAGCCCCCCTGCAGCTCCCTGCTCCCCCAGGGCGGGCACCTCTGCACAGGGAGGGAGAGGGCTTGGGGGGTTGTTTTCTTTAAAAAAATAGTTATAAACTTTAATGCCTTCAGGACAACCCGACACAGCAGTTCCCAACATGTATTTTAGGCACCTGGGTCTGTTTGTGTGCTTTACACACGCACACACGGACGGTCACGAGAGGCAGAAGCACCGAGTCTCCTCCTTCACTCACACGGGACCAACACCACCAAAGCTGACAAACCCATGATCCAACAGCCCATTAGTTTTATCGTACAATCCAGTTCATTTCAGAGTCACTGCAGAACACAACTACAACCAAGTGCAGGGCGGTGAGGACGTGCCCAGGACCATGCTTCGAGCGGGGCTGGAAAGGACGTGCACAAGAGAGACAGTTTCATTCAACCGGAATGAAAAGGGGGTTCAATGCTTCAAAAAGACCGAAGAGCTCAAGTACAGCAAAACTTGTCCTCCAACCTGTGCCAACATTGCAAAAAAAAAAAAAAATTGATGCAAGATTTCCAGGATGTCACACTGTGACCTCTCTCCCTCCGCTCCTCTGTAGGACTGGTCCAAGCCACCACCACGCACATGGAAAGGCAGGAGCAGTTTAACCCCAGGAAGGGCCGCAAGGCAGCACCTCTGCTCCCAGCCCACCCCGTCACCCCGCGGGACCCGCAGCACACCCGCTGCCTCGCTGGAAAGTTCCAGAACATTTTGTGTTCCATCCCACCGAGTCCTCTCCCAGCACGGCAGCTAAACCAGCGCTTGATGGGGTGGCTTCTGATGGGTTCAGAGATGTATTATAAATTTTAATTTGCTCTGTTTATTTAATGAAACTCATTGAGACTAATCCTCATTTTCTAGCAAGTGTAAAAAAAGAAGTTTCCGTTTAATTAAAATTAATGACCTTCACGCCTACAGAAGATTTGCAGGCTCAGAGGATGAGATTTAACACTTTGTGCAAGATGCAAGTACAAAAGCAACGCTCAATTAGATGAGGAAAAATCTCTGAAAAAGACCATCATTTCTCTTGATAATTTAAACTTTTTCTTGAAGGGGAAAATATAGTCAGTGGAGGGGGGGGGGCAGGGAAAGGATGTTTCCTAACACTGGCTACTCTCTGCTATCATAAAAAATGTGTTTGTAGTTTAATCTCATCCAGTAAATTTACTGAAATATCAGTAATGGTTCCTTTTTGATTTTCATTTTTGAGAATTACTATCACAAATAAAGAGAAAATTTGATGTCTCATCCTTAAAAAAGTCTTCTTTGAATACGTGGGATTTCAAATCTGGGAGATTTTAGAAGCTAATAGCAAAATTAAATTATACTAAAGGCTCTGACATAAAACATCAAGAGCAAGAAAATGGAGAACTGCATTTGGCTGCACATCACCGTTATTCCCTTCGCCCACAGCCTATATTGCAGATTGTTATCTATATGTATAATTTATTCAAGAAATGCCAGTGGAGTCCTCTTTACATTGAGCTGCTGAAATTACTTTCAAAGTTAATGGACACAGATTTTAAGAAAAGAAAGCAGGTTACACTCGCCGGAACATGCCCTCAGAGCCCCTCTCACTCCCACACTCACAAATATTAAGGTACAAAAATTAACTCTATCATTCTTTATAAGAAAATCACCTTGTTTCATTACAGCTGTAGGAAGGTATATTTCTATTTGTAAACAAGTTACTGTACACTGCTGTGCTTTTCTGATTTACAGTTGCGTATTTTAATTAAATAATGCATTTCTGCTTTAGGTAGATGTCTGTGTTTTAAACTGACTGTGCATCACAGGGAAATTATGAAATCCTTCATTTAAATTACTGTGGCAAAGCAGAACATGACAAATTGATGTGTGGGAGTTGAATGTTCTTAATTTTCTAATTAGTGCTCTAAAAAAAAATAACAGAAAAACCAAAAAACAAAAGGCACTTGCAACAAAAAGCCCAGCAAATGCAAGAACCATCTTAATATCACACTCAAAGCAACCGAAAGCTGAACTCCCTCCCAACACGCTCTTCTTTCTGGGGGCATGTTCAGCCCCTACCACTCGTCTGACCTCTCTGACACTGGGGACATAGTATTAAACAGAAGGTAAGAGCCAGCAGCTCTCTGTACTGATGTGCTTTTCAAACAGAAAAAAGGAAAACATAACCAAACCCACATCTGTTTCCACATTCATCATATTCCCAAATCCCCATTGCTTTCGGTGCTCCCATTTGACTTTATAGTTACTGTTGAAGAAAGTCAATTTTTCTCATGGTCCAGCTGATAACCTTCACATCTTGTTGAGTTTTGCCATGTTGCAAATGGTTTACATATTTTCATACTTGTTTTTTAAAAAGTAACTTTCAAAAATTTCTCCTGAAGCAACATCTGTGTTTGCATATATTTTAATTTCTTCCCTGAAGTTTACTTGTTAGTGGCTTCTCCTTCTCCACACTTCAGCGATAAAGTCTGAGGCGCAAATGAATAAATGCATTTCAGGCAGTGCTGTCTTTTTTGATTTAAGAAAAGGGTTAAACCTGCGTGAATCCTGTGCCATTCCTCCATTTACTCCATCTGTACCCTATTCTGGTAGCAACACAGGCATCCTACAGGAAATTAGGGGGATTTCCCAGTAGTTCTTTGGGATAACACCACTGGCAATACAAGGGAGACTCCAAATGCTCCAGTGTAACCATATTCTCCTGCAAAGGCAACACTAAGTGGGTTTTATAAGTTTTATAATGAGGGACCTGAAGAAAATCCCCTCTATTTCCATCCCCAAAGGCCAAGCCCCTGGCAGACCCCGAAGCCATCGGTGCTGGGTCCCCTGTGCTCATGCTGGGCACACGCTGGCCACGGCCACCCCACACAGAGCCCTCGTCCCCCGGGGCCTCGCCATCAGGTCACAGGCTCGGGACAAGGCTTGGGCTTGACGGGGAAACCACAGCCCAACACGCAGACCCAAAAAGCAGCCGCCGCTGAGCTTTCCGGGGGGGGGCACGGGGTTTGACCCTGCCCTGCGGGGAACCCCATAGAGCAGCCAAACCCAAGCTCACACCCAAACCCAAGCTCACACCCAAACCCAAGCTCACACCCAAACCCAAGCTCACACCCAAACCCAAGCTCACACGTGCCTCATCCCTCGCACACCCACACCAAGAAATACTCTGCAATTTGCAACCTCCATCAGCGTTTGTTATCACAAGGCTCAACTGCAACACGGCCAATAGAGCTTCCACCCATCAACAGCTGCTATAAAACAATATACCGAGGCATCACGGGCCATGGGTAAGGGTTACAGAAAATCAAAGTTTTTGGATTCATTCGAACCTAAATTTGTTTCCTTGAGGGAAAATAACCAAATTCTAACCTTATTTAGTTTGAAAAGGTTGAAATATTATGCTTAATATGGCTTCATTAAGCAGGTTTCAAAAGCCATACTTTTTTTCTTCTTAAACTAAAAACTTTATTGGGACGTGTTTCGTGTTCATAATATTATCTACATATTTCTCAAAGCAAGTTTTTCTTCAGCCAGTTACTCGCAATCAGCAACCTAAAATATTAATCACCAGGTTGAATGAATTAGTAGGATCTTTAGTACCTGGGATTGCACAGATCGCTCAGCCCTAAGTTCAAGAAAAGTTCCTGAGGCTCTTCTCTGAAATATATCCCAATTACCCATCACCACTAATTACTTTTCAATGCATTTAAGATAGCAGCCATGAATCACAGTCTCATCTGCTCATTTCCAGAGCTTTATGCGCTACCAGGGGCTCTCAGGAACATCTTCAGGGAGGGCTGAGGTGCAACGGCTTCCCCAGAAAGCTCTTTAATGGATCTGGGAAACAAGAGCCTTACAAAAACATGCTCCTAAATGGATCTAAAAATAAATTTGCTCTGGTATCCAAACAACCCTTTGAAATAGAAATATAAATGTTTAAAAGAAACAAACCTCAAGCAGCAAAAGCTTTCCTCAGTCCAACAGCTTCAAAAAATCCCACACCTCCACAGACCGGCACCAGGAGCTGCAGAAACCTCCCTGTGGCCCCATGTGGCCCTTTTATAGCCCCCCCCCCTGCCCTCTCCTGCCCTCCTTGGGGCACTCCCAGGTGGCTTCAATGAGCTGTTCGCTAGTCAATTAAGCTAATTAGGGGCGGGGTTAGGTTGAATAATTCAGAAGCATTTACAAAAGCATTTCAAAATTGTGAGCTAAATCCTGTTCAGAGTTGTAACCCTGCAAAAACATTTGATTTCACGTGGAAAGGGATTGATAAACAGTATTCAAAATTCCTCCAAATTCAGACAAGTAATGTTGCAATCGCCTTTTTTACAGAAATCAACACCAAGCTATCAGCAATTTGTTTTTTCAGAGAAGCCCACACAGTGGTCACGAGGGGTCTCCAGGTGGGGGGCCCATTTGCTGCCTGTGATGGCTGAGCTCCAGAAGTGCCCTGTCGAGGGGGGGGAGCCGAGTGGTTTTCACCAGAGGTTTCAGCTGGGACGGGGTGGCCTCTCCCACCGGCAGCTGGGGCAGGGCTGCGTTCGGGGTGAGGGCTGGGAGCACTGGTGGCAGAGCACTGGGGGGCTGGTTGTTGCTGGGCTCCCCAGGCCATTTCTGCTCCCCACCCCCGGGGGTCAGGCTGCTGTTACGGCTGTTCCCACCGCCACGGTCAGAGGGTTCGGACCTCGGGCCCGTGTAATGCCCACCGTTCAGTTCTGCTCCGGGCACCTCTCATCCCTGAGCCCGTCCCCGTGTCACCCAGGGCTCCCGAGCCACTGCGCCCGTCCCCGTGTCACCCGGGGCTCCTGAGCCACTGAGCCCATCCCCGTGTCACCCGGGGCTCCCGAGCCACTGAGCCCCGTCCCTGTGTCACCCGGGGCTCCTGAGCCACTGAGCCTGTCCCCGTGTCACCCAGGGCTCCTGAGCCACTGAGCCCGTCCCCGTGTCACCCGGGGCTCCCGAGCCACTGCACCCGTCCCCGTGTCACCCAGG
>JAOXJK010000051.1:40964781-40975003 GCA_025774025.1 Xenus cinereus | reverse complement strand
CCCCCAACTCTCTCAGCCCCCCCTCCCAGCAGAGGGGCTCCAGCCCTCCCAGCATCTCCGTGGCCTCCTCTGGCCTCAACTCAACAGCTCCGTGTCGCCTTGTGCTGAGGACCCCAGAGCTGGAGGCAGTGCTCCAGGCGGGGTCTCACTAGAGTGGAGCAGAGGGTACCTCTACTGGAGTCCCACCAAGGGAGGGCACCGCGTCCCCTCCCTGCACAGGCAACGGAACCCCCAGCAGAAAGACTGGCCCTGGCCTGTCCCACACAAGGAGGTGCCCACGGCTGGGGGAGCTGCTGCTGACAAACCCCAATCCCCATGAGCCCTCCAACACCCACTGCCGCCTTTCCTAAGGATGTCCTCAGCACCCGTGACAAAGGGAGGAGAGCGCTCCCCTCCATCCCGAAGGACTCTCAGACATTTACTCTGCCTAAACCAAATTTTTATTTTTCAGTGGTGTAACCAGTCCAAGGAAACGGGTCTCTGGATGGTGCTGAATGCAGGTGTGTAACAGCCCTTGGAGAGGCGTCTGCCCGTTGCCTCCTCGGCTCGGCCATGGAGAGGTCACACCTCCCACCGCGGAAACCATCAGCGTTCAGCGGGACGGAGTCTCTTTAAATATGTGCATTTTCTCCACCAGGTACATGAGCACCTATTGCTCATTTTAACTCCGTCTCAAATACAAAATGTTTATTCTTTCCCATTATTGTTGCTTTTGGGAGACACGGCTGCTCCCCAAGGCGAGGGCAACGGAGTCGGTGTCACCGCTGTGTCCGTGTGGTCCCAGCCCTGCACGCCCTCGGGGGAGCAAACGACCCCCCCCGTGAGCACATCAGAGCCCTGGGCTTGGCTGCTCAGCTGGAAAATTGGAGACACGGGGGGCGGTGGCCTGGGCTGGCGGGGGGCACTGCCGCTTCTCCCCCCCTCAGAGCCACGGCTCCCGCTCCAGCACGGGGAAGAATTATCGAACAGGTGTTTAAAATGGTCCAAGAGTCAAGGAAAAACTGACACCGCACTTACTAATGGGTGTGATTTATTGAGCAGCATTCTCGAGGCTTTATGTCTTGACAGCAGAGTTTATAATACTCTCCTTCAGGACAAGGAAAATAGAAGAGTTCATCTATTGACTGTTACAGAAACCTCTATTTTTTTAAAGCTTGATTCAAATGTGTAGGGTGGCTCTAAATGCCAAAACACTTCTCTTTTTTTTAATATAAACTTCTAAATATGCATAAACATATAACGCACACAAATACATAAACAGAAAAGTGACAAAGGTATTTTAATGAGTCAGAATATGAAAACAAAGTAGGATTTTATGGTGTAGCTTCAAAGACTCAAATGTGCCTTCTGTCGACGCGCTGGATTCAGTGACCTCACCCAGATTTTGCTGGTTTTGTGGATGAGAAAAGCCCAAGCTCCGTGTGGGAGACGTGTCCGTGTCCGTGTCCCTGGGTGGTTTTGTAGGGTCTCCGAGGGCCCTCGCTGGTGCAGGAATGCTACCCTCCTGCTATTTAATTTATGTTAAATACCTATGTTCAACAGTCACTAGGCTGAGTGCTCCCTATTTTGTTTCGGTACAAAAGATAGGAAATTACCCAAAGGGATTGTATTCTCCCCATCCCAAATCCAGCCACGCAAACTGGGAGCTGCTGCTCTCCCTGGTTTCAGGTGCTTTTAGTCTCTTACCCTCTGGCTGGTGACTCTGGTCACCTCATTTTCCTATTGCTTCACTACAGTTGTTGCTGCCAATAACAACTGAAAAAAATAAGAGAGATTGTTATATATCTGAATTTTAATCAAGGTTTTCCTAAGAGCTTACTACTCGTAACTGGGACCAGCTGGGGCCGTCCGTGGCACCCGTGACTGTTAATTCTTTCATCCTCACTTGAAGGTCACACCGTAAGAGGCTGCATCTCCCAAAGAGCTCAAAACCACTCCAGACCCTTACGCGCCCACAGGAGCTGGTTTGAAAACACGGCTCCAATTTGGGCTGCAGAAAGCCTCAGTATTGAACCCATCAGCACCTTTTGCCTTTACACAAATTCTCCACAAGGCGCACAGCCCGAGGTTTCTCCCCTCCACGGCCCGTGGGGCACTTGCCACTGCCAGGAATGGAGAGCGAGGGAGGAGGTCTGGGAGATGCTGGTTCCTTCAGGAAACTGGTTTCTGCAGCCCCTCTGAGTTTTCCAGCCAAAAACAGCCGAAAGAAAAATGCAGAAGGATAGAGCTTGCATTTTCCTTCCCGATTCCCACCTTCCTGAACTCCCCAGCTGCTTATAGCTCAGGAAAAAGAGGCCGGGGGACAGAAATGTCACATTCTGTGCTATTATCTATTTGTCTGAAAAATTTTAGTCACCATCTTTTGGACATCTCTGAAAATAAGTTTACTAAAAATAAGTGTGACCTTTTTTTTTTTTTTTTCTATAAAACAACGCAGCTCTCCCCAGGCTTTGCAAGAGGGATTTCTGGGGCACAACTGTGTCAGGCAGAGGCTGCTGGAGCACGGGACTCTCCAACCAGCCCTTCCCTTGGAGGGAAACCAGGAGCGGGTCGGGCACAGGCAGAGCGCGTTGAAGGCTCAGGAGCTGAACATCCTCTGGGCTCCCCCCGCCCCAGCAACCATCTGCCCGGGGCTACGGTGGGTGGCTGGGGTCCAGATAAGCCTCTTAGTGGTCAGGAGTTTGGTAGTCAAGGGAGCCAAAATGTAAAGAAGATGGAAATGGAGGGTGCCCAGACCTGGAAGCGGGAAGAGAAGTGTCATAGAATCGTCACGGCTGGAAGGGACCTTTAAGACCATCGAGTCCAACCATTAAGGCACGGAGGAAAGATCTTCCCCGGGACCGCACCAAACCTCTGCTCCATCCTGTCCCCCCTTCTCAGTTTCGCTCAGGCTGGTTGACGCCAGATTCATGTGAAGGTGAAGAAACAGGGAGCTGCAAAACTGGTGAGAGCTATTAGCAAAAATACAAAAGGATAAACAGAGTGGTTGGGTATTATTCAATAGATCGTTGATGGTACAAAGACAAAATAGGCTCTAGGGATTCATGCCTATAATCAAATTTTTTAAAAAGATGAGGGTCAGGATGAAATGAAAGGCCAGATGTATTTGATTCTCTCTGCTAGTTAAGAGAATTACATGTTACACAATGGAAGAACTCAGTAAGATAAAAAAAAAGTGGGGGGAGGGGAGGAAGTAATTTCAGTTATTTTGGAACAATGAGGAATCTGGGAAGAGAAATCTCTTTTTTTTTCTCCATTTTCAGCAAAAAGTCCAGTTGTTTTCAGTCTAGGTTAACATGAAACATTTGTTTTACATGTCTAATAAGCTTTTTGACTGGGAACAAAGTGAAAGAAAAAAAACCCAAACAAACAATTTATATTTGTATGCCATTTCTATTTATGAAATAACTGTACAAGCAGTCAGACTGGTGCCTGAAGTTCATCTCACGCAAGGCTGAAGCTTTCTTGTTTTCCCAGGAAGAGCAGCTGCTCCTGTTCCCCTGCAGATGGGAAACTCTTTGCTGCAGCTTGAGGCTCCCCTTGGCAGAGGGTCCTCATCCCACCACGGCACCTATTTCCCGGCCAGAGCCTGGGAGGATGGAGCGTGCTGGGGACGAGGGCTGGAGGATCCTGTGACATTTCCAAGCCCCATAAATAACCTCAAGGGGTAAATAGCACTGAAGATTGACCCACACGTGTATATACACTACGGCCTGTTCCTGGAAGATGCTTTGGCATTGCCCAGAGGGTCGGACCGGCCCCAGCAAGCGCTCGGGTACATCCCATCTGCTCATTCATCCCTGCTGGTGGCCTGTCACACAGATTCCATGTGTGAAATATTGCTTAGGCTCTGCAGAAGGCAAGTACAAATACCGGGTTGAACATCAGAGCATTGGTCTGCCGGGTGAGGAGGGACAGAGGCTTTGAGGTACCACCCAATCCGTGGGGCTTTCCCCTCTCTGCTTGGCTCTGACCACCAGGAAAAACTCTTTCCCTCTCCCTCTTTCCGGGTGGGTGAGTGTTTATTGCACTAAAATCTGGAGCCAGCACCTCCTCCCTCCCACCACGTCCTTTGCAAACCCAGCTCAGCCCTTCCTCCCGCTCCGAGGAGCGACGCCGGAGCCGCCACGTGCCCTGGTCACACTCAGGGTCCTGCACTGAGAGGCAAAGCTCCTCCAGAACCAATCTCTCTCCTCTCCGAAAAATAAATGCGAGTAATATCAGATACCATCTCGGGCAACCAGAATTAATAACCTGTTTCTCCAGAGTCAAGTGTGTCCCACAGGCGGGGGGCAGAGCCTGTAACCTGCCCCCACCGCAGCGGGAGGCACCGGGCTCTTCCCGCACCGTCCTCTGTCCCTGTCTCCTCCTGCCATTACCTGGTTACTCCACACTCAATGAATCATACCTTGCGTCTCATCATCAAAACCAATAACTGTGTTGTGTTACAAACCAGAATGTGTTGCTCTCTGCCTGACCAAAAAAAAAAAAAAAAATCCCCAAAAAATCCCAAACAACTGGCATTGTATTTCTCATAATAAGTTCTAATTGGATTTTAGCTCTCTGCCTTTTATACTTCATCTTAAGCTTTATTTGGTTTAATTACAAATCCATAACTATTTATTATGTGGCTCTGGTTTGATATTTTCCACTGACAATTACATTTTTATTCAAAGAAAAACTGTATTAGGAAAAAATAGGAAGAGACAGGCTCATTGTATGAGCTGATTAATTGAACTCCGGTTTTATGTGCATTTATGATGAATGATTGCATGCCAAAAAATGACTTGAATATTAGATCAGAGTGCACTTAATCATTTTAATCGGTTTGCACAAAGTGCAAGCTGCTGTGATGATAGATCAGCTGTGAAAACACAATAGTGATGGAGGCACTCGGTGCCCCGGCTCCTGAAACTCTGTGCACGATTCCTTAAAGTCTCTCCCCGCAGAAGAGCAGTGAGATAGTGAGGCTTCAGCACTCTCATTTAAAGCAAGCAAGGTAAAAACATCCCTACCTCTGCTATAGCCCCTTCTTTGAGAGCTATAATATAGCTTTAATTATTCATAACCCTTATTAGCAAATACGGTGCTATATGTTTTTTGCAGAAAAACAGAGAAGTCTTAGAAATTAGAGGCTGTAGCTCACTGCCACTAAACCTTTTTGGAAACACTGAGCAAATATGCATAATGATAAATAATAATAATAATAATAATTTAGAACTGGAGAAGGCCCCAGGGCCCCATTAAGGCACTGGGGGGATGCTACTGGTCGGTCCCCTCCTGTTCCCCCCCAGCCCTGGACAAGTCCCCTACCCCCAGGGCGAGAGGTGACTCTGGCCGGCATCGGGAGACAGAGCTCCGAGGGGAAGAGATCTGGTTTTCCCTCACATCAACACAACTCATTTCAACATTTTGGTCATAGGAGCAAGAAACAACTGACTTTCCCACTGCCCGTTAGCCGTAGCAGGGCGCTGGGCTGCACCCACCGGGAGCTGGACCACCAGCTCCTGCAGATAAAGGTGTGTGGAGTCACCTCGGCCAGGACTGACCCCGCGAGTCGAACAGGAACCTGTTGCGGAGGAAACCTGAATGTGTATTTAGGGTCACAGCAAACCTCAGCCTCACAGCAAATGCACCCGTGTAACCACAGAGGCTCCGCGCCCCAGAACTGTGTTAGAACGGCTGGCAGCGCCTCCGATGGGGGTGGCACCGCGCCGCAGCGTAACTCAATGTGACGCGGCAACGAGAAACACAACCTGACAAACTACTGGCCACACTTACTCTGCTGGAGAAAGCAAATTCTACTATTTGCTTTCCTCACCCACCACCATTAAACATAGTTTGCCAAGTACTGAAACTATTTAGTCACCCCGGTTTTATCACGTCACATCAAATTAATTTGAGAGTCGGGGCGGACACACAGCAGCGCCTGAGCACAGGGGAGTGATGCTCTGAGCCAAGAGCCAGGGCAGAAAAAGAAATGCAAAGTCCTACTTTTAGAGGCTGGAGCATTGCAATGCTGGAAAATTTGCTAATTTATTACCACAAACTGATTCAATGCAAAAGAAGGAAAAAAAAAAAGTATTTCCTACTCAGGCCTGAAAACCTGCTGGAATAACAGAAAAGGACACTCCAGCCTCCCACCCTCCCCCTGGTATCTAGCCTGCCTTCCAGAGAGCAAGTTTATTATATCGAGCCTTCACTTCAAATCAATATCCCTAGTTACTCCTTTGGCCTATGCTATTGACCACAGCCATCCTTGGTGTTTCCTTATTTGCAAAATGCAGTTCACAAATAATGGCATTTGAGAAAAAAAAAAAAAAAGAAAGCATAATTCATTACTCTCATCGAGCTTAAGCCAGAAAAATAAATCCAAGCCTTTTTTTCCCCGGAAAGCTGAGAGCTACCACCTGGATAGGGACATTCTACAACCTGGAAGTTTGAAAACCCTTGCAAGTTTTGATTTTGCAGGGTGTTTTTTTAAGCTTACTAAACAACTCTGGAAGGAGAATTTAGTGTCACAAGCACTGACCTAGATCATAACAAATTTACTATGTAAAAAATAAACTGTACACTCTTATTAAGCGGGGCGGTTGTGACTGTTTGATTGCACTGACACCACGCTTGTACCGCGGCAGCGCGAGGGCTTCGCAGAGGTTCCCGCTGATCCCCGGTGACAGGAGAGGGGGGAGCGGGGCTCGGGTGACAAACAGCCACCGACGGCCCGAATTGACAACAAATCTCCACGTCCTTTTTGCAGAGACGCTGCATTTCAAACCAAACCCCTCAGCTGCGTTCTGGCAAACCTAGAAAACACCGAACCCTGTCAAAGAGCATCAGACAGGCCTGCCAGTCCCACCAGGACTTTGCCGCAGCAGACCCGGCCCGGGGCTGGAAGCAGGGCTCTGGCACCATCGCTCCCCGCCACGAGGAGCTCGGGGGACACCGGCAGCGCCTTGGGTGTCGAGACGAGAAGGGCGTCCGCTGGCTGCTGCGACGGCTCCTGGCAGGGGGGGTGAAATAACTCCTCTCATCCGCCCAGGCTGGAAGCCCCGTGTGCTGAGGAACGCCGGGAGAGAGCCTGGCACAAACAAGAGGCTGTTAAACGTATTAGGAAATAAATGTCTGGCTGAAGCGGTCCTCAGATGGTGGTATCCAGAGACATCTGGACCAGTCAGAAGGAAAGGGAAATTAACGGAGATGGACAGATTCAGTCAAAAGGCTCTGCAGTAACAAGATGAAAGAGCTTAAGTTTAAAAAAAATATTAAAAAAAGAGAAAAATAGAGCCAAACACTCAAATACAGTTGGTCCAATGAGAAGGGAAAGAGATCTGTGCAACACACAGATCCAGTTACTAATTTTATTACATTCATTGTCTGGAGATAGGTTCACATCCCAGGACAGGCGGGTCCACAAAGCGCAGCTCACGCAAAGATGTGGAGGGAGGTTCTCTCCCTCCAGGAGCACTACTTAGAACCATCTGGGTTTTATAAGATAAAATATTCTTATCGTAGTTCTACAACACAGTATAAAAGCCCATTAATAGAAATGGAATAATCAAAACGCTCATTGGGAGTCTCTGAATTGAAATATGAGCACACAACAGCTAAAGAAACACAGTACTTTCCTTAAATGTGTTTGTTACTCACAGTGAAATATTTAACACCTGCTGTGAGCATCCCCCAGCGGTTCCTGCTGTAGGACTGACCCCAAACCAGCCAGTTCTCATCCCCAGCTCCCCGGAGCTGGTGACTGAGCCATCCCACAGACAACGAGCACTCTGCAGCTCTCACCGCTGCCTGGAAAATCAGCTTATTTCAGCTGGTACTGGGGAAGTTGCCCAATTAATTTTTCAGACTCAATCGGCAGAAGTGACATCTTCGAGATGTGCCAGTTTGCTGCGCCTGAGGAGTCAGCGCAGGTCAAGCAGAAGCAGGGTAACAAGTGCCTAAATATTTATGTGCAGGTTGGTTTCAAGGGATTTTCCTGAATGCTTTCGAGTTCTCAGACAGGGAAATCTGAATAGCTTTCGTGTATCTGTTCATACAGTCCACAAAAATACAATTTATGATTGTTAGATGTTGCCATCAGCATAAGATTAAGGAAACAAAAGAACCTAAAAAACACCTAGGAGAGAAAATGAAGAAAAATCCCTGTTTCTCCCCCTTCCCCTGATACCAGCCTCCTCCCCAAGGATGCAGGAGCTCAGACACTGCCCACGGGAGACGGGACAGGGAGCTCACAGACCTTGGGGCGGCCGCGCTCCCCACTGCAGGTTCCCGGGGCCACGCCAGCTCCCACAGCATCCTCGGAAGTGAAGGACAAATTCCACCTTTTCTGCTGGACATCTCCCCGGTGGGTGCCTGCCCTTGGCCGTTGGACCTCCCGGCTGCTCCTCCTGGCATCAGGGGAAGAGGGAAACAGCCTCAAGTTGCGCTGGGCGGGGGGGCTAGGATGGATATTGGGAACAGTTTCTTCACTGAAAGGGTTGTAAAGCCTTGGAAGAGGCTGCCCAGGGCAGTGGTGGAGTCCCCATCCCTGGAGGGATTTCAGAGCCAGGCAGACGTGGTGCTGAGGGACATGGCTCAGTGGTGGGATTGTCAGTAGTGGGTTGATCTCCATGATCTGAAAGGTCCCTTCCAGCCGAGACCATTCTGTGATTCTAATAATTCATTCAGAATGAGTTTGAAGCATTAAATTTGCTGGTTGGGTTCTTACCGCTCACAGAGTCATCCCAAGCAGGCTGCAGGAACAGAATGTATATACATTGAGGTATGTATTTTAAAAGCCACAGGGCATGCCTTACCTACAGAATAGACAGCCTTTTTCACAAGGCTTATTCTCAAAGCTTTCTTCCTTTCTTTTCCAGAGGAATCAGGAAGGTGGACGTCACTGGAGGGTACTGCTGCTGGTGGCCTGGGTCCCCTCCAGAGCTACCTTCTCCCATTCCCAGCTCAGACATCAAGGGCTGGGAGCTGCAGGGGCACAGGGAAGGGGTTTAAGTGATAGACTCGAGCCCTGTTTGTCACAGGAGCGGTCACACCAGGGTGACACTTTGCCCAGGGGCTGCAGAGCCAGGGGTAGGGCAGCCCAGCAGCCCCATGATCCCAGCTGGCCCCACGCCACAGCTGTGACAAATCATGGGTCAGTAAAACATTGATATTCACAGGGCAGTAAACTAAATCTAGCTTTAAAATAACGACAGAAAATAGACAGTGTTGTTCTAGCCGAGAAGAAAATTAAAATTAATTTTAAAGAGAATATTGCTCCACCCCTGGAAGTGTTTGCCCCATCCCTGGAGGGGTTCAAGGCCAGGCAGGATGGGGCTTGGAGCAACCTGGTCTGGTGGGAGGTGTCCCTGCCCAGGGCAGGGGTTTGGAACTAGAGGATCTTTAAGGTCCCTTCCAACTCTAACCATTCTACGATTCTAATATTTTACTTAAGTTTTTCTTCCTTTACTTGACATCCATGGCATGCAATAGCACACAACAGATTATTATTATTCTATTTCCCCTTTAGTGGAACAGAAAGGACACAATTTACTGTGTTGTTTGCTTGCACCAGTAAGAAAAAAAAAAATCCACAGGAACAAAGAAAGCACCTATTAAATTGATATTGTAACAAATCCTCTAGCACTGAACAGCCAGTTCAGTGATGGAGATGGTGATTTGCCAGCTTGAGGTGGCCTTCCAAGCTCTGGAGCAGCTCTGGAAGAGACACCACCCAGGAACAGAACCAGAGTTCAGAGGTGCCAAGAGAAAACAGAGACTAAGTGCATGCTTAAAAGTGCCTGGTTTATGGGCAATAATGGCAATAAAGGCAGTCTCTAACAAATAGCCTATTTCTGTGGAGCTAATTTCAACGCTTGAGACATCGTATTTTTTTTTAAATGTCAATTGTCAACCTCAATTTAACTGCTTCTGACTTGATGTGACAAGATCACAGTTGAGTCGCCAACTATTTTCTCTTTACCCGATGGGGAGGGGTGTTGTGTTACGAGGCTTGAGAAGCAAAACCCTCAATTCCTGACCACAGAACCCACCGCTACTCCTAGAGGAGATGAGGGGCTCTGCATTTCCCCCACATGGTATCAAAGGGTCATCTTTGATACCAAGTGGGGGAAATGGTTTTATTCATCTTCCCTGGAGGGGTTCAAGGCCAGGTTGGAGGGGGCTTGGAGCAACCTGGTCCGGTGGGAGGTGTCCCTGCCCAGGGCAGGGG
>JAOXJK010000051.1:40907884-40952731 GCA_025774025.1 Xenus cinereus | reverse complement strand
TGGTCTGGTGGGAGGTGTCCCTGCCCAGGGCAGGGGGTGGCACTGGGTGGTCTTTAAGGTCCCTTCCAACCCGAACCATTCTGTGATTCTACGAAATTCACTGGGAGGTGTAAAGATGCGAGAAATCTATTGATTGTGCTTTACCTTCTCGGGGCTGTGGGGGATTGCTCTGCCCACAGCACTTCCCGGGGATGCTGTCTGCAACCACTGCCTTCCGCTTCTTGCCTTGGGTCTTCTAAATGGGGAGAAATGTTCTTTCCCACAGGGTGGTGCTGCTGCATTGCCTGACACCGGGAAAAGGCTGAGCTTGAGCCTGGGGAAGCTGAAAAAAAACCCCAAACCACGCATTTTGGGACAAACCCAGAACCTGACAGAAGGTGAACACCTCTCATTCGCACCCAGGTCCAAACACACCCCTGGAGCCTGCGCTAGCGGCCCAGGGAAAAAAAAAAGAAGAGTGAAGATAACCCTGCGGTGTTCATTTATGAATGAAAAGCATCTTCTAAATGATCTAGAAAATTACTGGAATACACCAGAATAGACACTTAGCTTAAGGTATTATTTTTTGAGGCAATCCCAGCTAAGGAGGTTGTTGTGCTGACCATGAAGCGCTGCCGCAGCTTCACTCAAAGTACCTTTTCCTTCTCACATACACTCCTAACACTTCAGAAAGCAAACAAGGAATCGCTGTGGCAACAACATATTCAAACATATTCACCATACAGCAGCACACACAACCTTTGTTTTCCAGGTGATAAATCATCATCCAATTTGGTAGAAACATTTCATGCTCAACATTTTCTCTCTTTTTTTCTGAAAACAGGATTATTGTTCAGCAGTAGGTACTTGATTTTTCAAATGCTGTTTTCACATAGTTTTTTAAGGTATAATTTATTAAATACCCCAAAACTCATCCGATAAAAACTCACTAGAATGTAAGCGATTTCAAAAGAATGGCGATTTCCTCATTTCAAACCTTGTGCAGTGGAAACAGATGGGGTAAATTCAGCAGTTGTTAAACGGTTTTACTTACTAACCAGGAACACCCCTTCGCTGCACAGGATGGAGTACTATCGCCGGCGGGATTCATCTGAGACAGGATCCCTCTGTTTCTGCCTTGGACAGATGTTTCCCTGGCCAGGTCTGACCCCGCTGTCCCAGGAAGCCGGACGGGCTCAGGGGTGCAGTAGCTCCATCCCAGCTTGTATCCGTCCATCCCAGCACTGTGCCACGCCAGGAGATACCCTCTGCAGAGAACAGCCTGAATATTACCATCTCTGAAAAAGAAATCATAAAAATTTGCAGATACAATAAACCATTTTTTAAAAATAGTAGAATCCAGAGTCTTCTACAGTGTGCCACCTGAACCACTTCACGTGGTGGGATGAAGACGGGCGGTTCCGTTTGTGGACCCGGGGTTGGGAGTTTGGCACGAGGCTTCGCAAACCTTGGGTTCTATTCGATTTTCTTCCACTGGCAGATCTGCTTCCTTCCTTCTGCCTCCTCTTACCGGGGAGATTCACGACAGGGCTGACACTTCCCGGTGTGTTTTACATACAGAGAGCAGCATTCTGGTATATCAGCTGAAAGTATCATTCTGGCTTTTGCCCACTGGCTTAATTCAGAGCAGAAACGGTGTTAGAAAACCCTAAAATAATTCTATCATCTCCTACAAAAAAGCCATGTATAAAACCAGCTGAATTTTTTCTGCTGAATTAGATTTAAAACAAGAAATACTGCCTTAATTAAAAGTTAAGCACAAACCAGAAAAGCCTTTGAAAAAAAATAGCTTGAAATTAAAAAAAAATCCAAAAATGGTAATAATTTATTACACAGTATTATTTACTAAGATAAAGATTTAGTATTATTCCAACAGACTTGTATAATATGCAGTTATGGCAGGAACGACAGCTGACACATCATGATGTGATTAGAAAAGTAATTAAATTTTTGTAAAGTAAATGACAGCAATAGCTTACAACTTGTTGAAATAGCTTATCTTCTCTGTAGAGCACACCATTCTCTACTCTTTGATATAAACTTTGCATTAAGATCTAAAACAACATCATCTTCACCACTAATTAATAAAGCCACCTTTTTTTTTTTCCTCCCAAACGTGTACATTTTTCCTAACTTCTTAAGAAATACTCATGGATGATCTTTGTCTTTTTTTAATGAACATCTGTTAAAATCAGAATCAGGGCCCAGGACTCAATGGCCACATGGAGCAGAAAAAAGGTTATACCACGAGTTTTAAGCAGTTTTTGTGCTTTGAGCACAGACAACTGAAGTCAAACAATTTTAATCTGTTATATCTGAAATACGCATGAATAATAGAACTACTCGATACACATCCTATCCAGATATATATAAAAAATATATTATACCTCTATGGCTGTACTCTTGATCTAAATAAAATTTGTGACTATCAGTCCATTTCACTTTCCCTTCTGAAGGCACAAGAGCGGGTCAGGACACCACGAGCAGCCACCGAATGCACGGCAGGTGATTAACAAAACTACCAGTTCACTGTTGATAAAGATTATTTGGACTCTGATCCATTTGCTAGTAACCAGAACGCAACTTTACTCAGCATCAAATCACGGGAATGATTTGCATTTCAGAATGTGAAGTCCCTCTGTCGATGGCTTTGGAAACGTAGAAACACCCCATTATTTATTAGCTCATCACATCAGTAATTTACCCCATGAGGTCCAGTGGCTCTGGTTGAGCACCTGGAGCATATTTCTCAATTAGTAGGAAACCATCAGGAAATCATAGCCCTTGGGCCAAGTGACCTCATCAGCCCTTCAGATGGCACAAAGAGGTAATTTGCACCACCTGAAGACACATCTCCTGGGTCCAAGCAGAGACAGACTCACTGCTGGAATACGCAGAAACAACTTGGTCTCCATCTGCTTGCCCAGACTCTAAATTTCTTCAAAAGCTGCTGGTTTTACAGGAGGAAGAGGCTGTGTGTTTGGAAAGAACTGAGGCTCTCCCCTGGTCTCCTGGGCTGCCTTTGAGCTTCTTCCAGCTACTGCAGCTAAGCCAGGTCTGTCTGTCAGCACGCCTCGTCCCCTGGCACAGATTTCTATCTCTTCAGAGAGCAGACAAGCCTCAGCACCTCTTCCGCCCTCCCAATGATCAGCTGGAGGATCGTACCTGCAATGCCAATGTTTAGAAATTCAAGCTTTAAAGAAAAAAAAAAAAAGCAGCAGCCACCTCAAAATTTTGCTGTATGGGGTTTGGAAAAGTAGCTCTAAAACCATATTTGAAATAAAATTGCAACTTATGTACAAAATTCAGGCACACTGTAAAAATTAAAGCTGCTTCAGAGACACTTTCAGCATAAATCACAGTTTCCTCCCAGATTTTCTATAAAATAAAATAAAATAATGGCTTTGGCATTTGAAAGAGTTATTTGCAAAGCATTTAATGCTGATGGATAAATATGGAGGTTTTTTGGCGGTGTGTGTGATTAGTCCATTGAAACATAATAGACTGGAACGCCAGAAAGCTTATTTCATTAAAACTGTTTTTGAAATAATTTATAGTTTATTGTTCAGTTTTGGTGACCGATCACTTCATAGATTTCTCTGGATTATAGCCAATTATCATCTTCGAGATTACCTGTGGGGTCAACACACTGCATTTCAAATAAATCTGTGAACATTTGTATCTAGGAACTCTCTTTTGTTTCCAGCCCAGCTTTCTCCTGTCACTGCATTAACCTGATCTGACTGTTGCTGTGTGTGGATTTTAGCCAAACAAAACACGACGGAAGAATCTAATTGCGAGACGCCTTGTTTCACAGGAGCAGTATCGTCCGCAGCGTAACACAGCGGAGCCGCCGCCGTCTCGGTCGCAGCTGGATCCAGACGGCACTTGTCACTTGTCATCTGTTGCCGTAGCTCTTTGTACCCGCGGCCAAAAACTCAACATCCTTTTGGTCTAGCTCCGCCGTGACAGAGTAGGCTATGGCTCCATTCGTCCAGATGTGCGCCTTGGGGCCAGCATCACTGGTGAGCGGCCGCAAATGCGTTCTTTTGATTTTCTTTGCTAGTCTCGCAAAGCACAGTAGGGCTGAACTAAATATCATGGAGAATCCACACAGGAGGAACGATGCGGTATAGCTGCCGGTCATGTCCACCAGCCAACCTGCAGCAAAGCAAATCGTGGGGTTTTAAAGGCCCATCAAAATTCTGATCATTCACAAATCCTGCCATCAACCAGGGTTTTATAAACTTCTGGAGTTATCTCATATAAATACAATTAAACAATAGGAGCTTACACCACGTCACTACGCTGTTACCTCCTGGGGCAGGGAGGGATTTGTCCTCAGCAGGCAGATAAGATTCTTATGGGTTTTTGTTTCGAGGTTAAACCCATGAGAAAAGGCACAGCCGTCATCACAGCAACACTAAATAAACATCTTTCAACTGCATGGATTTAACAGGCAGCCTTTAGACATCCTTAGAGAGCCCTGGGATTAAATATTGTGTGCATGAGCTCCTGGTACAGAACCATCTAGTGAGCTATGGCCTAGGCTCATGCATCACTTAAAACAATTCGGATTTACTATGGAAAATTAAATTAAAACCTTCAGAAGCAGAGATTGGGAATTGATACGAACAGCAGACAAATGCAAGACATGGCTGTTTGAAAAAAGTATCTCTGTTCTTCCACAATATTCAAAACTCCGTCAAGTTTTCTAAAGAATAATAGGGGCACAGCTCTCATCCTTACGTCACTTGTAATCGAACTGATGGGGGGAATGCTGGTTAGATATTACAGTGATGAGCCCATGACCAACCAGTAGTGAAGCTGACTCCCCCACCTCTTCAAAGCAGTCTGGAGATGAAAAGATCAAGTCCTCCACACAAAAAAACCCCACCTTGGAATGAAACTCTTTTTAAGTTACATTTTCAAAACCATGTAATTTCCCAGTGAAATCTTGTGTTCCTTCTACTTACACAATTTCTGAGCTACGTGAAGTGCTGATGTAACAGCTCTTAGAAGCTCCATTCCGTACTGGTTTGTTTTTTAAATTTCAGCTTGCTCTCTGTATGTAGAAATCATCCCAACGAGACAGGGCTTTAGTGGGACCTAGAACCTTCAGAAGGTCTGGGTGTGCTACTTCCCTGCCCAGGGGCTCCCTCCACATTCAGCGTGTGTTTGCTGTCCTTCCTCACCTTCTACATCACACCAACAGGTAACTCTGAAGTAGCCACAAGATTACAGGGAAGTCATTTGTCAACTGACCTGCAACAGGCGGGCTCACTAGGTACGGTATGGCATGAAGAAAATACACAACGCCCAGCGCCGACGACAGGGAAGAAGTTCCCACGACATCTGCCGTCACGACGGGGATCAGCGTTACATAGGCTCCATCGAAGTAGCCAAAGGTAAATGAGAAAGGCACAAGCAAGGGGAAGTTGTGGAGAACTGGCAGGAAGAGACAACACAGGCCATCCATTCCCACGGCAAAGAGGTAGCAGAAGTGCCGATGCTTCTTCAGACACCTGCAAATTCCAGAACAGAAAAGAAGATGACGATGGCTGAGCACAGCACCTCAGTTTCTGTGCCCTGGCACACGGCACTTCAGTCTCTCTCTTTTATATAGCTCAAATTCAAGTCAATTTTCATACACAGCCTTCAAGATGAAAAGCTCAACACTGACAAGCCCCGGGTGGGCAAAGCCGCCCACCTACAGCTGCAGAAACATCTGGGAAGTAGCAGCCCGTGGTGCCCACAGAGTTCCTCAAGCTGCCCTTGGTGAAGGGAGCCACTCCGCTGCCGGGGCTTCACAGCTTTCTAAAGCTTTAGTGTTCAAATCAGTATTCCATCTGGCTTTATACTCCAGTATTATGCAAAAAATATTACAGTATACCTCTCTTAGCTGTCACCCTTCACATCTGCCCTTAAACACTGGAGTTACTGGGAGCCGAGTGAGATGGCAATGCTCTTTCTCCCTCCCCCACAAAACCAACACTTGATTTTTCACACAAACTGAATAAGCACAAAGGATGTGTCCTTTAGAGTCAAAACCCTTCTTAATTTAGCCAGTCTCTACCGATGCTACGGGTGCTGTACACAGATGTTTGGAGTGAGCTGAGGTAACAAAGCGTGGTGAGTTCTTACATACTGGAAAATGTATAACAATTTTAGCTCTGAGTATATTCCTGACAGGGCTGGGCCAGACTCTTGACTGCTTTCCATACCTTCTGTGCCTCCCAGCAGCACTAAGGAGATGGGAAGGCAGGGAAAGTAGAGTGAGATCCTCTAGGAAACAGGTACAGAGGCTCACACACAAACAGCCTCAGGCAGGGGGTTACATTTCCACTTTGCACAAACACACCATTTCTTCAGGAAAAAAAGAAACTGAACCAGCAGAATTGTACAAACTTGAAAAGGACAAAAACATTAAAGAGCAAGCATTTCTGAAAGTTAGAACGTGTGATGGCTTGTTAGGGGTGGTTTTGTTGTTGGTTTTGGGTTTTTTTAATGTTACACATGCTACAGAAAAAGCCCATAATGTTAACTTTTAGGTGTGTTCCACCTCACTTGCATCCAGCCTCCCACCAGCCAAAGCTTACACTCGCTTAGCCGTAAGCCGTTACCTTCTATCCGTTAGCCATCCAAAGGTGACGTTACCGATGATGTCGATGACTCCCAGGATGGACATGAGGAAGGCAGCCTGGTGATGGCTCACTCCAACGCTCAGAGCGTAAGGCACTAAGTAGACAAAAAGAGGGCTACAGCCATATGCCATAAATAAAACGGACACTGCCAGCACCATAAAGCCTGGCATCAGTAAAAAGTCATATTCCTTCCACGAACAGTAGCATAAACATTGATGAGACCACGCTTTGATTAAAGGTGAGCAGACAGACATTCGTTTCAAGTCTCGTTTCTGCGCTTTGGGGACATAATCCTGTTCAAGAAATTCGGGAGCAGTTTTACGGTCCTCCTTCAGAGCGATGGGCCGCATCAAGGCACCGCAGACACAGAGGTTTAAAACAAAACCTCCCAGGATGAGTAAAGCTCCACGCCAGGAAAACTGCTCGATCAAGAGCTGGACCACAGGGGCAAGAATGAAGGTGCCGATCCCGCTTCCTGACATGGCTATTCCATAGGCCAGCGCTTTCCTTTTGTTGAAATATTTGCCCACCATCGCGATGGCTGGAGAATAACAGAGTGCAAACCCAAGCCCTAGAAGAGAAAGCACAGCGCAGATGGCTTAATACTAAACACGACGCCTGGAAGACATTAAATTAAGCCCCATAACCTACTTTCATTAGCACAAACAAATGATGCTGTATCAGGCAGCCCCGTCACAGCGTGAAGAGAAGCAGGATGGCTCCTTTCCTCCACCAACAGGGTAACTGACTTGACAAACCTGACGGATCACAATTAATCCACAATAACAAGGCTCAGAAAGAAGTGAAGGGGTTTGCTTAATAACAAGAGCGATAGATAAACATCCAAGAGATGGCGTGTTAGCCGCTCCTGGACGCAAGACGAGGCCTCGCCCCAGGGTCTGTGCAGATGCTGGCAGTGGGAACACTGTTCTGATGAGGCACCACTTTGTGTTTCGGTCTGTTGCAACCCTGAACGTTAATTTTCAGGTTCTCTGAAACACAGCACAAAGAGTCTGTCTCTGTTACTAATATTCTACAATAAAACCTTTTTTATTCACAGAATCACAGAATCTCCGTGGTTGGAAGGGACCTCTGAGATCATCGAGTCCAACCACATAAAAAAAAAAAATCACCAAAAAACAAAAACAAACAAACTAAAAAAAACCACGCAAAAAAGCACCCACCAGCCAAAGAAACTCCACGCAGCGGCTGCTTGGAGTCCTGACCGTTTTAAATCCCTGCCTGCAAGTAAAGAGCGGGGGGAAAGCCTCAGAAAACGAAGCCATGTCCTATTTAGTAAACAAGTAAGATCCATCTCTTTGACTGGGAAAAATTGTGGTCTGTGCTGTAGAACCAGAGAGCAGATTTTCATCACCAAATGCTTGCCCTAACACTAACATATTTCTGAATCAGACGCAGAAATGAGTTCCTGACTAGGTTTTTGGAGCATGGCCTACATTGAGGGTAAAACGGTCCCCGCTGCCTGTGGCAGAACTTGTCAAAGAGGAGATAATCACCCGGCACCGTAACCAGCTTGCCACCTCCTCCTCAAAGGCTGCACTGTGTCAGGCGGGCACTAAGCCTGCCAGGACGGGATAAGTGGATTAGAGGGACTCCGGGGGTCCGGCACCCCTCAGGAGGCCAGGGGAGGAGCTGGGGTTGGACCCGTGTGGGCAGCAGAGCTGGGGGAGCAGCCCTGAGCTAGGCATCAGCACACGAGAGCTGTGAAAATCATGCTCTGGTTGGGGTACGCACCACTTATTTTTTTAGGGAGTTGGTAGAGGGAAAATAGGTCCCCAGAAAAGTCAATAAATGTCCTGTGAAAAGTGGAAATGAAAAGCTTGGGGCTGAAAGCATTTTCATGCCTCTTAGAAGGAGCTCTGGTCCTTACTGCCACTCCCCCGGCTCACCTCTGCTTCGCTCCTCACAGTTTTGAGTCCTGCAGCTTTTATGGATTTAGACTTTCTCCAGTTGTGCTCCCGCCTCCGCTCTGGGCTGGGGCACCACCTGGAGCCCTTGCCAGCAGTTCACCTTGCCATTAATCAAGCCCCACAGAGTAGAAGTTCAGTGCTTCAAGTTCACCAACTCCAGGTACAAAGAGCTTTTCCACCTCAGTATTCCCAGCGGCTAAGGAAGCCTCGGTGGCATTAGCATGGTATGTGGCAGTGCCTCAAGTTACAAGGAGCCTTTTTATTTGTAATGAACACATTTGTCAAAGATTAACATTGTAATACAGGAGTGACATGCACTACAATAAGGATTTTATTATTTAAAAAAAAAAAAAACCACCAAGTAAGCTGTTGGCAGCATGTGAACGGCAGTAATTCCACCAACTTGTTACTAAACAGCAGGGGACCAAGCACAAGGGCTTATGTCACCGTGGCTACCAGGTCAGCAGTACTGCGGAAGGAATGTCAGTGTGACCACGGGCACCTCTCAGGTTCCTCTGGGCACACCAAGCACCAGGAGATAGGACAGAGCAGAGAGAGTTGTTACCACCGTATCCAAACGCTACAGCAACGCTGCCAACCAGCAATTTGTTTGCTTTTCAGGTGGAATGTAGTGCAGACAGAAATAAGGTGCACGGCTGAGGTGCCAGGTATTCACCCCCTGCTCCTCTCCCCACTCACTCTTATGTTTGGATTTAAACTTTTTTTATTTTAATATGCAAACATTTTGGGGCAGCTTAGAACTCCTACCATCACAAACTCCTCCCAAATCACAGGCAAAAAAAGGAAACCTTTTCGTGTGTCACCTACAACAGAAGTCAATGACCTCCCAGCATTTCACTTCACAAAACCTCCCAGGTTTTCCGTAGTCCAGTGTCTAAGAGCAGTTGAAGAGCTGCTTTTGCAGCGTGTTGCATTTGGGTATGTGGAAGACCCACCGAGGGCTGAAACCCTCAGAGGGACAGCCAAAGCCTCTCTTTTACAACAAGGGGAACAGTGTCTATACCAACCAATATGACATGAAGAAGAGATCACTCCTCCTGAAAGGGAGGACCATCATATTTAACATTCCCACGTTGCTTTGGTGGCAGGAGCAAAGGGGACGAACACCTCCTACCTGTAAGGACTCCTAATGATAAGTAGAGATGCTCCAGGCTGGTGGCGAATGAGCTCAAAATTAGTCCAGCAGATGCAAGCAGCCCTCCCAGCATGATACCAACTTGGCAGGATACATGATTACTGATTAAACTCCCGAGCGGGGCTTCAAAGAAACAAATAAAGCTGGTAGTTAATGGCAGGTCCTCACACACAGGGCGTTGCAATGGTCATCAAGGAAAAGGCAGCAGCAGGTGAGCAGGAGAACATGGTGATCACAGCTACACAGAGTGGTCTTCCAACATCCCCCCCATCACGATGGTGTGAGCACCAAAACAACTTCTAAAAATAATTTTCCTGAAAGTCAGGACAAAACTGAAATTTACAGTTGCTTTCTCAGCAGCCTTTTTAGCAGGTCAAAGTCATTACAGGACGCAGCGACTCTGCAGTTTTTGGGGTCAGGAGAGGCCACAGCAAGAGCCCACACTGTTCATCACCCCACACTTACAACACCAAGACCTTCCCCCACCTGGAATTTGCACTTCAGCCCTCGGTAACTTCAGGTGTCCTTCCTCGCTCCTGCCCGGCCTCGTGAGCTCTGCGTCAGACCCAAACAGGAGAGAGAGGTCCCACGTCTTTTGGACCCTCTCCAGAGCCACTACCCCTTTCCTGCACTTCTCTGACATCGACGGCTCCCAGACCATGCCTCTCCTATGGGGTGTCATCACCAGCCTCCTCCCTCTCCGCTACCCACAGTGCCAGGGCAAGGTTATCCTTATTTCTCTTTTTTGTTCCCAATATATAACCTGCCTGGCAGAGGAGAGTAGCTGTGCCTCATTCCAGCTGTATCCCTGTGCCTCCGCAGCAATTCTCAAGGATTAACCCTCTCCCAAAAGAATCAGGGCATGGATGTTCACCTAGCTGTGCAGTTTTAAAGCAAACCCAGGAGAAATTGGGTACAACTGCTATATTGATGCATGTCATTTTTAGTAACGCTGAACTTTCTTTTAAGGGAAAAGGCCATTTGTAAATGTACAAGTTTGCTAAAAGGAGGACAACTGTGGCAAGCTGAAGGCAAGATGTACGTCCTGTGCTAAGTCTCAAATATGATTCCAATCAAAAGGCAAGAGAAACGAGTGCTCAGTTAGTAGCTCTCAAACACAATTTGTCCCACTAGACCTTGACAAAAGTACATTTCTGAAAACTTAGATCATTTGACAACACAAAGTTCTGCTGCTTTTCCACAGTCTGAAGACACTCCCTTCCTGCACAATCACGCTGGGAGAAGCAGCTTGGATATACCCTACCCCAGAGAGCCCACGGTATCTCTCCTCCCCAGCTGACTCCACCAACTTGTGAACACGCTAAAAACAGATGGAGCTGAAGAAAAAGTAGCTGCATTAGTCTTAAAAAGGGTAATACACACCACAGAGCATTGTAGCACAGTCAACGATGGAGTGGATCCAAGCTGTTCTGGCATAGTCCTGCCCGAAGTATGCCTGGAACTCCACAAAAAAAATGGAGATGCACCTAGGAAAAAAAACATGAACAACACCCTGTTGAAGGTGGGATATTTGCCTCACAGAAAATACCGATATAAAATTCAGGTATAAAGAGTACCACTTGAAGGTCCTCTCTCTAGCTCCCAGGAAAATCAAACCCATGGCTTGCCCAAATCCCACCAAGATGGAGAAAATTTCTATGTAACAGTTTCCGAGAAAATGTTTCTATGGGATATTGGAAGCGAAGAGCCACCTCAATGCATGAGGGACAAGACCCGAAACGGTGTGTGCAAGCAGAATAATTCCAACAGTACTCTATGTAAGGCAGCTAGGCTGGGGTAGCTAAACTGGAGAAGAATCCTTGCTTTGCACTGGCAACCACTGAATCACAAATTGGCGTCCAGCTCTTATACCAACGGTGGGATTAGACAATTAGGCTGATGTAGAACCTAATTCAGACAGATAACTACTCCAGAGAGATTATGAATATTATAATACCACATGTTTCTCACTGCGGTATCTTCTGCTAGATTTGTATAACTCGTGTTATTTTTTAACTGAAATTAAATTGAAATTGCAAGTATCACCAGCAATGATGCGATTGCCCACATCATGGTGTCGCTTCCCTGGTACACAAAGCCCCAGCTCCCCAGTTCCTGGCAGACCTGGTTGCTCACCAGTGGTGCCATCCGCATCCGCACAACGTGGCAGAAGGCAGGGCCAGCACAGCACCCATCGAGCCAACACCACCTACAGCACCGTGTTCACGGATGCACGGGCGCAAAGCAAGTGAAAAGCAACTCCTGGTGAACAGAGAATCAAAACTCAGCAGGAGCCCTGGGACCTTCCAAGAGTTTATTATTAAAATGCTTCCAGGAGAGGTTACTTTGCTCTGCTTAATAAGTGTTACTGTGCTACCTGCCTCTGCAGGGGAACGGATTAAAAGGCCGCATAGTTTCACTCTGGTTTCTGGATCAGCCAGAGAACCCTTTTCCCCCTCCCTTTTTTCCCTCCTTGCAAATCAACAAACAACCACTTTCTTCAGCTGTTTTCTTGCACGTACTTCGTTCTTTTATAAACACTACACGTGTGCCAGCCATTAGATGATTTCTTGGCTGTAACACATTTCACACACAAAAATTAATTAGATCCATTAAGAAATCTCTACTGTTATTATGTTATTATGTACATTTGCATACATAAACTAGCACTGTGTCGGTGTTTCCATGCCCCTTTTATGCTGTTGACTCTGGACCCTAGACTTGAGATCCTTGAGCCTGGCAGTTTTGTTTTAAAAGAAGTATAAAATTTAGGTAGGAAACACTACTTTTGCATTATACTGGCTCTCCAACAAGACACTGTCCCATGTTCCTCGCTCACCCAGGGTGCCTATCTCTCTCTGCTTAATACAGCTTAAATGTCCGTGTTCACACACACCAGGCTCCTCTGCCTCCAGCCGACATCAAAGCCACCCCACAGCAGCTGTGGAAGCCATCTCACTCCAGATGTATACGTTGTCTTTACATGAGGCAGCAGTCTATTCCTGTTCTTTCTATTTTTGAGACAATACTTTCTGCATGTTTCGGATACCAGAAGGGTATAGAGAGGGGCCTCCTCTCTAGGTCATGGACCTTCTCAGTAAGGACGGTGTCCAAAATGCTTGCAGCACGAGAAGGGGGTATTTTACAGGTTTCTCAGCAAATCTACTGGGACTAGCAACAATGAGCACAGCTGTGGTGTCAGGGGGACACAGCGGGCCCAAAGAGACCCTACATGATTCCTCCCTCCTCGATCAAACCACCACAGCCCGAAATAATGCCGTCTGCCCCAGGCTCTGGTTCTGCAGGGACTCATGGAGAGGGTGTTGAGAGGCAGGGCAGCTGTCAGAGGAGGCCAGACGCAAACCAGAGGGCTCATAATCCCTCAGCCCTCCTCACAGCCACAGGGATTTCAGGAATCCTTTAAAAACATAGCGGGAGGGAGGTTTGCACCTCTCCAGAATAACCCCTGCAGCTGCGGGACGCCTGGGGAGATCCCAAATCCTCCTCCTACAGGGAAAAACAAAAAGGGGGTAATGCCGCAAACAGGTCAGAAAGACAAAGCAGCAGCCCCTTTACCTCGTCACGGCCCTGGTACAGATAGTGACAAGGAAGCAGCCGGCAACGATCATCCATCCCCATCCTCCGTCGGGAGGGCCAGGGCGGCGGGACGAGGCCATGGCGTAGGCCGGGGCGATTCCTCCCTTTTCCCCGCCTCAGCAGCTTGGGCCGAGCGGGGCCGGCACGGCGAGCACAAGCCAGGGCTGCCTGCCACATGGGTTACTGGCCATCTGAAGGGAGAGAGAGAAAGAGAAATAAATAAAAATAAAACAGGCTGAGAGGGTGTCAAGGCACAAGGCCCACGCAGTAACCCTCACAGTTGGGTGAGGACGTACTGTGCCAGTATCACTCATTTCAGAGTAATTTGCCCAGCAGTTACATCCTGGCACACAATACCCTTTTTTTCCCCAGAAATGTTGTAATACATACAAGTCACACACTTTACTGCAGTTCATTTACCTTCAGCAGGCTCCCCCTGCCTCCCCCAGGCCCTGTCCCAAATTGTATTTTCCACCGCAGTCTCCATTCAAAGCAGCCATTCTTCCCTGGACACAATTCAGGGCAACATGTTTTTGTTTGAGGGAACACGATTTTCACCTTTGTACGAAAAGGGAATTAATATTCGCTGCAAGATCAGAGCAGTTCTGATGATGAAAGAGCCTCCTCCTGATCCTCCTCACAAGTCAAACCTTAGAATCACAGAATGGTTCGGGTTGGAAGGGACCTTAAAGACCCCCCAGTGCCACCCCCTGCCCTGGGCAGGGACACCTCCCACCAGACCAGGTTGCTCCAAGCCCCATCCAGCCTGGCTTGAACCCCTCCAGGGATGGGGCAGCCACAGCTTCTCTGGGCAACCCATTCAAGTGTTTGACCGCCCTCACGTTACAGCTCTTTCCTATATTCAGACAGAAAAACCACCACCCTAGACCGGCCAGCAGCACAATTCCTGATGCAGCCCAGGGTGCTGCATACACTGGTGCAGAACTTGGCGGTTCACTTTAATGAAATTCATTCCCTGTTTTCCCATTTCTCCAGCCTGCCTCGGAGCAGCACGGCCACCTTATCCGTCAGCTGCTCCCCCAGCGCCTTATCTCCGAGCCGGCCAAGGGGACACTCTGTCTTATCAGCCAGGTCAATAATCAAGATGTTAATCAGTATTGGCTCCAAGCACATCTTACCATCTCTGTTGGTCACAGAGCAGAAAGCACAAAACAGGGCGAGCATGTTGTGGGGGAGAGGAGACAGAACAGATTAAAATTTAATGAATTTTTAGTGTTTAATTGAAACCATCGAGACAAACCATGGCTCTTCCAGTGCAGGATTCACCCATGCTGCCCGAGTTTCACTCAAGATAAACTTTAACTTGGGTAAGTTTCCAAACTCCTGGCCACCAGCAGTTCACACCTCGAGGCTTGCCCTCCGCACCCTGTTCCTGTGTCACCCCTCGGCACCAGCGGTGTGACACTGGGCGGTGTGACACCCCTGCCCGTCCCTGCCCCACACAGCAGGGCACGCTCACGGGGCACCCCCCGGGACTCCAAGCCCCATCCTCCAGAGACTGACCCCCGAACACTAGTGCTGCTGCAAAATTAATGAAGGAAACTCTCCTGAGCAACTAATTCTTTGCTTCCCTGCTTAGGGCAATGTTTCCAATTAATATCTCGAAGCCTTCTGAACAAAACGCTGGGTTTACAAAGCCCGTACCCAGAACTGCGTGTGAGATTTTGCAGGACTGCTGGTTTTCCTCTGGAGAGCTGCCCATGTAAGCCTCCAAAATGCCCAAAGCCTCTTCCAATACAAGCAGCAAAAACAGACTCCCAAGAACTTCAGTGGTGCAGTGTTTTACCTCTGAAAAAAAGCATATTTTTCCCATAATAAACCAGACTCTGTCCCTTCCTTCTCCAAGGCTGTTCTGGTCTACTTGTCCAAGTTCGTGAACTCCAATACTTTGTTTGAAAAGGGGTCTCCAAGAACAGAAAGGGTTTCCCTTTGTTTCCAAAACCACATAAATATTTTCCAGTATCTGTATGTTGAGGTTCAGTAGCACAAGCAGAGTTTTACCCAGAGGAAGAACAGGTCAGTCAGGTGGTCCTGGGTCCCCACTCTCCTCCCACCACTTGTGAACAATTACCACATTTTCCCAAAAATTGTTTATGGTAAATGGCTATTGCCTCGATCATAGAATCAGAGAATGGTTTGGGTTGGAAGGGACCTTAAAGCCCCCCCAGTGCCACCCCCTGCCCTGGGCAGGGACACCTCCCACCAGCCCAGGTTGCTCCAAGCCCCCTCCAACCTGCCCTTGAACCCCTCCAGGGATGGGGCAGCCACAGCTTACCCGCAGGATAAGGAAGTGGCAGTTTATGCAGCAGGGTGGGAAACGGGGCGAGCATTGATGCTCAGGGCACGGGGCTGGTGGAGACGGCTGCTCTTCAGGGAGACCTAAACCAAGGAAGAGGTGCCAGGGAACACTTGCAGGTGTCTTTATAAGCACTCCAGGGCTTATAAAGAGAACAATCAAGACTTTGTTGCCTTTTATTGTGTTTATAGAATGAGAAATTGGGAAAAGAGCAATGGCAATTCCTCCCTTTGTAACACTTACCCCAGAGAAAAGGGTTGAGAAAAGGTCAAGCAGGTAACTGCTCAAGAAGTGAATGCTCCAAATACAACCTGATGTTCCCTAAAATGATGCCAGGCTGAGCAATGAGGTGAAGGAAAGAGAACAGAACCAGCTTCTAAAACGCACATTCTGGAGAAAGGCAGAAACCCGGTTAGTGAGCTTGGGCTGCGTTGGGAGAGCAGGACTCCGAGGGAACAGCATCACCAGGTACTGACTGCTCCTTCTGTGGCCATATATCCATCAACTATACATAGCTGCTTCAAGGGAAAAAAGCCTGAATTTGTGGAGAAATAACGTTATGACAAGGAGGATGGTTTTCTCACTAACCAGTGTGTGGTGCATGAGCTGGATACCCCACTGGGGATCCCCCACCCCTCTCCTGGTGCAGGGAAGAAGCTCAATGCAGGAGCCCAACACAAGCCACCACCGCAGCACCCAGCGCCCTCAAGCAGCACGGCAGGAGCCCTAACACTCAGGTGACTGCACACAAGAAACATCACAACGATGTCCCCTCCATCAGGGGACTACAGAACCCCTCCTGAACACCACCAGAGGCACAGCACTGTCACCGTGGTGTAAAGAGCCTGAGCCAAGCAGGGAAACCAGAGGAGCAGAGAGATCTGCCTGGGCAGTTCGCAGCCAGCGGTCCCTCACCCACTGATGGGGCATCACCACCAGCATCCCCACCGGGCTCTGGTGCACCCACACTGCTCCACGGCACACACAGAGCACTTGCTCCCCCCGTTGTAGCTGAACAAGTGGGGTCCCTCACAGCCTGGAGGCAGTGTAGAAACCCTGGAATGGGTAACTTTATCTCAGCTAATTAACCACAGCTCCTATTTAGATCTTCCAGTTGTCTCTGGAGCCTCCAGTTCCTTATCTCCCATGACATCCAAATACCCTCCAAAACAAGACTTATGGATTTCTAACTGGGCCGGTTACATCTTGCAACGCCACACGTTGTATTCACCTCTCACAAGTGGTTCTTACAGGTTCCCCTTGGCTGCCCGCATGCACTTCCATTAGCTGCTGAAGAGCCCGTCATCACACCGCAGATCTGTCTCTGTCACTGTTTCGGATGCAAGCATCACCTAGCTGCTACAGACAAAATTTCTTTTATAGCTGCGATCACACCAGCGGAGGAGAAAACCAGCCCCAGAGCATCCTACCTGCTGCTCTTCACGGCAGCTGCCTGGGCACCAGCCGCGGGGCCGGGAGCCAACGAGCCCCTCCGGGCTCCTGCCGGCCCTTCCGGGGGCATCGCCTGGCTGCACGGGGTCCTTCGGGTGAAGGCGATTAAGGAGCGATCACGGGCAGATCGAGATAACGACCGGCAGCTGGGAACGGGCAAAGCTCGGCCCCCGCACGGCTGCTGCGGCCAGGGAGGGTGCGTGTCCACACATAAATCGCAGAGTATCCTCCGTTTGCTGCTTTCACGGCACCTTTCATACCAGAGGGCTCGGAGGCAGCCTCGTTCGCGTACAAATTCCAGTGTTCGTACACAAATACAGCTCCTGCCGCAAAGGGAACGGCTCCCAGAACACCCGTGTGAAGAACAACTCAACCCCCGGCCCGGGGAGCGTTCGCCAACACGAGCAGCCGGGCCAGGAGGTGCCCGGGCACCGCTTGGGGTGCAAAGCGCTGCTCAAAGCTCGGGGGGGGCTCCCCACGGCCCCCGGGGAGGCTGCGTCCTCCTGAGACAACGAACCTGTCCCGGCTAAACGGTCCGTGTGCGATTGCTCCTGGGGTCAAAAAGAAAGGCATAACTCAGGTGAACTTCAACCTTCCTGAGCTGTTGTTAGCACTTTAAACACCAGTACGTTGCAGATTGCAAAAGCCAAATCCTTAGGGAGCCAGTATTTCATCATCTATTTATTATTTATTATTTCCATCACTGTTGGTCATCTGAAAAGAAAAAAAAACCAAAACCAAACACAAAGGCAAATTCTCTTCCAGTTCCCTTAAGTAAATCCACAGGGTTTGGCTCTTGGCTTTGGGTCCATCTCTTGCCAGGACACTGAGATTTTGGAAAGTCCAATTTAGCAAGTGCCCACCATAAGTGTGTGACCCTCAGCGGGAAAGAAATCCCTGCACATCTTGTATAGGAAAGTACAGCTGCAAAAGACAACTATTTCATTTTGCTGGTAAGAGAATTGTTTATATAATTCTTCACTAAGGGTTTAAAAACAAGCAGGCGGCATGGCTCATCGTTAAGATTTCTCATTAATCATGTTTGGGGGAATCCAGACTCCGGAAGCTGCAGTGTAGGTACTGGAGTATAGCGCTGAATCGCTTTAAAGCTTCACAGAATAAAACCAAAGCAATATCTTTTCCCAAAACTCTGGAGGAACACTGCAGGCAACAGCAGAAGTTGCAAAATAAAGCCCCGTATTCCACCAGTGTCTGCTTTCGGCACTACAGCGAAGCAGAAGGTTTCTCTGATGCTGGAAAATGATGAAGAAAAGCTGATGGACGTGGGATGGGGCTGATGCGACGCTCCAGCGTGTGCCCCCGGGTCAGTCACAGACAGGGGACCATGTAAATTCAACAAACCGGCACAAACTGAATTCCTTTGCTCCCTCCCCTTGCTGAGAACCTGCCCTGCTGAACACACATCAAATTATTTTTAGCAGAACTGTGCGGGCTTGTTGCTGGCCCAAAGGACAGCTCTTTCATTTTACTTTCTATAATTGGCGATACGAGTGAGCCTAGGAATGTCTCCATTGCTTGGAAACAGGGTGGCTTTGAGCTTGTCTATCAGATCCTCCCATCTCAGCTTTCGATGAGGCACCACTGGCCGCTGGAGAGGTATCTTCTCTTTCTCCCAAGTGACCCCAAGTGATCAGAGACACCACAACATTCAGGTGTTCATCAGGAGGCCATCGAGGGCTGGGAATTTCATCCCAGAAAAAAAGAAAAACAACAAGAGAGCTTTGTGGGAGAGAAAAAGCCTGACCTCTGGAGAATCACATGCTGGAACGGACAGTATGGCCATGGGTGCTTGTGCCACCTCCAGAGAAGCCACAGCCAGGCTCTGGGCGACCACCCAGCCGAGCCTCTGGCACTGCTGGCAGGAGAGGGGACACACAGGGGACCCCTCCAGGGCAGGTCTGAGAAACCTGTAAGAGCAGAGGACGTAGGCATTACGCATTCTGGATAGAAACAGTACAAAACAGTGTCACAGAAAGTCCTGCTCGCTGCTCTCTGTAACTGCAGGAATTTGCCTGAGTGGAATCTTTCCCTCCCATATCCCCTCATAAAGCTTTGCCCCTTCGTCACAGAAAAAGTTGGATCTTGAGCTCTGATTGTACCGATCATCAAAAAAGGAGAAAAGGGGTTGAAATACAGTTGCTGGCACCTGGCCAGCATAGGCCCAGTTTGCAGAGATATAAATCTTTCAAAATAACAGTTTTGATTTGGGAGAGCACGGCAGGATGAAAGCACCTCTTCTGAAGCCCGCAGCAATCATCCTGACTCACCCCTTGTCTCGGGCTTTGCACCGACATTTGGTGCCTCAAATCCTGCCTGAGAAAAGCAGGGGTTTTCACACGCTAGGAGAAGTTCTCTACAGCAGTTTCCTCTGGCAGCACAGGGAAGAAGAGGCGGATTTTATACACAGCCTTGGAAAAAAAGAGAAAAAAAGGAGGAGGTTGGAGTCAGCTAAAATGTTAACATGACAGTTCTCCTTCTGTTCCCTGCCTGGAGAACGCCGGAGCCGGGGATTGCCAGAGGATAATGTCACGTTGGAGATTGTTTTGTTACTCTGACCATATTGCATGAACGGGAGCGAGGAAGCGGGGGCTCAGACAGGGCTGGGGGGGATGCTCAGCGCCGGGGCAGGACCACTGCATCTCCGAGAGAGCCGGGGCACAGCCGGCCCCTGCCACCACCAGCAGCATCGCCCTTAAGAGAAATGGGGATTTCTGTTGGAGTCACCCCTTGGTACCACCCCATGGGGCTGCCCAAATCACTGGCAAAAGCCATGAGCTCGATCCCTGGTAGAACACCCAAACCCAGATGGAGCCAAGGTTTGCCCTCAAATCTGGGGGCAGAAGTACCTACGGGGCTGCTCTATCGGCTACAAAAGCTGGACGTTATAGAGAGGTTTTCCCGCCCCGAGGATGGCAATTTTCTCTCTCCAGCACATGTCGTGTGGGGCTTTGATGCCCTGATAAAATGTTTTCCGGTTGGAAAGCTGCGTGAGCACCACCAAGGAGCTAGCACGGCATCCCAGATAATTATGCTTTAGTAGAGTTTAATCAAAGCAGCCGCGGAGCGTGCTGGCACCGGAGGCATCCTGCAGCTGCATCGATTTCCACTGTGCAGGCCCGATCTGTGTGCTGTAGCATGGAGAGAAACAAAGAGAGAGGATTGTGAATTCTGGCTGGAAGATGGTTGGGATAAGCTTGATAAATCAATGTACAAATAGGCTATTTTATTTTTCAGAAATAAGTAAAGAATAACTTTCACTCATCTACCACCTAGGCTTTTTTCCCTTCAGAAGAAACACACATTTCTGTTTGAAGTGCTTCTCTAGTTGGTAACTAGAGATACACCCTGTGTGAACAGCGGGGTTCAGCTGTTTTATCCTCTGAAGTTGAAGTATTTCAGCAATCTATTAATATTCTTCCCGGTTTTAGCTGGGAGGGTATCCAGGCCTCCGATGTGAATGAGCGAACTTCTGCATTTCACATTTTATACAAAGCTGTAATTCAGGGTAAGATTGTTTAGACCCTATGACAAATCTCTCTTTTTCTGTCAAACCATTTACTCCAGGACACAGAAGACTGCGTTTACAAGGCGTTTGGTGCTGTGTTTGTGTGCATCTAACACCCCCATAACACGACAACGCTGAGACCAGCGCTGCGTGGGGAAAAGGGGGTTGAACCAAGTTCTGCATCCCGAGCCGAATACATTTTATTGATGCAGCCTGTGCCTCCCAAGAGGCTGTTAGGATACGTGGATTGCTGTGTAAATCCGGAGCTGCAGCTCACATACAGAGCTACACTTTATGTAAAGCTGTGCTGTAACCAAGCCAAGCTCCGGCACGCTCTGCTCATCCTCCTGCTGTCTCCAAACACACACCCAAAGGTGCAATGGAACAAAAGTTCCCCTGAGTGGAGAACTCCCAATTTTTCAGAGCAAATTTTTACTGTGTTAAAATACCGTGGTTGGTAAGCAGAAATATTGTTCAAAAGATTGTAAGTAGGACACCCCCAGCTCCAGAAAGCAGAAGAGTTCCTGGAACAGGCAGCAGGATGCTCCTCAGCAGCTCCAACTCTTCTGGCTCCGAGGTGCCAGAGACCTGTAGTGGCCACTGGAAAAGAAGAGTGATAACAGGTATCCTTTTAGCTTGGGTTTTCCTATTTTAAACATTGAGCACATTTCCAGTTTCGCTGCCAGCTCCAGATCCATGCAAGCAGATGCGATCACATGCTGGCCATCCACCCCGTTCTCCCAGCAGCGGGACCTCAAGAGCCAGGACCTGCTGAGCCTCGCGGCTCTAAAACTGTTTCTCCATTTGAGCACTGGTTCTTGCAAATTTCCAGTGGGCTACAAAAATCTGTTTCTCTCCCCGTCTGTAGCAAAGGGGCAACCAGCTCCCCTTGCTTGGGAGATGGGCCAAAATGCCTGAACTTGGGCAATATTTTTCATTTTCATTGCACTTACACACCACTAACTGCCGAGGGGAATGCCATTCCTCACCTGTCTTGCCCACTGCACGTGGCTGAATGCAGCTTACAATATCATGGATATTAAAAAAGTAGGGAAGATACAGACACGTGACATTTAAGTCACCCGTGGGTGCAGTGGTTTCCCCACAGCAGTCGCAGGCGGCTGCAGGGGCAGCGCCGTGTCTGGGCTGCACCGACACAAGTCTCTGCTCTCGGGAACCTACTGTAGTGCCAGCAAAGAAACAGCAATAGAATTTATTCCTCCCTCAAAAGGCTGATTTATTATCGTGGAAAACACTTATGAGAACAAAGCTGTTTCAACTACATTTTCAACTGGAAATCTTTTCTCAGCACTAGATGAAAGTATTGATCAAAACCAGGGAGACTTTCAGGGAAACTGAACAATATGGTCTGTGCTTGCGCGAGGGAAAAGAGCACAGGCTTCCCACCACGCACCTGAGCGTCCTCCCGGCCAGGCAATAAACCCTTTTCGAGGTTGTCTCTCCTCCTCCCCCCAGACAATTGGAAAGTCTTTGATTTCGCACTGTAGAGGAGGGGAAAAAATCAAAGCTCAAAGTCTTCATCAGGCTGCTGAGCAGTTCCCCACTTATCCAAATTATAATCTGAACACAAAACCACACAATTAGGTTTCCAGAACCCTAATTCTCAAGGAAAACATTTCCATGTCAATCCCTTTTTCCCAGTAACGTGGCAGGTTGGGGGGCCGCACGCCCAGCTGGGCCGGTGACCGACACTCCTACAACCCGCTGATCCCCTCCGGCAGCTGCCCAGCAAATAGGCTGAAAAATCCTGTGTGCGTGAGGCAGGACAGACCATTACTAGTGGTTTATTAAAAGAAATGATTGATATTTCGGCATTTGATTGATATTAGGTATTTGGCATATTCATTAAGCAACTTGAAAGGTCACCCTTTTAAACATTTGAGAACAAAATGCAAGAAGAAAATCTCGCTACTCTCTACCTCGCATACCAATAAGATGAAATTTAAACAATAGTACTCTTTCATTTAAAGAGAACAAACAGAAGGATTTGTGCTTCTTTTATCTGTAATCCTTACTTCTCTCTCCAGAGATCTGGTCCAATTAGTTATTTCATATTAATCGTGCTTTGTGCTGCTCATTTCTTGCTATAGCAGCTTTCCACAGCCCTGCCTCTGTGTCAAAGGAAATAAAATCCAAGCTTTACCAGCTCCTGCCCTTGGCAGGGCCAGCAGCCTGACTGCTGGGGAACATCAAGAGCTACTTTCTATTTTTCCAAACAGCCTGCACACAGAGAGATCCATTTCTGTAACTGCAGGTGTAAATCTGCCCAGAGGCTGAGCTCTATTCGGCCAAAATAGCCAGTCAGTGTAAATCTCCAGCCATTTTTCAGCTGTGGATTTTTTCGATGCTAGAGCTTATGGGGATGGTTTCTTTATTTTAACATTTGATGGGTTACCAAATGCTAAAGAAATGTGAGATGTATATAATCACTTTATACATAGAGCGGGAGAGATTATGATGAAGTTTGTAAAATTTTGAATGGTAGATTAAGGGTGAATAGGAAAAAAATAATCATCCATGTAATAAAAGAATAAGCAGCATAAAATTAAACTATCTAGAAGCAGTTCTAAAACAAACAAAAGGAAGTACATGTAATTATATTTTGGAACTCATTGCCACAGAATGCTTTGAAAAAAACCATAACGTGTGAATGTGTTCAGAAAACACGCAGGCAAACTCCTGGAAGAGGTGTGCCAAGGGACGCCGAACGCAAAGGTGTAGGTATAAGATGGGGAAGTTGAGTAAGAACCAGTGAATTCTCATCCTCTCCCTCTGATGTTCCCACGGACCATTCTCCAGGTCAGGACACTGCGAGACACAGACCTGTTCATCTCCCAAAAGCCTCGGGGCTTTACAGTGTCCCGGGGCATAGAGTCCGAGGTCTCCTGTGTCAGGAATTTGTGTGCCCCTTGCTGACCCCCCCCCCGCTGGCTGTCTATGAACCCCCACCCTGCCCAAGGGACACCTCTCACTGTCACAGCAAACCATGTCTTTCTCTGAAGACCTGCTTGGGTTTTTAACTTTTTCCATAATATGTACTAGTGATAAACAACCTCCTCTTGATTTTAACCCCTCAGCATTAATATGATTCAATTTTACCTCATTTTAGTTGGACCTCGGGTCCTTTGGCAAATAGAAAAGGCTCCAATCATAAAGGTTTTAGTAACCAAAGCACGTTTTCTTTGATCCAGAGAATTGATAGACCAACAGTGAATGTCAAAGGCAATAAAACTTGTCCAGACTCATAGTCTTTAACGTAGGCACTTAACCCTCTTGACAAGAGTGCACGTGAACTCACAGCAGCCTTCACCTCTCTGCTCTTGCTGCAGAGACACCCACTTTCTGGCCCCTTCCCCAGCTCCGGCGAGGCACGTCCTGGCATTGTCACCAGCGGGCACTTCAGCGGCTGCAGCAGACCAGGCTTGGGAAATCCTTAGCTACTGCTTCCATTTTATTATCAACTCCTGTAACTTAGTTTAAGAAAGACTCCATTCACAAGTTAGAGACAAGGATACTGCAAAAAAAAAAAAAAAATGCAAAATTGGCTCTCAGTAATTAGCTGTACATCCTGAGAGCACGCTGTACTGAGGTGCTGCACCACTGTCCCGTGGCACTGTCCCATATCCTTTTCCAAGTCTGACAAAGATTTTTTAAAGACTCTTGTACTGAGTCATCTGCTGAGCTTTGCTATGCCGCGTGTAGTCCTTTGGATTTGCCAGCTCTAAAGCAAGGCTGGATGGGAGTTAATTTCCTGCCACATTCCCACGCAGCCACTGGCGGAAGGGGAGTCTCGCAGGGGTTACAAACCAGCATCACTTGAGGAGGGAACCTTTTGCGTGAGACCTTTAGCCCTCATTTGCAAATCAGGCTCATTACTCTTTTCTGTTTTCGTGAACAAATAAACAAACAAATAAAGCAGGATATCACATGATAGGAACAGCATGGGAACGGGAACCTTCCAAAAAGGAAGAAGGGGAGAATGTGTATGTTTTCTTGAAACTTTGCAGTCTTCTTTTTATTTTGCAAGGTTTTTTAATCCCATTTTCTGGTCACAAAGGATATACAGAAAGATGAAGGTATCCCCAGATTCACCACTTTCATTATTACCTGTTCTCATGCACTGGGAGGGGAGAGGGAGGAGTGAAAAACAAGCAAACAAACAAAGAAAACTAACTATCCATTGACCGTCTATCGATGATAAAACAGGACTGAGCTTACTCTAGCACTTTGTCGGTCTCTTCACCGCTCTCTGCTTATTCTGTGGGTACGGCTGTAGCCCTGCCTCCAACCAGCGTCCCCGTTGGCGCTGCCCGGGCACAGCCCTCCCCTGTGCCCCGGAGACCAGAGGCTGCAGCAGCCGGGGCAGGAGGGACCCCCCCGTTTGCTGCTCGGCTGCTGCACGGCCCCTTCACAGCCAGCAGAAAATCACGGCTGAAGGCGTCCAGTGCCCTTCCCAGCTCTGCCAGCCCTTTCTCCATCAGAAGGTGATGACACATCTTCTGCACCTTGGTAAGGCACAGGGAGATGTGCAGATGAGGACTGCTGCCCCATAAAAATCTCCCAATTACTATTCTTGTCTCCTGGGAATGTCACACAAATGCCGCTTCTCAATATAATAGTTTCTTCCACCCAGGGATGGGATCACCTCTGTTCTTCAAGGTGAGCATAATAATGTTGCACCCCCTCACTGCCGAGATTGCAGCACTGGCACTCACTCAGAGTAAGAAGATATGTAAAGAAATCGGGGTTGAGTCTTTTGTCTCTCCTCGATCACATTTTGTGTTTAATACCTTTGACTTCTCTCGCGATGAAGTGATAGGCGTAGCTCTTGAGAGGGCTGTACTGTCTTACATCTCCGTTTATGTCTTTCAGAAATCCTGCCTGATGAAGGTATCCGGTTCTCACTGGGTACCGAAAACCCTGTGCCACCTGAACTCTTATTGATCACGGTGTTTGGAGAATGCTGTATTCTGTCATCTTCCAGGCTATAGTTAATACATGAGATGAGACAACGTTCCCTGTCGAAGCACGCTTGGTTATATTGACTTTGTCAGTAGTGCTTAGAACAGAACAACAGATCCAATTTCATTAAGGAGACTCAAAAAGGCACCACTGTACTCCAAAAAAGCCATAATCTGTCCAGCTGTCAGCTTTTCTGCTAAATGAGTTAAATACATCGATCAAAAGGCAATTACTTACTCAAAGGTGTGTTTGTGGTCCACATTGCGTTGGTATCATTATGGTGAGCCTTCTCCAACGGTCAGAAGTGTGACCTGCAGAGAGAATGACCCTTCAGAAGACCTACACTTGTCCTCAGGACATCGCTGCTGGGGGACCTTCTGCTGCTCTAATGGAAACAGCCTGAAATGTCACCTGAGACCCAAGATGGCCAAAGGGATTTTTAAATGCCTAACCTCTGTTCCCTTGACCCATCCATTCCCATAAATACCGAGGGGACTTGTCACATAATATTTCTCCAGGTGAAGGTTTAGACTGAAGTTATTGGAGATTCAGGCTTTTCCACACCAAGGAGCGGGAAGCTCTTTCTCTGGTGATATTAGATGATACTCATTTATACTTGTATGTCTTGCTTGTATGAGCAGTCAGCTGAGGAAACCATCTTGCACACTATATTAAGCCTTTAAGAAAGGAAAATATTACCAGGTAAAAGACTTACCATTTGCTTATACTGACCTCTGGGGTTTTTTTCATTCGGTTGCTGTTAATATGACTGCATATAAATATATATATTTTTTTTTTAAAGGATCATGTACTGCAAATACATCCAACTAACTCCCAATAGAGTTATACAAATGACAATATTTTTTTCCCTGTATCTTCACACAAAAAACCATTTCCTCCTGGCAGAGGCCAGTTCTCATTCAGCCCTCAAGTGAAAAGCTGGTCTCTAAGAAAGTCGGTTAGCTGAGTGATTCTGTTTTATCTCATTTAGACTTCAACAATGAGTTTATTAAATAAAACAAAAAATACAGCAAAGAGCACCATCAATACCTTACGCCTGTCCAAAGGGGCAACAGGATGCAGATCTCTGCCATACTCTTTTTTCACCAACATTAATCTTAACATCTACCATTTCTAAGCAATTGAAATTTTTCTTTTCTCCAATAATTGTTTAAAATGATGTTTTATTTCTTTCCAACAAGAGATTATCACAAGGATTAAATAAAAGCCATCTTGATAAAATGTCTTTATAGGTGCTGTTCCATGTCTGGATTACACACCTGGAGCTGGTTCAGACAAGAAGCAGAGCTGAGGTACAAGTGGGAGAGTATGAACCAAGCATGGCTGGAAGTTTCAACTTTGCTGGATTTTCACTCCATACTAGTTCAAAAGTTTCCTTCCAGCTCAGCTTTGGTGCCATGAAACAGCACCAAAAAGGCAAGACTGACTAACCAGGTTTGTTTCAAGATATAAAAGCAAACCAAACCAGGAAAAAGAAAAAAAAAAAAAAGGAATCCCTTTGATGTACTTCCTCCCACCACCCACAGTTCTCCTTCTTCATCAGTTCTTCCCTCTCTGAAGTGTTAAACACAGCTTTTTATTGTGGCTAAACTTCTTGACTTTCTTTCACCTTCCTCCACTTTATTTCTAAGCAGTTTAGGGTAGAGCTTGAATACGAGGCATTCTTCAGTGGACACGAAAGAGGCATTTGAAATAAATACATTAAGTACACTCGATCTTTTATGCTCTTTAATTATCCAGAGCTGGATGTTCAATTTTACTTTGCTGCCTGCCTAATGGCCACCGAAACATTTCACTGGCTGCTCGACAGTTTGAACACACCAGGGCCGGGTAGACAACGTGCTGATGGGATGCGGAGGGGCATTGCTGCCACTTCCCCACCTCCCTCCCAGCATCTCGCAGGGACCTGGGGCTCAGAAGGGCCGGAGACGTGCTCTCTGAATTCATGCCTCTGTCACAGCTTATTTGGCACTGCGGGACAGGGAAGTTTAATAACACCAGTGACGCTAGGAAAAGGTAGGCCCTTAGCTTTTATAAACAAAAACATCTGTCTGAAGGTTTGAGGCAAACAAAGAAAAATATTGCAAGTGTGAAAGTGAATTTACATTTTTTAGATGAAAAAGCATTCACAAATAACATTTGGTCCTATTCTCTGTGTTGCTTATGCAATAAAAATGAGTAAGGATACACAATTTTAACGAAAAGCCCCCTGAAGATGCAAAAATGCTTTGGAAACAGAAATTAATTACAATTTTCAACATCCCCCTCAAGTCAGGATTATTATCCCACCTTTTAAAATAAGAGTTTAAAGAAGCAACTGAACTCCACAGCCGGTCTAGGCATGGTCAAGAAAAGACTAGGGTCCGATGACATTTCTTCTTAGCATAAAATCATCTTTCCTCTATAGCACAGCTCCACTTCACAGAGTTAAAAAGTGGAACTATGAACAATATACGGTGCAGGGTAAATTTCTACGATGGCACCATATGCCTAAGGGTATGATTCCCCGTAACTCTTGCCTTTATGATGTCTGCCTGATTAAACACACCAGGAATGCGTACGAGGGAGCATTACCTTTTTGTCATGTTAGCAACATATTTTATTGCCTTTGGAGATAACCAGACCATAACAGGGTCATCATGTTTCTCTCCCTTCCCAGCAACAAGCAAACTTTAATGGTTTCGAGGACAGGTCCCCTCACTGGGGCCATCGCTGCTCCTCCAACCCTGACCCCGGCCAACAGAACCCCGTTTCCCAAGAGCTGGTCCCAGCAGTTTAACGACATCATGCAGGTACGTACCGAAGGATGTCAAACCCAATGACTTCATTATGTTTGTGCCTCAAAGAATGGAGCAAATACATCACTACCTTCACGAGCCTGTGGGACTTCAGCCGCTTGGCGCTCCCGAGCGGACGGGAGGGACGTCCAGAGCAGGGGACACACCTTTGGTCAGATGCTGATGCCGATCCAATGAACTCCAGCACTCGCCTCTGGAGCATTCCTGAAAGTTTCAAAGGGGTTGAAATCAGGTCACTAATGGGATATTTTTTATTTTTTTTCAGAAATTTATGTCCTTATTTTTTAATCATATTTAAAAAGAAAAGTCCAGTTGCTCAATAATCAGCTCCAAGGGGATGTTTATGGAAGTGCAATCAGTGCATCACATTTTTATGTGAAAAAAATCTAGTGTGTGAGATCACTATGTGAAAAACAATATGTAATCATCAGCTTAGAAATGGGCATTTATCGGTACAAAAGCTGAGATGATTCTAGTAACAAGTGGGGGCTTTTTTTTCCCTGATTTGAAGTTACAAATACTTGTTTTAAATACCTTTAGTAGAGCCTGGGCATCCAGACAAATTAGCAACGGAAGGCATAAGGACCTTTGCTGGGTATCCAACCAAAGTCAGTAAAAATAAAATACCACTTCTAGATTTATTTTCCACCTCACAATTCAGTCCACAGCAAGGAGGCAGCAGTAATGTGTTAAATTCCTCCTAATGGCTTTGTTGTCTTTCTTGCTGCCCATCTGCATAAAGATCTCCACTTTATGGAATCTTATTCATTACCTGGGAAATGAGGTGAGAAACAGATAATACTGTCTGACCCTGAATTCCCCCGGCCAGGTGCTGAGCCCCCCTCCTCCTGCTCCCTGCTCGCCTCTGCTCTTAGACCTTATCCACACTCATCCACATCAACTGTCTGAACTCCGTGTTTGAAGGATGATTTGCACGCAAGTTCTGGGTCCAAGATAAACAATGCTAATCAAATAACTGCTGGGAAGAGACAGAAATGTGCTTTGTATTAAAATGCACTGAATCTTCAAGTTTCTTACCAACAAGTATCTGCAACTCACTCATCAGTTCAATACCAAATGTAGCAAACGTCCCACAGTTCCTCTAATTTAACCTTTCCCAATTTATTATTCTCATAATTATCTTTATTAAATAACTGTACTTAAGCATTGTAGCTGCAACAGAATAAAATGAAGGATACAGTAAGACAGGTCTGAGCGCAGAGTCCCACAGCACAGGAGTTTACTCTGGAAGGTATGGACCAGATCTCCATCCCATCCACGGCATGTTGCCTTGGCAACGCAGACACCTTAAAGAAACCATTTCCCACTCCTGCGCAGTAAAGCTGGCTTAAATTTTTCAGCAGAAACATCATAAATGGCTTTTTCAGTAAAGTCAAAGTTGTTATATATATATTTGCGGTTAAAATATCAGCCAAAAAACCAATCAAGCAACTGAAAACTCTTTCCCCCTGCTTTGATCTTTCTTAACTATAAAATGTTAGAAAAAGATTAAGCGCTTGGCCAATTTGGGACAGCTCGGCCGGTGTGCTCCCTGCAGCCTGCCCAGAGAGGCAGCGTCACAGCGAGCTCAGCACTGAGTGACATGTTTCTGCAAATACCCCGCACGGAACCCTCTGCAGTTTCACAGATACACCGTAACAGGCTCTTCTCCTGGGAAATGTTCCCATGTTTGTTTTACTCCTCCAAGTAAAAAATGTAAATGTCTTTTTTTTTTTCCCCTTACATCTTCTGTCTTTGCTTCTCTGTATTTGGCAGAGCATCTTGCCACCGAGCTGTGGCGCCGCAGCGGCACCAGTCTGTGGGTATAACCCAGCCCTGCTCCTCACGGGGTGCCAGCCTCAAACACCGCCCCACAACCCGGGGGAGAAACAGCCCTCAGCCAGGGCTCTGGAGGGGCTGAATTCCCACGTGGCAGAGTCAGACACTGTCTGTTTCGGGAAGCGGGTGCCCGGGTGCCACCAGCTCGGGGCGCAGGACAGTCCCCCTCCTCCTCGGCACCAATCCCAGCTGGAAATACAGAACTGGAACCCCAGAGTGGGGCGATGCGGGGAGAAGCTGGGCTTGTTGGAAACCCATGAAAAACACTAACCACCCTCTGTTTGTCATCACTGCTCCCTTCCTTCGTTCCCTTTGCCTCTTCTGAGGAAGAGAAGAGCCTTTCCCTTAGAACTCCCAGTCAGCATATGAGCTTTATTGAGCTGGGAAAAAGCACCACCGCAGCTCATCCCCTCTGCAGCCACCCCTGCGCTTATCCCTGAGTCTTTCTTGGACCAGACCCTTCCTGGAACCCTGCCCAGCACCGAGGCAGTGGGGCTCATGGTGACACCAGCACCAGCTGAGCAGTGGCCATTCACCACGTGGGCTGGTGGCCGGAGCTGGGCAGAAGCCCCAGCCCCACTTTGGCAGTGGCTCTGCCGCTGCTGCAGCTCAGAAGAAAAACCTTCCTCCAGCTGCACGATCCCGTGACCCACCGGGGACTGTCTGCAGCTGGGCACTCGTGTGTCCCACAGTTAAGAAACAATGGGCTTTCTGAAGTGATTTGTTTCCATAGATTTAGTGTCAGGTCTGAAAAGACACAGTTTAAATTATTGCTCCAAAGCATCGCCCTGACAAAGCACCTCGGAGACCTGTTCAGATAAACTTCCCTGCTTAAGCAGAAGGCTGGATGGAGACTTGTTCCTCCAGATCCTCTGGAAACGAGGAGAATGTCACGTGTGTCCCCAAACCAGCGTGATGGGGAGCTGGAGGTGCCACACGCAGGGGTGACAATGCTGCTCTACGCGTACCCAAACTCTGCTCTGAGCGATGGCTCCTTGTTTCACCTCTCTGGAGGAGGTGCCATCCTGCAGCTCGAGCAAGAGAGCGGAGAGGGACCCAGGGTCGGGCTGACCTGGCAGACAGACAGCTGGGAAAAAAACAAACTCATTAACTGGAAAAAAAATGTCCAAAACTATCATGTTTAGGGGTCACAAGTGCTTTCAATCACAATCACTTTCCATCCAAGCAGGAGGAGTGCACAGGACTCAGAGAGAGACCTGCTCATCGGCAAGGACAGCAGAGGGAAATCAATAAACGTCTGGGGCTCTATTAACTTGGGATGGAGCCCGTTGGCATCACCCCGCGGCCAGCAGCAGAGACCGCAGTGACCCAGAGCATCCCGCCCTTACCTGTGCTGGGTCCGGCAACCAACTCTGCTCGGCTCCTGGACACAGCAGGGAAATGGGAATGCCGGATCCAGGCCAGACTGTCCCCGCTTGGTCCCCAGGGTCACACCGCTCCTCGTAGCCAGGCTGGGTCCCCAGGGTCACATCGCTCCTTGTAGCCAGGCTGGCCACTGCTAAACCAAAACAGAAGCCATTTACAGATGCATGCTTTAATGACCTCACATTAAGTGCCATTGGCTCATCACATACCATTTTTGTTTTGTTTTTCCAAGAAAAATCTTCAAAAGCTCATGTTTTCATTCCAATATGAGCAAGAAAACTTCGACAAATCTCCAGGACATGTGAGGAATGGGAAAACTACAACCCCCAGGTTTTGAGCCAGTGCTACTTTTCACTTTCTTGAAGCGTGACAAGAAACAGCTCCTAGTTTCTGGTTCTGAGAAAAAAAAAATGGATTTTTAACTTTGGCAGCTTTCTGTGCGGCTGAGCTGAATAACACATGACACAGCTCTGCGTAGTTACCACAGGAAAATGATGAATGAATACGAAATGGAAGGAGCAGTAGAAGTCATTTTCCCATGGCCTTGGCTGGCAGTGGAAGTTAAACAGATCTCAGACACCGCCACAAACCTCCATCCAGGTCTGCACACAGAGCAAAAGAAGGGGTTTTAAATACAACTTTTATGAAGTGACAGGTGTAATCTAGACCAAAAAAATGCCCTCTCTCTATATATATATATTTATAGATATATAAAAAAAAATCAGTTTCCTCAAGATGAAATCCCCAAGACTTTTGTGCTGTTTTGCTCTCTCCTCCTATGACATCTGCACTGGGGGGGGAGGGTCCCCTTCAATTAGAGCAATGCACTGGTTTGATAACTTTGAATTTACAACCAGCTTGATTCAGAGAGGCCCCTGAACCTTGAACACTGAAGTGATGCACTTCCATCACCTTAACCTGCAAAACTGCATTAGAAATGAAGTTACACCTTCCCCACGCTCAGTCCTGGAGATGTGCTGCGTCCTACCAATTTCACAGTTGTTTTGCACCTCTGGACTTCCCAGTCTGTAGGAAACCAGAAGAGAGTAGAAAAGAAAGCCTCCATCAGCAGGGGTGTGGGAGCAGGGGTGATTGGAGGGGAAAACCTTTTAGAAGCTGCTAAAAGGTTTGTTTATAAAATCAGGAGGGTATTCTGGTTATAAAACCAGGCAGGCATTCACAGAGGGCGATCTCCTGCCTAATCACGCTGCCATCTCTGTGCAGAGAAGCTGCCTGCTGCAGATTGCACTTCTCCATGGCAATGGGGTTTGCAATGCAGCAATCAAAAGATGAAGAAAAATGCTGCATCACCTTGCCTTTTACACTCTCTCCATTATTTACTTACATCATGACTAATTTCTCTACTAGAAATGAAGTGATGAACGCTACCGGGCCAGAACTTCCCTCTTGCTGGAAATTGCTTCTCAGCCACCTGAAAAGAGAAATTTCAGAAAGAATGGCTTCTATTGCCCAATCCATCTTCAGACGAGAAACCCACCGCCTAATCATTATTTATCTTACCTAGGCAAATGGTAACATCTGTCTGGTTTTTTCTTCGTGCCGCAACGAAGAGATGACTGGGCACAGAGACATTCATTACAAGGAAGGCTGCCGACATTTGGGGAAAACAAGAGAAAGGAACAAAAAAGTCAGTAGCCGGGCAGCACTAACTGAGCTGTCGACACATACTCTCCAGGCAGCCTTGATCAGTCTGGTAGATTTGAACATGAGAAAGCTCTGTAGTTGCTTAAAAATACACTGAATTGGGTTTCTGAGTATTCGGAACACAGTATTCCCTGTTGTGAAATAACATGGGAATTTGGGGGGAGGAAGGAGAGATTAGCCTTTTTTTTTAATAACATAACACAAGCAGCTGCTTTCTGAGGAGGAATCAAAACCAATCTTTTTCTTCATAGATTTAGGGAAATCTAATTTTCAAAGGTGACTGTAGCCTTCAACGTGGGCAAGGTGCTGAGCACAAGGCAGAGAGGAGGGAATTTCCCAGTGGCAACGGGGCAAATAAACATTTAGCTTTGAGCTCCTCAGCTGGGACGCACCAGTATTGATCGGCCCCCAAGGACTGCCTGCCTGCCTGATGGAGGGACGCCAAAGTTGCCGTGGGGCAGCCCCAGCTCCTCTCTCCAGCCCCATTCCCACCAAAGGAGCCATGTTTTGCTGTGGAGTTACAGGCAACTGGCACAAACCTTTGAGAGCTTGGTCTTGGTGTCACCGCATTCTAGAGCCACAGAAAACTTGCTATCAGGACTGGTGAGAAAATTACAGATCTGAAGTGTTATGAAGAGCTTTACCAGTACAGCTGAGGCTGATTTTCATGGACGCAATTGTGCTAAAGCTCTCCACATTGACTCAGAAATTAGGAAACCAGCATCCAGGGCAGGGGAGCAGCAGTAAAAGCCCAGCAGCCTTATTGATAGCATCATTCCAGAGCAGAAACCTATGGAAATTCCCAGAAGACAGCATGTGAAATTCAGATCAAAAATACGAGGTAATATTTGACTGGTAGTGAAGAAAGACCTTACCCAGCGCCTTTATAACAGGAAAGAGTTCATACAGTTAAATAAAACCCTCAAAGCAGCACTGCTGGGCTCTCGGCATTCTGGAGAGGCAGTTACCTCCTGGCAGCTCCTCCCGGCAGCTGCTCGTCTCACACTCAGCAGAAACTGTAACTTCCATTCTCATCTAGTTCTCTTTTTCAGAGTTCAGAAGCGTGCTCTTTTATTAAAAGTTAAAAGCCGCACATAAATTAGGTGCTTTTTCTTGGGAGGATGAGGCTGCTTTTAAACTGCAGGCATATGTTAAATTAGAAGGAAGTTAACTTCAGAAATCTTAGAGCAGTACGAAACCCTTGCCAGCAAGAGAGAATGATTTATTCATGCTCTGCGAGGAGCATGCAAGGAGGGGAGTCGTTCCCTTCCTCTCTCTCAGGCTGCGCAATCTGCCTTGACACTTGACCAGTCGAAAGTCCATTAAGACGTGCTTCATTATTGATATTGTGAATTGATTTAAGATTAAATTAATTATACATGCTCAGCCAAAAAACTATAGCAGCATGCCATAGGCACCTCTTCCAGCCAGTGTCCTCGTAGCTGCCCACTCCCCAGGAACCACCGCAGCCGGCCGGGGAGTTAAATACACCTTAAATACTGTAAGCACCTTCTCTGTAATGCTGCGGTGTGGTGTGTTGTTTTTAATATAGAGGAGTAATCACATACGGAACTTTGCTCAATGCTTGGCAGTATTTTGGACCATTAGGCACAAAGACTCATGTAACAGCTGCTTTTTGCTTTTATGTTCAAGACATTTTTCCAAGTTTGTCTGCGTGGACTTTTTTTTCTATTCTGAATCCATTATTTGCCCCCAGCTGAGATTAATAATAGTATTTCATCACACCACATGTACTCGCCAGCCTAGGGGAATACTCCCTGCTTTGTTGTTTTTTCTCTTTTCTCCCATAAAATGCTTCATCAGTTCTGACGATGTAAAAAGTATATCAGAACCCAAAATTGCAGTTAACACGTTATCGCACTTCCTATTCTCTAGGATGAAGTCTAAGTATTGATTCGGGCTATTTTTGTGATAGAAGATTTGCTTGAACTCCCGCTCAGGGCAAATGAAGGACCCCAAAGGACTCAGCTGGCCCAGGACCTAGTGAACAATTTGCAGCAAGTTTTGTAACAGAACTAATTAAATTTTTAATGTCAGGGCACGTTTAGCAAGTACCTGTGCGCGTAGCAATCCATTTTCAGATAAAACCATGTATTAATAGGGATGCTATTCATTACATGCCGTGCCTCTGCAAGAGGAACACATACATTGCATTTATTTGCATCCCTGTTCCTTTTCTGCAGAAAAATATATTCACCAATTTCAGTAAAACCTTCCACACAGATCAGACTTAATTTGTTACCGCCTTGTAACATGATAATCCTGAAACTGATAAAGGGGGGAAAGAGAAAAGGCAAGGCAGTAATTGAGCAGGAAGCCCCCGAGGCCCCATGGCCTCGTTAGCGCCACGCCAGGCGTGGGCTGCGGGGAAAGCCACCGGCCAGCTGAAAAATGAGTTTGTTAAAATCGGCGTGCAATAAACAGCCCCTATGATGTATGATTTATGAAGCACTCCTGAAAGGGCTTTTAATTTCTGAAAGCCCATTCCAGAGGAAGAACTGTGCTGTGTGAGGGGCACAATGGGCCTTCAGGCCGAAAAGCTCTCGTCCAGGGCCAAGGGGCCTGTCGGGCATATTTGTGTTTTGTAACTGCAAGTATAAGGGGCTAATGAGAATAAGAGCAGTGCAGGCCAGGAAAGAGAAGAAGGGAGAATTTATAGCCCCTATGGTAAAGGATGAGCTGTGTGAGAAGAAGGAAGGACATAAAATGGAAAGGCAGCAGAGAAGCGCCTGAGCGGGGGCAGCGGCCGCCCTGGGTGAGGCCCCACCAAAAGCCCCAGGGAATCCCGGACGCCAGACCCTCCTGCCTCCACACCGTCTTTAGTTAAAATTTCCCACTGTGCGAGCTCTATTATTTTGCTAGAGAGAGACTATTCTGGGAAATAACGACAGTAATGTCCTGCACCTAACCCGGATCTGTTTACAATTCTACTAGAAACACTTTAATGGTTATTTCTGACAACCGGGTGGCTGAACAACTTTACCTGACACAGTTCCATACGAATGGGTGGCAGGAGCAATGTTTTTGCTTGGCAGTGAGTGACCCCTATCTCCACACAACATCCTGCCCCAGCGTGTTCGTAGGGTTAATATCCCCAGTCCTGGCCAGGGTCGCGATTACACACAACCCACCACATCCTTGCGGAGCTTCCTTGTGGTTGCAAAAGCAGATTTCTTCTGCATTACCTCCTGTAGATCATTAATCAAGAACTTCAATTTCAGCAGACTCTCCAGTAAAATAAATGGACAAATAAATTCCTTCTATCAATGAAAAGTGATTCATAACCACTTTTTGTTTCTATCCACAGTAATGGAAGAAGATGAAATTCATCTTTCTCCAAGTATTTTTTTTTTGCTAACATTATGAGGCAACTATATTGATAGCCACTTTCTACACTGAAAGTATAAATACAGAATAACTGAAAAAAAATCTATTTTCAGAGTTCTTACTGGGATTTCAGTGATTTTTTAAAATCCGCATTTTTGAAATGATAAAATCACATTTCATGTTATTCTTCAATTTGGAATGTTTTCAAGGGACCAGTTTTATTTTTCAATGCTTTCCACAGTTCATCAAGAAAACGCCATCAGAGCAATGGCAAAGTTTTGTTCTGGATTTCAAAGGGACTGATTTTAATCTCCATTGCACCACTAATCTATACCTCAACAATTCCATTAATTTCCTTGTGTGTTTGTTTTCATTCCTGTCAATTTTCTACCTTGTCCACTTAATATTAAAGTTTACCAGATCAGGGAATATCACTTATGGGATTTCTGCAGCACCCAAAACATTGGGGCCCTAATCTACACACTAATACAATGTAAATAGCTTATTTCCAAATATTTATTTTGTATTCGCAATGAACAGAAGTTTTCAATAATGTAAAGACAACTGGGATGATTAAAGACTAACTCCTGGGGAAGGACAAACGCTGCTTCTATCTTAAGGGATGCATTTGGAAATTATAGCTCCCTTTGGCAGCTGGAAAGATACTGGAATCTATTATTCATCAATCAAGTTGTCATCACCTAGAAGATTAGATGGTGGCCCAAGAGACATAGCCAATATAAGTTTCTAAATTTCTCAAGAATAAGTAATAAAAATAAAATCAAACTTAAGGCAGATTTGGTCAGGGAAGAGAAGAGGAGGGCATGCGGGGGGAGGCACAGGAGAGGCAAACGCTCTCGTCACCAGGACCTGCATCCCTGGGAGCAAGGCTTTATGCAGAAGTCCATAAAACAGTCTCACAAGTAAAACTCGAAAAGCATGGTCTAAATAAAATTAACGTAATGCAAGTACAAAGTACCTTGAAAGCCACCAGCCAAAGAGGGGTTATCAGCGTCCCCTGCGAAGATGTGAGGAGGGATAAAGTGGAGCCCCACAGCAGGCTCCTGCTCAGGTGCAGGGGCTGGAGCAGAGGAGACACTGGTGTAACTGGTGGATGGCAGCGAGCTGGGAGGGGTTGCAAGTGCTCTGGAGGACAGGACCAGAATTCAAAGTGCTCTGGGCGATGGAGGAAGTGCTATGAAATCAGTAAGATGAAATGTAGTGAAGGCGGCTACAGAAAGTTATGATTAGAAAGGAGGAGTCATCTGCAGAGACAGAAAAAGGAGAGCATCTGGCAAAGCAGCAGGAGAGGCTCCTCTGATGCCTGATTCCGAACCAGCAGTGAACTATCACCGTCTCGCCTGCAGACAGGCTGGCCACGGGAGAAAGACCAGGAGAAGACTTTTGGAGACCGGCTGCTTCAATAGGTCTGGAATAAATCCCCGGCTGGCTGTCACCCAGGTGAGGCACCTTGATGACTGGGAATGTTGCATGAGTCCCTGCTGCTGACTGTGCCCAAAGACGTCTCCCCACACTCAACACTGTTTTCTATTTACAAGAGAGGGAGAAACTGGGGAACCAGCAATTTGTTCTTGCTTGAACCAAACCACTCCCTGTGAGCCGGAGGCTCTCATGCACCCTCGTGTCTTTCCCCCAGTAGTCCCTTGGGTGAGCCCAAAGTGGTCACTGATGTCTCCTTGTCCTAGAGCAACCCCAGGTGCTCTCATTTAACAGTGGAACAGAGGAAAAGCAGGAAAAAAGACCATTAAAAAGGTGTATTTTTAGCCAACGTGTAACAAAATCATTTCAGATCATTCACTGAGTGTCCCATTATCAAAACATGTAAAGTCATCTCTCAACCCTTGATATGGTTGAAATTATCTTACCTGTCCTCTCCATTATTCTTGGTGACAAGTCAACAGTATAAATGCCCCACAGCTCCAGGATAAATATACTTCCCATATAGATTAGGTTAGTTGATATACTGCTAACAAACATAGCCATGAAAAGAAAATAGACGTGCTAATCTATAAAGATTTAGATGAAGGAAGAAGCCATCAATCTTTCAAGAGTTATCAGTTTGTTTTCCTCTCTGTGTTACTACGGAGATTTCTTTTTAAACTATCTCCCCTTGCTACTCAGGAGATTATGCATGAATTGCAGCTGGAAGACATTTTTTTCCTAAAAAATTGGGGATTTACCAAAAAGGCATCCCTCTCCAAAGTATGGGAGAATGCCTTGACAAGGAAATTTTGTCCTCTGAAACTTCTATTTCCCTAATTAGTAAAACTCTTACTATGTATTTAGCAATAGGAATATAGGAGGAAAACAGACAAAAAAACATTCCAGGGCTGCTATCAAAACAAATAAAAGTGTGGCTTCTGAAAAGCTGTGCCATATGTATTTATAAACACTTTGGTCTGGGTTTTGTTGTTCTTTGAGTGCTTCCTCGCTTCCTTCCTCTTTATCTTAGAAGACATTTGTTGTTTCCCGAACCCACTCAACACTTTGTCATTCAGCTGGTACCAGGATGGGCTCTTCTCAGGCCGGCAATGAGAAACCCACATCAGCCTCTCTGTTCCCCCTCTCGCCTCAGCTCCAAGGCCACCAGCCACCGACGGAGACTCTCAGCCCAGGCCACTGTCCCCAGCCGCGGGCTGAGCGCTCCCTCACACGCACAATCCCGGAGACACCAAGGGAAGTGCTTTCACAGTCCCCTCTGCTCTACACCAGTTGAAATTCAAGACAGTCAAATCAGCAGAAAACATTATAAAATTGTTTTAAAAGCTATGAAGGAACCTCCTTTTCTTCAGGCTGCCCGTACCACTTTCAAGACTAATAGAAATTTTAAACCCCTGGCATTTCATTAAGCTGAAAATAAGAAAAATTGGTGTGTTTGTGCAAAGATTGTCAACTGGCATGTCCCCGAAGGACACAAAAAAAAGGGGCAAACCTCGCTGTCCCCTTGGGCAGAGCATGGCAGCAGCCAAACGCTGCATCACTGCCTGGAAAAACACACTAAAGTCAGTGTTGGATCAGGGTGGAACTGCAGGGAAGTTTATGGAGGGGGGATCCAATTTCCGAACAGGAATTTGGCAGGACTGTGGACTTTAATGGCTTCTAAAAAAGCAGAGCCATATCCCCATCAGCACAAAATATGAGGAGTTATTTCAGCCAGTTCTTGCTCTGTGTGTGACCCCAGAATTCTATCAGCAAATCTCTAGCAAAAAGATTTTTTTTCTCTTTGCTGCTCTCAGTTCCATAAAGCCAGGCAGCTCTGCAAGGCCACTCTGGGGTCATCCACCACTAACTAAAGAATTAACCAAATTCTAGACAGTTGGCACTCCTGACTGATGATGTCTTCTCTGGAAAGAAGCCAGCGTTAGATTCAGCCTGAGTTCACCATTTGGGGAACAGAAAGACATGGGAGACATTAACCGAGAATCTCACGTTGCCACTGGTGGGAAAGGATTCATTCTTTTTATTGCGTTATCTGCTTAAAATCTGCCTTTTTCTGCCTGTGTTAAGTAAGTGATAATTCACATCAGGTTTTTTTCAGTGAATGAGATAGAAATGCTTTCCATTTCTACATAAATTAGAAGCATTTATATTCTAAACAACTGAATAGTTATTTGCTAAATTATAGTGATGTAGCTCTAGTCCAACTGATGTCAATAGTGATTACTTGTCGGTGTGATTAAGGGGTCACTCGCTAATGGCAACCAAGACTGCCTTTGCAGAACATTGCTATAAATGTCCCACAGCGCTTTAAAACGATGGCCAGGTTTCCACAGCAGTTCCCCACAAAATGCAAGGACGTCCCCCGATCCCTGCAGCATCCCCAGCCCTTGGACGTGCTCCCCCAGGTCCCTCCCTGGCACCTCGTGGACCCAGCCCCGAGCACCTCTGGGACAAGGAGCATCATGTCGCCCCTCAGGAGAGGAAGGGGAATTAATCCTGAATGCAGGATGAATTACATACCTTTGGCTTTGGGCAGGACATCCATCCTGCAGTTCACAGGACATCAGACTGCACGGCCATCTCTGCAGATGGAGCCCGTGGCATCCCAGCTCCCTGCTGGGGTATTTGTTCAGCATTGACTCATCGCAGAAAGTGCCATCTTCAGTCACAAACAATTCCTCACGGCATCACGAAATTCCTATGAAATCTCTCATCCAAGTGCTGGCCAGCCTCCAACCAGCTCAGTTTGCAAGATCTGACAAGATCAAAGACTGAAGTGCAATAGCCCTGGGCAACAGAAAGTACAAAAATGTCAGTTTGGTGAATACTAATTCTACCTCAAAAAAAAAAAAGTTAGAAAAATACGAAAAAAGCACCTGCATACTCTGAGGCAACCCATAAATTACATGACTGTGCCAGAACACACGTGGGCATTAACTTACAGGGCGTGCTGTATTGTTCTCCATCCCCTGAGTGTATAGACAGATATTTCTGACATTAGTACTCGCTGCCGGTGTTCTCCACAGCAACATGTACAGGTTTGTCTCCCAGAAATTTCTGAATCCTCTCCTTTGGGATATCCTCATGAATAGATCTGGAGACTTCACTAAGGGTAAGTGGATGTCTCCAAGAATCTCAGTATAAGATCTCATCCTCCTGGCAACTATTTATATGTAGAATATTAAGCTTCTGTCTAAAAAATGGCTGGTGTATTCAGATACTGCTGAATAAGTTCCTGTAGCTCTGAATAATGTATCGCTCTTGCCTAGACTGGGATACAAAATTCCCTCTGATTCCCATGCTTTGAACTGCTGATTTAAATGTTTGCACCTTTTCTTTATGCAAGAGCAATTGTAATGTTAAACAACAAATATAATAATCCCTTTAGACAGTGCCTTGATATTCTCCAGCAGGAATAATAGGGAAAGATAACTGGAATAATATGGAGGGATAACTGGAGTAACCCAGGAATAGCGGGAAGGCATCAGGACCGAGCTGCTTTCTGCTGCAGAAGAGATGGCTGTTATTTTCAAACACCACCAAGTTTTAAGAGCCATTGAGTAAAGCCATAGGTCAGTTCTTCATCCACAAACACCACCAAGAGGCTTGTGCCTGGATGAGCTGTTTCCCTCTCTGTGTCAGCCCCAGATGGCACCACACGAACCATGAGGGATGAGCCCCCCAGGACATCCTGGGAGCCAGGAGACAAAGAGGCACTCGGTTCCATCGCAAATCCCTTGCTTATTAGGAGAGCTGTTGCAAACAACACTAATTGCTTCACAGCATTTGAAGTTCTCTAACAGATTAGATACTCCACTGATAATAATGAGTTCACAACTGGGTTCTGAATCTTTCTGTTGTTCCAGTGCACAGAAAACTTGGCCAAGAGCAGCAGTTATTGGCTCCCACTCGGGAAATGCACGGTCCCAGGGTGGTAAATAGACACAAAAAGGGCTGTTCCTCCAAAGACCAGGATTCGGTGTGTTTACTGGACAGTACTGACATCAGCACAACTTACTAAACTGATGGCCTAGAGGACCTCAGTTTGTCTATTGGCTTTTAAATCCACTTTATAATATAACTCCTGCTAAGGCTGCTAACCTGGTTAGCACACTTCCCTCACTTCAGTTGCTGAATATAAATGATGTTTCACTTAGTTCTTTCCCCTTCTTTTACCAAGGAAAAAAAAATCCCTTTTAACTTGAAGGTACTTAATAACAGGCAGAGAGTGGACAAATCTTCATACCTTTAAGTATCGTGAAGTAACGTTTAACAAAACAAAGACCAATTAGATCTGCCAGTTTCCTCTGTAATTCTGTCTTTGGGGAGCCAACAATAAGGAGATGTGATGAAACGGGTTCCTTGCTAAAGACAAGCTCTTGTGGTACTAAAGCGCAGCTGAGGTACAGAGAGGGGCCTTCAAACAAGCCATAAAGGCAGGTGGCACAAAAAATACAGAAAAAGGTCTCAAAGTCTTGCTTAGGGAAACCTGAAACGTATAGTCCCTCGCGCTAAGGGAGCTTTTCTGGGGAGAAAACTCTAGAAGAGCAGTATTCTGTAAGAAGGGAAAACAACAGTTATTTACTTACACATCTCAGCACGTTAAAGCTGTTTTGGTGGCATCTGGGATTCTAGAAAGCTTTTCCATACTGGACACTTTGAGATAGTCCCAGTCAACTCCAGAATTCAATTTACAAAAGTTATTAGGATGCCTGTGTATCGTTAAGGACCATTTGACTGTAGATCCATCCTATTAGCAAGTAAGTTAGATGAAGCAACAAGCAACCTGTTCAAAAGCTTACGGCAAGATGAATCAACAAGGAGCATAATGAAGCGATAAGCAATTTCCCTGCGTTTTCAGAGAGCTGTGAATACCACCCCGTTAGCAAGCAGATGGACTTCTTCCTCCAGCAGGTCCCTTTCGTCCCTCGGTTCAGCGGGTCCCTTGCAGTAGGGCTGGTGTTGATGCTCTTCAGCTCCCAGCAGCCGGAGGCGGTGGATGGCTTTCACAGCTTTGCTTTCAACCCCTGAGCTGTGCCCACCTTCAGATGACAAGCCTCTGTCTGGAGACCTCACATCACTGTGTAAAGTCAATCCAACTTGTTGCCAGAGCCGTGCTCTAGCTTCATGATGGCAGTAAGTGCCTTTGAAGCCTTCCACAGCCTTCTCGTCAATACCATTCTCATCACCACCAAGTCAAGTTAATAAGCGCAGTTCATCAGCCCTGTCCCTTTGACTGCTTCTTTCCTGAAGGGGAATATAATACATTTAACATGTCAGATATTTAAAGGCTTCTTTCATGTGCAGCCTCAGTTCATCGCTAATAAAATACATTTTACTCTGCTGGTTTGTTCCCTGTGTGCTACATGCTGTATTGAATTTAAGATACAGCTTCTCATTGCATTTTTTTAGTGGGAAAAAGTCATCTGAAGATTCATTAAAGCCTTCCGGACTGCCAGTTGCCCCGTGTCAGATGCCATTAACCAAGCTCCACGTCAAAGAGCAGCAAGTGCAGGCAGAAAACACTGGCAGGACCCACGTGAGGATGCCCTGTGTCCGGAGCAGAGGCAGTTCTTCAGATCCCCTCCACAGGATGGACTTCTCCCACCACCTCCTTTCCAGCAAGGCAGAGAGCGAGACACTCGACCCCCAGGGGACAGAGGGTGCGTGGCAGGGACAGCACCAAGCACAGGCTTCCAAGACCAAACTGATCCCATCTCTCCTGCTTTTCCAAGAAGAATTGCAACCTGAGACGAAAGCATTGCTCACTGGCCTTTGGCCTTTGCCTCAGAGAAGTTTTTTAGAAAGACACAAACTTTGGGAAGTTTGTCCTAAGCAAAATGATCGTCATTCATCACCTTTGGAGAAACACCAATCACTAAAAGTTAATGCCTCCCAAAGCTTCACAACTGCAAATTCCTTTCTAATACAAAGTTAAAAACAGCCTCTGAAATGCAAATAACCCAGCAACCTGCACAAGATGATTTATGCCATGCCATCTTTTTCATGCAAATAAATTAAAAGAAGAAAATGTAATTTAGGGTGAACTGCATTGTATAATAAAATAAAAGAGTGACATTAGGTCTGCAAACCCCTGAGTGCAACGTGTTGCTGCCATTGCTGCTGGAGGTTTAACCTTCCCAAAGATAGAGAAAAAGATTCTGATTTATTTAGTTTGATTTTGTATACAAATAATTTTATGGCTTAAGGCACGTCAGGAAAAGACACTTAATTTTTCTTTACGGTGGTGTCATTTCAAGGGAAGGCAGAGAGTTGGATTCTCAGTTAACGTTTGAAACGGCAAAAGAGAATTAAGAACCTCCTGTAAGAGCAAGCCAACACCGACCCAGATCCCTGCAGGAGGCCAGGGAGTGTGGGGTGCTCCTCTCACCCCAGAATTCCCACACCGGGGGTATCAGCAGGGTTAGATCGTTTCCAGTAAGAAACCATTAGAAATGCAACCTCAGAACAGGAAAAGTGTTTTGAACAAACGACAACTGAAAGATGCAACAAAAGGTACACACTGGAAAAGTCAACAGCAACAAAACCCAACATTGTTAAGGGGGGCTACAGGAAAGCTGTGAGCAACTCTATCATGGAGGGGAGTGATGGGACAAGAGGTAATGATTTGACACTGAAAGAGGGAAGATGGAGCTGAGATGTGGGGAAGAACTTGTTTGGTGTGAGGGTGGTGAGAGCCTGGCCCAGGTTGCCCAGAGAAGC
>JAOXJK010000051.1:40872000-40907806 GCA_025774025.1 Xenus cinereus | reverse complement strand
AGGTGTCCCTGCCCAGGGCAGGGGGTGGCACTGGGGGGGCTTTAAGGTCCCTTCCAACCCAAACCATTCTCTGATTCCATGATTATGCAGACATCAACACTCTATAACTCTTTGTTGCAGTACTATTAATGACAGCAGAGAAGATGGCTTTTTCTGCAGGGGCTGCTGGAGATCAAACTGTAATGGGGAGGTCGGGGAATGTGGGGGAGCCGTGTGGAGCCCCCTCCCCTGGGCAGAAACCAGGGCGAGTGTGGACAGAGTTCTGGCTCCTCTGGTGGGCTCCCTCAACCAACGTAACCTCAGCTCCCTTCCTGTTACCTTATGGTTAATATTAACATTGGGATTTTTCTTCTGCTCTATTAAACTTTATCAAATGGAGGGGAAAAAATCTATTCTGATAAACTGAGTGGATACGATGGAGCCAGATGGGATAATCGTACTCCATTCAGCACAACTCCCCGGCAGCAGCTCGCCCTTGCAGCTGGGCTGGCTGCTCCGCTATACAGCTCGCTTTAGACTGGAAGCTAAATGGGAAAGGACTTATAGATTTGTTTACTATCGCTCTGCAGCGAGTCAGGGGGGGAATAAAAGTGCCCTGCTATAAATAACAGCGGGGAGGGGCTGTCAGTCCCCGCACAAGGAGGAATGCTAAGGCTTTCTCAAAGGGATGACTTGCAGAGTGCATAAATCTGAGCCAAGTGATGCTGCTCTGAGCCCTGCTAATAGCAAAGAGCTCGTCCCAAGCTGTCGGGCTGTCACCAGCCGCTGCCAGCTCAAGGACGCCCTGTTCGGGCCACGTCACCTCCCGTCAGCAGGGACGGGGCCGCCAGGAGCTGAGCCTGACAGACAGCTTGTGCGCGGGGCCAGGAAGGGCTTTGTGGTCTCGCACCCACATAAATTGCCACTGGCAGCTTATAAAATCCAAGGATGGATCTACAAGGCTCTCCGAATTTCATTGTAAATCACAAACTTCATCCAAGTGAAGACATGGGCCTTATTTTTATTTTTATTAATATTAACAGCAGTAAGAAAAAACTATACTATTAAAAAGCAACAGCTACTTATAAACGTACAGATCTTTTCTAAATCAGGGTCATTTCTCCTGGTAATGGTAAGACCCTGTCAGGTAATCATAATCCTTACAGAAAAATGCTTTGCCTTCGCTGCTGTCCTCCAAGACAGTAAATCTGAAACAGTCTGTCTGCTTCTTAAAATATAATTCCTCTTTACTAGAGCTGATCTTCTAAAATGGGCTGGAGGACATGTCTTCTCATTCCTTCTTTTTCTCCACATTTTCATTGGCAAAGCCTCAAATCTGCTTAGGGTTGTTTTGTTCATCTCCCAGTATGCGTGTTTTTGCAGGAAGGGGAAGTCTTCAAACAGAAAAATATCATAAGCATCAGCCAGGGACTGCAAAATCCCAAGCTCCAACTTGAATTCTGCCAAAGAGACAATGTGTGGCCTTGGGAAAAATCACCTCTCCTCCCTGCAGACTCTCCATCTGTTTCTCACTAATAAAATGGGATTATAATACTGCCCCATCCCAAAGGGCAGGTAAAACTTTGAAGGTGAAAATTGTGTTACAACCATGATACATTATTATAACAGAGGAAAAACCCTTTCAGACCTCTTTTCTCTTCTATTCAGCGCTGAGCAGCCACATTTCAAAATGAAAGCTGTGGACCAGCTTTTCCATTTGCACAGATTTCTTTCAGCAGGCGGCAGATTAAAGCTGAGAGAATAATCCATAGCAATTAATTTATTCAATGACTTTAGCCTCATTTTCTGTTCACAAAATGTCTGCAAGCCACTTACCTTTTTTTTTTTTTCCTTGGTTTACTCATTATTCACAATTATTGCAGTGTAACTCTTGGTCTGTAAATTACTCTTGAACAATTAGCTGAGCGTATTTTAGAAGCTATTTGGGTTAGTTTCAGTTTAATACACAGGGCATATTGTCTCTTCCTTCTCTACTCACCATTAAGAATAAGAAGAAAGGGAAGAGATGTGGCTGGGATCCAAACAGCCGCATTCACCAACTGCGCCCAAAAACACCCTGGTTGTTCTCCTGCAAGAGAGACAATGAACGCAGCAGGGAGTTCCCCGTTCGCTGCTCCCGACACGGGGCCATCCCCATCCCTCGATGGGTCAAGACTTCCTCTTTAGAAACACGCCTGCAGAAAAAATGCATTTTTTGGGGAAATCAAGCATTTTTTTGGTGTCTCTATCATTTTAAGTGTATGTTTTTGCAAGCATTTCCATCAGCATAGAGAATTACTGCAACGTTAACAACTTTCCTTTCAGTTTAGCCCAAAAAAAAAGGAATCCTTTGAGTTATGTTACCAGAGAGGACACCAAGAAGAGGTTTTTTAACAAAAAATAGATGGTGTTACAGGTGGGTGAAGGAGATCTGGGCAAAGTCCATGCACGTTACCACTAGAGTGGCTTCATATAGGTTCAGAGATATTTTAACATTTTCATGTGCTATTGCCTTAGCAAATAAATAAATTACAAAGTGCAAAAAGAGCTTCTGGAAAATACATTAAGGCAATTTGCAAATAATTGCAGTGAGCTGGGCTATTATGACTTTGACTTCTGAAGTATAAAATCTCCCAGAGATAATGATGATAATCATATTGAAAATAGTTGCCACCCTTTAATCTTCTAAGACAAAACAGAGATCTTTGGGAATTTGGGGCCCTATCACTCTAATTGAACATCTGACAGGAAAGTAATTAGAGTGGAAGGCGAAGGGGTCACCTGGTTGCCCATGCAGAATCCATCAGCTTCTGCTTGCCGTTGCGCGGGGCAGCTAGTTCTTCTCCCGCCCAGGTTTCTCATTTAAATAGCTCCATTGCCAATAAAAAGGCTGTCAGACAGACTATTTCCAGGACAGATTTGGATCTGTGTAACTTGCACCGGGCATGTAAAGATTCACCATTCATTATAAAGGCAGCTCAGGAAAAATGGCACCAAAACACTGGAACAGAAGTCATTTGCTGACAATTCTGTTAAGATGCAGGATAGCTACCTGGAGTTTCATTTTTCTACAGACAGCAGAAATACATCAAAAATGGGCTGTGTAGATGGAACACCACCATTTCCAGCACAAATCTCTTTCTGCCCACCCCCAGCTCCCTCTTCTCAAAGTGCAGCCTGGTTTTATTGCCCATTTATCTCACCGGTTCGGGTAGGCAGCCAGGACGCGGTGACCGCTGCCAGGGAGGGGGGCGACGCTCCGGCCCCTGCACCGCATCCTCCAGGACACCCCCAGCCACTTCTGCAGGGATGGCATCGCTCACAGGGAGGTCTCTGCCCCAGCCACGGCCTGGAGGTGTGAGAAGGTCCATGGGAAAACTGCAGCGAGGCTCCTCCGTGGGCAGAAAAGAGAGAGGGGAAAACCAGGAGCTGCTGCTGTTGCGCTAAGGGAGGCTGCTCAGAGCAGCTGTAATTCAAGAGCCTTGGAATTCAATGGAAAAAATCCCACTGGCTTCAGAAAAGAAAGAAATCAGACTAAATCCACTACAACCTTTCAGAGCTGAGTGGGTATCTGTCAGCGTGACAGGGATGTGCAGAGAAATCAAAAGATCATCCATTCACTTCATTCAGCAGCTGCTATCAGATGGTTGAAAAGCAAATACCGAGTGACTTTAATTAGTGTGAAGTATGAAGGCAATTTCATCCATGATGCCTATCTTTGGGAAATAATTTGGGTTTTTTTCAGTTGAAATGCCTGTATCCCATTATGTGTTCCCAACACACAGCCATATATTAACCTGGCTATTTAATAAGGATATTTCCTCTGCTTTTCATGTATTCTTTTTAGGTTTTATTCCAGGATGTATTAGGGAAGCTCGTAGAGGCTACTACCTACTTTTCTTGTTTAATGGATGAACCCAGCTCCCACAGAGAGCAGCAAAATATTCTCTACCTCAGGATACAGGACTCTGAGCAACCTGGTCCAGAGGAAGGTGTCCCTGCCCACGGCAGAGGGGTTGGAATGGAGGATCCTTGAAGGTTCCTCCCAACTCAAAGCACTCTGTGATTCTATACTTGTGATTCTATACACAGGTATATATATACATATCTGTGATTCTATACTGACTCTATACATCCGAATAAAGTGGTTTGGCAAAGGTGGCTCTCATTTCCATTTAAAACTTTAAGGAAACAAAGGACAGACCTCAGGCCCCATCTCGTGCTTTGTGCTGTGTTTGGAGGAACAAGTTGGCACTCAGCATAGGTGTGACAGACCCCACCAGGGACATAGGGGTGAGGAAGGGCTGGAGCAGCTTCAAACCAGGACATCGGGACACCCATCCCAGCCGAGCTCCATCCCACTGTAACTCACCCCACCGGTCTCCAGAAATCCTTTGTTTCCAGCCACCTTGCAGGCATTCAGCTGATGCTGTTTAACTTTGACTCGTTGCTCAGGGCTAACAATAAAAAAGCTTCCCTGCATTTTCAGAGCTCTGGATGAGGTATAAAAACAAATTACCTAGAAAAAGAAGTACTTTGAGAAAGTGAACTATGGTAATTGAAAAATAAGTTTGGTGCTCAGCCAGTATAACATTAGGATTTTGAAATAAAAATGATTCCTAATATGAGGGTTAAGCTCATATCAAAAAAATATTTTTCTCCTTCAGATCATCTAAGAAGAATGGTAAAAGAAAACAGAAGAAGACCCAAGTCACAGCATGCAGGGGGAGTGCAATGCAGTACGAATTACTCTTTCCCAAATCTGTTTTCTATAACTGATTTAATGACATACTTGGATACAGGTCTCAATAAGCAAAACCATGAGATTTTCTGTCTTTACTCACGACGAGATATTTTTCAGTCAAGTGTTCTAAAAGTCTCTCCAATTTGCAACCAGTGTGTAGGACTACACATTCCTTAGTGCAGGCAATAAAACTCCTGTGATTATAAGAAGAAATACATAAATATGAAGACAGTGACAACGATAAGCATTTCACCACGCAGATATTTCCCCAGCTGTTCCCTAGAGCCCTCCGACTCCTGCCACAGCACGGCCTGTGGTTAATTCCGAGCATTAATTCCTTTTATTTCTACCCTGGTTAACCCAGAAAATCAATCGAGCTCATCTAGTCCCCAGCCTGGGAACCTGCCGTGGTCTGTAACTTGGATCCAAGGCCACACTAGTTCTTCCGTCCTCTCCATCTTCCACCCAGTGTCTACAACTTTCACATGCACTGAAAATTCCCACTTTCCACCCCAGAAATTGATTCTTAACCATGTCTCCAGACCAGCAAAGAGCATAGCACCCCCCAGCCCATTGTTCTCTTGGTGACACCCCAAGACTATGAAAGGCAGAATACTCAGGTTTGTCTCCATTTGCCAGAGCTCCTGTGCCAGTGCATCTCACAGACTGTCCTTGCCAGGTGGGTGGAGGTGTCACTGGGCTGCATGGAGAGCTGGCCCCTTCCTGCAAGAGGTGCAGGGACTCCATGGAGAGACTCCGGGAACCGAGAACCTGAAGAGCTCTCCGCAGATCTAAGTCATTCCTGTCACCTCCACGCAGTTAGATTTTGCTTTTCCTTTATACCTAACCCTGATCACAGGGTGTTGCCAGTGTTTGTAAATTTACTTTTTCTTAGTATCATTCCATGACTCCTAGCAATCCTGCCCATGACATGCTGAACAGCTCTTCCAGTCCTTGATATTTTTAACCTTGAAACGCTCATAAAGAGTTATGCTTCCCCTTAAGTCATCATTTAGCCAGCCTATACATATTTAATTCTTTAATCTTTCCTCATAAATCCTATCCTAGCTTTAATCATTTTAGCTGCTCTTTGAATCACCTCCATCTCCCCAGAACTGGTGTGATGAGCAGAGCCCCCAGCAGAGGCTGACAAGAGATGTGCATTGAGAGACAACCACAATTGCTCTGCTCTGCAACTTAATGCCTGTAATCCATAATTACGTTGTACTTTCATTCAACTATCAGTCTTAGAATGAGAATTTAACCTACCATTAAAATCGCTCTTGAGGTTTGTGTTTCCCATGTGATGCTCCTCCGTTATGTGGATTTGATTTATGTCCTCCATACTTCGGCTCCAGGAAACAGCCATGAGGGACCTCTCCCTCCTTGCACCCTCCAGGACACATAGCTGATGGGAGAGCTTCTCTGTAGGGGTGGCCAACACTTCTGCGCAAGAGTCAGGTCAAGATGATGAATTTTAACTCACTTCTGCTAAATATCTTCAGGTTATTTTCCCCAAAAGTGGGATGACAAACTTCGGCTGCTTCAGTTCTTTGGCAGTCAAGTCACAGCACCAAATTTGTTGTGCCTTCCTGTGGCCAGGGACTGGCCAAGGCTTTTAAACGTTGGCATCTAAAGAGCTGATGAGCCTCATGCTGTTCTAGAGGAAGGAAAGGTTGCAGATTTTGACAGACAGGCAGATAGGTGGATACAGCCATAAATACATTCAATTATGCAATGTCACATTTCTGAGTTTTTCACTCTGTTCTCCTGCTTTTTTGGAATAACAAGAATAAATTTGAAAACTTGAGATAAATGACAATACAGGACCAAATCTATTCATTTGGACTATTCAAACGGATGATTTATTCTTCAGCAGATGTGGTCTTAACTATGCACTACAGCTCAAGTGACGCTATTAAAATCCTACACCAATCACTGCTGTGTTGAAAATTAGCCAGTATTGAGCCAATAGCTGCACGATATTATTCGTTAATATATATGATGGATACAGCAGCTCAACTTTATCTGTGATCAAACACAATACCTAATATGACTATGTAGGAGTTTGCTTTTAAGCTCTGTTTTTATGGGGATTTTTTTACTAAACAAGTCAGATCTTATGCTGGGTCATCAGGAAAGCCATTAAACTTCACATCTGAAACTAAAATAGAACTGATAAATGTTCCTCTCAAAGTCAGCTTATCTCACAAGACCCAAGGCAGAAAACTTGAAAATGCAAAAAGCTGATAAGGTGCAAAAAAAGCCTAAGTCAAGAAATAGTTTTTGTCTAAAGAATACATGATCAGAAGAAAAAGTCTTTATTCATTTACTAATAAGTGTTTTTACAACCAGGAAATTAGGCAGGATGGTCTCTCTCAGTCAAGGCCCTGAAGACCCACAATCAGTGAGTCAGACTTGCCAGATGTGCTCTAGTACGTACTGATACGTTCATTTATACTCATCCTAAAGCAAACTTCCCAACGGTAGCAGCACAACTGATTTCAGGACATAAGCAAAAATCAACAGATTAGTAATTCTGTCGAGAGGGGTACAGAGCTGCGCCGGGCATGAGGCAGCGCTCACAAGGAGTGGCTGTGGGGACACAGATGCCTTTCAGAAGAGCGTGGAGAACTTTTCCCACGAGGTAATGATCAGGTCAAAACCCTGCTGAATCAGATTTCCCAGGGACAGACATTGACCTGTACGATGTTATTAAACTTGTGAAAGACTCACTGCTGCCAGGTACAATATATCAATATTCATTAAGATGCTTTTCTTTTTGTCTTGTGTTTGCCAGAATGGTTTTACCTATAGCCATAAAGTACAACAGGACACTTGTGAGGTGAGGAAGGAGATCTACCACCCGTTGTTCCAACCAGAGCAGCAATACCTATCACAGCAGAATTTGAAGGACCAAAAGGCTCCATCTAAAAAATTCAGTACAGTTAAAAATCTCCAGTACCTTTCAGGGAACTTTAAAAGCCTTCCCACCCAATGGCTGTCTGCAGGCCAGGGGCTCAGAGGGCAGCAGACCATTTTTATGGGTTTCTAAACCTTCACAGGACTATTTCACGCATCTGCCAACGTCTAACCCCCCGTCTACCCCTGGAGTGCCAGACAAACACAGAGTCAGTCCTGCGAACCCAGGTCCAGACCTCACCCCAGCACTCGCAGCACTGGGCTCCTCTCACCACTGGTGAACATTCCTTGGACCCCTGGGTTCAACACAGCCCCTGTCCTCAGCCCCAGGAGGAGATGGGGGATTATGGAGGGGTGAGTAAGGGTCCACGGGCTGGGTCCACCCACCTGAGACCTGCTCAACCCAACCAGTCTGGAGTTGAGCTGGCACCGGTCACACCAGGAATCAACAATTTTTTCCTGGGCTTAACTGCCACGAGCAAGAGGACAAAAGCCTGTACCTTTATATCTCACTATGATATGATTTATATCATTTTCCCTTTTACCTCATGTTTAAAAAAAAGTAACAGAGATGTTATTAAGCAGAATTAAAGAAGACTCACCTTATGTATCTTCATGTATCTCATTAATCTTTTATATCAAGTTCGCAGGAAAATGAATAAAGGTTTTTAATAAGAAGAGGATAAGATCTTGTGAAGTGATAGCTCTTATGAATTGCTGCTTGTCTCTGGCACAGAACTTTGACACTGGCAAAGCGGAAGAATGCACACGGTGAAGAACGTCAATTTTACAAACATGCAATTTATCACATGACACAAATCAGCTAAATGACATGAAAATACATCTGGAGACTTCATAATGTCACCATACATCCCTGATAGGATTTGACAGATACCAGCTGAAAAGCTGCCTCAAGCTGCACAGAACACTATTACGGGGTAAGATTATTCTATCACGTTAATGCCAGCTATTTTCTCATCTCTTAGGGGTTTTCTTTCTTTCTAATTTTACAACTGTTAAACTATTGACATGATTTCTGCTTTTCTCATTAAAATTGCATCCCATTCTCAAATCTAAGTACATCCTTGTCATACACCGAGGGAGAGATTGAAGAATTCCTGTTCAATTCCTTTGAATTCCACGAAAGGATGGGAAGGAAAACAAGGTGAAGCAAACTCTCAGTATTTGGCTGTCTTTAATTAGGAGACAGTGAGCACGAAGCTTCTCTTGTGCTTCACTCTCCACTCGTTCTGAATCTTGTCTCCTACCTCGCCTCCTGCGTGGGAACCCCTTCTCTCAGGTCAAGCTCACGGGAGTGAGTTGGGTTTTAGCACTGTATTGAGTTATCTCCCAAGGACTCACACTCCTGCTGGAACCACCAGGCTTTTCAGCAGCTCCTCAAACCTCCCAGTATTTTGCTGTAGCATCCAAGACATTTAGGACCTCATCGGAGGAGCAGAAAGAGCCCTGGTCCTGCTCTCAGGGACTCGTGTAACCCTGCTGTCGCTTGTGCTGGCGTCAGAGAGAGCTGGACCTGGAGCGGTCAGTGATATGGACTGTCCATCGCAGCCTCTCCTCGGGGCTCACTCAGGGTTTAACACAGCAGAATTCAAAAGGCTTTTGAAAAGATATAAAATTACCATTTCCCTAGTACATACTGCATTGGTTTCTGATGCAAAAATGTTCTGATGAAGGATGTTGCTGCAATCAAAACCCACTTTAAATGAGCCTCCAAGTCGCATCATTTCAGGAATGTTCTTGGGGGGGGAAGTCTCGTATTTTCCTGATTTTTCCCACCTTCTCCTTCTGCATTATCTATTTATTACTATTTTCCTATTCCCACCTTATCCATATTTCTTGGTGTTACAACATCCACAAGCTTCATTTCCATACTTCATCCAAATGTACTAATTACATCTAATTTACTAATTTGGATACTCCAACTGCTATTTGGCAGGTATACAAGTGACTGGAGAATCAGGACATTGAATTGCATCTCCTTTCTCTCCTGCCCTGTAAGTATTTGTCACATACAAGACACAGTCCGTGCACTTGGAAGGGCTGAGACCAGCCGTGTCCCAGCAGACGTGGTGGTACCCAAGGGCAAAGACTCAACGAGCATCCCTCGATGCAGTAACATCTGAGCTCAGTGTGAAGCAGCACAATGCAAACCATTAGGGACAAATAACCCCTAATATCATCAGTTATGCTACACTAAACTCATCCACTTGTTTTCCCACTTTTTTGAAGCAGCAGCATATGCAGGTGTGCATGTTGTGGGCTAAAAGCTGATGTTCAGGGCACTGGGCAGAGGGGAACGTGTCCACCAGGTGCCTCTGCCTTCTGCAGGGACCCACAAAGACCACCTTGCCCTGTCCCCAAGACACAGGGAGGCTGTTCACGTACGTGTGATGTGCTCCAAGACAAGACTGCACCCTGGTTTCAAGAGATAATAGAATTATTAAAACTATCCCAATTTAAATCAGGAAAAAAAAAAATCCAAATATTTCTCTTGCCGCTTTTGTTCGGTTTCATCGCACAGAAAGACCTCACTATTTTTAAAAGCTTGACCTATTTTTTTATCATTAGTATCAAACTTGATCCGCAGCAGAGGAAGTCAAATGAAAGAAATTTACACTAATTTCTGATTTGCTTAACAGCGCGTTCAGCTCACCCCAAATGCCATCAGCCTAATTTTCCTAATAGTACTTTTTCCTGCAAATTGCTTTAAAATAACGAGGAGCTGAAATAAAACCTTTCTCTTGAAGAGAAAAATTGGTATAAATAGAGATTTAATTGTGCATGTTAATTGTTTTTAGCAGCACACTTAATGTCAAAGCAACTATTAGTTGATAAAATCTAAAATTTGGAAAATGGAGTCAGCAAAAACAAAAAAAACTTACAAAGCTCAAGAATCATTATAAAGCTTATTCTCTACGCTCGACACTAAGCTAAACTAAACTAAGGGGGGAAAAGCCAGGGCTGGATTTTTCTATGTTTACGTTGCATTTCTCCTTACTTAAGTTGCTTTGGGAGAAAATGAAACTTCATATAATATAATTCTGACTGGTAACCGTTGAGATGATTAAATGAAGTCTCCAAAGAGCTGCTGCGGATGGAACAGCTCAGGACTTCGTTGGATGAGCCACACTCCTCACACCTCATGCCACCGAGAGCTCCCTGGGTGAGAGGCCGCTTCAAGGCTTCAAACCGCGTGGGAATAAATTCAAATATATGTTGGATATATTGGAAGGACAAGGAGAACCGGAAAGGATGAGGGACGGAGGGTGCTGTGCCTCCAGCAGCCCATCACTGCTGATGCAGGACTGGTCACTGAACCTCTTGGCTGGGCTTTCCTCCTCCAGCTCCGGTAACTGCAATCTTCCAAGGAAGATGGTGACAAACATGGAACAAGGTGCTTCTTCCCACCAAGCCCACACTTGCTGTCACACACAGGACCCTGGGGCTGCAAACCCAACCTCCTCCTCCCGCATGGGAGGAGGTTTTCTGCAGGGAAGGCTCCTGGGGCCACGTCTTTGGTGGCCCTTTGCCGTGCTCATTGCTTGGCCTGAGCTCGCTCCCCTAATTAATGCTTCCGCACCAGCTCCGAGAACTCCAGATGACAAGTGCTCCTTGAGACTTGACAAATAACTCGCCTTCCAGCTACTCCCTTATCCCACCCACTATGCGAAGCAGAAGAGATGGCTTTGGCATGTTTTGAAGCAAATGAATAACCAGCATGGCTCCTATTTGTATCTTCTAAAGTTTAATTCAGCTTGATGTCAGGCTGAACCGGGTTAACATAAAACCAAAAATAGCTGCTCCTGTTATCAGAATTGTTTGCTAATTTTGACACAAGCCAACATCTGTTTTTATTAGGAACTCACAGGAGTAATTTATCTAAATGAAATTGCAACACAAAGTTAGTATTATGCAGCTGGGCCTGGTGCTTTCGCTGTTTTGAATCTTTACACAGCTTTCCAAGCCAAATAAAGAAATGCCAAACACGTCCTGAACTTTCCTTCTGTCACTCGCTGAACGTGTCAAACCTCGTCAGAGGAGCAGACCCTGCCTTTTCCGTCCAGGCAGCGGAGGACTGACAAGCAGGACCCTGGTCCTCTTTAGCCCTTGGATACACACCACATCAGGCATCCCTTGACTGGTGAAACCCACCAAAAGAGATGGGGCATCTTTCCAAAGGCATCATCCACCAGCCGCATTTTGGTTTTCGGTTCAAAAAAACAGTAACTAGAAAAGAGACATCAAACCCCAGATGAAGGCTTTGGAGAGAAGGAGTGTTTTTCCCACACAAAGGGGTTTTCAGAACCAGTGAAGTCACCTGGAAAATGAACAAGAACATTTCATACCTTGGCGTATTTTGTAAATCGTATTCTAGATCCCGAGCCATCCCTATCAGCGACACGATGCCAAAAACGTCGTCTACCTTCCTGTGTTCCCGGGGTCTGGCTCTCCCCATCTCTGGCTCTGCTGGACCCGGCGCAGTCACTCCCCGCTTCACACTCCAGTGATTGCTCCAGCGGGAACAGATGTGCAGGGGCTGGATAGAGCAACACGCAAACAGAGGTTGCAGGGGAGAATATGTTTATTTGCAGCAGCACCCTGGGGACAGCAAGAACAACTGAAAATCACTTTGCTCCTCTAGGAAAAATGGAAGGCAAGCGGAGCAGCACAGCGTTATGGGAGCGGGGGGCTCTCTCCCCCTCTTTCCTTTGCACGGGTTCTCTTTCTCACATTGTATCACGCCTGTCACTCGGGTTTCCTGCGTTATCAATCACAGGCTGCAGTCTGTCTGTTGGAGATGGCATCTCTGGGTCACCCGCCTGTGCCAGATCCATCATCCTCGCCGTGACATCGCCTCTCGAGAGGAACCAGCCGCTCACCCGGGGTTCGTGGTCCTGCTGCCCGCTCGGGGAGCCCAGGGGGGCTGCATCTTGGGGGGTGCCGAGCTCAGCTGAAGCCTGCAGGTGTCAGACTCTCCCCTGCCTCCCAGAGAGGACCAGCTTTCAGCCAAGTGACCACATGAGCCGTTTGTCCTGTGACAACACAGCCATCACCCAAGGAGCTTTTATTAAGCTCTCGGGGGGGAGGAGGGGGAGTCTAACTTCCAGTGCACTTTTCTCCCATCTAGCTCTGATAGGACACTCACAGACAGCACTGACGTAATGGTGGAGCCATGCCTGAGCTGCTCCCAGAGGTCCCCAGAGCTGGTGGCACTGGTTTGCACTGCAGAGGTGAGCACAAAGCCCAGGATTACACCTGGGGCTGGAGTTTCACTCACATCTGAGCGCAGACGTGACTCAGAAAAGGCACTGCCAACTAGGAGTACTTAAGTATCAAATATATCTCCTTTTAGTCAAGAACTGAAGCATTGCTCACATTTCACGTACCTGCTGGAGTCCCAGGGGAGGAGGGACTTTGTACTCACCGCTAATTGAAGCCCGACCTCAATTTGCACACTGTTCAGGGAAGGGCTGGAATTGGGGCAGGTTTCGGAGCTCTGCCAAACCAAGACCAGTAAGTTTATCCCTCAGCCCTCGGTTGGGCTCATTCCCTCCTCTCAGAGCAGCTGCCCACCCTGCCCGGCCTCAGAGGGGTCCCCATGGGGGTCACGGCATCACTGCACACACACCCCTCGGTCCCAGGGCTCCAGAGATCCACATCCCAAACCTGGGCAGCTGAGGACTGGCATCTCCAGCAAGTTCTTCATTTGCCCAGGGGAAAGGCTGCAGCTTTCTTCTGGAGGACAGAAAAAAGAGCAAATGTTTTATGGGCATCAGTTACTGGCACAGGGGCCTTTCCTTACATCTGTCCCAAAGCAATACGGGAACTCGGGCATCATTTAATTCATCTGTCTGAAATATTCACCTTGCACCAATTAGGTAAAGCAAGCTATCAAACCTCCTCCAAACAAGACAATTTGCTGTTTCAAGTCTGAATCATGTTGGCCTGAGTACAGAGACTACAACAGGTACACGAGAGACACGCGAGGGGAGTTTAATTGCCTGGAACTCCAGCACTGTCAAAGCATAGGACAGGGAGGGAGAAGCCTTTATAGTTGTCTCACTGTTGTGGATGAGTAGGGCGTTTGTGCTTGAAATGCTTCTGCACGGTAAGGGGCTTAAAATAGTAATCAACTTTTCTTATTCAAACAGATATCTGTTTTTCTCTCCCGTGGCTCTCTGCCTGCACCCGCAGTCAGTAACTGGGTCACGGAGACGGGAGAAGCCGTGGGAGGAAAATAACTTTTGTATTCCGGGGATAATTCGTGCAGCCGGTCCCCCTGCCGCGCGGCGCTTCGGGGCTGGGGACCGTGCTCCTCGCCGGGGGGAGGCTGCGCTGCCCGGCTCGGGCTGGTGCCACCAAAGACAAGGGCTCCCAGAGGAGCAGCACCCCCAGAACAGCCCCTGGGCTCCCACCCTCCACACACGGTCACGCCAGCTCTGCCCTTGGTGGCCGCAGCCTCCCACGAGGCGGGTCGGGCTGTGCCCACGGGGAAGCAGTCGCTGGGAGGGGAGCTCCAACCATCTCTCCCTGGGATGCTCTGCTGGGCCAGGCTCCCCGGGACCGGAGAGCGAGGAGCCGCGGGCAGGTACGCTCCACGGCCGAAACATCAGTATTGCTCTGCTACCCAGTGGAGAACAGGGTAACTGAGCTCTCCAGGCAAGTTGCTTTCCTAATTGCGGAAATCTTTGATGCTAAATGGCCTCTAGGCCATCCAAAAAGCTCTGGAGTGAAACTGTGTGATCATCCTGGCCTGGCCGGACCCACCCGCTCGTTGCCCACAGCCGTGGCCAGTGACGCCACCACGGGAACCTGGGGTTCCACCTCTCAGCAGGGGAAGAAGCTGCCAGGGGCAAGGAACACGCGGCTTCCCGATAATGAGAGATAAAACACATTACCTTGGAACAATTCTGAATTCATTTTAGTATTTTAGTTTCTAGGGATAATCATGATTCCCTTATGAATGCTTTTACAAAACACGAGTTTGCATTCTCCCGCCTCTCTCTCTCTCAGGGCCGGCCGAGTGCAGGCAGCCCGTGCACACAAACCTCTCTCAGCAGGGACTGCTCCCTGCCAAAGCGTGCTACAGTAACCTCACCCGCCTCGCCATAACAGCCCAAAGACTGCCACCGGTGCTGCGATGGGGGAGTTGTCCGAGCTACATCAACCAGTGATTAATACACGCCCAAGCAGCGACACACACGTGTAAAAGGCATGATCTCTATTTATCTGCACGTGTTCTAGACAGAGCTTCATTTTCCACGTTACTTAACACACAGGATTTATTCTACCCCTCTGTCGCTGACCGCGTGTGAATGCCTCCCCCCTCACAGGGTGTTTGTAGGTGTCCCCAAGGAGCTCCCCCGCTGCCGGGATGCTCCCCGGCCCCCGAGCATCCTCCCACCCCCCAGCAGCCTCCGCCTCCCACCGCTGAGACCAGGAGGCTGCGTTCCTCCCAGCCCGAATACACATCACACCTTCAGAAAGCAACAAAATGAAGATGTTAATTATGAAGAGAGAGGCTGCCAGGATTATTAGAGATGTGTCGAGCAAATTAGAAGCTGTTATTCATGTGGAGAATAGTTTAGCATATGCTTGGAATTTTTTTCCATCTATTCAAACCCAAGACGCTAATATATAGAGCTGCTTCTGGTCCCCACGCTCCCTACCTGTGGCAGACGTATCACAGCCAATCCCCACGCTTCCAATTTATTGCTATCTTCCAAAGGCACCTTTTTGGCATAGTAATGGGCTGAAACGCCGCCAGTAATTCCCTCCAGTGTGTGGTGACGACCGGGCTGTGGCTCGGAAAGGGAAAGTCCTACAGCTGGGTCCTTCAGATCAAGTTAGCATCTCCCCGCTGCTGCCCAACTCTGCCATATTGCAGCTTAATTAATAATAACCTTCTCTGGAATTTATTCATTAAAACAACAAAAAGGAAACACGTAATGCAATGTGGCAGGTCCTCAGCAATTCACAGGAACCTCGCGTGGCAGCAGCCCCGTTCCTGCTAAGGCAACGGAGAAGTCAGATGATGCAAGTGGTGAGACTGTTGGTTTAGGGCTGGAGACGCAACCAAGGGGGGTTCATCTGAGCGGCTCCTGCGGAGCTGCCGGGGGCTCCCGGTGTGCCCGGGGAGGGAGAGCACGCCTGGGCTCCTCGGCAGCTTTCAGACCACAAAGCGCTGTGAGCTCTAACTGTTTTTCAGGCATTTGCATACTTTCCCAAGTATTTAATTTCCAGTTCTCTCCTGAAACGGGCATGTTGTAGTGGTCACAAATCTGTATGCACGCGTAATCACCATCAATTTGTATGTACAACCAAGCAACTGAACGTGTACGAGTACACGTATAGCAACAGCACGCTCCCATGAGTTACATTAATGCCTGTTTATTTCTAACAGGTGTGATGTTCCAAATATTTCTCAGTAAAACTGCAAAATAATGTGATTTTATTCTTCGTGGTGCCTACCATGGGTTAGGTATGATGATATTCAGATGTACTGAATATTGAACATAGATATCTTATTAGGTGCAAAAAAACTTCCTCTGTGGTGAGCTGGAGGAAGAGGCGCAATGAGAGAGCGATGAGGGACCCCCCAGGCAACAGAAGTTCGTGGGTCCAGAGAACCTGGGACTCTGTGAGCTCCCCCAGAACCAAGAATCTGGCTGGGACCTGCCCGCCAAAACACAGAGAAATATTACAGACTGCATCCCTAAAAAAACTGTTCCTGAAACGGAGCTTTTAAAGACAGGAGCTGGGCTCTGGAGCGCAGGATGCCCGCGAGGCTGGCGACGTGTCAAACAGCTCTTTGGTGACGTTACTGCAACCATCCAGCTGGAACCCGCTGCAGGTACGCTGAATACTAAGAGGATGCCAGCATTATACACAGGCACAAAAATTTGCCTCCCTAAAACCCAAGTGAAGCTTGAAGCACGTCAACCAGAAATGTCAAAGTCATGAATAAAATGAGGAGGGGAAAAAAAAAAAGAAGGTTATCTTGAGGTAATTGTAGGCGTTTAACGAAAGGAGTCACGCTAGATTCAAAGCCGTGTCACATCACACAGATATGTAAATAATACTGACAGGTTAACGCTGAATTCTAGAAAAGAACTCAGAGTTACTCATTCAGAAGCTTTTAAGGCGCAGCCGTGGGTAAACCCTTGGTGCCTCCCCTTGGCCCCAGCTGGGCGCCGATGGATGGCAGCGAGCCCCGCAGGACACCCCGAGGCGGGTGTGCTGTAACCCGGCCCTAAATAAGTCACCGGTACCCGCAGCAAACACCCGAGCTGGCGGCCAGCACGGACACAACCTGGCCAGCAGCACCGCTCTGGCACAGAGGCAGCAAGAAGAAACCTTAATCCTTGCCTGGCGTTGATTTTGGGTTCATAATACAAAGGAAATCAGGCTATTTATTTGTTTTATCGATGCCTGGGTTTCTTCACTTAAATAAACCCGAGGTCACGGGTACCTGTGCTCAAAGTGCAGACGTGTTCCTGCCATGGAACAGCCTTCCTCACCCTGCGCAGGAAGAAGCCTCTGGAGCAGAGGGACAGATAACATCTTTACGGCTGGCAACGAGACTAAGAAGGTGTCAGTCCCACAGAAAGTCTTGTGCTTTGGAAAGCACACACAGAACTCCAGCCTAAAAATCCACACGAGCACTCCAAACCCCACACTGTTTGAACTACGTTTGTTTTGCTTCCCTTTCCTGCTCTTTCCTCTTGCCTGGTACACCCTCCTCCCAGTTTCTAATGAGAAACTGTCCAAATTTGAGTTACAAGTGCTAAATAAACAACCTCAGGGCTGCACCAAAATCAGAAGGTTTTAATCAGGTGCCTCCCTTCCTTGGCAGTCCAAATATAAAAACTGTTGTTTTTCCAACTTTAACGGCACATCCTTGCTTTTTACTATTTCCCTGCATTAATTCAGCAGCAAGGCTCTCGTTGAAGAGCTCTGCCCTCAAGCTCTGGTGGTGGCTTCCCATCTATTCCAACAACATACATCAAAATTTTATAAAAGCCATAAAATATGCTGCAGTCTGGTTTTATCTTCTCTCTTTGAACATGCAAATAATTTGACTCCATCTTATCCAAACACTCAATAGCCAGTAACAGGAAGGAGCGGGATAATTTCCTGGCCGGTGCGGGCAGAGGGAAGGGGAGAAGGGCTGGGGGGAGGAAGGATGCTGCTGCTCCTGTGCCTGAGCCACGCTGTGAGAACGGCGCTGGAGCAGCCTCCCTTCTTCTCAGTCCCTTATCACCCTGTGCCTCTGATCTCTGCTGTTTCCGAGAGAAAGGAAACCCTTGGGAACACCAGCTCCCGCTTCCCGCCGCGCTGCCCTTCCCAGCTCCTGCTTCCCTGTCCACCCTCCCCTCCCCGTCCCCGCTCCCCCATCAAACAGCCTCTCCTGGTTCAGCCCCGTCTCCCAGCGCTGCTCCTGCTCAGCCTCTTCCAGCAGAATCCGGACACGGGGAACGCTGGGGACCAGGAACCGGTGCTGGCGTGGGCTGTCAGAGCCGGCAGCCTCCTGCCCTCCCTGCTTTCGTGGCTGCGTCCTTTGGGTGGGATGGTCTCCCACGGGAACACGGACACCCACCCGACCCTCTGGGAACACCAGGGTGAGACACCCGAGCGGCTGGGGACACCCAGAGCTCCCGGGGAGGGCACAGCCGTGTCCCCCAGCTCCGGTGTGACCAGTGCACGGGCTGAGGGCACCAGCAAGGTGGGCACTGGGCAAAGCCAGAGCGCAGGGCTGGGGGGGCTCTTCACTCAGCCTCCCTGCCCATAACCACAAAAATCAATTAGTGAACAGTAATTGCCTTGGCACCTGAAAAGGACTTTAACGAGGACGGGACTGGCTGCAGGTGGGGGTCACGGGGCAGCGTTGGGTGGGCAGAGCCCTCGACCACCAGCTCTGTGTGTGCACCCCCGTGGTCGCAGGGCTGCTCCTGTGTCCCCGGGGGGCCAGATCTGACACCGGTGCCCACCCCCAAGGGGTGTCCCTGCGAGGGGGGTCACACAGCCCCTGGCCAGTGGCACCCCATCAGCTCCCTGTGGCCAGTGTGCGCAGAACCCAGCCCAGAGAGCCCAGGCTCCCCTTCATCTGCACACAGAGAAGTGCCCAGGACTTAATCAATTTTTTGATTCTGTCGCCCTCCCCAAGAATCAGGGGAAGCAGAGGGAAGCACGCGGCGAGGAGGGGGCAGGCCAGAATACGAGGAGCAGATCCCGGCGCTCCATGCGCTTGCGTTTTCCAGAATTACTTTCACTGACTTTAATTAAGCTCTCCCCAGACTCACCAGCTTGGAGAGATTAAAGCAAGAGAGATCGCGCCAAAGAGCTGGCGTTCCACATAGCTTTCCCTATAAGCTTTTACAGTTCTGTAATTGAATTCACATACAAATGCATCACAATTACGCGATGTGAAAAGCCACGCTGACCTACTTTCAAGCCAATTTATATGTACTCCATGGATGCTTTAAGTCACTTTAGAAACAGAACATCTCTTTTGTCTTTGTCAGACAAACATAATCATTATTGGTGAAACCAGAAATGCCTCTTGTCCTGCAAGAGACCCCTTCTATTGAGAAATTTTGCATTGGGTTTATGTACAAGAAATTATCTTGCATTTCCATGTTATCTTACTCACTTTCTATTACCATGTACATGGCGTTGCAGCAGCAGAGCCCAGCAGACAGGCTCTGAGCGTGTCAGGAGGCAGAGCCGCCGTGGTGGCCACCGACGGTAGCCCCTCACCATGAGTGGTGGCCAGCGGGACCCACAGCCCAGCCCTGCTCGGTGCCACGGGCATGAGGGTTCCCAGCCCAAAGGCTCCTCTGCCTTCCCACCCCCCTGACAGCCACAGCCTGCAAAAACCACGTGCCTAACCAGCCTCCAGCTCCAAATCACCAGAGCTGGGAGAGCTTTTCTGGTAACATTTAGCGTTTTCTTTACAGCCTGAATGCTGGAGCTCTGGAATTGAGCCTCAAACCTGAGCCTCAGCTTCCTTCTGTTCCTGCCAAAGGACGCAGCCTTGTTGGCTGAAGGAGCAGCCAACCCTCTTCTCTCCTCTCCTACGTGCACTCTTTTCAAAATCTCCATGAAGTCTGAATATACAAATCTCCCAATTTTGCAAGTCTGATGCACAGTATTTGAATAATTTTACCGGGCAAAGCTGTGTTTCCTCGTGGCCGTGGAGAAGGGCACCCGCGGGGTGAAGGAAGGAGGACACGGCCCCCCAGAGCAGGCAGCAGCCACGGAACAGGGCAGGAGGCACAAAACAGTGCTGGGAGGAAAGGTTGGAGCAGATTTCCAGACAAGAATGGATGGACAGTGCAATGGAACTTAAACTGCTTGCAAAATTGTACTGTTTTGATTCAATTACCCGCAAAATAAATCCTGCCCATCACATCTGAGAAACAAACCAAAGGAAATGCACGTTCTGGGAGGGGAAAAAAAAAAAAAACCACCACCAAAAACCTTCTAGATCAAATATTCACTTTGAATGCCTGTTTTCCCATTTCCGCTTTTATATTACCTTTATAATTTTACAGCGTTCAGTTTCAAGACCTCACCCAGGCTCTGCAAACGCTCGTCTCCAGTCCACCCCGCTGCCTGCGCTCCTGCCACGGGAGAGGAAAGGGACCACGACAGCTCGTACCTCTCTCCTTCGGGTGTCCCAGGGGCAGCAGCAAACCCAGAGGTGCCACGGGACGGGAGGGGACACAGCAGCACCAGAGGCGGACACGGGCAGAAAGCAGCAGCCCCCCCTGCAGCCCCCCAGCTCCCTGCCCACTTCTCCATATAGACCAGGACCCCCCTTTTATGCCTGAACTCCATCCCTGCCTGCAGCAGCTGCAGCTCTTTGACAGCAATTGGATAAGGTGCCTTCCCTCGGGTGTTAAATTCACTCACCCACGCGCCCCCCCGCCCCATCCCCTGATGCTATTTTTACAGGTGAGCTTTGTTATGACATTTAAAAAGTTGAAGACTGCTGGGTTCTTACTCTTCTGTCTTAAATAAGAGAAAGCAATTCATAATTCTATTGCCAAACAAATAAACTATTGAGACAGGGTGTAGTTTTGAGGACCCCAGGAAAGCGGGGCTCTGTGCCCAGCCGGCAGGGACACCCCCGCGATGCGCCCAGCCCCCGGGAGCCTGAACTCCTGAACTAATTGCCCCGTGCGGGTGCCCGCGTTGGAGGCGTTTGTTCCCCGTGTCTGTGTGTCCTTCCAGCGGGCACCGGGGCCGAGCCAGGAGGGGAGCGGGAGTCCCGCCACCCCCTCCTCACGGGGCTTCATTTCTTGCTCCACTTCACAAGCAATAACTGGGGGATGATAAGGATTTGCAAAACAAACAGAAAACCGCTCGGTGCTTGTGTCTGGGAGCTCTGAGCATGAAAATCCATTTCAGGGCCCGTCTCCCCCCTCGCCCGGATAAACCCCTCCTCAGCCTGCTGCATAAATCTCCTACCGGAAACGTAAACAACCCCAAAACTTGTTATTTTCTTGGCACAATTAGCACTCAGTGCCTGGCACCTGAGCACCCCGGGCACCCACAGTCTGCTCTTGCACCAGCTCCTCTCCTCGGCGCTGAGAGAGGATGAAAATGGATGTTTCCTCCCAGGAAGGATGGAACGGACCCGGTTTCACCGACCAGCCCTTCCCAGTGGGATGCCACGAAGGGATCCCGCTCCCACCCTCTTCTCTTGCACCCCCTTGAAGGTGCTTCATCTCCAGCACACGGGCTGGGCTGGGGGTCCCACGGGAGGGGGCTGGGGCCCCCTCAGCTCCAGGGGGTGCTCAGGGCTGGGGCTGGACCCGACACGGGCAGGAGAGCGAGCCCAGCTTACTGCTCAGCCCGGGCACAGGGTGCCACCATACTGCCCTGAGTTTCAGCCAAAATAAAAATGCTGTGTCACAAGTAGAAATATTTTGGCAAAACCATACCATTTCTCCGGGGGTGGGTTTTTTTCTCCAGGGCAGGGCAACTCCCCCAGGGAAAGTGGAAGCCCACCAGCACCACTTCCATCAGGGAGCAGATTTTTCCCTGATGGATATTGATGGGAAATTCACCAGCAGCAGAGTTTTTTTAAAATTTTGTTGAGCATTTTCCCTGGGGAACATACGCTATGTCACAGATACATATGCTTTAAAAATAATTACGAGTAATATTTTTCACTATTTTCCCAACACAATTCACGGATGAGCAAAAGCAGCACGTTCCTTCATTAGTGAGGCAAAAAATTCTTCTGTGAGTCTAAACCTACTCCAAATTGTGTCTTCCATGACCCTGGGGAGACACGTTCTTCTCCCATTGCCATCTCAGCTGGCTTTTCCCAAGGCTTTTTCCCAACCTTGGCATTACCCACAGGTTGGGAAGCACCAGCAGTAACACCACCCGAGATCAACAGTTTGCTTCCAGCCACTGCGTTGTGGTGCTGCCTCTGCCCTCCTCCTCCTCCTCCTCCTCTTCCTCCTTCTCCCCCCGAACACCCACCAACACCTTTCTCCTGCAGCCACAGTCTGAACCAGCCTCCTCACCAAGCTTTTTCATCTGTTAATTAATCACCTGAGGTCCTACCCGTTCCTCTCCAAGGACAAAGCGATTTTGCTCTGACAGACACCAGGTGACTGGGAAACACATTTCCCAGGGGGATGTTTGCAGAACTTCCACGTGGAGAAACAGCTTCTGTGCAAAGGCTGCAGAAGGGAAAGGAGCAGCTGAGATGGTGGCCCCATCACGCAGCTGCATCCCATCACCCTGCTGTCCCCTGAGACACCTCTGCCTTTGCAGAACAAAGTTTACATTTCTTCTGCCGTTTCTGTTGAAGCGATACTCAGCTACATGGGGACAGGGCTCGTAAAGCCACTGCAAGGGGCATCCTGGACAGTGGAGTGACCATGATGCCACCACCCCATGGTGACTACACTGCCACTCCTGCCACCGCACCATGGTGACCAAGCCACCACCCATGGTGACCACCCCAAGGCACCACGTAGCTCCAGGGAGGTCGGCAGCGGTGCCAGGGAGGGATCTGTGGGGTGTGGATGCACCCAGGGCTATCACCCACTGTCCCATGGCCACCACGCAGATGTCACTGCTTGGCTGCTGCACATCTTGGGTGGGTGTGAGCTGGCTCCCCCGGGCAGCGGGAAACGTCCGAGTCGTTTCGGCCGGCTCCCGCCTGAGCCCCAGCGCCCACCGTTTCGCCTCTGAAATGCCATTTCTGGTGCCATTTCCCCAGGCTGGGGCACTTCCAGCAGCCGCCGAGGAGAGCAGCCTCCCCCCGACCCCGGGGCTGCGCCAGCCAGAAGGGCTAGTGGCCACCAGCGCTGCTGTCTTCGGGGCTGAAGCAAATTTAACAAACATTAGTAAAATTCCTCTCTCATCAACAAGACGTGCTGGCTGAGCAGGCCCCGGGGGAGCAAGGCTGCTCCTGCCTGGATGAGAAACCACGCTCATTTAGACAGCAAGCTCGTTATCTAACACCGCAACAAATTGCTTTATTCCAATACGGCCATCGAAAAGCACAGTGAGATTTTATATTAATAAAAAGTAAAGGAGACCAAACAAATACAAGGGAGGGGAAATCCATTACGAGACACTAAATGCCAAAGATTTGTCTCGCTCTGCAAGTTTCAGGAGCTGGAGCCGCTGGGAGACGGGGAGCGTCGGGGGGATGGCAGGGACCGACCCCGGTCCTGCTCCCCGTGGCCGCTCCAGGAGACCCCCGTGTACACGGCGCCTCCACGGACAGCAGGAGAGGAGAATAAAGCTGTTTGCCTTAAAAAACTTCAACATAGAATTTTCTTTTCAGAACAATAAGGCCCCAAAGGAGAGAAAGAAGCAATTTTGTTAACATAAAATTACCCCTTTCGCTCAGAGTCTTTACAATTTGTTTAAAAGCATATTGCTCTGTCTCTGCCCTGCCAATCTTCTGCTCTCCCTCTATATTTCTAATAGGTCTAAACTAATTAAATTAATTTCCCAGAATAATAACCTCCCAGGGACATACAGCTAGATAATCCTTAACTCCTCATGAAGTTAGTTTCCTGTAGGGTTGGGGAGCAATTACAACTCATTAGTCATCTGTCGCACGAGGAGACGACAGGGGTTTATATTGATTGGTTTTCCAGGAGCACCACGAGAGAAAGCAGGAGTGTGTGGGTGTCCCAGTCAACAACAGCTTTATGGGGAGACGGCATCCAGTGAGATGCTTGGTGTGTGAGGATATACACACCTAAATATAATCTTAATTTACACGAGGGAAGCCCTCCCTCCGCAGCAGGGGCGGATGGATGACCAGCCCACGGCTGGGGAGATGCCTCCACACCGGCACCAAAGGCAGGTATCTCCTGGGCATCTCTCAAGCTCTGCATTCCATGGAGCAGGGTGGGATAGTTTAAATAAAACCCAAATTAAGCAGCAATTAGCCTTTTCTGGGCATACGCGCAATGACAAGAACAGCAGAGGCTGAACTGTTTTCACCCCCGTGAAAGCTACTGACCCCAGGCATTTCCTGAAGCGGAGGCTCAGAGCATCGACCCAGACACCTGGACACTGAGTACGAACCCGTGAAACCCCAAACCGTAAGAGCCATATAACCGAGGTCCTCCAGACAACGGTACTGCTGCTCGTAATATAGCATTATGTCAAACTGTTCCTTATGCTAGGTGGTGAATCCAAAATTGTGTGTAAAATCACTCATTAGGCCATTAATAGCAATAAGGGGTTAGACCCGAGGCTGCGATACCCGGGTCCCTGCCGCCCCCAGGCACAGGGAACACCAGCCCCTGTGACTGGATGCACAGGGTTCCAGCCGAAAATACACCCAGAAAAACACTTGCTCAGGGTGGAGCCTGAGGCTCTGGGGCCGCAGCAGATGCCCCCAGGAACCCAGCGATATCTGGGGGCACAAAGCACATCTAAAATATCGTACTCGTTTGGCTTTACTTAGACAATTTCTTTTTCCCCTCTGATGTCCAGCTATCTCCAAAATTTACAACCGCAGACTTGATTGGAGCCTTTCATGTTCTATTTTTGAACTGTATGTTGCATACGTTACAGTGCAATATATTTGACATTTCAAATGCCAACAAATGGCTACAAAATTGGCCCCTCATGAATAATAGCCCAGCAGCATTTACATGTAATTATTTTGCCCAGGAATTTAATTTGCGAGACATAAAAGTTATGCTGAATGAAAGAGCACTGGATAATGATCTTTAAGCACAGGCGGGAGACAGCCCTGAGCCCCGGCGCTGGAACACGTCCCCCCGCCCCAGCCATAAAGCCCGTTCCCTGCAGCGAGGAGCCTTTCTGCTACAAATTTAGATAATGCCCTATGATGAATGGCGATACTTATTTTGCAAAGGCTGGAAGTATGTAAATCACTAGTCACCGCGCTGCCGGTTGTACGTGGTTATTTGAGTTACCCCCCTGCATCCCCCGGGGGCCAGGAAGAGGAGGAGGAGGAGGAGGAGGAGGAGGAGGAAGGTGCCGTGGGCGCCGAGGCTAGCAGTGAGCGAGGGAGTTGAGGGTCCACACTGACACTGACAGCAAAAGTGAGATTTTAGCCCATTATTGGGGCGAGTCGATGCCTGAGGTAACACCGTGGATCCCTTCCCGGTGCTTTTCCCTCCGGCCGCGGTGAGCTGAGCACTAGGGCAATAGGGCTCTCGCTTTTCAGCAGCATCTTTCTGCTTTCTGGGGCACACGAGGGCTGGGCTGTAACCGGCCTTTTTCAGGGCAGCGTGTCGTGAGCGGTTCTACACGCAGAGTTCAGATGCAGGCAGCGCCAAAGGGTCTCTGCTGAGCCCCAGTACAACTGGTGCGGTCCCCCCGGAGCTGCGTTCGGACCTGCTGTTGTGTTTTACATTTATTTGCATTCTGCAGTTTCGAGGAGGTGAAAATCTAAAAGCACTGCAGGAAGGGTGGATGTGGGTGTCAGCACACACGCAAATCTGTGCCCGGGCAGAAACAGGCACGTTACTATGGGGAGATTCAGCAGAAGTTGCACACAGCATCTTGTCCCGCTTTTGACACTAAAAACACTAAAGTGAAGCTTTCATAGAATCATGGAATCATCTGGTCTGGAAGGGACCTTTAAGATCATCTAGTTCAACCATCAACCTAGCTCTGATTAAAAAAAAAAAAAAAAACCACAACAACCCATCACTAACCCATGTTACCAAGCACTACGTCAACCCGTCTTTTAAATACCTCCAGGGATGGGGCCTCAACCACCACTTCCAAAATTTTAAGGCTAAATAGGTAATTTCTATCCCATACCTCTACTCAAGGCTGTGACAGCAATTTCTAGATCCTGCAGCACACAATATTGTGCTGACTGGTACATGGCCAGTGGCTACGGGGGGGCATTAAACTCCAGCCCCCCCCCCTCCAGACTGACATCCGGCTCTATTTAATAACAAACCAACATATTTTGAGTACCTGAGCTGCCCAGAATTATTAGCTGTGGATGACAGTAAGCACTGACTGAATTTAAAGCAGATGGCATTTGAGAAATTTCATATCGTTTTCATCTTGATTTACTCCAGATGAAGTTCTTACATAACTTTGACATTTACTGGCTTAGTCTGGGGAGAAATTTCCCATTCCTCATCCTGTATCTCGCTCGCTCTTTTTTTTTTTCTTTTTTCTTTTTTAAGATTTAAAGTTAAATGTTGATCATGTCACTGTTGAAATAGATTAACTCTTCCAGTCGTGAGGGAATGGCAATCAATGGAGCGTGGTGTGAGCTGTCTGATAATCACATCTCAGCTGGGAGCCGGCTCCAGAGAAGCCGAGCACCCCCGGAGGGGAGGCGGCAGCGAGAAGCTCCGTCTCCTGCGCTGGTGGAACCGTGTTGGCGATCGCGGAGCCAAGGACAAGCCTGGAGCAGGCGGGGACTGGCAGGGAAAGTTATTTTAGCCAAGCGCTATGAGCCCCATCGTTAGCCAGCTCTGAAACGCCTCTCATCTCCTAGGAAACCTGGGCTCTGGACAAACTGCCTACTCTCCGCAGGTTTTTTCCTGCGTTGGGGTTGATCATGGGTGCTGCTTGCTCAGTTTTGACTTTCACAGGCTCTTTGGGCTTCCATTTTCCCGCCCCCTGCATCAGTGCCTCCCTAAATCCCCCCCCTACGGGAGACTGAGTCTCGAGGGGCAGCTCGAGCAACGGCTCCGCAGAGCCGGACGGCAGCTCCTGGAGCTCAGTCCAGGAACCGTAACCAGACTAAGCAGCTGACTGTGCAGTTTGTGTCATTTCATGCAAAATACAAGCCTCCTGTGAGTCAGAGTGTGAGATTGGAGCAACACCCACGGAAGCCTCATTGCTGGCCTATAGTGGTGCCTGCAGAGCCTGGCCACCGGCCCCTGCCCGGCCACCAGCCCCTGCCCGGCCACCAGCCCGCTGGGACTTCATGCGAATGCAGCCCTCAGTACGGTGATTTTTAGTAGGCAAAAAACCCCACAATAATCATCCTTGAATCTCCTTAATTTACTCTCTGCCAGTCCTGCACCTCTCCAGCTCCTTGCTTTAAATAATACAAATGGCAAAACTCAGCATCATTAGGGTCAGGATTTTACCCTTAATTGCTTAAAGTGGGAGGCTGATATCGCTAAGGTCTCTACAAGGTCATAGAGAGGAAGCAGGTTCCTCATTTAGGGAATCTAAACCACCCTGAGTTATGGAACCTCAGCAGGAGAGCCCAGACAATTAGCATCCAAAGGCTGTCCCATCCCCTCGCCCTCAGTAGCCACCGGCTTTTACCTCAGCAGCTTCCCACCACGGACTCCCCCAGGCGCGGAACCTCTGCTCTGATTATCCAGTCTCTGCCTGGGGAAGATTTCCTTCTTTTGAAAGGAAAAAGTCAGCAAAGTGGAGAAAATCCGGACAAAATCTTGGATTCTGGGACACATTCCTATCCAGAACAAATTCATTTTGCTAAGGTTAGCAAAACGCTTTCTCTAAAAACCAACAAAAGCGGTAGAAAGTCAGAAGCAAAGACAATCATGGGATTACACACGATGTGTAGAAATCGGACACGGAAAGTTATTCTGTTCGTAAGATCGTATTGAGTCTTGTGGGATCTCGAACCTCCCGACTCGATCAAAAAGACTAAATCCTGATGAACCCAGTTATAAGATACCAGAAATGAAATCTTAATGCTGTGTTTAGTTTTGACATTTTTATCTTGGAAATCATCCCACATACGTTGCACTGCCAGAGCCAACAGCCTCGGGAGAGTTATGAATCTCCGTTAGACCTTTGTCAACAAATCTAGATGGAGAAGTCTCTCAAATCATTAGAGGAAATGAAAGAAAAATTCTTGATGGGTATTTTAAGCACCTCTCTGCAGTCGGACAACTAATTCCTCTCTTTCTCTCTGCAGATACACAACAGGTTGTTCTTTATCTCCTTGATGAGGGACCCCTGCCCAGGGACAGAGCCCAGGTCCAGCCCCAGCTCTGCTGCCCCGTGCCATGCCATGCCATGCCGTGCCATCCCATCCTCCCAACCTGCAGCCACAAGCCGCAGTGGGAGCAGTAAATGGAGATTTTAATCGCTATCCTACCATCTTTTCATTTCTAATGTATTATCCCGTGAATTTTGTACAGTATATTACAAGAGATTACTGAGGCAATTAGATCTTAAGCGAATTACTCAGTGAACCATTTATTCAACTAATTTTAACCCCTTTTCCTTTTTTAATTACCCGCTAATGGAATTTCACTGCTATGGGTGCACATGGCTAATTCTTTTTAGTGAGCTTCCCATGAGATCTCTGCTCAGGCCAGTTGTTTGCAGCCGATTCACCTGAACTGGAGATTGTCTGTGGCATGTGGCCACTCAGAGTGTCACCTCGGGGCAGTTCTGTTCCAGAACTGGAGCTTTTACAAGTAAAAGGAGGAAAATAGCAATGTTACAAGAGCATGAGAGCTGTGCTTCAAAGCGTTTGAAAGAAAACATAATTCACATGGGAAAAAAAAGACCAGAAAAGGTCATGTGCCCGTAAAACCAATTCATGTTTTCAGTTTGGTCAGGTAACTGTGAATACATTTTAAACACCATTCATCCATCTCTACTGCTAAATGCTCTCTCCTGTAATCACATGTGATGTAGAATCAAAGTAAATTATTTCACAATTTCTTGCCCATTTGAAATATCAATCGCGGGCAGTCGGGCTCTGACGTCTTCCTTCCCAGGGAAGGGGATAACGCTCTGTGCCATCCAGCTGTTAAACCAGACGCTTCTGCTTCCTTCTGTGGTAGCTAAGGATGCTAAAAATAGTGCTTTTCTACCAGACAAACTCTGCTGGAGCTACACCTCACCCCACAGCAGCGGGAGCAGCCAGGTTCCTTGTGTGGGACTTGGGCCAACAGGTCCTGGGCTGCTGAAAGCCACCGGTCCCTGGGGGGGTTTCTAAGCACCTTCTGCAAGTGGAGCTCTGCCGCTGCTCTAAGAGTTTGCTGCTAGAATATATTTTACAGGCAGATGAAAGCTAATTAGAAGGGAAAATAGATTGATATTGAGGCAACAGAAGGCTCTCATTATCCCAAGAAATATGAAGTTGGTGAGTTAAACACATTCTGTCCTCCCACGGCTTGTGCTTCACCATCTACTTTTAACATGCTCCCGGGTCTGAGCTGGGGCAGGGGCACAGAGCGAGGCAATGCGTGCAGCGTTGGCCCCAGACGACTGGAAAATAAATAATTTCTGATTCAGGGCTCGATACAAGGGGAGCAGCAGCAGCTGGTGGCTGTGGAAGCTGAGGGGCAGAACCGTCCCCTCCTCAGCCCTGGCACGAACCTCCTGCATCGCTCTTGTCCCCTTCTCCGGGGGGACCTCAGGGTCAGGACATCCTCACCTTCTGCACAGGGAAGGGACACAGGGCACAGCTCTAAGAGCCTGCATGTGATTTTTAAGGTGATTACATTTAAAGATTTTAGTTGTTTCATTTTAAGTAACAGCCTGGTTATCACCAAAATGAGTTTAGGCTAAAAAGAAAAAAAAAAAAAAGAAAAAAAAGGGAAAAAAAGGAAAACAAAAAAGAAAAAAGGAAAAAAAAAGCCATGTCTATATTTAAAAGATCTTCTCTTTCCTTGAGACACTCTAGCAGCCATGCTTTGGGGCAAAGAATTGAAATATTAGTCTCCATGAAACTAGTTATGGGCTATTAGTTATTGGTTAATGGGCTAATTTAGTCTCCATGAAAAATTAGCCCCATTTGGCTTTATCATAAGCCTTTGGCCACATACGCATGCTTAGAGGAGATAAAGATCTATTAATTAATACTTGTTATTGTTGCCTCCGGCAGCGCTAATTTTTGCCAGAGCTCAGGCAGTTGGTTTTCCAGTGTAACTGTTCCCTGTGGAACCCTGTACATCCCTGACCAGGGGAGGGGGAGACACCCGAGTCCCCGGGCAGATTTTCTGCTCTTACTAATGGTCATTAATGGTCAATTTGAACCTTTTTAGGGCAGGATCCTTCATTTTCCACACAGCCCCATTGCATCCCCCTCCCGCGCGGTTCAGCTCAGAGTAAATACTAAGGCTTGGCAACAAAAAGCATCTTTAGAAGTTCATGGGTATTTTCAGGGAAAAAATTATGAAAATTAATACTAAGCACCGAGATAAACAGCTCTGCTACATTTAAAAGGATGCTCTATTTATTCTAGGGATTTTTTTAATTATAAAATCAATGAAGTGTTAATGATTTTTAAGCATCACTTCAGCTGACTGGGAGTTCCAAAACAACTTTTTTTAGTCTATGGCATAAATTCATAAGTTGCTCAGTTTGACCAATTTGTCAAGACAATTTCCATTAGTAAACATGAATATTTAATGAAAGGGAAAACTGGCACGAGCAACTTCACTTAAGCGACTAATGACTTACTGGAAAACAAGTAAGATACATTATTATGTCACTTCTTCAAGTATTTGCAGAGCAACCCAGATACTTCAGTTAAACCCTCATTTTACTCTGTCTTTATCTATGTACCTACATTGCTGTGGCATACAGATATCAGCAAATCAGCTCAAAAATAAACACTTTTCTGGTTTAAACTAATCACTGCTCCTTGTTTACTCCTGGCTTTCACAAGAAGATCTAAAAGTATTTTCACCTCTTTCATTGCTAAATTAACTACCATTGTTTCTGTTTAAAGACAAAGCCTGGTGACTGTAACACATTAACACACTTCTTGTTAAAATACATGGAAGAACAGAAAAGTGCTGCCAGGTTCTGAAAATGCAACTGCAGACCCCAGAGTTGTCCCCGAAGATGTGACACCGCAGCAGGCTCCCGAGAGCAGCTCCCAGGAGCTCTGCTCCCCAACCAGCCTTTGAGGCAACGTTCCCCAGAAAACAGCATCAAACTCAGCCTCACAAAATACACCTCGGGGCATTTTAGGGGAAAAAAACCACCCGGCAGAAACAGAAGTGCAGGTGCTGAAGCAAGACTGTCTAACGATGGAGCCCTTTCTAGAAGGAGAGGAGCAGTGAATGGTGTTGGGCTTCCTGCAGGTGAACTTCACTGCGGCTGCACCAAAGACTCTTTGGCTTTCCCGTCTCCATTCTCTCCCCTTGCCAAGCTCCTGGGCAGACCCCACCACGCTGGCTCAGCCCCTTCACGCTGCCGTAAATGCCTCTTCAGCCCCCAGCCCTCTCTGCCCGTGCTTCCACACGAAGTGTAAGAGCTGGTATGGAACCTCCCGGCTCTGCGGGACTGGCTGTCGCCCCCCTTCTCTTCAGGAAGGGCTGCGAGGTTGGTTTTAGGGGTTTTTTGGTCTCAGATTGCAGCACAGGCAGTGCGTGCCCTGAGAGATCCGAGCCCATCCATATGCATGGCATCTGTAGAAAGTCATCGTTCTGATGAAGGCAATTATGCCCCTTTGCGAAGGAAGTCAGCTTTCCTCCAGCAGCAGCTCCCTTCCCAACTGACCTCCCTTTGCCACAAATCTCTTTCGACAGCCGCTCACAATTACTCCAGTGAAAAGCTGTTTCCTTTAGTCACTACCCCCGTAAAACATACTGACTCTCTTAATTACATGCTTAGGTTTTTTCCAAAGGCTCTACCCATGCATGTAGGCAATAACTCAAGCTCGGAGGCAAGAGACCACGTAATGGAGCAGCAGCACAGTCGGGTGGAAAACAAACATCTCCAGAGCCCTCAGGAGCCCAGGGACTCTGGTGGGGCCAGCACCAGCTCCCCAGGGCCACCTCCTGCACGGGGAGCTGTTGGCCACCCTCTCGCTGGAGCTGCAGACCAGGGTCTCCCAGCCAGCACGGTCACCCACAGCTCGTGTTCTCATACAGCTACAAGCCATGGGGCTGGCCAGCCCCAGGACTGGAGACCTGGGCACCTAAATTCCTGCTGGCTTCACCTGTGACTCGCCATATGGAGCATCTCCTTTCTGCAGGGACAGGTCCAAGTAACTCCCTGGTGGCCAGAGGAGTGGCCAGGACTCTGGCACAGCTCTGTGCTGGTGTGCGCTGAGTCGGGCCAGTACTTAGTGTAGGAGACCGTGCCCAGTGGTGGGTATTGCCCATTAAATAGGGGCACAAAGGCCCAAAAAAAAATCAATGGATTCCCAGTCCCATGTGTGCTTTCAACTGGACTCTTTCCCAGTGATAAAAACAGCAGGAGCAGCAGGACCCAGTGGAGCAGGAACCCCATGGTCCCCATAACACCCCAGAAAAATGATCAAAATACTACATGGTCTCATTTCTCCCTTCAAAATACAAAAAGAGAAAAACAAATACACTTTCTTATTCCTCTTCAATAAATTTATAAGCAAAAGCGGTCAGAATGGAACTACCCGCGCAGTGCCTCCACCTCGCCCCATGAGGAGGTCTCTCCCGCAGCCCCCCCACGCCTCTCTGCTGGGAAGTGAAAAATTAATCCAGTGACTTTCACAGCCCCATCTGCTGAATCCCCCTGGCCTTGGCTCCATGAGAGGTGGTGAACCCGGTAACAGCCAACCCACCGTCCCCGCCAATATTTGGGAACACCCAAGGACAACCGCTTCACCAGGAAACTGAAGGTGATCTCAATGTTATTGACAAGAAAGGCACCAGTGGATCCATTTGATATCATGAGGAGGAGATAAACGCTATTAGCCGGGGCTCGCTGGAGATGAAACATTTTTGTTTGTTTAAAGAAATGCCCGACTGAACTGAAAATCTTAATAGATAATCTCTGTTGAGCAGTTTTTGTGCAGTCATTCAAGAACATCAAAAGCATGCTAGCCAACCCAATTTTATGTGAATTTGATATGGATTTACTCATGGCAGAGTTTGTTTGAAGTCTGCAGCAAGACACCTTTATGCTCTTTCACCCCAAAGCATCCTTCTTCCACATTTCAAGGTAGATTAGGGGGGGAGGGGGAAGTAAAAAAAAAAATAAAAAATTGAGCAAAACAAAACCAAGTAAGAAAAACTAAGAAGCTATTAAAAAGTATTCCTTTGAAAAGCACAAAGTAAAAGAAAAGATGGCTTATTTCCCATATACTGCCCATGGTCTACCCAAGTCATTTATGAACTCTGGTGATAATGCTTAATTATGACAGTCACCAGGAAGCAGAAAATATATAAAGCGTTTTAAATGTCTGTGTAGGAACTGAAACACTGTCTTCGGAGTAAAACATCAGCTGGGCCTGTCGCTGATGCCAGGAGCCAGGGACAAGCTAAAGAGCAAAGGAGCCCTATGGAATACCAGAGCTATGAACTTCCATGCCCTTTCGGAAGGACTTTTCCCAGGCGGCAGAGCCCGTCTGAGTGCTCTCCCGGCATTTAAAGGGGACTTTGAGGCAAATGTTCTCACACCAAGTGGTTCTCTGGCGTTCCCAGGCAGGTTTTCAGTGAGCACACTTCTTTTAGAAGTACCTCACTAAAAACCCTCCCACTTCCAAACACTCAGGCTTGACTCTCTTGTCCTGCAGTGCCTCAGCCCCACTAATTCGCTGCGCACCAGCGGGAGCAAGGTGAGCCCTCGCTTTTCTGAACGGGGAGAGACACCTCCCTGTCGTCAGCATCTGCCTCAGCCCACCAGAGACCCTGCCAAAACCAGGGAAAAACGGAGGCACAGAAAAGGTTCCCCGTTACATGCAGAAGATGAGAGTGAAGAACTGTTTTCCCCGTGTTATTTCACTAAGACCCGTGCCCATGTTACCTAGAGATCCAGTGACCTTCCACAACATTTTCTTCCTTATCACTCAAGACTCAGCATGGAAAGGGTTTATATCTACATACAGTGCACGATGGGATCAGCTGAAACCTTTCACCCTCCTGAAGGCACAGCTCGGGGCAGGGAGAAAGCACATACAGACATCCACGGATTTACAGGGGAAAAAGAATCAAAACTTTTCCTTCTGCTGCCAGTGCAACTCCAGAGCCTTGACACCATTTTTCCTCTTGCTGCTTAAATAAATTAGTTTGAGGATAACTGGGGAGGGAGCAAGGAAAGAAATGGAAGCGGTTTCCCTGGAGGACCAAATCACCTCGGCGTGACCCAGGTTCTGCAGAGAACAGTTTCAGTTCTCATCAGAAACCTCCACTTTGAAGTTCACAAACCCAAAATAATAGAAACAAAAACCAAACCCTCTTGCAAGTCCATACTGTTCAGTATAGCCATAAAAATCACTCATAAAGGGCAGACTCAGTGAATTTCACCATGGTTTGTTGTAGGGTTTTTTGTCACCTGAGAAATCAACATGAAATAATCCATTGGGCGAGTCACCAAAAATGGTACCCCTTGTCGGGCAGCATTGGGTGGGTTTTCCTTCACATCGGCAGCCTCTCCATCGGCAGCCCTGCAGTGATGCTCCTCACGCAGAGGAAGAGCTGTCCCTAGAAGAAGAAATTCATTGACTCCAGGTCTTGAGTAGGCTGGAGATCTGACAAATGGTGTTGGTTCTCTGCGAGGCACCGGCAGCCTCTCCGGGTGTTAGTGTAAGCCGGCACGCACGGGTGGCCGGCAGTGAATCGACGTGCCGGCAGCGCACAGTCAGCGGTCACCCTGTGCCCTGCCTCCTACGCTCGACATTTCAGCAGCTGCTACATTAAAAAAAAAATGTCTTTTGTGGACCTGCTTACCATGAGTGCCCCGGAGACCACTGAGTTAGTGGCAATGCAGGCTGCTGTCGTCACACCATAAGCAGGTGTGGACCGAGCTGCCTGCCTTTCCCCAGCTCTTTCCCTCCCTCAGAGCCGACGGGTTTTCAGTCCCTTTGCTGCGGGATGAGCCCGGGTTCCCAGGCTCAGGGACGCAGAAAGAGCCCGGGAGTTCATTCACTAAACCACTCAATCCTTCCACAGCCTCTTCAGGAAACGCAGTCTATGACAAGGAAGACTAAGCAGACCTCGTTCTGCCTCCTAATTTTTTTTTAAAAGAGGTGCCCTGTCTACAGATCCCGGTTTATGGGCGACGGCCGGGTGCCAAGCGCAGCAGTGACCACGGAGCCAAAGAAGCTGGAAAGAAAACTGAAGGAAATATGGATGCAGATGGAGGAGTGAGGTGTCTTGGGAGGAGAAAGAAGAAAAAAACCCAGTAGACCAGACTAACAATTTTAGAATTCTGTACCTAACTCTGCCCACAGTTTTTTTTAGAGTTATTTATCTAACTCTACCATCACGTTTTCCTCCAAGTCCATTCCCCCTAAAATCAACATAAATAGCTACATCCTTACAACTTCTCATAGACTTCCCCGCAGTTCTCCCAGTCACAGTCAAAATTCTCTTTGGAGCAGTTATTCTGGGCATAAATTTACTGTCAGGCAATAACTGAATTAAAAATTAACTTCTTTTCTGGTCAGAGAATTTACTACTGTTTCTTTTATATTTCATTCCGAATTTCCTTTTTCCGGTACATTCTTGTTCTGGAGCGATCACTTGCAGAGACGACCTAAGCAGGGTGCTTGGACAGCAGCTTTCTGGCACAGGGACTTATTTGGAAGGGTATAAAACCCTGAGAACTAATCAAACATCCCAGACCCCCCAAGGCAAAGCGTGTGCAAGGTAAGAAGGGTCACCCCCCGAATGGATTACAAACACCCACCCTGCGTCAAGTTTCTCCAAATTCCCTGCCCCCACCCCACCCACTTTTTAACACAAGAAAAGATGAAATATAAAA
>JAOXJK010000051.1:40853679-40867459 GCA_025774025.1 Xenus cinereus | reverse complement strand
GAGGATCTGCACGCCACGGGCGAGGGAAGAGAGGGGCTGCGAAAATTGTGCCAAAGAAATAACAGGGACGGGTCTCAGCTGAAGGTCCGTATCCATCTGGAACATACGGTACGGAGGTGTGCGAACGAGACCGCGCTGCTCCCTGAGGATGGAGAGACTTCGACTGTCATCTGAAGCCTTTTGCTCACGCTCACACAGAAGGAAACAAACAGCTCTGGTGAGGACGGGGCAGGCAGTGCCACCCCCGGGGGGGCACCGGTGTCTCCTCCACCCTGGAGAAGCCACCGCCACCTGGAGCCCCTCAGCCCTGGCCCGCGGGGGTCACGGCCCCGCACCAGCAGCAGGGTGGGAAACGCTGCGGGACAGGGAAATCCTCCCTACCCCAGCGTGGAAACTGTCTGAGATGGAAGAACCCGGGGCTCGGCAGCTGCTAACGCTTCCTGTCCCTCCACTCTGGAAACACAGCCCGAAAAGTAAAAGGCAGCGTTTAAAAGTGGTTTAACAGCTGTAAAGTAGGGAGCAGATTGGACAGGACAAAGATCCTCAAAGTTACACAAATGCCACTTTCTCCAGTGTAAAATCCAACAGGAAAACATCGTGTCATTATAAAACCTCCCAAGGAACAGGACACGAGGCGCCTCAGGTGGGACTGGAATGGCCTCGTCCCCCCGAGCGCCGGGGGTGGTCACAGAAGGGGACACTCACACCCTGCGAGGGGCCAGCGGAACGGAGGGCGGGTGGCACGGAGCAGTGTTAACGGCTCTGCAGACCCCCGGTTCTCTCCCGGACAAAAGAAACCGCAAACAAAACACGGGGACAGGCTGGTACAATGGCTCCACGGGGCATCCGCAAGCTGTAGCCACCGGTGGTTGTTTCTGCTGGGAGCAAGCGCCTCCCTGACATGGAAGGCCTGGGTATCGGGGTGTCCCGATCCCTCCTTCCCCCGGCACGCCTGCGACACCTGCACTTTTACCAAAAGCTGTGCTTTTGTCGGGGTTTAGAAGTGGGTTAATTTCACTTTTTTCCCCACTGAAAGTCATATTTTCCTTCTCCCCTTCTCAAAACCAGAAGATTAATTAGAGCAGCATTGGTTTTCCATTCCCTGTGTTAGCTCCTATTTGGTCTGGAAGCTTAATAAACTATTTCTGGCACACAATGAAATATTGTGAGTTAAATTCAGATGAGAGTTTGCAAGCAGCCTCTTTCTCAATTATAGTCAAAATGCTTACATAGGAGAACACTGGAGTCAGCGTGTAATTTCAGCATTGGTGAAGGGTCCCTGGAAACGAGAGGAGAGGCTACCTGGAGCGCAGGTGCGGCCACCCACTCGCCCACCAGGCTCTCTGCCCCAGGGGGGAAATGCCAGCACTACCCGGAGTCTGTAAAAAGGTGATGTTCTGCATTTCACCAGCCGCCTCCCCAGATGAGGCATCTCCTTTCATCTGAGATTCCCCGTTTTTCACCTTTTCCATGAAGGGCCAACCATGGCACCTCTGAGAGGACCAGGTCCCGCGCTCCCCGGCTGCAGCCTCCTCTGCTTCCTCCTCCCGCTCTCCCCATCACCAGTCCATCAGTGCAATTAATCATTATGGATTCGTACCAAAATAAAAAAGAATTCAAGGTTTGTGCCTCGTTATAACACTCAAATTCATCCGTATCCAGGTTGTAAACTGAAAGCAACTAATGTAGAAAGAAATCCCTACCAGAAATACAATACATACCTAAATGCGAGCTGTAGCTAAAGAAACATTAAAAACTAGAAAATTCCAATTTAAGATATATTTATAATTAATTTACAGTGTAAAAAAATAATCATTCTTTAATCTATATTTGAGCCCTAAATATTTTTTGAGAGTGAGTGCAAAAAAAACAGGAATATAGTGAAGCTGCAGCTTGATTTTCAGTTTGAAAGTACTTCAAGGAACAATTTTCCCACTATCTGCTGCAACTTTGGGCGGGTTGTTTTGTTATCAGTTCAGGAATGTCTCTTTTTCTTTTTTTTTTTTTTAAGGCATGTGACTGTTCAGCACACTACAGTATCGTAAGTTGTCACCCGAAGGTACGGGGGGGCTGACTCTCGGGTTTTCCTTTCATGGAGCACAGAGACCCCAGAACCCCCAGAGATAGACCCTGCTCGGGCAGCGAGTCACCACAGAGGCCCCCACACCCCAACCCCACGGGGCAGCACAAGGGGACGGGGGGATCAGACCCCCCCGGGCGCAGGGTGATGCCCCCGGGAAGGGCAGCTCCTGTCCAGGGGGGTTTCCTCTCCCGGGCAGGGCTGGCACGTGGTGACGTGTCCCCACTCGAGCGCTCTCATTTCCCTCCATGAATCTCCTTCTTCCCTTATTTATGAGTCTCTTCACTTTTCCACATTAAAAACGGGCTCTCAGGCCCTTCTCCCCTGCCACGCTGCACCGTCCTCTCATCGCCAGGAAAGTTTTTGAGGCTTTGTAGAGGATATGTAAGATGAATATTATGATCTCACCTTTTTACACTTGCTGAATATTTAACAGTTTTTAGCTCCCTTAAAATAAATCTTTTCCAATTGGAAGGACAGAGGGCTACTGTTTCCATAACAACCACTCAGAAAATTTTCTTTTGGTAAATACGGCAGAATTAAGTGCATGGCTTTAATGTTTAGTCATATTCTGTTAGACATGTATGAAAGAAGGTAAACTTTAGTTCACCTTGTCTCTCTACCATCTGTCTCTCATTGACCAAAATATAGCTCCTTTCAAACTGCCGAAAAATAGTGAAAGAAAAACACCTGTGAGCTCATTCATTATGCTGTTAAGCAAGCTGAGAGGCACGACTGGAAGAGAAATAAGATTGAAAATTGCTGATGCATCTTCCATCACTGCAATTTCCACAAGCTTAGAAAAAGTCACGTTGGATAAAACCTGGGGAGCGCTCGGGCGATGCTGCGGGTAATAAATGCAAAAAAGGCACTCTCCGTTTTGTATGAGGCGCAGAGAAACTCCAAGTGAGCGCTCCTGGCAGAAAACCGAAATCCAAGGTGTTGTTTCCCTGCCTTGGATACGAAAGGAGGGAGGCAGTGGAGGGGCCACGTACATCCCGTCCGGTGGGGTGTAAACCATTCGGACCCTTCTCACCACGGACAAAGTCCTCGGGGGGTGACTGAGGGAGGAGGGTGCCCACAGAGGGCAGCGCCCCACGCCTGCCCCCCCATCCCCGAATCCCGGCCCCTCCGGCCAGGAACGGGAGAGTGCCTGACCCGCTAATCAGATCAGAACTGCTCACTCCTCAAATGAGGTTCCCATGTACGAGTGAGCTATGAAATTGGAATTCACAGGTTAAAAGTTTTCACACAAAACTCGCTAAACATTTTTCACCAACTACAGTTAGAAAAAAAAAAAATCCACCCTTTAAATTGACTTTAAGCTGCTTTTGCCATGCTTTAAGCAATTGAACATATTAGACCTTACGCATTTCTGCCCACTTTTAATAAGAAGAGCCCAGCACAAGCTGCAGTACACGGAGCAGGTAGAATATATTTACCATATGTGAATACATTTGTATGCATTTTTAATAAAATTCATCACAATGCTATTCTGACTATTTTGCTACTACAAAAAAGCCTTTGGTTTTAAGTTCAGAAAAGATAAAAAAGCATCTCTCTCCTTACCAAGTAGAGAGGGTACTGCATAATGACCTGAGAAGAAAAATGTTACAATTCATCTATTTTTTAACCTCTCAGAATAATTAATTTGATCGTCTGACTTGCAACCTCATCTAAAAAGCTTCTTTGAAGCTCCCAATAAAGAAAACATTTCATAAAGGCCATTTCTTCCTCGAGATGGCTCCGCACCACTTAGGGAACCCTAAGACCCAATTCGGGTTGTGCCAGAAGATCCCTGAGCATTGTCCTGGGCCGCTCGGCTGGAGCGGAGCCGGGGCGTCTCAACCCAGGCGCTGCTGCACGTCGTGTGGAAAAGGGAGCCAAGAAAAAAGGAATCAAGAGGCAGGAATCCACCAAAAGAGACCAATAAAGCAATTAGGCTCTCTGAAGTTAAAAGCTGCAGAAATATTCTGTGGCAAACGCTGATAAACCATAGAACAAGATCAAAGGACAAATCACATTGAAAGCAGCCAAAAGGAAGAACAAAACCCACTGTAAGAGCAGGTTCCTTCGTGCGGCTTCTGGAGGTCATCACTGAGGACTGACCAGCCTGTTCTAGGACGTGGTGTTAAATCCTGATCTAAAAGGACCTGGCTTTCCCCAGCCCTCGCTCTATGAAGCACAGCTCATGTGGCCGAGGACAGTTACTTTCCTAGATATTTTCCTCCAGGGACATCTCTCCAGGAGGGCTTTCTCTGATATCAACAGGTCCCCGTGCTGCTCGGCGGCAGCTCCTCCATGGGCAGGCACCAGAGTGCACAGCGGGGACTTCTGCAGCCAGGACATGGCCCCTGAGAAGTGGGGGACCTTGGACGTCTTCCAGCTGTATCCCCTCAGAGGTATCTCAGCAGCTAATTAAGCTATCAACTTTTCAGCATTTGAATGAGCTCATACATCTCTGTACAGCACCACCATATGTTGTTTAGACAGACCATTACTGTGCCTTCATTCCGGGCCAAAAAGCTGAAATTAAAAGATATCCCTCTGGAAACACTTAAGCAATTTGCTTCCCTTGAAAACACGGACAGGTTGTCTCAAGGCCATCAAGCTTCGGGAACTTTCCATCCCTCCTGAAAAGTGACTCTGCCATTGGCTGCCTCCTGGCGTCGGTCCCACTCCGATGGGGCACCTGAATCTGTAGGACATCAGGCAACTCCCAAAACATCTGCCGACTGAGGTTTTCCTTCCTCCACCCTGACTCCATCACACGTGCTCCAAAAACAGTCTTATTCCTGCCGTGACCTTCCCACACCCTGGCGTGCTCACCTCATTCCTGCAGACAAAACGATGGATCCCTTATCCTCCACACACCTCCGCTTACCAAAGATCAACATCTTATTCATTTAGTTTAAATGTTATGCTCCCTCATTTCCCTTTCCCAGTTCAGACCACAATGGCATTGCAAAGCCTCCTAAAGCCTTCGAGACTGTCCACGTTCTACCAACATCCAAGACGGATAGGAACCTCTGCTGGTGGCAGCCCAGCCGTGACGGCGAGGAGGGGCTCGCTCAGCCCTGCCTGGGACACGGGACCATCTCTGTCCCCTCACCCCACAGCTTCCAAAGGTCCCTTCGGAGATGAGCTATGATTTACCAAATAACCCCTTTCTTGTGGTGCACGTTGACAGAGCAAACGGCCACCGATGGTGCGAGGGGGCAGAAGGGCACTCACCACTGTCTGCCTAAGGATCTCCCACCCTGTCCCACTCCCGGGAGATGGAGAAAATCTCTTCTGGATTTAGGTGAAAGCAAAACCCTGTTCTCTTCTCTCCAGCAGCACATTTTTGCTACAGTTTTTCCTTCCAAGCATTAAGCGCACTTTCCATACCAAAGGCAAGAGGTTGATCTGGCTGCATTTGCCACGGGAAGGGTTTTTTATTTTAACAGGCAGCACGAGAGGGTTCAGAGGATCCTGCAATCAGGGAAACACCAACAACGGGCTCCTTCGGTGAACACTGCCTGTGCAAAGGGATACCTCACAGTGTCTGCAAAGTGACAAGCAGTGGAAAGAGTTGTTCAAGCTAAGAGAAATGTAAATTGCTGAATTTGGAATTATTGTGCGGTAAAGCAAACCTCAGCAGGGCAGACGAGCAGGGGAGAAAGAGCCATATCAAAAGTTACAAGATCCGCAAGAGCGAGCCCTGCTGGTTCCTGCTCCCGGAGGCCACACATTTGCCAGCCAGCAGGAGCCCCTCTCTGCTTAGATATCAAGGCGTGCGATGGTCTTCTGCCACTTGAGCACCTTTAAACACCCCCAGTAATTATAACCAAAGTCTCACACAAGGAAAGTATCCACCTTTTCCAGAGGATTCTGGAATGTGACAGCGAGAGGGTGGAGGTGACACAGGGCAAGAGAAGCAGGAGCATCCGAAGAGCAGTTACATACTTGGAGAATGGGATTTTGGGGTTTTTTGACACAAAACACAGCTGAGATTTGACCTGCACGTGATGCTACAGGTAAATGATGAGATTCACGTCAGTCAGGAGTTGTTTCTTTTGGAAGCAAAAAGCTGAGGAAATAAGCCAGTGGCTTTCAGCTACCCCAAAACTGCCCAGATAGTCCAGGCAACGCTTGGAGGAGCCAGTACCAAATGTCCCACTAAAAGGGTTACTCAGGGCCCCGAGGTCAAAAGAGAGGAACCAGACCCTGGTTTCTGGCTGGGAAGAGGGAAACATTTAAGGAAGAACTATCAGAATCTTTAAGGAGTTACAAGAAAAAACACTTTTCAAAAGGCACCAGTGTAACAACTCCCTGGCACAACTCAAGTGCCAGCAGGGCTTCTCACGGGGCGACGTCTGGGGACAAAAAGGGAAGGGTTAGTGCTAGGGACGGGAGCCGGAATTCTACAAAATAGACAAAACAATCTTTTGGGAAGTGCTGCCATCCCTTGAGGAACTGAATTCCTCCCACTTTTCATAACACAGATGCAAATTAAAAATAACTAAAGGTGTGTAAAGAGTTTGATTTATCAAGGGTCTAGGACGTGGGGAAGAGCAGTGAATCAGAGACGCTGTAAATCAGCTGTCACAAACTTGGCTCAGACTATCTATGAGAAATTCAATTCCAGTTTGCTAATGCCATTATTGAGCAGTTTGGCAACACGATGTTACAGGGATCGAAGCCGCGTTGTGTAATTGATGATTTTACACCCCCAATACATCAAAGCGGCAGGGACGGGGAGCGCCCCGCGGCAGGTTCACCCCTGGGCTTTGCAGAGGCACAGGATGTGGGGCGGCAGCGACACCCCGACGGCAGCGACACCCCGACGGCAGCGACACCCCGATGGCAGCGACACCCCGGCGGCAGCACAAGGCACAGCCTGGGACTGCCGGGGCAGGAGGAAGCCACACAGCTTTTGTATTGATGCTGAGGCAGCAATAAGAACCCAAAAGCACATCCACCAGCCTGATGGCTTCACCAAACGGAAAGGTTGTGTGTCCATTCCTACTGATACAGCTTTGTGCAACAGTCTAAAATGCCACTGGTGCTTCACTGCATCCATCCCATTATGAGCTACATTTTGTGTCCATTCAATCACACACCTGGCTGAAAGGAGAAGGCTTTGGGTTTTTCGGTTCCCTTTTGAGCAAAGAAGCTGTCATGCTTTGTGTCCCCATTTTGTGCTTTCTGTCGCACAAGAATTTTTTCCCAGGAATGCCACCCCTTTCAGCAATATCCATGGACAAAGTCACATCAAGATGACAACCTGGGATAGGAGATGTCATTTGGTGCCCCAGTGATGGGGACCTGTTTGTTTGAGCCACACAGGCTTCATTATTCCAGTGAACCCAGCAGGGTGGGTGATACCATTTCAATATCGAACAGTCAGCAAGGAAAGAAAGGCTGTTGAGTCTCCGTGAAAAATGCCTTCTACCCTCAGCACCTCTGAAATCTGGTGGAAGTAAAAGCTCTCCTGTACCAGCAGTGGGGACTAGCGTATTTTTCCTTTCTCTTTGAAATTTTTCCTGCTTGTGTAGCACGATGAGGACAGACCACACGTGCAGCAGGATTTCTCACACGTGGGCAGAGAGGGTCAGCTATTCCTCGGGGACGGGCCCATGCCCTGGGCACGCTCCTCAGCCAGGGTCATCGGGCCAAGCACCAGCCCTGTCCGTGGCCAGCGATGGAATGGGACCGGCTGTCCGCCCAAGAAGGAAAATGTTGTTATGGCTCAATGCAGGGTTCGCACTGCCCACGCAGGACTTTCCCAGGGCGCCCGCCCTCACTGCAGTGCCCCGGGGACTCCCTGCCCGGGCACAGGGGGACAAAAGCCAGCGCCTGGGAAAGCTCCGTTCCCTGTGGAATGTCAGCGGGGACCAAGCGGAGCCACTCCGCTCACCAACTGGTGCCACTTACCCTGGGCTTTCTGCAACAGTACATTTCCAATTTAAAAGATTAAGAAGAATTGGGCTGCGAGGAGATCTGCCTGAAGGGCTTTTTTCAGTGACTCACTCGTTCCATTTCCAGACAAGATCGCTAAAGACTGGGAGATGTCAGATCTGAAGAATTCAAAACAATATTGAAAATGGCTCAAAATCGGGGGTAGCAAAAGTACGAGCATGGGAAGGAATTCTGCAATTTCAGCACATTGATGTTTAACTAAAATTATTCAGAGATAATTTTAGAAGCCAAAATGTTCTCCTGGTGCTGCGGTTCCACGTCCTTATTCTCTCCCAAAGACACAGAGAGGAAGAGAAAATGCACATCATGGAGGCAAGTTCTGCAGCACAAACCACCCACTGGTGCTGCAGAGAGTCCATTAAGGACGAGCCTCGCTGAACGGTGCCAGCAGCTCATGCATAATGTTAATAACGACAGGAAAAACCAGGCTGGCGGTTGTATGTTCTACTTCCAAACTGTTGGCCCATATTAAGAGTTTTGGAACCTGATTAAATGCCCATACATAGAAAATTAAGACAGATTTAATGTCACTTTGTAAAGTCACTTGCAGTGTTTTCTGTTAGACAAGCGTGTGCTTCCAAAATCCTTATTTGGACTGTTTTTAAGCTTTATTTTCTATAAGTTCAAGAGACTTCCATCATAAAATTCACTGCAAATGACTTGACTGTACGCTCCAGTCCTTAAAAGAGATGCAATATCTTTGATTTAGAAAATCATTAAAAGCTATCACGCACAATTACAGGCTAGCAAACACAGTGACCGGTTGCCCATCAATATCTTGCAGTCATTTATAACATGTAAACAGGAATATGCTTAAACTCAAAATTATTATTACTTTATTACGGCATAGAAGTAACGCAGGTGATGTCACGCTGCATTAAGCAGTTAAGGCATTACTAATGGCAGCAGTTGCTTCCTCGGAGCCAAGGAATACTGACACGAAACAACCATCCTGCGAGAGAAGACGCTGTGCCGTATGGCTGTGGGAAACTGCATGCTCCAGCTATTTTTTTCTTCCCTTTATTTGTTCTCCTTTATGGGAGGATTTTGTAGACTAGTGTTCGCTTGACTGACAAGTATATATGCACAGTTAACCTTCTTATTAGTTAAACATCTCCTTGGGGAAGCCTAAAACCCTTCGATAATGACCAGTATGTACACTTTCTAATGCAGTTGATGGGTTTTGCCTTAAGAAAGGCTCAGGGCTAAAATGAGCTCAAGTAGCATATTATTTAGAAACCCTCCTTTGCTTTACAAGCACAGGTTTAAAAAAGGTTTCAGTGAGCTCAGACTTAACCCTCTCACTGCCAACAACGGGCATGTTCGCTGTGATGCCCTCAATGGCAAACAGGTGGATATCGCACGTTAAAAATACCAATGTTTGAAGACTTCACGCATCTTTAATTGCGATGGGAAATACGGCCATTCTCTTCCAGAGAGCTGCAAGACGCCTCTCAGGAAAATTTCAAAATACAGTTTATTTACAAAATAGCATCTATCATGTATCTTTTGTTATCTGGTTTTCATTGCTTTTCATTATAACTATTCCTTTGACTGAAAAGAGAGGACCAGACATGAGCCTTGGGATTCAGCATCGAGAAGTAGTTGCACTATGTATTATTTACACATATTAGAGTACCTGTGAGAACCAAATAATGACAAAATACATTGACAAAATATGTAGAAATTGGTCCTGGTTTAAATCTAAACCGGAAGGTTGTTATGCGAGAGGTGAAGGTAGGTTTTCTTTTTGTTTTCTGGGAAATCCATTCATACTATTTCAGACAACGTGGAGAAGTGAGAATCTCTCTGGATAGTGACTGTGAAAAGCAAAGTGGTACCACAAGCATAGGCACAGTTTCAGATAAGGAGCCACCACAAGATGAAGGTTTCAGGGGAAAAAAAGAAATGTGTCAGTGATTTATCAAATGCAGGCAAAGCCAAGACTTTATAGCACTTGTCCTTAGTATAAAACATGGCATTATTTTCTCTGGTTGACACATCAGTGATTCCCTTACTTGATCTTAAACCCTACATACTCAAATTAAAGAGTTCTGTTTAATCTAAGGATTGCTTACCTGCTTCACATACAAAAGAATAAAAGCTAGCTATAACTAGAAAGGAGCGGGAAGATGACAGATAGTTCAGATGATTTCCAGCTTTGCCAGATAGCACTGGGAACAGGGAACAGACGGATCAGTGACAGGTCTGTGTGCCGTGGGAACAAAGGGTTTCTTCCAGTCTGACTGCCCAAGGAAGGCTGGGGGTTGTGCATGTTGCAGAATATACAACAGAGGGGAGAAAAATGGCTGTTACACAATACAGGGCCAAGCATGCAAGAAGGTATTTTAATTTGGCTGTCTCTTACACAGATCAATTCAAGGTCCAGTAGGAAGATAACACTACCAGGTACAGTGCCTAATGTAATCAAAAGAACTCGCTCTCCATCCTTTTCAGAGGCCATAATAATTGCTTTTCTTCACAATTAATTGCACTGGGCTGTGTTCGTGTTTACAACCCATTTGGGAGGAAAAATATTGAGAGGAAAGAAGGTGTCTTTGACCTTCATCTTCTCAGAAGGATGGAGGTGGCGCAGCTGCCCGTTTCCTGTTCTGTCCTAATTTCCATGGCATTGCACTGCTCATTTGGGAAACATGAAAAATACGGTTGAGTCAATTCCTCTGAGTTATTCTGGAGGAGTCAGGCTCTTGGTAAGATGGAAGGTGATTCAAATTCTTTTTTAACTTATTGAAAACAGAAAACTGTCAGCTGCACAGTACTGAAAACAGTTGAGAATCTTGGCAGAATATATTAGACCCCCTAATTTTGCTGCTGTTATTTATTGTGCATTTTTAACCCTTCATATTCACGCAGGAGATGGTTCCATGGCCAGAATGCACATCTCGTGCTCCCTTTCTGTGTCTCTTCTTCCTCTCCCTCCAAGACCGGCAGCACACCCAAAATATTAATCTGCACTCTATGAGGTACTTACAGCTATCCAGTCAGCTATAACAGAACAAAATTATCTGTTGGAAAGTTGAGGTGGCAGCAATATATTTTGTCAAGTTTCCGGGCTATCTGAATTTTACAGAGATTTAAAACATGTGGTATTTGCTCTCCTTAAACGAACACAAACATGGAGACACAACTCTCCTGCCTTCGATGGCAACTCTCACATCGAGTCATTTCAGGAGTGGGTCCCCGCTGAAGGCAAAGAGTGGCAGCTCTGGGGACAGGGACCTCACTTCGTAAGAGAAGATGTTTTGCAAGCTCCCCACAGGCAGAGAGCAAGATTTCACTACGGGAAATAATTCAAGTTCCATCCATCACTCTCTTCCTTTAGGGCTGACGGGTGGGAGACAGGCTCCTCGTCGCCCTCCCTCAAGCTGGGCAGTCAATCAGCTGCCAGCGAGCTGGCCAAGCAGCTGTACTGCTGCAAAAATAAAGTCGTCTTGGCAGATGTATGAACTCTCATACACCTCTTAAATACCCGCTGCCAAGTACGACTCATATGAAACCCTCCTCTTCCCCAGCGCCTGGGAAAGCCTCGACGTGCCGCAGCCCCAGAGCTCTCACTCGAGGTCTCCCCTGGTGTTCACCACCAAGACCCCTCTGGTGCAGGAGGAGACCAGGAGAACCAAAGGTCCTGCTACCACTGGATTTACAGGTACAGTTTGCAATAGCTGATTATTTCTAGGGTACATCCACACTTAATTTGCAGTCTGCCTTGAGCCCAGTTTACCAGCCCAGCTTGCCCAAACCAACTTTCCACCTTGTCCCAACTTCTGACCCAGTACCAAAACCGCCCATTTTGAGCTTCCTGTAAGTTTGGAGCAGTGTCCTGTGCTGCTGTGGCTGGAAACCACACAGAAACACCCTGAGTAACTTGGCCTGCTCTGGCTTTGACCTTGCTTTCGGGAAGACCCTGCTCAGGAGGCAGAGAGACAGGACCACTATGTCAGGAACGACACACGTGGGGAATGGTGTTGAAGCTCTGGTGTCACAACAGCCTTCAACCATTGCAGGAAATAGCTGGAAATTGGGGACAGAATTGATCCGTCCCAAAGTTCAGCAAAGTATGAGATGGAATTAATAGAAGATGACTTGATGCTGATAAATTCAAACCCACCCCAGGTTTATAATTAAATGTTCTTAAGGCAAATAACCTACAGCACGAGTTTCATTTATTTCTCTGTATCTAAAGGAAACTGCCCTGTCTATGATGACAGTGAGCAGATAAAGCAATTAAAGATACACTTACGTAAGAAAGCAAACTGGCCAAAAGAGACAAACCAATTAATTGTATCTTGCAATTAAGACAAGCATCTAACATACTCTCCCTAAGCAAAAACCCCATCTCTGAAGGAATCCTCCCAAAACACGTGTGGCAGACAATTACTGCGACCCATGTTGGAGACACCCGCATCATATCGCTCCCATTCCCTGCTGCTCTCCTCTTCCCCACCTGCCACTCGCTGTTTGTTCCAGTAAAACCTGAGTCTGACCTTGAAAACTGCAGGAAAAGGGAAGCGTTATGTAACCAGTGACAGCTAAAGTTAAACAAATATTACAGGAGTTGAAGTAAGACACGTGTTGTAGGAAGAAAGGAAAGGTCTCCCCCTAACCAGGAATTGGAAGCAGCAGCGTTCCCCAGGTACGGCCGACTGTTGACTGTCCCTATTCACAACTACAAATACCAGTGGTATTAACAGTGACGGAATTCAAAAAAACTATTTACTCGATTATTGGGCCACCCAAACCTCATTCAGACAAACGCAAGTTAATGTTAAAACACCAGGAACCAAACTTAGGCAGAGAGGGTAATTAAAATTGCCAGATTGCAATGAGTACGTTTGTCTGAACCTGATTTTGCAAGGGCTGAACTGTGCCGTGGTTTATCACCTGTAGCCGCAGACAGACAACAATGTGAAAATGAATGTACTAGCGATGCTTTTTGGGGGGTGGAGGTGCCGCGTTCTGTAGGTCAGCAGATTTGTGGGAGCCTGCTGCTCACCACCAGGCTGCCTCGGCAGCGCTCGCCTGGCTGCTCCCGCTCAGAACTAATTAGGAAGCCTTGGGAACACCGAGCCGTGCCGCAGCCGGCGGGGTTTAATTGTGAGCCGTTCAGGCACCGAGGGCTGTGAGCGTGTTAAAACAAGCTGATCGCTGCGGGGAGGCACCGGGGTCCCCGGGAAAGCAGCGGGGTGACACGTCACCCCCCCAGGTAGAGGTCCCCCCCCTCCTGCCACACGTTTGACCTGTGCCACCAGGACGCCCCACGGCAGCCCCGTGGCATTTTGCGGTGACATCTGGTAGTTCTGTTTGCAGAGACACGGGCACCCGGTGGTCCTTCTCTGGCATCAAAGAGCATCGCTCCGTCTCATCCCCGGAGTCATGGGGAAGAGGAGGGGAAAGGCAGAGCCCAAAGAGCAGCCCCAGCTCACGGCATCGTGCTGCAGGGCTGGCTTTCCAAAGGGGTCATAACACGGGTTAGTAGAGGAAGCAGAGTTTGTTAATAAAGAAAGTGACTGTTTATTGTTTGGAAACACTGGTGTGCAGTTTGAGTTTGGCTTCTAGCTTGTCTGTGAGTTCTTAAATACTTCAGGTCTCTGCCGTAGGAGGAGAAGCAGATGGGGGCTGCACAGCCTTCACTGGGGCAAGAAGCTGTGGCTGCCCCATCCCTGGAGGGGTTCAAGGCCAGGTTGGAGGGGACTTGGAGCAACCTGGTGTGGTGGG
>JAOXJK010000051.1:40806478-40853579 GCA_025774025.1 Xenus cinereus | reverse complement strand
AGTGTTTAAAGAAGGCAACAATGTCCAAAACCTTGCCCTAAAAAGTCAAGATTGTGCAAAAAATACTCCAAAAAAGGGGGGAGAGCCGGGATGGGGCCCACCGCCCGCTGGGTGTCGGGGCGGCCTTCGCAGCCGCCGAAGGAGTTTGCTTCATACTTGGAGACCGTCCCGCCACGCAGAAACACAAACAGGGCCGGGGACGGCTCAGGGTGCAGTTTGTTCACGGGGAGGGGGGGGGTTGAGGGGGTGGAAATGCGTCCTGTCTAAATATTAGTTTAAGAAACGGAAGGATCTACGGCCGGGCTCTGTCTGCATCTGCAACCCCGTCACCTTCTCCCAGCTCCAGCCGCCAGCTTTCGGCCACCGCCGAGCTGCGGTAATAATATATCCAGAGCCGGGCAGGGGCTGGGAGGCGGATTTCACCCCGGCGTCGAGGGAGGGAATTTCCCACTCTCGCTGCGGTCTGTACCGAGGCTTTAAAAAAAAACAACCTAGACCTCGGATGTCTTTATTGCACATATATGGTAGCTTGTAGCCAGCACTGATTTAAATCCCATCGTTGCTTCGGGAGCCAATCCGCAATTAGGCGCTGGGTCGAGGGCATGGTTTATGGCGGCGGGAGAAGGGGCTGAGGGCTGTCGGAAGCGGTGGGAGAGTCATGGATGTGTCCCCAAGTGTGGAGGCAGGATCATCTGCCGATCCCAAATTGAGTCCCACATCCGTGGGTGCTCCTGGATTTAATGGTGGAAGCAGCTGAGATGCTGCATGGCAGAGGGCAGAGGAATCAAGTAGGGAAGGGGGAGGCGGGGGGCGCATCTCTGTGAAAGATTTTAGGAGGCTGGAGCACTTGGTTTTGGTTCTTTTACCTGCTGGTTTTAACTGGGCCTTTGGTTCAGACCCAAATGTAGCCGCTGCGGCAGTGACTCCGGGTTGCAAAGCAGGGCTAGCGACGCTGCAGGTGAGATGTGCTCTGGGCGGTGGCGGTGCCCCCGGTGCGAGCATCCTCGGTGTCACCGCACAGCTGCCGGACAGCCGGTGACAGGCTGCGGGCTCCTCCTGCGCCTCCATCCCCAGCAGATCCAGGGCTGAGCTGGCGGTGGAAGGGGGCGGGGGGGGAAATGAGATGTAGAAACATGGGAAAGTCTCAAGATTTTAAATAATGCTGGATCTGGAAGTGCTGGTCCGGCTGGTGTCTCGCCCGGAGGATGCAGAGGAGGCTCAGTGCATCCCGGTACCGGGGATGCCGGGCTGTTCCTCTTGCTCCGCAATCGGTCTGTGCCGCGGGTGCAGCTCCTTCTCAGCAGGATTCGGCCCCCCCTGGGCTGCACGGCCAAGGTCAAGGGGGGAACCCAGCACCTTCCAGGCCTCGTGGCATCCAGTCCCGGGGCTGTAAATAAGAGGAGCTGCTCCGGCCCACTGTGACACAGCCCGGGGACACCTGCACTGCTCTGGTGCCCCTTCTCCCTGGGAGGTGGGCACCCCTGGGTGGGCTGGGGGGTACTGGAGCGGAGCTGGCTGCGGCTGCACTGGGTGCCCTCCCACGGAGCAGACGTGAATCGCAGCTCCTGGGCTCGGCCATCCCCCGGTGAAACACCTCTCCTTGGGCTGCTCTCCTATGGTCGTGCCAGGCTGGGGGCGGGGGGGGGCTCCAGGACATGCTTTTCAGGCTGATTTCCACCTTTGAGGGGCTGCAAAGGAGGATATGGGATTTGCAATGTCCACTTTTTGAGGTCAAGGTACTTTTTGTGTGGCCCTAAACGCAGCCCAGCCAGTAGCGTGGCCAGAGGAGGTGTCACCTTGGCTGTACCCGGAGCAGTGTGCCGTGCCTGGCGCGGTGGCATTCGGCACACAGGGCAGGCAGCTTCCAATCCAGGAGAGGCCCATCCTGACACCGTGACCCTGCAGGGATGGGCTTGGGGGGGTCACAGAGAGCCATCAGCAGTCTGTTGCTGTCAGCCCCTTCCTGCAGAGCATCTGAGGGTACCCAGCGGGGCTGAGCCCCGGTGGGGAGGGAGATGCTGAGGGGAGGAAGGCTCCAGCAGCCCCACATGGATGCCCATCACAGCTCAGGACTGGTGTGCATTTTACTGATGTGGTTTTATTGTTTTTTTTTCCCCCGATGCCACAGGCAGTTTCATTGCTGGTCTAAGCTAAAGCACATGTGCACAATCCCACTTCCAGGACCCTTGCTAAGCCTGGTTGGGGCATGTGGTCCCGCTCCGGCGGCTCCCAGGGCTCACTGTGCATGGGGAGGGGATGAGGACCAGGGTACCAGCCAGCCCCTCTGCTCCCACCGTGCCAGGCATCACTTGGCATCCCAGGAGTGCTGCCCCAGCCATGGGGCAGACCGGTCCCTCGGTCAGGGTGAGCCATCTGCTCCAGCTCCACCATTAACTGGATGGAGTGGAGGAATCCCACCCAACCCAGATTTTTCTGGGATTTGACCAGTTTGGAGTAGTCTTTCCCCATTAAACTCGGAGGAGAGGAAGAGAAATCCAAACTTGCTCCCCTCCCGGTTGTGCCAGGCGTGGTGCAGAGATGCTCTCGTGTGAAGGAGCATCCCGGGAGCACAGGAACGAAGCGACCCCCTCTGCGATCGGCCTGGGAAGGGAAATGCCACAAGCAGTCTCATTCCCGTTGCTTCTTCGTCACGAAACCCGAAACGGGCTCACTTTGTAACTCAGCATCCAAAGAGCCAAATTAAAACAATCTATTTGCCACCGCGTCGTTCTCGAATGACAACAAAAAAGCATTTCCTTCCGCGGCTCTTCAAAGGCCGTGTTGCCAGCATGTCAGGCCCCTAATGAGAAATGCCAGTCACATCAACACTGGTTTTCCTGAAGTGTTTTGATTTTGATGGAACCACATTTTTTGTATTTTTTTTTTGTTTGGTTTTTGGTTTTGTTTTGTTTCTTTTTTTTCCCCCAGCAGAAAAGGTTTCCTTTGAACTTTGTCCAAACCCAGCGTGTAAGGGGATGGATGGTGGCTGCCGGGAGGGAGGCAGGGCAGCCCTCGCTCCGAGGGGCCAGAATCCCTGAACAGCCCAAGAGGGGAAGTTCCTCCTTTAGCATCACTCCCAGGCTGTGATAATCCAGGGCAGGAATTGCATTTTTCTCTATTTCAGCAGCTATTTTTTTGCAGCACAGGGACCTGGCTGCGTGGTGCGTGGGGCAGGGTGATAAATCCCCTCCGTGAGCTCTCCTGGGCGATGCCCGGTGCTGAGCAAGGAGATCGCTCATGAGCAAGGTCCGGACTCGTGGGGTTCCCTGTAACGGGGCTCTGCATTTAGGGAACCCCTCGATTTCCTCAGGGCTTGATTTTTCCAGCTGCAGCAGAGGGGTGAGATGGTTGTAAGCCTACCCCTGCTCCTTCCCAGGGAGAAAAACGTGTCCCCAGAGGAACCAAATGAATGCCAATTATCAAAGCCTATTTAAAGCAAACAAATAGGCCGGGGTTTGGGGATGGAGAGAGCAAACGGGCATCGTCGGGGGCTGGGGAGGGCTGGCAACCCACCACCCTGGCTGTCTCCAGATCGTGGCAGCTCCAGGGGCAGCCGGGCGTCGACAAATGCATTTTTGGTCAAGTCGCAGGGGTTTTGCCCCATCTTTCCTGTTTCTGGCCCTTGCTCCCAACGGCAGAGCTGTTTGCAAAGGCACCGAGCGCTCGCAACGCTGACCGGGCCAGGGGCTTCTGCACGGCTTGTGGTGCCTTTTTTTTGCCTTTAATAATGTTGGTTTTGGCTGTGCTGTGACGGAGCTGGCTGGGAGCACGGGATGTATTTATTGCCGGCTGTTGTTGCTCCCTGACCCTTCCCTATAAAACACCGGGGCTGTTGGACGTGCTGAAGGCAGCTGGTGGCTGAGGACCTCTTGACACCGTAAAACGGGGCAGAGACCCCATCCCTCCTGCCCCACAGCCTCGTCCTGCACTCCCAGAGCAGAGCAGGGTCAGCTCACCCCTGTGCCATGGGGCTACAAGCCAAAATCCCAAATCCCCCTGGGGTCCATCCCAGTGGTCCCTGAGCAGCTCTGGGCTGCAGCCAGCAGAGCTGTGCCAGGAGGAATGGGCAGAGGATGGTCCCAGCAAGGTGCTGGGGCAGCTTTTTGGGTTCTCCCTGGGTTTTTCCCTCTCTGCTGCCTTCCCTGTGACAGGCAGAGATGCCGTGCCCTTGTGCAACACACCCAAAACCAAAAAAGCCAGCCAAAACCTTGGGTACGAACCAAAGCATCTTCATCCCCTCGAGCGGGTGCTGCATCCCACCCGGGGACACCAGTCCCATCCCTCCGGGATGTCCCCAAGGAAAGGCTCGCCTCTGATTTAATAGGGCAGCTGCTGTCTTCGTTAAGTGGTGCTGGCTTATTAAGAGCACATTTTTGAGGCTTAGCAGCTCCACGGAGCCGACTGGGAGGGATGGTGCCAGCGGTGGAGCCACCACACGTGGCAGGAGGAGGCGGGAGGCAGCCGCTGGCAGCGATGCTCCTCTGAGCGGGCTGGGTGCCGGTGACATCGCCCCAAAATGGGGGGAAGGACATGCCTGTTTAGTGCCCCAAGTCTGGGGGGGCAAAGGAGAGGCTGGAAGGACCCAGCCAGGATTTGGGCGGCACGAGCCCTCTGAGCACGGGCAGAGGGAAGACGTGTAGGCATGAGGGGATGGTGATGGCCGGCTGTGCCCTGGGGAAAGCATCGCGTGTGGCAGGATCTCCCCGGCAGAGGATTGATGGGGAGCAGAGGGGGTCCAGCCCCCCACCTGTCTCCAGGAGCAGCTCTGAGGACGATTGATCTTTCCCATCCCCCGAGTGCTGCGGTGGGACGGGTTACGCCGGCCATGGGCGATGGAGGAGAGGTGGCATCAGCACACCAGCCCGGGGCTCCCCGCCGGGACGGGGACAACAGCGGGGTGTGGGGTGGGCTGTGCCCGCTGGCTCCGCTCCCGCAGGCAGCAGGAGAGGGGATGAGCAGCGATCCGTCTTCTTGCTGGAGCTTTTCCTCCCGCCGCCCCGTTATCTTCCAGCAGCTCTTTCTTTAATTTCCTGTTGCTCCGAGCAGCCCCGGCGGGTCCCGCTGCAGCAGCCGGGCTGGGAAAGGTGGAAAACTGGCAGAAAAGGGGCAGATTGTCCCTGCTCGCATCACCTTGCCGTCCTGCCCTCACCTCGCTGCCAGTGTCAGCTCCTCCGCAGGAGCATGGGCAGGATTTGGGTTGCAAATAGCATTTTATGGCAGCGCAAAGTGCACCATGGCATCGGCTGGGGGCAGGAAAATTGCTCTGGATTTCTTATCCATAAGCTGGATTGGATCCTAACTGGAGTCGCGGGAGATGGATGGGAAGGGTAGTACCTCCACAGGTTTCCCACACCCACATCCTGCGTGTGATCAGAGGGCTCAGAAGGCAAAACTTTGCTTTTTGGAAGCTGTGTGGCTCTTCCATGTGGAAAATCTACAGTCGCTGAGGGCATCCCAAGTGGGTTTTTCCCGCAGTGACAGGAAAGCTGGGGATGGGTCCGTCTGCGTTGGTGTGATGCTGTGCCACTGTGTCAGCGTCTCTCCATGCAAAGGTCCATGTGACTCTGACCTTCTGCCTTTTGGAGATCCCCTCCCAGCCATCCCCATCATCTCCAGCCCTCTTTATCCCAAGCATCTCCCAGTTTTGAACGTCCTCCCCCCAAAAATCTCTATTCCCAAGCCACTGCTGTTGCTGCCTCGGGAGGAATTTCTCATTTGTTCGCTCTGGAGCAGCACTAAGTGGTTCAATATGTCGGCGGTTGCTGCTGGAGTCGGACAGTAAATGCTAATGGGATATTAGTCTGTGCACCGTCCAAAACCCACTGGAAGGGTTTAGCGCAAATTGGATTTGCAAACCTCTCTCGGGTCTCTCTGCCCTCAGCAAAGCGCTGTAATCCCTGGCGGGCGCCTTGACAAGCCGGCTCCTTCTGTGCAAAAAGAAATCAAATATATATAGGGAAAAGGGCAGTGAAGATACGGGGGATTTCCCGCTGCCGGGATGGAGGTGGGATCGGCATCACCTGCGGTTCTTGGTTGGGATGTTCTTGGGCGATGCTGTTGAGAGATGCAGATGGATCCCCATCCCTCGCAGGGCACCTGGGGGCTGTAACCCCTCCGTCCTGCCCCCAGCACGACTCGTATGTGGCTCAACCTGTCCTGCTCGCAGGGATGCTGAGTTGGCGCAGGGTCTGTTTCTCTGGGGATGAGAACAGGAGTTCTTAAGGTGGGAGCTGAAGTGACCACACCAGCCCCACCAGAGACACGAGGAAAAGCCGGAGGTGGCCACTCTGCTGCCTGGAAAAATGGGGAATTCATACATGGAAGCCTTCAAAGGCCATCATGCTCCCAGGGCGTTTTTGCAAAGGGGAAACTGAGGCACGCTGAGGCACAGTGACACACACACCCCGCTCCCAGGGATTTGGGGGGCTGGAGCGCGCTGGGATGCCAGCCAAATCCACAAAGAAGGAAAACCCCACAAAACAGAGAAGGTGAAAGTGGCCAAAGCCGCTACGTGGGAGGAGGTGATGCTTTTATGGCAGCCCTCTTGCCCGCCTGCCTCTGTTGTGGTTTTCCCCCCTGGATCCCACAGAGGGCTTTTCCTTTCTTGGGAAAAAAAGGAGGTTTTGCCCCCAGCGCACCCGTGGCAGCTCACAGATACCAGCAGTGTTGAAACCGGCCCAGGGGAAAGCACATCTGGGGCCTGGGCTCCGTCTCGCTGCCAAAATGTAGGCTTTTAACCCTATTTCCCGAGGCACTGGGATTGTTCAAACAAGCCACAGTAATTAGTTTCCTCCAACAAACCACCCCTTTTTGGCATTGTGCGGTTATTTAGTGCGTGCGGGGGGTTGGTTTGTCACTCCGGGAAGGAAAAAAGAAATGACGTTCAGACTTCAGGTTTCGGCATGAGTGGGAAATTTCGGGCTGGACAAATGGTGTTTGCCGGCACAGCAGCACCCGTGGGTGCCCGGCCCCAGGGTGGGTCTTTTTTTTGGCTGGAGTAATCCCCGATTTCCTGCAAGGTTACAGCAACCATCCTGGGATTGGTGGGATTTCAAAAGATATATTTTATTTTCCTCCCCCAGCAGCAAGTGACTGTTTTCACGGGGATTTGGCTGCATCAGTGGGGGTTTTTTGCAGTTTTTGTTCCCATCTCATTCCCCGTTTCGGCGTTATTTCGCATCATGCCACAAGCTACCCTCCGTGCTCCGGCTGACACACCGAGCGATACCCTCCTCGAGCATTTTATCATAATTTTATCTCTAATTACTCATCTTTTATCAGAAAGGGCGGGCCTTGCTGTTGCTTAGAACCCACTGAATCAGCTTATGAAGGTTTTTGGGTCGCTGTGGCCTTGCCGACCTTGTCACACCCCGTCAGGGTCAGCAGGGACGTGCAGCCACCGGGCTGGGGACCGCACCGCCCATGTCCAACCTGCTGGGATTTTTAAATGCTTTGGCTGATTTTTGGCTAGGGAGAGGAATAGAGATCCCCAAAATGTCATGTTTTCAATGATTTTTTCGGGCAGAACTGGGGGGCGAGGGGGGCAGGTCTCAGCCGGGTGCCCCCAGACATGAACCCCACCGTGGCGTCCCTGAGCCGGGCAGGTGAATGCTGCAGTGAATCCTGCTGCCTTTGAACCACTTCTATATATATATATATGGGGTTTTTTTAATGCTGATTTATATTGCAGCTGCGTATCTGCCGCCGTTGTGCCCCGGTGAGGGATGGAGAGAGCGGCGAGGGCGGAATAGGCAGGGTGGGAGGCGCGGGCAGCTGAGGCTGGAGGGAAAGGAGCATCTTTATTTGCCCTCACAGGGATCAGCCAAGCCCAGCGGGGTCTGAGCCGTCCCCGACGGGGACACCCGTCAGGAATCGCTGTGCCACCGCTCTCGGGTCCGCGGCTGCAGCAGGATTCCTCCCCGCCAGGCTCCTGCTGCGTATCCCCTGTTAATTAACGACATGAAAGCCCCCGCAGGAACTCCGGGGGAAGGAATCAAAGGCGCCGGCGCTGCCTCCCAGGGCACAGATGTGTCCTGCGGGGCCACCAGCCTCCCCGCATCGTGCCGGGCACACGCCGGACAGTGAGAGCAGAAATCCCCTGGGATGGGCGGGAGACGGTGAGATCAGCCAGCAGCATCCCAGCATCCGGCTTGTGAGAGCTTCTTGGAGGAATCCGGCCCCAAAATGCGTCTGAGTGGGGCTGGTTCTGCTCTGGGGGAGCCAGGGGAAGGCAAGCGGGTCGTGGCTCCGGGGTTTCTGATGTGGAGTGGTCCCAGGTGCTGCACGGGGCACTGGCACTGGTTTTCCCACCCCAGTGATTTTTGGCTTCTGTCCATGTAAGCAAACGTGGCTCAGGGTGGCAGGGTGTCCCCCACTGGGCAGGGACGGCTCTTCAAGGTGCCCCTTGGCCGTGGCACGAAGTGGGATTTCCCTCCCCTCCTGGAAGAGCTCCCAAATTCCCTCGCTGGCAGCATCTGCTCGGTTCCCCTGGCTCAGGGACAGGGGACACGGCATCTCCCCTCGGCACAGGGCTCTGGCCATGCCGTGGGGGCTGCGGGGGGTCCTGTGCCTGCTCGCCCCCAGCTCTACGGGGAAGAGAAGCTGCCCTTTGGTGAGGCACATCAGAGGTCTCTAGGGATACAGGATGCCTGTACGGTGTGGATGAGTTACTGTACCCGGCTCTGAGCTTCCCGGCATCTCCAGGTGCCATCTCCAGTGCTCAGCCTTTGAGCTGGTTTGGCTCCCTGAGGTCCAAAGTGAGGGAGATGGTGGGAATATAGATAAGGACAAGAGTGTGGCTGCTCCGTCTGATGGCAACTACCCAGGCTCGGCTCAGGAGGGTCGGAAAGCTGCATCCCATCCTTACTGCTCATTTGAGATGCAGCATCCTGGCTGCAGCAAAGCTGTGAAATCTTCCTTCTCCAGCCACAACCAGGAGCACAGTGTGTCCATCACCCCCTGGCATTGCCCACAGCAGAACAGACCCCAGCCCCTACCAAACCCTTCAGCTGTGTTGCACGGGCTCGGTGAGGACTTATTTTTCTTATTATTTTTCTTGTGAGGATGGGGTTGTGTGATGTGTTTTTTTCGTTGTGTTTTTGGTTTTGTTTTTGTTTTTTTTAACCCCAGCTGTTTGGAGAGATGTAAACCAAACCCGCCGTAATTCAGCCCGAACGTAAATGTCATGTCAGCGTGGGAACGGCGCGGCGTGCCGATGCTTGGCGTGTTCAGCCGAGGGGCTCGCCGCGCTGCCGGGAAAGCTGATGCTCCCCCCACCCAGCCACGGCCCCTTCTCCCCCCTCCATCATCCTGGGGGTCCGGGACCGGCTCCGATGTTGCCGTTTCCTTGCCGGGGCTGTGGAAGGGGCTTTGGCTGTCACCCCAAAAGGCTTTGGCTGTCACCCCAAAAGGCTTTCCCTGAGGAGCCAGACTGCGGTGGGGACCCCAGGGATGAGGGTCTGGCTCATTTGCGGTTGCCCTTTGTGGGAGGAACAGGGGGAAGCTGGGGGCTGCGGGAAGAGCTTTGGAGTTTCTCGTGTTGGGCTGGCTTTTACTTTGCCAAAGCAGAACCATGTGTCCCACGCCAGGCTCTGGTTTTGCTTACGGGGGAGCTGGGGAGGGGGGAGAGGCAGCGCAGGGACCAGCTGTGGGATGCGCCGTGGCCATCCCTGCCTTCGGCATTCAAAGCGCGAGGCTGTGCCAGGGTGGGAGAGCCACCGGTGGGGACAGGGGTGCCGCTGCCCCATGTCCCCAGCCACGGGGATGTCTGCACCAAGATGGTGGCACTCGGTGTCGCTAGAGCAACCTCCGGGGTGGAGCTGGAGATGGGGTCAATGGCTTTCTTCCCTTCCTTTATGCACCCACTTACTGTCAAAAGAGCAGGAAAATCCAACAGTTCAACTCAGATCAGGGTTTGGGGATTTTTTTTCCTTTCAGCACTCCCCATTTTGGGGGCAGTTTTGCCGTTTTGGGGGCTGGTTTGACCCTGGGGCATTGGTCATCCTACTGCAGGCTCTGGCACGCGCAGTGCAGCATCCGCCCTGGCTGGGGGTGTCAGACGCACGATGCTCTTTGGGGTGGGTTCAATTCCCCAAAAAAACATACCAGGAGTTTGCGATAAGTTTGGGGGAAAGTCTGTCTGCCCCCCCCGTGTCCCCTCTGGCACCGTCCTCTGAACGGGACCAGGCCTTGAGCCGGAGGCTGCTGCTGGAGGAGCTGCTTTTCAGCAGCCCCTGGAGCCGCTTCACCATGAGCCTGGATGGAAATTGTTTAATTCCTGCGGGGTGAGTCATGAGGAGCCGGGGATTTCAAAGCAGCTTGGCTCCCATGTAAGGCACTAAAATAAACAGTGTGTGGCAGGTGGAAGCTCTCTCTGATGTCCCATCACGGCCTTCGTCTTTCCAAGTGGTTCCTGTTGCCAAAAAATCCTCGGCCACTCCGTGGCCTCATCCATTCTTGCGGCATGGCTGAGGCCGAGCGCTTGAAAATAATGAATCAATGCCCGGAAGCATGAATCGACTGAAAATTTATGACACACTTATAATATAATGTCTTTCGGGTTCCCTGATTTCTGGGCTATGCAGCGTCAGGACTGAAAGTTTTCACGTCTCCTCCTTTCCCGCTCCAGCAAAGGAGGATTTAGGGTAAAAAAAAAAACCCAAACAATCTCTGCTTTCCCCCCACCTCTCTCATCTCGTGACTCCAGGAGCTGAGGCTTTAAGGAGTCAGTGAATACTGGAAACAAATCCTATGAATGTGCTTGAAAGATTGGAAATGGTTTGGGAAAAAAAAAAAAAAAAAAGAGCTGTGAGAAAAAACAAGAGCGTGAAAAGCGAGGGAAGTCCGAGAAGCCCAAAAGGCTCAATTTTTGGGAGCGAAGGTGATGCATCTGCGGGAAGGGATTGCTGCGTTCTGATTCAGCAGGAAAAGTCTGTGGAAACACCGACACTCAGGGGCTGAAGCGAAGAAAAATAGAAGTGTGGCTCGATTGATTTGACTTTTTTTTTTTTTTGCTGAACAGTGAGGGTAATCAAGCCTTGGAAAAGTTTACTTAGGGCCGTGGGGCGGATTTGTTGGATCCCCTTCGAAAATAAAGACGAGAGGCGCGAGGAGCTCACGGAGGATTTTTGGGGAGGATCGGCAGCGGTGAGGAGAGCCAAGATAATCAACTCGCTCCCTCCAGACTAAGCGATGGGACTTGGCTGTGCTGCTAATTGTTGTTTTTCCTTAAGATTTCCAATTCTTCGGGGCACGGAGTGGTTTTTCCTCTGCCTGGAAAGCGGCAGGAGCCAGTTGCAGCAGGGATGAGAGCGGGGCAGGTGACGCCGGAGGAGGCTGCAGGAGGAAAGGCTTCGTGCCGGAGCGGTTTTAGTGCTGGGCTCCCTCAAAACGGGGCTGATTTTGGGGCTGGCTGACAAAGAAAGGTCTTCTCCTGCAGGACTGGGTTTCCCACTTGGCAGCAGGCACGGCGCGGCTGGCCGGTTGTGATGGCATTAATGGATTATCAGGAGAATGCAGGAAAACAGGGAGCTTTTGGGCTCTTCTCCAGAAGAAAAGCTGAGCGCAAACTTTGGCCTTTCATCAAGGCGGGGAGGATCCCTGTGTCCCTCCCCGGGATGTAACGTGGCTGCCAGCGTCCAAACCCCGCCAGGACTGAGCCCAACAGCCCCTTCACAGTGAACCCGGGGCACAGACCCACGGATCATGGGTGATGTGGCTTCAGTGGCAGAGGGTGACTCGTAAAGCTGCGGTGGCTCGCTGGGCTTTGCTTCCCAGAGACGTGTGGTCAGAGACAAACAGGGTGCCCAGCACAGCTGTATTTGCCCGTTTGCCCTGTGAAAAGAGGGATTTTTGTGCTGGCAGAGGATGCTGTGCGAGGACTGGGCGTCCTCGGGTGAGACTGCACCTCCCTGCCAGCCCTCCTGCCCCTCCGCTCCCCATCAGAGCCTTGGCACAGCCTCGCAGACATGGTTTGGCACCTACAGCTCCTGCGGCACCCCAAAGCCCTGGGTTTGCTGGGTTCCTCCATCCCCTACAGAAAGAGGGGGCAGAGCTGGAGCAGCCTTGTTCACCCGCAGCCCCGTGTTTTGGCCACCCACCTCTGCCTTGCAACCCCGTCCTCACCCATGCAACTCACTCTCCTTTTTACGGAATCGCTTTGGGGAAGAGGGAGGAGCCACCAGTGTGGATTTAATGGGGGGTTTTCCAGGTCTGGGTGGCAATTGGGGTGCTCTGGGCAGCAGGGCTGCCTCCTGGCCACAGGGACATGGGATATCCATCCCACCGTGCCGAGCCCGGAGCTGGCAGCACCTTTGCATTGAGGAGCAACCGTGATGAGACCGGAGCAGAAGACTCAGTGGTGGCTGTACCCAGCGCTGTGTGGTCCAGGCTGGAGAGACCCTGGTGTTTCCTTGCTGGAGGCTCACTATGTCAGCAGGAGGAAGACTTGGACACATCAACACTTAAGCTAGATATTAGGAAGACATTTTTTATGATGAGAAACACTGGCCCAGGTTGCCCAGAGAAGCTGTGGATGCACCATCCCTGGAAACTTTCAAGGTCAGGTTGGATGGGGCTTTGAGCAACCCAATGGAGGTGAAGATATCCCTGCTCATGGCAGGGGGTTGGACTGGATGGCCTTTAAAGGTTCCTTCCCCCCCAAACCATCCAATGATTCTATGAACACTTGCCCCACCAGATGCTGAGCAATAGCCATGGACAGCTTGTTCCCGACAGCCTGGCATCACCAGCAAACACTCGAGGTGTGGAGGTTTGTCCTGGGTCCCCTTCCCCGTGGAAGCCTGGCACCGCCCAGCATGGCCGGAGCTGTTGTGGGGTCTCACCAGCTGCCGGCATTATCCATTTCAGCTCCTTGCAAACGCTTTGCACGCTCGTGTGCAAACCAGTGCCTCAGGGCAGCTCAGGGTGCGTGGAGCATCCCAGGACAGGGGCACCTTGGGGTGCCTGTCTGCGCCCGGGGAGGTTTTAGGGATGGGGGATGTGGGATGTACCCGCTGTGTCTGAACAACAGTGTTGGGTCTGGAGGACCACGTGTCAAACCCCTTGTGATTATTTGCCCTTTCTGGGAGGGGGTTTATGATACGTGGAAACCAGAAAGATGGGAGGGCACCGCTGGAGCATCGTCCCGGGTGAGTCACGGCTGTGATTCCTGTGTGGTTTTCCTTTCCCCCCACCCCGAACTTCAGCTCTCCCCGCAAGTTGGCACATGCGGTCTGTGGCTTTTTAGAGGAAGAGAAACCAAAGGCAAAGCCTGGAATAATTTTTTTGGTTTTTTTTTTTATTGTTTTGCACGTCAGAGCTGGGGTTTTAGTCTTTTGAAAGGTCACCGGCGAGCGGGTGGGGGCCAGAATTGCTGGCTGCTGAAATAGGAGGCGTTTTTACGGGACGTGCAGCGAGGCTGGAACCGCCCTCCTAAAACTTTATGGGCTTGCAATGAGCCAGAGGCCCTTTCTCAGGTGGACAGACCGAGTGCCACAGCCATGCTCTGTCCCAGCCTGTCCCTCCCTGGCGTGGGGTGAAGGGGGCTGAGCCCCCCGGGAGCAGGTCGGGAGGCAACGGTGGAGGTTGAGCTCTGGGTGGTGGGTGATCCCATTGCTGGCTGTCCACTGCCATATCCAACTCCCGAAATGTCCAAACATGAGCTGCCGAAAGCTGCTTCTCCTCCCAGAGACCCAACCACTGCCACCCACTCTGTCACCACAGCAGGGTCCCTTCCCCACCTCTGAAGGCCACGCTGTCGCCTTCACCTAAGCCTGTGAGTTCTTCATGAGTCCTCCATCCATCCATCCAGGTACTACAGGAGATACTAAAGGGGCTACAGGAGGGATGGGGACAAACTTTTCAGCAGAGCCTCTTGCCATAGGACAAGGCTAATGGTTTTAAACTAAAAAGGGAGATTTAGGTTAGGTCTAAGGAATAATTTTTTACAATGAGGATGGTGAGACCCAGGTTGCGCAGAGAAGCTGTGGCTGCCCCATCCCTGGAGGAGTTCAAGGCCAGGTTGGAGGGGACTTGGAGCAACCTGGTGTGGTGGGAGGTGTCCCTGCCCAGGGCAGGGGGTGGCACTGGCGGGGCTTTGAGGTCCCTTCCAACCCAAACCATTCAGTGATTCCATGATCCACTCACACCCAAACACCTCAGACCAGGGCTGCAAACCAGTTCGTGCACCTGCACACGCCTACATTACCCCCTGAAAATGAAACCCCATGCAAGAAAGCATTTACAAGGCAGTAGAAAAAGCCACTTGGAGTGACCAGCTCTTTGTTCCCAGGCACAAAGCAGCCATGAGATCTCCAGACCTTGACCACGGGGTTGCACGACCCGTGACGTGACTGGGAACCATGGGCTGGACAACTGGATCACTCTCCAGCATCGATGCCACCTCCCTGGGGCCAGGAGCTCAGCAACAGAGAAACCCCTCCTGCCTCAGTCCGTCTCTAAAACTCTCAGCTGTGATAGCAACCATCTGAAGAATTTCAGTCCTACAAATAGAAGACGCACACAACCTTAATCAACTATTTGTCTTTAAGCTTGTAACTCCCCTGACCAACGCCTGCAAACCAGCCCGTTCACCCAGAAGAGGAACACACAGACGCTTACACACTTAAAAGTGAGGTGCCAAAAACCGAACATTACAGCCCAAGCGGCCAGTTTTCTGTTACAAGGTCTCAAATTTGTCTGGGCTTTACCTTCCCTCTAATAACCAACATCTGATATTCACAGAGCTTTTGCTGGGTCTCTGAAGTGTGATTATATATGACAAAGTGCACTGAGATTCTTGTTTAACTTGGTTAATTCGCTGTTTCAGACCTTACAGGGGAGGCTGCACAGAGACAGACAGCGAATAGCCAGCCATAAGGAACTAATTACACCAAAAAGAGAAACTGTACCCAAGGGAAGCTCGGCCGACCATTCGGGGAAATAGCCGTGCAGCTGAACAGGCTTCCTTTTCTCTCCTTTAAACCTGGAAGAGGGATGCATACATCACACTAATGTGTTTTCCACCTTCGCACACCCGTCTCTGTTGAAGCATGGACGGTCCCAAGGAAGGGCTTCCACTGCAATACCTGTGTCAGGCTTTCCTTCTCTCAGCAGGCCGTGTATAAAGAGAGATCATCGTACTCTGAAGTACAAAATGAAGAGCCTGTTACTGCAGCAGAAAGGCCAGATTCAGTTGTTTGTCCCCACGCAGACACGTGCGAGGGCACTGCAGGGCCCTGCAAAGCCGCGGCAGCACAGAGCACGTGAAGTTTTACAGCTCTTCCCAGTCCTCCAATGGAAACACACCCCAAGCAGCACAGGCGAGGGAGATGTTTGGGTTTGGGTGTTTTTCTGACAGGCTGGTACCACCACTGCAGCCCCTGGGGTGAGCAGGTCCCTTTCTGACGTTACAGGACGACAAGGGCTGCCGGCTCCGTGTCCTCCAAACCCACCACGCCATAAGGAGCCATGGTACCTCAGGGCTGATTTTGCCTTCACTTCCAAATCACTGGTTTGGGGGCTCCAGCACTATTCAATAATGCATTTAGGAGCTTTCAGTCTTCTGAGCACACGGTTTGATTCCCTTCAAAATCTTAGTCTTCAGTGACTTCCAGTTCACAATTCCATTAGTGTTCAAGGGAAGAAACCTTCCAGCTTCTCCACACACAGCCTGACAGACCACTTCCAACCTGTGCTGAGCATATTGGGCACTGAACGGATGCTCACCACCTCCAGGAGCAGGGGATGGAGCAGTCACAGCCAAGGGCTGGTCCTGGGGTCCTGCACAGGGTGGCACATCAGGTGGTGGAGTACCTGAATTTCACCATGTGCATCTCAGACTCCTACCTTACCTGTGTGATCGGGTCTACATTGCAACTTTCCCAAAAACCACCCCAATCAAATCCAAAAGCTCTAAGGAACTGTGTAAGAATAGCAGCCTTATTCCAGAGCCTGCAGAGCCTGAGGTCCACACCCTGGGTTCTTTCTCTGGAAGTCACTGCATTGCCCATCGCTGAACAGCCACGGCACCAAGCTCTGCCTGGGAAAGTTACAGCATCCTCAGTTCTTTCTCTCAGCCTTTGCACCGCTGTCTCTGGAATGGCTCTTTTCCCTCCCAGTGACATTGTGTGGCCTCCTGCTGCCCACCTCCCTGCCGTGACGCCATCACCCCCTCCAGCTCTGACCCGCTTCGTGGACAAAGCTCAATGGGAATCAGTCTGCCTGTCCTACCACCTGAGGGCTCCAACCTGCGCTCACAACAGCCCGGCTGATTCTCATTAATACCACGCTATGTACTCCCAGAGTTTGCAGGCTGCTTTTTGCATCTGTTCTGGCACTGAGAGCAGCGAGCAGCCACCATCGCGCTGCCGGGGAAAGCTGGCGCTGACGGGCCATCGCCCTGAAAAGCCGAGGACGGGATCGGTGTTTCAGTCTGAGTGTAACGTCATTCAGCTGCTTTGTTTGAAGGCAGAACGTCACCCTGGTATTTCAAAATGACTCAAAAAACGTCCAAACGTATTCACAAACCCAGACAAATTCATCCAAATGAAAGAACAGAAGCTGCAGCTCCTCAAGTCAAAAGGGATATTTTTTGGAATGCTCTGAAGAATGGCATACATTTACAATAGATGAAATACCAGCCCCCAACAGAAGTTGTTTCATACCTCTGGTTTGTGGACGACGGCATAAATATTCATGAACATTCAATGAACTGTACAATATACCATGAAGAGCAGCAGAACTAATTGTGTCAGTAATTAAAGGTGTGCTTTACTGCACCTACATCAGAGCGACTCTGCTGCTGCTGATCACGCTGGCACAGGACACCGCTGCCCGCAGAAGATACAGCCGAAAGAAGCATTACAGATTTTTATATTCATCATCATTGCTCCACATTAAAGCTGTCAGGCCTAATACTGTTAAAATTAGTAAAGCTCTAAAAGATACTCTTGAAATTTCCATGCTGCCACATTCATTTGAAAATCACCGAAATTGGATATTGCATTTGAGAACATAAAAAAGACCTGAAATCCTTCAAGTCCATTACTAAGTATTTGGCTTCTCTCCGGCAAGAAAGGCCATCCACGGGGAAGCATTATTTTACACCTACTCAGACGCGTCATTTACTTCAAGCCAGGCAACTGGATGAGAGGCAAAGCCTTATACCAGGAGCTACCTTAATGGTATTAGTGTTCAACTTCCCAAGGAAGAGAAATGCTTCCAAGAAAAATGCTAACAGGAGCTCGTGACGCACCAGCTACTCAAAACTTAGAGAGATTTTACAAGTGCAGCTACTTGAAAAATAATTTTTAGAAAGAATCCGTTCTCTTAATTCCTTTGCATTCTTTCAGTTGGGAAAAAAACCCCAAAAGCGTCCCTGGGTGACGACACTTGCAGCAGAGCAGCCAGGCAGAGCCACACGTTTAACCTCTATTTGGTGTGTGCGGTTCTGGCTTCAGCTGCCACCGATCCCTCAGGCTCAGGTGCTGCACGAGGCCAGTGGTCACCCAGACCGGGGAAACCAGTTCAGAAACACCTCGGGTCACTCCACCAAACCCAGCAGCCCTTTCTGGAGCAGAGCCGCTGATCAAAGTGGGCACCAGGAGCTCAAGAGCAGCGTCAGGGCTCTGTCACGTTAAAAAGGGGTCAGTCCACAAGAGAATAATCAACCGAGAGCCACGAAGCACAACCGGCTTTATATGTAAGAACAGAAAAGAGTACATATGTAGCAGAAGCAATTTAAAGACACTCAGATAAGTAATAGCTTTTAGGGTCTATCCTAAAGGCTAAGATAACCTTTCAGTGCTTGTTTAAATATTGGGAGTACTTTTGTACCAGAATGGCACTACTCCGTGTTTAGCAATAACCGATTCATACTCAAAACCCAATATTTACTCCATGAAAGCCGTCCCCAGGACTCCCAGGTTTTGTGCCCAGGAGATCTGAGGAAACCCATCGTCTCTGTACCAGGCTGTGGAGACACAAAGAAATGCACATCTAAAACAGCAAACGAGGACAAAAGGAACCCAGATTGGCTTCCAAGGAGGAAATGAGCCCGATTTCTACTGGGAAAATGTTAATGTGCAGGCTGCTTAATTGAAATGAAGAGATACCCTCCTGATTTTCTCCATCTAAACAACTGGCATTTTGCCTCAAAAGCGTATGTTCTGGAAAGCTGCTGGTGTGCTCTTAGAGTCACATCAATGTATGCAGCGTGGAATGGCATCCAGAGATGGGCTTTTCTGGAAGCCACACACCGAAGGCACTGAGGGAGCGAAGCTCAGGTGGGACCCGTTTGGAGAACACGGCTCGTGCTGCGCATCGCCAGGGGAGCGACGACGAGGTACCGGTGGCAGTGGGGGGGGTGGTGGCCGTGGTGCATCCAGATACCCCGGGGCTGTGCTGGGTACCCGACAGGAAAACATAAGCTCCAGTTTCTTGATTTTAGCGAAAACAAAAAGAATATCCACACAGGTATGGCAGGTTTCCATATTCTATTTCAATATTTTACCTCTCTACACCAGTTCCCATCGTTTGACAAACAGGAGCAAGAGCAAAGCCGAGCACGGGAGGGTGGGAGCTGCTCCTTGGTCCTTCTCAGCAGCCGCCTGCCCCGGGAGGCTCCGCTGCCTCCTCACCGGCACCTCGCTCGCCCGCAGACCGAATGAGGCTAAACCCACCACCACGGGGCTTCCTTTCAAAAGGCACACACAAGGCTGAAGTTCGCTGCCGAGAGAGCAGAGTGTGGGCTCCGAGGATAAAAGGCTCACCCTGCAAGGAGTTTTCTTTCTAAATCTGCACTAGAAGGAAGCTCCATCAAAAACACATCCCAGAATGCAGGAGGCCAGAAGCAGCATCTCAGCCCCCTGCAGCCCTCCCAGTTTGCAAACGGAGGCACCTCCTCTCCACCACAGCCCACCGGGAGATCCCCAACTCAGCCAAAGCCTGCGCGTACCCCGATCTGTGCATAAGAAACTCAAAATCACACCACTGTCATTTCCACACTACAGGGTAAGGCAACCAGCCCATGCCCCGCTTCCGAAGTGTCAGGTACAGACCACTGGGGAAAATAAATAATAATTAGAAAGAAACCCCACACCACAACCACCCTGTTCCTGTGTGAATGCTAATGGTTAAAAAAAAAAATTTAAAAAATTCATACTGTTAAAGGCTGGGCTTGGTGGTTCAGGCTTTTTTTGTCTGCTGCTTCTGAATAAAGCTCACGGGGGATCCGAGGAGCCCAGCGCGGCAGCCGCCCAGATCCAGCCAGGGCTGAACGAAGCCCGGGATACCCCGGGTGACGGGGAGCTGCGGGACAGACAGGATGCAGCTACATCAAACCGGTGCCAGGGGAAATAAATAGGGAACCCATTGATTGCTGTTTCTCATAACACAGGATAAGGGGCATGAAACGAAGCGACAAGCAGGAGGCACCCCCAGCCCCCTGTGCCCGCGCAGGAGACGCTGCTCCCGGCCCCCGGAAAACACTTCCAGGGAGCTCACACCGAACCTGTGTTCCACTGCAAAATGTTACTCTGTTAAAACAGCTTTTAAATAAGCAACTGACAACATTTCATTAAACACTGTCAAAAGTGTCAAAACAAGGCGTTTGAGTATTAGTTTTCAATTTCCATGTTTGTTATTATTTTTAATACACAACACAGATTCAGCACAGAATGAAAACACGGTGATTGATCTCAGATTTTCAACATTTCACTTAAATACAGCATTTCAATTTAATGCCAAAATACCAGATTTCTGACCCTGCTTGAGACCCTTTTTGGAAGTACACGAGTTGGTTACAAGTAACCAGAAACAGAACTTTAATAACACCTTCCCCCCTCGGCACCATCCGCCCCGCTCAGCACATCCTTGTCCCCTGTGCAGGATCCAGGCTGCCCATAGAGCATTTTATAGCAGCTGAGATGTCAAGACAAGGATTATTCCTATTTTCAAAACAAATTTGGACCCGCAAGAGGTCCATTAGGCTTTCAACAGCCATAAAACCAAGAATAAAAAGAAAAACATCCACCCCCCAAACTGTACTGCCACCAGCTCTCCGGGTCCTGCCCCCTGAGCCGTGCAGGTGGACAGCTCTGCTCACAGAGAGCCCATGCAGATTTAATTCAAGCTTATTCTGTAATGAAGATTAATGGCTTCTTTGGTTATAGCTCTGCATTTGGAAAAAAAAAAAAAAAAAAAAAAAATCAGTATTACTTTGAGAATGACCTCAAGAACTGCGCTCTTCCAGCCTGCCCTAAATTAAAGGGCTTTTTCAAGAGACTACTTGGACGTATTAAAATATTATTTGAAATATAAACCTTTCTTCCATGTCACAAAAGCAAGGCAAAAAGAAACGATATTCTGTTCTTTCCCGGTAATTGCACAAGGGCTCGATATTAACCTGGTCAATGGGATTCAATCAGCTGAGGGTCCCCGGGAAGGGCGGGCAGAGCGGGGGGGGCTGTCTTGGGGACGTTTTCCTGCAAGTGAGACAAAGGAGCTTTTCCCCGTGTCCGTCCCTTGCTCAGGCACTTGGAGCTGTCTCTGAAATCGTGTGTTTAATGGGATTTTGAACGATCACCCGCTACGGCTGGAAATAACCCCCAGCTCACACCTTGCTTCTACAGAGCCTGTTCTTAGAGGGAAAGCTGTGATCACCCCTCATTAACCAGGGACTTTGTGGAAGGAAAACGGAAAAGTGAAGACAGAAGAATTGCTATTTAATTCATGATCTTCTGAGCCCTCAGTTCCAGTGATATTAAAAAGCAGAATAATCTCCCAATAAAGAAAAAAAAAAAGTAATAATTTCAAAGTGACGGGAATTCTTCCCAAAAGAACAAAATAAAGAGTTCATTGAGTTCATTACAGTCTGCAGCAGCAACGAGGGCAGAAGAGCCATAAGATGAAATAGCAAAAGAAAGTCCTACTCAGAATGGCAGAACTTCTCACCTCTGGAGACACAAGTTCCTGAAGGAGAGAAGAGAAGAAAAGCCTCCCCCCGGCACGGCTCATGGCTCCTGGCCAGCACTAGCCCCCAGCAGGGCCAGCATCCCCCACGACCAGCTCCGCTGGGTGACAGCAAAGGGGAGAATCGCCCTGGAGCGGGGCCGCTTCTCCTGCGCGGGCAGAGGGGGACCACGCCACGGGAGACCCCCGTGTCCGTCCATCCATCCGTCCTCAGCCGCGTCCCCCTGCTCCGTCCCCTCTGCGTGGCTCCTGTAAACCATCCCCGGTGCTTGGCCCTGCCCGTGCCAGGAGAAGGGGGAAGGACCTTCCCAGGGCAGCTCACGCCGCAGGCACGTCCCGCCAACGGGCGCCCACGAGGCCGACGAGAACCACTCCGGTCTCCCGGCTGAGGCCCCCAGCGCCAGGAGCTGGCTTTCACTGGGGTCTCAATTTGTGTCTCCTCCTTCACGCACGTGCAGGGCAGGAAAGCGGCGCTGGATCCCGCACCCGGGGGCTGCGAGGAGGATGGGTGGAGGGGCCTGGGGGAGAACCCAAAAAAGACAGCAACGTGAAGGTCATCGACCCGGGCTGGGCAGCAATAGGATTAGACTGAAAATGTGACTCAGAAGCTGAAATGACTCCCATTACAGTCAACAACAAGGGAAGGCGGCGGAGGTGCTGTGCCTTGGCTCGGGGGGCTCGTGCTGACACGAGACACAGAGCCCGGGGTCCTCCCTCGGGCAGGAAAAGGCTCGAAAACGCCCCAGACACAGCCCTCGGGCTCACCCCATCCTGAGGCCCCCGGAGCACTGACACCCGCACGCAAAGCGGGGCCGAAGGAGGTAGGATTCGTGCTTTCCAGCACACAGTGGTGGTGCTGCATCTTTGATGTCCTCCGGAGGTGCGGGGCTGCGGCCGGGACCACCACAGCATCACCTGGTCCTCCCCAGGCGGCACAGAGGGACAGCCCATGTCTTCTTTGGGGCTCTTTTGAATTTTAAATTTAAAAAAAGCAAAACATGAAAAAACCCCACACCACCAAAAAAATACCAAAACCATATCAGCAAATAGCCTATCAAAAAATTTGCATATTTTATTTTTTTAACCAAATACAGCCCCACTTAAGTGCAGCTGCATTTTCCTTCTTCTCACTAGCGGTACAAAGCACCAACAATTTATAACACGTTTACGTGAGCCCCGCACACAAACTGAATGAATTTGCTCCCGCTGCAGGAGCGGTTTGTTGTTGTTTCCAGGTGGAGGGGGGGGACACACAACAAAAATAAGCTATTTTATGCCGGCTTGCTTTTAAGGTGCAATTCACCCTCGACTTAACAGCTTAGAGACCTGCTCTCGGAAGGATAATGGCGGCTGCAGGTTTCACGTTTCCCAGTTTCCCAGCTGGGTGCCAGGCTCCGTGCTGGGAGGCAGCAAAAGGCAAAGCTGGGTTTGGCCTTTTTCAAATCCTTCCTTTGTTTGCCTTTTGTTTATCTGCAGTTCCAGCAGAACTGAAAACCCAAACAGGATGGCAAAAGCCGTATTTTGGTGACATCTGAAAAAGGCATTTGAGATCAGCCGGCGGGGTTTGCTGAGGAAGGTGATGGCCCCCAGGCAGCAGGAGCTGCCGTCCCTCAGCCCCCGCTCCTGATTTCTCAAGTGAAAAAAAACCAGGCACAAGGGCTCTCCATCGCCATCAAATCAAGGCTCAGCCCCGTCTCCGAGCAGCTCGTGCCGGTGGGTTCTGCCTCATTTCATTAAGCCAGAAGTGCTCCTTCCTCCCATCGATATGATCGGAAGGGGAAGTTGTTAAACCTCTTTTCTCTGGAAAAAAAAAAGCACTAAAGAGCAACTGCTGCTTTCAGAGCCCTGTCATGGCATTAACTAATTATTTCTCACCGCAAGCTGAGAAGAGGATAAATAATTATCTGTCGTACGACTGGAAGAAACACTGATGCTCAGGGACTCGCTCGGCACCAAAGCGGAGAGCGGTTGGTGCAGCCAAGCCTCGCCTGGACTCACAGCCCCCATTTCTGCTCCTTTGCTGAGACTACACACACCCGTTGCCGAGTCCTCCACCCAGGACGGATCCCACTTCCCCAGCTCAATCCAGCACCGGGGGTTCAGGCAAACTTCCACCCCCTTCTTTTTTCCTCTTCTTTTCCTGATGTCTCCAGTGACTTGCTTTGCTCTGGGCGGGAAGGATCCCCCAGCCCTCCTGGCTCAACACCCACCAGTGGAGCTGCCCCAGCCACCAGCAGTTACCAATTCTTGCTGTACCCAGAGGTTCTGGATCTTCTCCCGTTAAAAGCCACCCACAAAACCCACAGGTCTCAGTGTCAGCAGCACCAGACTACGCTGAGACTGCCTTAAAATTGATTTTCATCAAAGCAAATGTGGATCACAATCATACTGCTATTGAATATATTCAAATACCCGCTGCACCACTCCATATCCCCCCCGTACGGGTCACTAGGGAACGCCAGCTCACACTCCACTGTGTTACTCCCTTGTTGGAGATTTACACCCTCCCTGGCAAATCCACCTTCCAGTTTGAACTGGCCCATGCTCTTCTCTGCTGGAGGAGCCTCACCCTGCTTTTTGCAGCTTTCAGTACCAGGAAACTACACTGGGTTTTTACTGTTTGTGGCGTTTTAAACTCCAGGAGGAGAATCTCACTGCAGTAACACAATAAAAACGGTGAACCCTCTTTTGATCCTTGGGGACGTGAGAGCACCGTGATGGCGCTGACACCAGCACGAGGGACGCGACCGTACCTTCCTGCAGGGTCGGAGCAGGGACCCAGTACACCAGAGATACTGCTGCTTTAATTAATGTGGTATTTTGTTTATGCTTTTTAAATTAGTGAGTTAATGAACCTTGGATTATGAATGAAACACTGATGAGAAACTGGAGACGCAAGAGTCTTGGGTTTGTCTGCCTGGCACAGCCTTTCTCTGACCCACATTTCTTTACCAATCTATAATTAATATAACAGTGATCCAGCAGGTAGGACTCAGGGGCTTGCTCTTTACTTCTCACGGTCTTAGCTGAGGTGGGGGTACAGCCCCAGACTGCACCGTATTTTCCAAACGCCCACCAGCCACGCGCAGCTGAAGCTTCCGTCCGGCCCAAGGGATGGCTCCATCACCAGCTCAGCTCCAGGGCCGAGCGCTGGAACAGGAGCAGCAGCCGCTGCGCCGGCAAGAAGGGGTTCTCCCACCAGGATGGGGGTAGGGGAGCGTTCGGGTCAGCCCGGCTCCGGGAACCCGCTCCACAGACCAGGGCCAGCCCAGCCGGGGACCCCGAGCAGCAGCAACGCGGCAGAGAGCATCGCCCCGTCCCCTGGGGGGCACCACAGCCTCTGCCCCCCGCTACCCCACCTTCCGCCTCCAGCGCCTGCAAACGGCCAGGCTATAGACGCCGCACCCACCGATGCTATCGAGGTGCTAGAGCTACTGAACCTCATGTAAATACACTATTGATTTTTTTTTTTCCTTCCTCCAGATGGTGCAATTCAGAAAAATTGTTTTTAAATTATGCCTTGCAGAAACACAGAGAAGTGCAGCTAATAACAGGCGTATTTCAGGTGAACGCTGACCTCCTTTTCTTCCCCATCAAGCTGAAGCATCCAAAGCACTGCGAGCACTTTGTATAAATTACCTGCAGCCTCTGAACTCGAACAGAAGGCGCTTTAATTGGAGCTACAGCACTGCAACCTCTTACCTACTGCTCATTTGTGTTTCCAGCAGGATTCAGAGACGGCTACAGAAAACAACTCGGATTAATTGCTATGTTCAGTACAATTCTTTTTCCTTCCTTTTAAAGCCAAATAATGAAGTGCACCTCAGAAAAATTAATTTGACTGATGAGCCCAACTTATTTCTACTTTAAAATGGTCAGAGGAACTTCAGCAAACAACGGGGGAAACCAGCCCAGAGCCGAGCGCCAGCTCCCACCCCCCCAGCACCAGGCTCTGCCGCAGCATCCTCCCCCCACAGAGGGTCGCCGGCACCAAGGTGATCTTAATGAGTCATTAGTTACCCGTTCAGACTTCTGTTACCAGATGTTGGTTTAAAACCGACAGGTAAAACACCTGGAAAGGCTCAGCGGAGCCAAGGCTGCCGTGCTCGGGGGGTGCAGGGGGTGATGGTCTCTGCCAGAATTGGAAATTGGGGAAAAAAATAAAAATAATTGTGTCAGCCTTTCCATGCTGTGAAACACCGAAGCATCACGTCTGGTCCTTCCCACCAAAACCAATGGGAAGATCCCGACTCCTCCAGCAGAAGCCAGGATATGATTTTCCACAGAAAAGCTCAGCATCCCAGTGAGTGTGAGAAAGTTCCAAGCAGCAACAGCCGGGCAGAGAGAGAGGGAGAAAGAAATGCATCACGTAGAGGGATATATAAAGGAAACCTCGTCATCACTGAAGTAGCTCCCACATTTCAAGAGTCTCCATCTGAGATCACAGAGAAGTCTGTCCCTGTTCGGCCTCACACGCTCGTAACCGCCATAAACAACCAAGGCCGTTGCAGATACAACAGGTTTGAGCTTTTCCCCAAAGAATTTTGCTGGGGAGGAGCGGGGGGGACGCACGCTGCCTTTTCCCCAGAGCTCTCTGCCAGAGCTGTGTGACAGACTCCACAGCCGCAGTGATGGGCCGCAACGGGAAGGCACACGTGGAGCTGGTCTACACAGGAAACCAGTCACTCCACGTACGCTCCTGGGTATTCTTTTAGCCAGTTTCAAACCCAGGGTTCGTGACACATTACAAGGGTGTTCCCGCAAACCCACCTCCTCTCAGAAAAGCTGCCCCATGTTCTCATCTCCAGCTCCCGTTCGGCCCGGGCTGGCCCAGGCCAGGAAGGAGGGATGGCTGTTAAAACCCCAGCTCCTCCACCAGAACGTCCTCCACCAGAACGTCCTCCACCAGAACGTCCTCCACCAGAACGTCCTCCACCAGAACGTCCTCCACCAGCGTCTTGGCCGGGGCTGCCGGGGGAAGCAAAGCCTTGGCTGCGGAATCACCACCTGCCTCCTTGCTTGGGAGGACAGACAGCAGCTGACGGGCCAGTCCCAGAAAAATTAAGACTTCACTTTTTGGCAGTTTTCCCAGAAGTTTAAAAAAAAAAAAAAACAACCTGTAAAGTAGGCGATGGTACAGTATGGAATTTCCCAGGTGTTTGCAGCTTTTAGGAGAAAGCTAAACACGGAAGGGGAAAAATTTATGCTGCGGGTGAAAAATGGGCTCAGGGCTGCATTAAAACTTCCCGTTAACAAGGGACGGCACTTGCTGATCACCGGGACGGGGAAATGCCATCGTCCTGCGGGGCCGGGGGGCACAGGGGTCACCCCAACAGAACCGGGGCAGGGGGACGGTCTCTGGGCAGCGAGCGCTGCCCTGGGGACCCGGCACAGCGTGGGCACAGCCAGGGCTGGGGGCTACAGCCCCAAATAATCCCCAAAAAATCCCCAAAACATCCCTGAATCCCGTCTCGTAAAGCTCTCAATATCAATATTTATGACCCTGCTTCCTTTATTTTTTAAAATATGGGAAACTGCCAGCAGGGTGGTTTTGTAACATAACAAAGACAAAAACACTACATTAGGTCAAAGACTAAAGAAAAATTTAATTAAAATCTCCAAGTTTTCTTAAAATAGCAATTATTAGTAATTTGCTGCTGTGCTTTGAGTACAGCAGCGGCACTCCCTCCCGGTGGTCTGAACCCAGCTGCTGTAGCGGGTAGAATTCACCTGTATTTATACACCCCTTTCTGCCTGACAGAAGGGTTGAGTCCTGCTGGGTTGTTCTTAATTACAACCCCGGTTTGCTTTACATTTCCTCATAGTGAAGGGCAACTTGTGGGCCTCTGCGTTGCCTGCAGAGAAAAGCACTTGTAGACTCGCTCTTGACAGGTAAAGAGGAATTTATGAGTTTTTCAGATTAAAATATATTATGTTTACTTGTTAATGAGACTTTTTTTTCCCCCCAGTATTTTGTTTTATTTATAGTGCACTGACTCAGAGCCTTCACAGCCTTTACGCAACAGCTTTTATCTGACCAGTTTTAAATATTTAAAATCTTTTTTCAAAAGCATTAAGACAACAAAAACTAAATAAAGGGAAGGAGAGTAAAGCTTGCTCATAGACCTCATACAGAAAGTTGCCTTACATCAACTTTTAACATTTTAAATAGGAACGAGGCTTTCAGGTTTCCCCCATCTCCCGAGCAGCACTTTGTAAGAGCTATCAGCGAGCACATGCCGGGCACACACGGACGTTTTTGCTGAGACCAGTCACGACATGATTCCTAACGGCCCCCAGTAAAGGGCTTTTATAGCACGAGTCCAACTCCCAGCCGGCTCAGAGAGCTGCCCGTGTCCTCGCAGGCTGGCGGGACACAGGGACCCCCGGGGACTATCACAGGGCACTGTCACCCGTCCCAGAGCGGTCACACACCGAGTCCTCCCGTCCCACTCCCCCGCGGTGGGACGGGGGGGGCTCCGATCCCTCCCCGGGTACAACCTCCATCCCCAGGGCCCCTCAGGCACAGCGAAGGCCACCCAGGAGCCCATCCCGACACAGAACTGGGACACCCCCTTCACTCTGAAACCCCTGAGAGCAGAGTCCTACCTGCGACAGCCTCGGGACCCCAGGACGGGCGAGAGGAGACCCCCAGCAGCACCCTGCAGCCGGGGCAGGATTCAGCCCAGGGAGGGGCAGAGGCAGCTGCTCCCCATTAACCAGCATCAGCCCCATGGGCCAATTTAGAGGATTAAATCAAATTGGGGGGCGGGGACAGGGCGATGCTCCCAGGTGCCACAGTCCCAGCCATCAGCATCACCCACCACCCCACCTGGGGCTGCCCTGGGGCTGAGAAGGGGGGGTGGTACAAACCTGCCCCTCCCCACCACGGGCTACGGACAAGTGTGTAACACCTAAACCAGCCGCCCTTCTTGAACCAGCCTCGGGAGCTACAACCACACAAATACAGCTAATTCTTTTGTAAATCAGATTCATTACCATTTGATCGATTTTCTGGCCATAAATATTTGCAGAAGCTCTTTATCTTCTTTCTCAGAGCTGCATCTTTTCCCCCAAATGCTCAGCCAGCCAGCTTTTTGTCACATTAAGCATGAAGAAAGTGCTGTAGGCAAAATAAAAATAAAATCCAGCAAAGTGTAAAAGGGTGAGCAGCGTTACTAGCCCAGCACAGGCACCCTGTGCTCTGCCCCCCAGGACCAAAAAGCTCCGCGTAAGGTTCCATTTGGCCCGAAGAAACCAGCACTTGGGTCGTTAAATTGCTCCTTTGTGCCAGGGCTGGGGCTGCCAACAGCCAAGGGAAGCAGGGAGCTGGTTGCCTGCTGTGGGGTAGTATAAGGATAACGTTACTTCTCACCACGGAGGAGCCTAAGGCCATGCGTCCGCGGGGGATGCTCCCGGCGACAGCCCCGGGGGCAGGACGGAGCCCCGTGCCCCAGGACAGCGGTACCCAGGGGCATCCTGCTGCTCACGATCCTTACGGAGAGCAGAAAGAGCCCAAATATAAAAAAACCAACCAAAGTTACATAAAGATATAAATCAGGAAGAGTGTTTGTTCCGCTTTTAAAAGGAAAGAACGTGAAAAAATCTTGTTTACACAAGTACATTTTGGTCAACGTCCCGTTTCTGTAGGACCACGATAGGACTGAATCATTTCGTGGCATTATACCACCCTTTGATCTAATTCTCCTAATATTTCCCCCCATCTGTTCTATCCACGCAGGACAAATTCCCACCCTGAGAGTGAAGGACACAAAGACCCCGCACGCTCTGCTGCCCCCGCCGAGGTGGCTGCGGAGCCCAGAGCTGGGGACAAGTGAGAGACATCTTCCAGGATGTTGGAAGTGAGATCTTTGGTTGTGTTTTTCACAAAACTCATATATCATGGGCCTGGCAACCTCCCCCTCTGCGCACCCTCGCTGCTCGGGCTGCTCTGCCTTCATTCACACCAGCCCAGTCTCCCTCCTGCCAACGAAGCCACGGCTCCCGGATCCCCCCTCCCTCCACAGCCCCGGCCATGGGGACACTGTGGCCATGCAGGGACGGACAGAGAGATGGACAGAGGGATGGAAGGAGGGATGGGCAGTGACACTGTGCCACAGGAGCCAGTCCGGAGAGCACACCCTGTCACCCCCTGCAGCAATATTTACTCCCGTGTTCCTGGGAACCCCTTCATTTTCCATCGTGCCACCGAGCTCAACCAGCACCCTCCTTCCAGCCGCCCCGGAACCCGTCGGTGAGGCCAGGACAGGCGGAGCAGGGGAATGGGTTTGTCCTCTTTGTTCTCTCTAATTTTTGAAGCAAACAATTTATCCCCGGGCTGCGCCCGTCACTTTGGGCTGTCTGTTCAACCTCCGCAGCCCAAGGGTGGCGGCGAGGCTTTCGGCAGCCCCTGGCATTAGTCAGCTCCACGTGTCACCCCAATGGACAAGGATCACCCTCCGCCTCGGGAGGTTAAAAGCTTTTCCATTAGCAACTTCGCTGGATGCATTTTGTAAAAAGATAAAGCACTATGAGAAAATAAAGCCTTGTCATTTACCTCTGCAAATAATTCAGGGCCGATAATGAGAACGAATCAATCACAGCAGAGCAATTGGGCTGCAAGGTCTTTCCGAGCGGTATCAATGGGAAAAGCATATAAATCCCTGGCACTGTAACGGCCACTCGGCATCATTTGCAAAGGCCGAGGCTGCTAAAGGGAGCCCAGGCTGCTCCTCCAGCTGGAGATTCGCTGGCGTTCAAAACAAGCGTGACTTGAAGCAAAAGGAATTGAAAAATTAGATGTGAGGGAATTCTAGAGAAACTGGAGAACGGAACTAGGAGTTTGTGCTGGGAGACTGAGTCCCTGCGGCATCCACACATCACGTCCTGAGTGGGAAACGGGCCGCGCCGCTCAAACCTGAGCGAGGGGCACTTTGGCACAAACTGGGACCACGAGCCAGCAGAGAGGCTGGGACGGGAGCCTGAGAGCAGGAGGGCAGCTTCGCTGTGTCGGGTGGGGGACGAGGGGCTGCCGCAGCCACGCATCCCCCAGCCCTAGCCCAGAACCTCTGCAGCTTCATGGATCCTCTCGAGCATCTGCTTCCCCATGGAGGAACTGCCACCCCCGGGAGGAAGAGGAGGAGAAGGACAAGGAGGAGGAGGGGATGCTCCACAGGCTCCTGGCACCCCAGGTCCCGGCAGCCCAGCGCCGCCCGACAGGTTCCCACGTGCTGCCCTCCCGCACCAAGGCCCAACCCGTGCTCCTGGAACCCCCACCGCAGCCTTCGCCTCCAGAAACCTTCAATTATGAAGAACAAAACATTGGATTCCTGCACAAAGCAGAGCTGGTCCCTGACATTTGGAACAATTTATATTTCACGCGCCTGGAGTCTGGCAGTTAAAAAAAAAAAGAAAATAAAAATCAGTGGAAATGCACTGTCTCTTTCCCCAGAGACAGCACCAGTGCCCTAAGATTACAGTGACATCCCGTCACGTGCCAGAAGCACTTACAACACTTTCTGTTTACAAGGCAACAGCAAATGTGACAGTTCTTTCAACGCTCTGCTCTGAACCGCGTTCTGCCTCCCGACGGCACCCTCCCTTTTCACAAGCCTTTCCTAATTGATCGTGGGAGCAAATGAAATTATTTTCTCTTTGAAAGGATCCAATCACGGGTATTCTTTGTTTCCTTTGAAAATATAATGGGACTTTTCTTTTAGAAGGAAAATACTGTCCACCACGCATTCAGCACTTTAAAAACTTGATTTCTAAAGAGTACAAAGGATGGGTGCCAGCCCCCCGGCCCGCTTATCTGAGCACTTTGTTTCCTCAGCTAATGCAAACCGGAGCATAATGGCATCAGATGGATCCAGAGTGTTCCCAGTTTAATTGGCCTCTTTGTGCCTGGCTCTCGCCCGCCAGCCTCGGCTGGTTCAGGCTCTCAGCCAAAGTCAGTTTCCAGCCAGTGGCTGAGGTGAGCGGTGTATTCACTGGGGGAAAAAAAAAAAAAAAAAAAAAAAAAAATCACAAAACAAAGCTTCAGTTGGATTGAGCAAGATTTTGCCTGCACAAACAATCACGAGGCAGGATACTGAGAACTACTACGCCGACTTTAATGGGGCCATTTGTAAAGCGTGGCATTACCCTGACTCAGGAAAGGGTATCAAAGAGGGCTTGTGTTTATCTGAATTTGAAATGAAAAGTTTAAAATAAAACAATCCTGATGCGGTGTGTGGAACAAAAGGAGGAACATAATATGAGACAACCTTTGTCGAGATAAAGACAGAGATAAACTTGACAAATCCCCCTCCAAGTCTCTTCTATTCAGCTGCAATAAACACTTTCTGGAAGAACTCAACTATATGCAAAACTTGTACCGAGGGACATCCTTACAGCTGAGAGGAGCCGTGCTGGCAGGGGGCAGTCACCAAACCTTTCCAGCACAGCCAGCGGCCCCGCAGCACGAGTCACTGAGGAGGGGACAGTGACCGGCTCGGCCGCGGCAGCTCTGGCCCCGCGGAGTGAAGCCTCACCCCCAGCACGAAGCCGGGACACAGACACATGGGGGGCGACGGCACAACCCTGGGGAAGACACCCAGCCAGGTGCTGACCGGGCGACGGGGGGCTTCACAGCCACAAGGGGCATTCCTGTTTCCTCGCTCTGTGTTCTGAGAACTCTCAGTGTCTAGATTGTAGCACCAAGTGACAGAAAACGCTGTTTCCAAGCTTAGACTCCTTCCTCCATTAGTTCCACCATCAACACCCCCATCAGCAGTACAATTCCTTCATCTTCTGTAGAAGATTTGCAGTCTGTGGTCCCCTCTTCTCCCAGCTCTGCATATTAAATGCTATTTCCTCAGTAAAATGGTACCAGTAACGTTCGGGCAGCAGCCATGGAATCCCAACGGCAACAAAGATCTGTGGTTCCAAGGAAACTCTAAGCAAATACATTTTCTCCTGCAAAAGCAAAGAAAACAGGTTTTAGAAGAACATATATTAGATGTAATCTAATTTGCTCTTCTTCTGAAGCTAATTTAAGAGTTGACCCAATCTTCCCTCCACAGATAACCCCTGAAGATACTACTTTTGAGTAAAAATGCTTAGACAGAACCAATGTCTATTCTACTAAGGCTATTGCACTCATGATAGATCAACAGAGGAAAGGGTGAGACAAAGGACACACAAATCATCTTAATCAACAAACTGCTCAGAAACTCTGGAACAGCATGAAGCCTAACACTGCAGTAGATCGTTATTTTTCTTGAAAATTCCTCAGAATTTGCATGTTATTTATAATGGACCCAAAGATCTGTTCGTTTGTAGAACTACAAGAGCACAATGTGCAGTAGGTACCACAATTTTTGCCTGTCTGTAGACAGACATTGCACTTACAGCTGCTCACCACAAGCACCATCACCCCCACTGCTCCTGAAGAAGCGTCTCCATGATTTTAATACCCTGGAAAAAAAGCACAAATAAATGGCAGTTTTACACCAAACTCAAGTATTTCACTGATTAGAAAGAGTGCTCCGCAACATACCAGTAAGGCCTCAAAAAATACAAAAGAAACTGCATTTTAGGGTCCGGCACTGGCTCCATGTGGCTGGAGGAGCACCACGGCCTGGGCTGCTCGGGGGGACCTGGCGCTTCGGCCACAGCCTCTCCCACGTCAGGGCACAGACCCCTGCGCTGCCAGATCTTCTCCATTCTGAATTAATTTAAGCTCAACATTCAGTACAAAGTAAGAAAGAAGAAGCTTTGTATTTGGTGAAAGGCAAAACCCACTCACTTTAGCCAAGAAAACCTAAAACATCCCTTCCTGCTCCACCTTCTGGGGCCGTGCACTGCAATTGTGACAATCTGCCAAGCCGACCCCCAGGGCTGGGTCAGAGGTTGAGGACTGGGCTGGAGCCGTGCGGGCTGAGGCTCACCCTCCCACGCTGTCTGTCGCGATAAAAGAACAAGGATTTCTCCCTTTGAGTCCCGGTGAGAGGAGGAAGAAAAGACAATTAACTTTAACAAGAGGTCAGGAGAATTCCTTTTCACATCTCTACAAAGAACTTAGACAAGATATTTTACATCTGTGAAAACCAGTCTATCTTCCACGCCTGTTCTTTGTAGCCGGCGCTGACTGCCCTAGTCCATCAGTCAGAATTGGACGTGCCACTGTTTACAGAATAAAGCACTAATTGACACAAGTGAAGTCTCAGAGGTTCACCTGGGGAATTTCAAAATGTTACTTATTGAATCAATTATGTTCACAGTGTGACAACGGCTTTTTCTTTTATTTCTCCTCATAGCAACACAGACTTTTAGGCAAAATGGTGTTGAGGAAGAAGATGGGAGTGAGAGGGGACTCCATTAAATGAATAAAATACGAAAGGCCAGGTACAAGTCATTACCCAGGATCTTTTCAGCGAGGAACAACTAAATCAAAGCCTAATCAATATATTCCTTTCAACTAAAGTTCAAACACTTAAATCTCAGCCCCGGGAGACGAGGCTTGAAGGAGCTCAGAGTGCAGTGATGCATTGGAAATGTAGATCCACCGTGGCCTCCCATTAAACCTCTCAGCCCCAGCCCAACGCAGCTCAGCCAGACAGGGAGAGCGGGTGTGATATCCCAGAGGCAGAGGTACCCTGCTGTGCCCAGCCGTCCCACCAAAGTGCCTACATGCTCTTGTCCTCATCGGCAACACCCCAAAGCAAACCAACGGGAGTCCAGCACGTTCCCAGCTCAGAACAGCTACGGGTGACTCGTAGCCTGGAGAAGAGCAGGCTGAGAGGGGATCTCATCAACGCTCATCACTATCTAAAGGATGGGGGGCAAGAGGACGGGGTCAGGCTCTTCTCAGTGGTGCCCGGGGACAGTGGTGCTCAGGGTGACCCTGCTCTAGCAGAGGGTTGGACAGGGGGGTCTCTGAAGGTCCCTTCCCACCCCTGCCGTCACAGCGCACACCTCACTGCCATTGCCAGTACAAAAGCAGGGAAGCACTTTAACAGATTAGTAGAAAAATGTATGCCGTCTCTGAAAAGAGCACCTAATACCTTTCATTCTTTCCGTAACCATGACAAAACATTTTGCAGTTAAATATTTGTTATTTGAGTTCAGCTCCATCATTTAACAAACACTACATCGAGGCCTTTAATTTCCATCTCCTTATACATTCAAGTCAAGCAAAAGGAATCTAAAAAAGAAACCAAGAAGTGAAAATGACAGAAATGTTGCAATGTTTAAGAGGCAACAGATAAAACATCTACCAACATAACACTTTCTTGCTATAAATGCTCCTTTATTGCGTGGCCTTAAAATCGCTCATAACTGTCATCTCTACAAACTGGAGGGTGGAGGGGAGAAGAAAAAAAAAAAAAAAAAAGGAAAAAAAGCCCTCTTACTCTCTCATTTAAAAAGTTTAATTGAATATTCCTTCCTTCTCCTTCTCACTCCCTTTCCAGCAGGTGAGTATTTTAAGCAGCCTGCACAGCACCCCCTGAGCACCCAGATCTCCTCAGGACACAAAATCCCAGAGATCAGGATTTTCCCCAACTCCAGCCCCAGCAAAGGCTCCGGGACCCACTGGTGCCAGATCCGGGGTGTCCATGGACCACGGCTCCCAAACGCTCGGCCCTCGAACACCCGCTGCCCGGGAGGCTCCGCGGGAGAGCTTTTATCTCCTCCATAACTCTTGCTGAAAGCCAGAACTACTGACACACACAGCAGGCTACAGGAGACTGACCGGGGCTACTGTAAATACATCACGCTGCCAAAAAAAATCTAACATTACTGAAGAAAAATGTGTGACATGATATAAATTCCTGTTGACTACTTTTGACTACTTCACTCTCAAAGTGCTACAGAACTGCAAATTATTATTACAGTATTAGCTGGTACAATGAGGCATTAGGAAGAAGAACTGTTTGAATGCCTGGGGGAAATCAGGAATAAGAATGAATTACAGAAACTGATACAGTCATACACGGCGTGTTTCAAAATGTAGTTGAAATAAAACTATTACCATAATAAAACTAAATCCATTTTTGTTCTGCTTATTCTCTGTAGACAAAAGAAAAGGTCGAATATTTTTTTCAACAATTAAAAGATGTAAAGAATCCAGACCTAAAACATCAATTGAATTTTGAGCCCAGATGATCTGGTGATTTGAAAAAAAAATTAGAATATAATTCAGGGAAGAAATTCAAGCAATTAATGACTTACCTTCTTCACACCTTGTTTTAAAAACGACTGAGCAAAAGCTTCCAACACACAGTTGAGCAAACCTGCCCCTGTAACTGATATCCTGCCTTTTTGGGTGAAGTCCGTCCTAAGAAACAGGAACATAAAACCCTTTTACTTCTCCATCGACCCAGTAACGGTGAGCGTAAAGGCTACGTTAGACACTTAGTGGGTGACGCCCAAGGGATCCATCTCTCACACTCACACATTCTGTATGACAATCTCAAAGGCAAACCTATGGAGGCACAGGAACCTCAGCGCAAGGAGAGGTTCTCCATGGCCAGCGGTGCTGAAGGGCTCTAACCCAGGGGGGCCACGAGCCCACAGGGAAGCCCCAAGAGCAGCATCACAGAGAAAGTGCTGGAGGGGACACACCAGCTGCTTCCAGAACCATGAAAGCCAACAGCAGGAACAGTGAAATACATTTGTACGGTTTATAGAGCCCTCAGGACATCACCCCAGCCTGGTGGGACAGAGGCAGTGGGTGTTGTAAGGAGAGGACCCCCCATCCCCGCAGCCCCTCTGCCAGCCCGGCACCACCGCTGCCCTGGTGGGCCATGACCACTGATCCTTTCTGTCTGTGCCATTTGGGAAGGTGACAAACACCTGGAGCTCCAGAGAAGGAGCTGGAGAACAGGAGAAGCTCCCCCCGAGCACAGGATGGGGGTCAGCAGCGAAGACCCACCACGGAACTTGGCTGCTCCAGCTGGGATTTATTGATTCCTGTTGCAGTTTCACCACTGCAGGAGACGAGAAAGGGAGGCTCAAGGAAAATATTGATCCCTGATAGATTTCCGTAGCACACAGCCGGCAATGCTGCATCATTACAGCAGTCACAGGGAGAAGTCTATTAATGAGATCCAACTACTAAATTATTGACTAGTTAAGTATGGCAAATTTGGTCTAATTGTTTTCATGATGGGAGCTTAATTAAAGTGTCTTTAGTATAAAAAGTCTAGCAATATTCTTGTTCAGACAGTGTCAGGGACAGTTTCCAATGCCTGCATGGCTTCCCAAACAAAATTAAAAGCTACATCCAGCGCAAAGCTCCGCGTAAGATGGAGCTTTTGTACAGGAGACCTTTTTAATTCCCTTCTCCAGCTGACGATGCTCATCCGTCACCCAGATCTCCCCAGGTCAGGGAGACACCTCGCCCACCGCTGCGGAGGCGTCAGCTCTCTCGGGCTGCAGGAACGGAGGGGAAGTGCGGGGCAACGAAGGGAACCTGATGGCAACTGAGGGATGCAAAGGCCACTCGGGTCCAGACCCACCCAGGCCGCGGCCAGGCCTTGCCCACGGGGACAAACTGCCTTTCTGCGGGCTTCAAACGTCAAGACAAGATATGCTGGTGTATAACAGCAATTAAATCAAGGAAAGCAAGCAAACAGTGTCATGAAGGAGTTCAGCCAAGAGGATAACACAGGCACTTTCTGGCCTCTGAACGTACAGATATGCCTCATCATGCCTCTTTCAATGGTTTATAATTTATTTATGGTAATGTTTGTTTGCTACTAGATCTTTTCAGACATTTATATGCTCTGCTTGGAAGCACCCACAATAATTCACTTTGCAAGAATATGCAGCAGTTGGCATCACTGCGTTCACATTTATTTAGGACAAAATAACCACCCGATGTTAAGAACGACGCTGTGGTTAAACGGACTGGTTGGGACTAAGGAAGCGTCACTTCCATTGCCCCAGTTCCGTTAGGGACAGCAGGAGGTCGCAGTCTCCCTTCCCCAACTTGCAGTTCTCCAGTTAAAAAAATATTGGATGTAACAGCCAATCTCAAACTGGGGAAACTAATTGTCGGTTCTCATGTCCAGTTTCTCACACTAATCCACACCCCATGGGCCTGCGGCCACCGTCACCACACCTGCCAGGCCACCAGCCTTCAGTAAGGACAGAGGGTCCCAGTAAACTTCAGAAACAAAACAGTTTAAAAATCCAGAGGAATGTGTTCTCAAACAGCAATGTCCCAGTGCAGGGCATTAAAAAACTCCTGAGCCACAAGGAATTTAACTTCATCTGGAGCTGGTGGGTTTTTTATTACAATATCCTAAGAGCTTTCTGAAGTCACATGGACCTCGGTGGCCAACCCCGCCACACTTCCCAGGGAACAGCACAAGGCAAAAGTAAAAACTAATTACAAGAGACACCAGAACAAAGTAAGAATTAATGGGGTTGACATCAGCTGGAAATAAATCTTTTTTTAAAGACAGTCACATGTATCCCATACCTGCTCATTTCAATGCTACCAGAATTAGAAATTCCCCTCTGATCGTTCTGTAAATGTGCATAAAGACATTTCTAGGCTCCACTGTGCACCAACCCAACTGTGTGCTCTCCCAAGCAAAGTCCCAAAGCAGCTCCCACCTCTGGGGCACAGCGGGCACACACCAGAGACAGTAAATTCTTTGGGAACACGTATGCTCCATGCCAGTGGCTGGCAAGCAGGAGGGAGATGGTAATTTTTAAGCTGCTGCCCAAGCATCTGCTGGTAGAGGCGAGAGGGAAATGACCGCTCTGGCTGTGCCTGCTGTGTGGGAACGGCGGGACAGCCTTCTACAGCTGCAGAGCAGCACACAGAAAATTAATTTCCAGCAATTATTTGTGCTCCGGCCAGAGCACCCAACCTCGCATCTGAACAAGCCAGGGGAAAGCAGCAGGACATCTACAGCTGCTCCTCACATGAGTTCAAGACACACCAAAGGAATTATTATTATTCGGACCCCTCTCATTCCATGCACTCAAAAGGCAACAGAAAGGCCATTTTCAGGGCTGTGGGCTGCAGAGGCCACCCTGAGCCAGCACAGACCACGGTGGGACCCAGGGGCCAGCACTCACCAGTTTGGGTTCTCCAGGCTCTCTCTGAAGACAGACTCCTCGCTCAGGGATGCATACTGTGTCCAGGTAAGACAATGACTTCTCATGGCCATGCTTCTTTTCTCCATATTAAGCCAAGATTCCTCTTCCAAGTAGATGTCAGGCACTTTTAAGACACTGACCTGGGAAAGAGAAGAATTATAACTTTCTTTAAAAAAACCAGAAAGGGTAGAATCACTTCTTGTTATTCTGAAAGCACTGCCAGCCTCAGAGGACAAGCTGAGGATCCAGGAGGGGGGCACACCAGCCATGGTTAGTCCTGAGGAGAACACAGCTCCCTCCACAGCTCCTCAAGGCTGTGCAAATGCTCCAGGGTTGAGGGAGATGCTCGGTGCCCAGCCGTGCTGCCGAGACCACCACAGCCAACTTACCTGCATCACTTCATGATCTCTCTCCTGCTGCTGAGGCTGATTTATGCCAGTGAAGGGTAACAGAAGCCACCAAACAGTGACGTGCAAGGCAGTCAAACCCGCCAGCCAAGCCACCAGGGCAGGAGAAAGGCTGGCACTGCCACAGCCCCGGCTGCCCGGCACGGCGGCTGACACCCCGCTCCTTCTCCTCCCTCCAGGGAGGTCACCTCCTCCCAGAGCCCCCTGGTCACCCTAAGTGACCTTCATCTAGCAAGCGCGGGCCAGGGGAGGGATGGACATCTCTCCAGCGGTTTATTTATGTTCTGCCTGCACAGGGCAATGGGTGTTGTCCTCAGAGGGGAAGCTTGGAAAAGACAAACACGTGTTTAGAGGCAAAACCATAGAGAGTGCTCAGCCCCGGGAGAAGAGCACACACGTACTTTTCAGCACGCAGGCTGTGAAATATTTAACCAGGCATGAATGGAAATGTGCTGTTCTGTGTACAGACTATCTGCTGCAAGACACTCTGCAAAAAAACCAAATAATAAATTCAGGCTAATTCTTCTCCCATAACAAACTGTGAAGAAAGGACTGTCACTAAGAGACACAAGAGACTCCGGTCCTCACGTTTCTACAGCTTTTAAGGAATCATGTTTTACCTTCTTTATAGGGACACTACAATGCCGTATTTAACTTGCAACATGCTATAGACCCATTAAGTATCATTTTAATTCCCTCTGAATTCACTTACAGCATGGTTTTGTAGCGATTACAGCCTGGTGTGTTCAGGACCAATGGATCAGACACCCAACTCACAGGAGCTCAGCTAGAGAGAATTCCCCAGTGTTTATTACTAGCTGCCGCCTTCCTGCCGAGTTCCACAAGACTGGCCTTTTATAAAAATACCACCTACCACACAAAAATCAGGAGCGCTGACAGCAGTAAGACTGCCTATTGAGGTGGGGGAATGGCTGTACTTTCTGTGTGGCCCAGATAACATTTTAAACCAGCTTTACTTCTTCCAGGTACAAAAGTTGAAAGCCCATCACTGTGTGTAAAACAACCACCAGCACCAGTTACGGCTCAGTGTGCTCAAGGCTACAATTTGTCCATTCAAGTTAAATATAAAATGACTTCCCAGAGAATTTTTTTCTCCTAACTTCTCTTTAGAAGTAACTTTTATAATTAAAAAAAAAAAAAAAATATGTATGAAACGTGATCCTTTTACACAAGATAAACCACAGTGGAGCATTAAGGTTTTACAAGTCAACTAAATTTCTCAAAACATAGTTACCTTTCTTAAAATCTCAGGAATTACATTCTGGCACGTTGCAATTCTCCTCCGGTAAATAATCCCTGTAGACAAATCTGATGACAAAAGAAAATCAGAAGGGAAGAGTTAGAGCAGCAAATATTACCATTTTTTTAATAAAAACAAAGTAGTTGGAAGACTTCACCACACAGCAAAGGTGCAAGCAGAAATGCTGGCAAATTACCAGAGCGCTGAGGGAAGTGGGTTTTGTTTGGATTTTTTTTTTAAGTATAAGCCAGTACTTCTGCTGCTTTGCCCAAGAGAGGGCTGTACCTCAGTCTGCCCCGGGCACTCTGCCCTCTGGCTCAGGAGGGCATCTGCATCCGCCACTGCCATCCAGACCTCTCATCTGGTACAAACGTTTTACTGGCATTTTCTGGGTGGATGAAGACTGGGGCGAGGGAAAAGCTGGGACAATGAGCCACCAGACCAGCACACAGACTATTTCTGTCCCCACCCCAATTTACATTCTCCGGCTCGGTCTCTGGGCAAACACCCTGTGTACAAGACTTTCAGAACAGTCCTGTCTCATCACACGTTTATTTTTGTATTGAGTTGGGCCCAGTGACAAGGACAAAACTATCTATTAGGAAACAAATTACAGTTATTTAGTATCTCAAAAAAGGGTTGGCTTTTAGAATCACTTTGCCTTTTAATATTTAATGACCCAGCTCGAGAACAGAATGCTACGGCAGGAGAAGCCAACTGGCAGGCAGCCCAGGTTAAAGACTTCTCCAGGATAAAAGAGCACCTTCTCGAACAGTTGCATTTGGTGGGATCTGTGAAATGAAAACTTCCCGGGGTTCAGTTTTCAGGACTGTAACAAACACATCACATCAATAACATGAAGCACCTCCAAGCAATACAGAACAGAAAAGCATTCTCTGGAAAGAGCGCTTTACTGCCTCAGAAGGAACAGCCACAGCAGCACTAATGCTCTGCCTCCTGGAATCTCAGGGCAGCCTCGCTAACGACGGGCGCAGAGACAGAGCATAAGCCTGCAATTAAGAGCCACCATTAAACCTGAGCTGCAAGACAGAGGACAGCTCTAAATGTACGATATAGAATTTAGGGACTGAAACTTTAGGGATTAAAGTATTTGGGACTAACAATTTAAAGTCTGTAAATTCTTATTTCATCCCAAATGAGTATTTGATGCCAGTTCCCATATTAGGGAGAAAGGTGAAAAACTTTCATTAGCTGTGTAAGAAAAGTCAGGCAGCTTACCTGTTTTCTCTTCCACTGTTTCTACGGCCGTAACGTGTTTCTCCATGGGACTGGGATACTGGGACAAAAACGCATAGGGTAAAGTTACCACTTCTCACCCGGGTAAAAGGAAACCACTAGCTGTTGCGGGTCAAGCCAGCAGCAATTTCACGGCTTCTCCCAACAGGTACGAGCTGCCCGCTGTTAGCAATCTGCAGTCTCGGAAAGGAAGTCAGCAGAATGGAAGAATTTAGTAAGATGAGCTTAGTAAGGTCAGAAAACAAAGAGAACCGCCATAATCCTGCTACAAGAAGAATCACTGAAAGGGGAGCTGCTCAGGGCTGGCCGGCAGCAGGGGTAAGGGACTGTCACCACCTGTCCCTGCTCAGGGGAACCTCGTTTCCCACAGGACAGACGAGTCATTTCAAGGCTGGAAGAAAGACATTCTCGCACCAAGACCCCCACTGAAAAGGAATTCTGCCCAAATTGCACAGGTTGCCTGGAGGGCAACATCCTATAGAAGAACGGTATGCACAAGAACAGGCCTTATGAGGATGAACAGTCTATTTTGGACTCCCCTGGCTAGGAATGAAACACAGGCAGCTACAAGGACTTAATTCTCCATTGCAAAAAGGAACCAACATGCACCTGAATAATGAACTCTGGATTGTAAAAGCACAAGATAATTTATTGAACTCAGATAACACTTAAGAGTTACCGTAACCTCCATGCTAATACAAATGCCAGATTGAAGCGATACTGACCACCAGACTGACATTAAACAAAAGGCAAAGCTTTAGGAAAGGTGAGGAAGTTGCATTTTAAGGCTAATTGCACGTAGGTAATGCGATTATGATGTGCAGTAATAGGTGCTCCTCAATTCTGATATAAAAGAAATCTTGGGTTCTAAACTAAAAAGGTTGACAGCTCCAGAGCAGGCTGTTCTATAATCCAGCTCCACTATTTTTTCTTACTGCAGAATAGAAGTTGATTTTAAAAGCGCAAGGTTTTCAAGTCCTATTCTATACAGAAATTGGAGGCTTCTCCACAACACGCTGCTCTGCAATGGCAGCAGTGGCATAATTACATTATCGATGTAACTTACACTCCGTAAGGCCCAATCGCGTGAAACAAAGAGCCATTTACATAAATCTTTCACTAAATAGCAGGCTCTATTACCCCAGTATTTAAACAGAAATAGACTCAATTTCCTATACAGCGCAGTAAAAGACGTAACGTTACAAGTCTACAGCAGCAGTAATGGCGAGGAGAGCGGAGCAGGCACAGAGAGAGCGTTTCCAGGCAGGCACAGCCGCGCTGCCAGGGCTGCGCTCCCCGGGGAGGCTCCGGCAGAGAAGGCAGAGCTCTGGGCGCAGAGTCGGCCCTGCCCTGACTCAGCACCAGGGCACAGCGCTCCCAGCCCTGCCCAAAGGGCTCCCACTAGCCCCAGGGCTTCAGCCCTGCCCAAAGGGCTCCCACTAGCCCCAGGGCTTCAGCCCTGCCCAAAGGGCTCCCGCTAGCCCCAGGGCTTCAGCCCTGCCCCGCAGCCTCCCTGCCCAAGGACACAAACTGCCCTGTGTCACCCCTCCCGCTCAGCGCCGCCACCCCTCCAGAAGTCACACACGACACCGGCTCCAGCATCCTCACCCCCAGCTCCTCCTATGGGGCCACGGGACAGAGAAAAGGCTCCCAAAATCTGGAACTGCCTGAAGAGAGGTGGCCGCGGCTGCCCGCTCACCCGTGGCCATGCCCAAATGTCGAGGGTCCCACCAGGCACCTCTCACCGAGACCACAAGGGCCGGCCCCGCGGCCAAGGGCACCCCCGCACCCGCAGGGAGGGTCGGGGTGCCGAGCCGGGGGTGGGCTGCGGGCCCGCTCTGCCCACGGGCCCGGGGCAGCTCTCGGGGCACGGCCGCCGTCCCCGCAGCCTACAAGCCAAGGCCGGGAGCGGGCGGGCGGGACCCGGCGGGGAGCGGCGGGACAGGGGGGCTCAGCCCAGGGCTGCGGGGCAGAGCCGACGCCCCCAAAGCACCCGAGGCCGATCCCGCCCCGCCGGTGGCTCCTGGCGAGCAGGGAACGCCACCTTGTGGCCCAGATGGCAAATGTGCAGCGCTGGCCATGGGGCGGGCGGAGAGGAACAGTCAGAACTGGGGTGGGCACCGCCGGATGGGCACCGCCGGATGGGCACCGCCGGATGGGCACAGCAGGGGTGCTGGGCCCGTCCCCGCCTGAGGCAGTGCAGAACTAGACCCCCCGGGCCCCCTCCTCCCCCCAGGCCTGTCCAGGTACTCGACAGGGAGCAAATCCCGGCCCTCTCTTCCCACGCCTCCACCCGGCACGTACCGCTCCAAACGCCGTGACCCAAGATGCTGTACTTCTATGAAACAGAAAGGTTATCCAGCCAAAGTCTGCATACTTGTCTAAAAAAAATTAAATAGTTCTAGTGAGCTCCTCTAGTAAATTTCTTTCCAGATTGCTTTTCTTATTTCAAAGACATTTCTCCTCCATCACACTCAGAGGACCCCAAGCCAAGTGGCGACAGCAGAAGCCGCGAAGCTGACTTTGCCTTTAAGCTACCCACAGCTTTGAAATTAAGTTTTTTCTACCCTGGCTGCCGGTCCCGAGCGTTTCCTGCAGACGTCGGAGCCGCTCTGCAGACGCGGAGCAGTCCAGAATCGGGGAGACCCCCACACCCCCCACAGGGGTACCCAGGCGGTGACGGGGTCACCTCGCATCTCAGCCTTACCAGAACCGAGCTCTCCGCTCTCCCCTTGCAAAAACCCGACAATTAAGATTAGATACAGAACTCCTGTGCTCCCACTTGCTCGTCCTGCAAATGTATCGATTGTTTTCTACAAATAACAACCAGCAGAATTGATTGCATTAGTCATTACTCTGAATCCAGGGAATTAAGACCCCCACGTTCCTTTCCTAACTGGAATGTGTAAGATCATTTATCAAAAGCAGCAGTTTCTAACCACAGTGATGTTTCTTAGAAGTTATTTGAGGGAAATAGCAATCCTCTCAAAGCGGCACTGTGTTTAGCAGCAGAGAGAAATCACTGCAGGTTACACATAATGATTTGTATAAAAATGAAATATTTCAAAGCAACGAAGGGCTGGTTTTACACGCAAGATCAAATGGAGCCCACATAAATCAAAATGACAGTTTCAAAGACTTGCAAAAAATAATAATATTTAAATTCATAAATATTCTGATTCTTTCTTTTTTAATGGCAAGGAAATGAAGCAGTGACACTGCAAAACCAGCTAAACCTTTCCTGGTTCCTCCACTTTGTTATTGGTTTGGAAAGGTGGTGGTTGTGCATAAACGTAAATTTACAAAATAAAAATAAAAATAAAAATAAAAAAGTCTGGCAAAGCCACGGCACAGATGACTTGCTGTGATAAAGATCGATAGATACAAAAGCCTTTCACACACGGATACACTTACTTCAAACACAAATCAATTTGTCACACTTAAGCTAAATGGTTGATTTAGAGTTCTCGGGCTCGCTTGGCAATGACACCTGCGCTAACCCCGAGCGCCCCAGGGAAACCCCCGTCCCTTCCGCAGCATCGGGGGGGGTGGGGGGTGCACAAAACCAGCTCCCACCGACATCTTCCACCGCCCGAGTGACTCCTGCGCTCCGTCCTGCGAGGCCATAAACCGCAGCCCACGGGGAACGGCCCCGGTCAGGGCAACACGTGGGAGTTCTGTCGGGCAGGAGGTGTCTCGGCACAAACCTGCCCCGAAGAACCCCGACTGCTTCGGGGTCGGTCTCCTCCCAGAGCTCGGCCGGTTGCACCTTCCACCCTGTGCTGCCACGTAACAACATCCCGAGGCTCAACTCGCAGAGGGGCAGCAGAAAGAGCACGAGCGGGAGCCCCAGAGTCAACTTTAACTATGGCATTTAGGAGTAACTATGGCAATTATTTTTTCAATCATATCAAACTCCTGGTTAAAAGCATGTGCTGCACTTTGCTGCCACATACAAATGAGGATTATTTTAACCTTTCTGCTCTGTGCTTCTGGCTGCCATCATTAGCCCCACTATTCACCTCCAGCTGCCCTTCGCACGTCCTATGGAAAATACAGTTTCCATTGCATTTCTACTCTGCTTTACATATTTCACAATGAAAAGCACGAGCAACTCTGCTTCTCCTCTCACTGCTAATAGCCAAACACTCAAGAAAATCAGCAAAAGGCAGCCCTGCCTTCTCTTTTGCAGGTTTGCTGGGTTGTCAGAGCAGCGTTGGGGAGCACATCCCTCGGTCAGCCATGGTGCGGCAGTCTGCACCACACGCCTGGAGAATGGCACTGACGGGGCTGCCAGGCAGCTCAGGATTCCTGCAGCAGGGCCAGAGAAAAAAGGATTTGCCTTTTTGCCTTTCTTTTTTCAAAATAAAACCTTAAATGTGTCTTTGAAGGGTCGTATTCTAGGTCAAAAAAAAAGAACAGCTGTAGATGGTTAACAGAAACAGAAGAGAAATAGACAGGCTCCAGACTAAGCATCTTTGCCTGTATTTACTGTCCCAAGTTCTGGCTCTTCGTTTTGTGAGGATATTTTGGATTTTTCCTTCGTAAAAGAATTTCCCATACAAGGGTTCAGTTTTCAGTACAGGGTGTGACACCACTACAGGGATTCAATTCCATTTTGTACTGAGCCATCGAACAGCAGAAAAAACATAGGCAGTCAATTAAAACAAAAGCACGCCAGAGCACCTTTTAGAGATTCACATATCGGGCTGAGACAAAAAAATCCTCGTGTTTTAAGTTGGTTGCATCAAGGATGAATTTAGCCCAGAGTCAACATTTGTTTAAACATCTTGTCCTGCTGAGAACGCTCACAAACCCATGGGTTTTGTGCCAAGGAAATGCCCTGCACTGCACAGCTGCTCGCTGTGTCGCTGATGTTTAAACACAGGCGGCCAAAACAAACAGCCCGGAGCCCCCTCTGTTCCTCACCTTGGTGCTCGCAAAAACCAGTCCCAGCTAGAGGGCAAAACCCGGCATCAGCTTGTCATAAAGATTAGAATTCATCCCTATTTCTGTGCTGCTGTTCAAAGGAAAACACCAACATAAAGGACAGTTTTGAAGCACAGCTTGGAGCTCGGGTCTGAGAGACAACAGTGCTCAGAAGGAAAATTCAGGATGCTGTTTTGCTAGGAGCAGATATGACTCGGGAACGCTGTTTACCTGCCATTAACACAGCCTTCTGCCGCTGCAGAACAGCTTCATTTTAAAGCCTACTTTAAAGTCTAATGATTGTGGCGCTCCTGGGCCAAGAGCCGTACAGCACCACGCAGCGGGGCAGAGGTTAGCGTTCTGCGGGCACAGAAAACCTGAATTCATTTCTATGGATCCAGCCTTTCCTTCACACAGACCCAGTTACCACGGGGAGCCCCGGGAAGGGCCGGAGCCGCCATCCCAGCTGTGCCATCCCTGGTGCCGCGGGGCAGCCGTGCCCCCGCCGAGGCCATCGGGTGGGATTTGGTGGCTTTTTACCACATTGAGGTCCCCCTGGCACGGCTGGGCTCCACAAGCAGCGCTTGGGCTGATTCTGGCCCAGAAGCACGGCCACCCGCTCTCCACCATGGCCCCGGCACTGTCCCATCTGGGGCCACCAGCCCCCGGGGCAGCGGCCGGGAGACCGCTCTGCTCTGAGACACCTCCGCAACCGCCACCTCGGGCACGGAAACGCAAATTTTCATCTAAGCACGAGAAAAGGTCCGCTAAGGAGGACACCCGAGCAGCCGGCGGCAGGCAGGGCCGCCATGAGGGAAGGGCGGCGGGGACGGGGCCGCCAGGCGGTGTCCGCTGCTGGCCCCGCTCCGTCCCCCACAGCGGCGCTCCCTCCCGCAAACAAAGACCGGAGGTTTTTCACAAGCAGAGAGAGGCCGCAGAGAGAGGGACCGCGGTCCGGGCTGAGCAGCGCGGCTCCGGGGCGGGCACACCCCGCCGGGCCCCGCCGCCGCCTGAGGCGCTCCGGGCCGGGCCGGCCGCCCGGTTACCTTGCGGAGGTAGCTGGCCACCACCTGCTCGAAGGGGTATCGGTACACGCGGTGCACCTCCACCGTCACCCCCATGGCGGGCTGCGGTCCCGGGACCGGCCCCGCTTCCTGCCCGCCCCGCCCCGCCCCGC
>JAOXJK010000051.1:40781367-40798212 GCA_025774025.1 Xenus cinereus | reverse complement strand
TCCCAGCAGAGGGGCTCCAGCCCTCCCAGCATCTCCGTGGCCTCCTCTGGCCCTGCTCCAACAGGTCCATGTCCTTCTGGTGTTGGTGGCCCTGGAGCTGGAGGCAGCACTGGGAAGGGGGGGGCTCCCCAGAGGGCCAGATTTCCCCCCCTCGCCCTGCTGCAGCTGGGGCTTGGCTTTCCTGGTGATGGGAAAAAGAAGAGTATGTTTAGTACAAAATGCATCATCAGGTAACTGCTGTCTGGGTTTTAAACGTCTCCTGACACCTAGTTGTACCAAGTACACACAACAGGAGTGAAAGAAAAAAAAAAAATCTCTTCTTTCAAGTTGCCAGATTCCGGTATATTTCCACTATTAAATGCAGCTTCAGTGAGTGGGACTTAAACAAAGCGTGTTGCCTACGTCCTGCCATGGCCATCTCCTTTAAGTTCTAAACCAGCACTTTGAAAGCTGAATATTCTCAATAGATTGATTTATTATGTTTATAAGAGTTTGTTGATGAAACACCAGGCCAACAGTTTAGACAGCTGTATGCAAATAACACACAGCACAGACTTTCCAACCACCCGAACAGCCTCCTGTGCTGCCAGTGGTCTCTGTCGTGACAGACATTGCTCCTGCAGGTTCCTCGGGCTGCTGGAAACCTCGTCATATAAAAGATGCCTGTTCTGCCACGAGAACATGAATGAACATGCCGGGGAAGCATCCAGCCACAGATACACCCTTCTTATTTCCCAAACACTATTACAATGCTCATGTCAGTCTCCCGTCCTATCTCCAGCAGCAGCATCTCGCATTATACGAGAACTGATTTGCATGAATCCAACTCGCTCTCACTGCCTTTACTCGAGAAGCTTGATCCACCCCTTTCTCATGTGAGTCCTGTGTGAATCAGGCCACGGTATCGCTGCTTTTCCAATGCTACACCAGCAGTCTTAATTTGACACAAATGATACTTCGTGAGATACCTTAATTGGCGTTCATTTTCTTTTGATTAAGGGAACAATCGCCCAGGCAGCGCAGTTCAAAGCAGCAGTGAGAGAAGAGGGTTCCATCTCCGCCACCACCATCTGCGCCTGCGAGACCAGCACAGCGACTGCCGTCCGTACAGTTACTTACAGGTGCTGTCACCGCACGACAAATCCACCCCAGCCCTCTAATTTCCACCCTGGAACAATCCCGTCCTCCGCAGCACTATCTGCTGCATTTGCTGTTTCTGCCAACAGCCCGTGGCTGAGGGTGGAACTCGGGCTCAGGGTCCTGCAGCCGCCGCTCCCTGGGCAGAGGGACTCCTGCCTCACATATGTATGCACGTCTTATGTCCCTGTGCAGGTAAATCTTGCAAAGAAAAGATTTCTGAATGGTCTTTCTGCATTTCTTGGCTGTTCTGAATGACTCAGGCCAACCTTTTCCCATAAATACCACAAACAGGGAGTTTCTAGGAGGTATTTTGTGAGCGGGCAGGGGCAGCAGCCCACAGTGGGCAAGGGAGGGACGGGCTGTGTCGCTGCTCCAGCCCCCTCAGCATCCCTGCTCCAGCCCCCGCAGTATCCCCTCCCCAGCCCCCTCAGCATCCCCGCTGCTCCATGTCAGCCTGGACCACTTCCCCACAGCCAGCACCGAAAACACAGCAACCAGCATTGTGCAAACACCGCTGAAATCAGTGAGTTTCACCATCTAGATCCATCACTGCAATATGTTTTACTTAAGACTCTTTTCTACTGTATTTTAATGACATCTGTCTCTCGAGCACAGGCCTCTTCACCCCCTCCCCATGCTGGGGAGCCTGCAGTGATGGTCGGACTGTGCTGGAGGCTCCGCAGAACAAAGAGAGACAGCCCTTGCCCTGAGGAGCACGACACGCTGGTTCAGATCTACTGCTACAAAGCAGGCTATGTACAAAGTAGGGCAGAGAGAGAACCAGACTGTAACGCTTTGAAGGCATGTTTCCGCCTGCAAGTTTTGCTGAAAAATGTTTTGTTGTGTTTTGCTCCCTTAGAGCAAGCACCGGAGCCTTCCCCATGAACGCCCAGGGCCAGCAGCGATGCTCAGTGATGCTCTTCCCATCACGGTTCCAGCTGAAGCGATGCCCAAACCCCTCCATCCTGCCCACTGCCCACGTTACGCTGAGCACACACCGCGGCCCACAGTGAGGTCTGTGGGCCACTGCTGCAGAACAGACAGAAAAGGGGCCTGTGTCAGCATTAGTGGCCACAAAGAAGAGCCAGAGGCCACGGGTGAGAGGGCAGGTCGGCGATGAAGGAAGCACAGGAGCAAGGTAGACGCTCAAAAGCGAGAGCACAAGAATTAAACTTACTTCAGTGCGGGAGCAACAGCAGAAAGGTTTGGATCAGCAAGTCAAGAAGATCATTGTAATCTTTTATCTGACATTAAACATCACGTCATTTTTTAAATGAACAATTTTAAAAGTCTGAAGAATTTTCTAAATATAAGTTGGAGTCAGACCTGGCTGAGCACAACGGTCACATGGTACTCAGCGCTAGCTGTGTCATGTTGGTTATTTGATTTAGGGTCAGCACATAATCCAGGGTGGGAGTGACCTGAAGAAGTACCTCGTCCAGCCTCCTGCTCCAAGCAGTCTGCTCAGTATTCTCTGTTCCTGCAGATATTCATAGCAGGGAATCTGTTTAATATCATTAGCAGAAAATAGGCACAAGAAGCAACACACACGAGCTGAAATGCGTGGCACCAATGCGAGCAGCACTGAAATCAATTCCCCTAACAACTCAACTTCAAAATCATGGAAAACATTGCAAGATTTGCTCAGCCTTGGACACAAGCGTGAGCTCTAATGTTCAGGGTGGGAGGCACTAACCTTCATCCCTGTTGGGCAATGGCATGCAACCTGACCCGCTCCAAGCATCGCTGAAATCCACAGCCATCTTCATCCTCTGCCAGAGACCGGTCTGAAAATCCTCAAGCACTGGGCAGGCAGCTTCATTCCTGCTGGGAAATACAGGGATAAGCACAGATCCTGCTGGAAATCAAAGGAGCCAAAGCAGGGGTGTCCCCCCCCCAGGCAGGGCACATCAGCAGCTCCTGCAGCCCAGGGAGCCCCCGGCTCCTGGGGAGGGTTGGTGGGTGCAGCCCCAGCGCTCCCGCCCTCCTCTGGGCTGCTCAGTGACCCCAAAGGTGTCCATGCGCCTGCTAAGGAGCACATCTCTCATCTGCATCCAAAAAGGATTACAAAGAGGGCTGGAATCCATTGTCTATGCACCCAGTATAGGCTGAGGGGCTGGGTCACAGCAGAAATGAAGACACTGATAGCGTGGTAAAAGCTAGTAGATCTGTGTCTTTAGCTGATAAAGAAAGCCCGATCTCCTATGGGTTCAACTCATGGTTGAATTCTCTGATGTCTGTTAAGATACAAACACCCTCTTTTGTTTGGAGCACATTTAACATCTCTCTCCTATGGGAAGTTGTGAGCACCTGATGAGAGTGGGAATAAGGTCTGAAGTCGCATTGCATCGTCTCCCTTCCTGGAGGGGCTGATGGGGTTTCCTTCGTTTGCCTCCAGTTTTCAAAGTCATGGGGTATTTAATATCTGGATGTTTTACTCTTGGGTGAACTGGATTCACAAGTTATGAGGGTGCACAGACAGAGCTACACATACACAGCGAGTCCTAGGACTCCGTTTCTCTAGGATCCAAGCTCTGAAGGCAGGGCCCGCTGTGCATTCCTGGGGGCTGAGCTCAGTGGGAGCCGAGGACACCCAGCACCTCCAGGAGCTCGTGGAGCCTCCCTGATGAAAGGCAGCTTCCTGCACACCCACCTCAGCCCTGGAGACTCTTACAGGGGCAGGCAAGAGTCCTAAGTAAGCATAAAAATCTTCAAGTCACAAAGAAACAAAAACCAGGAAAAAGCACTTCAAAGAGGGAAATTCCCAGGGGTTGGGTTTCACCTGCGGAGACAAACCTCTCCCGGCTCCTCCCGAGAGCAGCAGCCCAAGAGTGACGTTCAGGAGAGCCCGTGTGCGCTGGGCAGGGACCAGAGCAGCCCCAGCAGCCGGGGCAGGGAGGTGGCACTGCCCACTGAGGGCCTCCAGGAGCACACCGTGGCTGGGGAAGGGCAAGGGACAGGTCTGGGACAAACACCACTTTGCATCAGAGGGGACCACGTAAGGGACACTGGTCTCTACCCTGGCTGAGACACGGCTCCCAGGTGCCTGCAGACATGGAAAACAGGGTCTGCCACCACGGAGAAACTCTGCCACCATGACTCCGACCCCACTGTGTCTCCCCACCACCTTCTCCTCCCCTGGGCTCTCGAGCAGCCTCGGGTTCTGCTCTCCAGACCTCCTCCCAGGAGGAGCATCACCCTGCCAGCAGGAGCCGGGCAAGAAGCAAACCCCAACTGCTGGCCCCCGAATCACAGCAGCATCCCACAAAGCAGCAGCAAACACCTGAACCAATCACTCCTTGATTCCGTGAAGCAGAGGTACATTTGGGCAGTCTGTTAAACACTTACCCCTCCACACTCCTCCTCCTGCACCACGACTGTCCCCTCCTCAGCTGGAGCTCTCTGAGCAGCAGGATTTATGACCTGGCTGGCTTTGCCCTGCTCTGGGCTGCAGCACTGGCTCTCGGCTGGAAGCACCTGGGTGCACTAAAGGGTGATATCTCCTCGCAACCTTGTTATTTGCATCTGTGCTTAATTAGGTAACTGAAGCCTGACATTTCCTATGGCCAGACCTGTGTGAAGAGCAGCTGAGAAGTGCTCAGCCAGCTTTCAGAGACCTGTCAGGTGGTGCTCAGGTCTATCGCTTCTTGTAAACCCTCATTTCTTCTTGTCTTAAAAAATCGAAATTGCATCCCTGCGGATTCAGCCCTTATTGGGCAAACGCCAGCGGAGCAGGATTTAGTGCTTGGTGTTCTGTGGTTCTTCACTGCGCTGCAGGGAAAAAGGGAGGAAGGTACCCGACAGCAGGGAGAGACAGAGCCGTGGCAGGAGCGCGGAGCGGGGGCTGGCAGCAGCCACCCCTTCAGCCCGGCCCAGCTTTGGTGCCGGGGCACCCGGGGCAGAGTCTGCTGGAGGGGCCACCGTCTGCCCCGAGGTCCCACAGGCAGCTTAAGGTCCATACTGGGGCTGCCAAAGCCTGTTCTGGGTCTGGCCCAAAATCTCATGAGCCTGGAGTCATCCTTAATCACATCTATTCCCCTCTTGGGCTGCGGCAGCAGCCCTGTGCAGAGACCAGGCAGGAGGAGGAAGAGGAAAGGAGAAAAAGAAGCAGAAGCAGGAGGAGGAGAAAGAGGATGAGGAGGAGGTGGCCCAGGTGACCTCCCCGGGTGCAGGGAGGATGATGCCCGTCCGCTTGCTGCTGCTCAGCCCAGCTCCACCACCAGCTACTTCTAATGACACATCAACAAACACATAACAATCTGTCTTAAGGAAAATCAGTGAATAAATTACATTTAAAAATACTTCTCTATTTCTGGATAGGTACCGCTCCGCTCCAGCTCTTTCAGAATCGGCTGAAGCCCTTGTGTTACCCAACAGCAAGGCTGCACAAGGCTGTTGTGGGCAAAATACAGCATTCAGCTGTCCCTGCGATGAATAAACAGCTCTCCAAAATGCTCCTCTTACAGAGGACAGCTTCTCAGTGTTTGGCCTTTACCCACCAGCTGATGCATGCCTCATGAAAGGGAAAAAGGTGAAGGAAAGCCGTAGTATCCAGCTGCTGGTAGATTCACCTCTGCCGTGTGCCCCCCCGGGGGTGGGCAGTGGGGTGGTGGGAGCAGGGCTGCCCGCCCAGGACATGGCAAAGGGGTCCAGGGGTGGGTTTGAGAGATGGAAGGTTTTAGGGAGGCTTTTGCTTTGCTGGCTGCGGGCCCCTGTGCTCTGCTCATCCCTGCACATTCACGCTGTCCTGATTATGTCTTCCAGCAAATGCAACATATTTAATAAATGTGCAGCTTCTCTGGATTAGCATTAGACCGTGTGTGCAAAACCCACCGCTGCGGCCGTGTGCGGCCAATGCCACACTGGCCAACACCACAGTGGCCAAGTCCGTGCTGGCTGATGCCGTGCTGACCGATGCTGCGCTGGCAGATGCTATGCTGGCTGATGCCACACTGGCCGCAGGGGATCTGAGCAGCAGAGCACGTCCGAGCTGGGGACACACATACACACACCACTCCCTGTCCCAGCCCTCGGGGTCTGGGGGCACAGGCAGGACCTGCCGTTTGCCCCTCTTTGGCACTGACACGGGGCGCTGCGTCTGTGGGTGGGCGGGAGGACAAGCTGTTGGCTTCAGATCTATAATTTGTAGCAGCTTGTACGAGGCACCCCCTCTCCCTGCCCTAAAACAGCTAAAAACAGCCTGAAAGGTCCCTCTTCCCTGACAGAGGAGGCATGTGGCATCCCCTGCGAGGTGCCAAGCAGCAGGAATGCTTCACAGCCCCCTGGGAAATGCTGCCGACCCCCCCTGCCCGCTCCAGGCACAGGCTCCCCCGAGCCACGGACACTCAGGTACACACCGACACCTGCCCCATCAGGAAAAACCAGCACGGCTCCTGCAGGACCACGGGGACAAAATCTATTTGCTGTTTGGTTTGGGATCCATTCTAGTCGCCTTGGAGGTGGGGGCAGCCGAGGGACACGGCTCCCTGGGGAGCCACGTGTGCGCAGCCCGAGGAGAGACCGGGCACATCCAAGCAGAACGGCTCCTTCTGTGCTCAACGCTGTTTCCCAATTTCCAGCTTCGTGATAAAGCACTCCGATTAAAAGGCTCTCGCAATACCTATTTCAGTGGTTTCCTCCCTTGGGCACAAGGCATCCCTGCCCGGGCGAGGCGGAGCGGGCCCCTGTGCCCAGCGGGGCCGGGGCAGCAGCAGCGACGCCAGCCGTGCCCAGTGGTGCCCGCGGAGCAGCCTCCTCCCACCGGGCTCCCCGCTGCATCCCGCCTGGAGTTAATTACAGCATCAAACAGAGACTGCTCAAATGAAAGGGAAGCACTAGCACCTTTCTAGCTCTGCCTTTCTTTTTTAACCCCGATTAGGAGACGCGCTGCAAGGGAGAGGCAGTGGCAGATAATAAAGTTCAGAGGGAGGGTCTGAGTGTGGAGAACAAGGAAAGCCTCACATCCCCATCCCAAATTGGACATTGATATGCTGTGTGGCCTCGTCTCCTGGTTTTCTCCATGTAAAGTGAGGGTGATGCTTAGCCCGAGGGGCGTTCCACAGATGAATTAGCATTTGGAAAATGCTTTGAAGACTTAAAGTGTTATATAAATGCTAAGTGTCAGCATCATCGGCTTCTATATTGGAGCAGAACCCGGGGACTGCAACCAAGATCAGAGCCTCGCTGTGCCAGGAATTTAGAAACTCCTGGTTGGAAAAAGCTCCCATCCCTGCGAGCCCTGGGCGGGCAGAGGGAGCTGCTCCCGGCCTCAGGGAAAAGGTTGCCCAGAGCTTTGACACATTGGCATTCCCAGGAGATGTATGGCACAGCACAGCACAGCACGGGGTGCTTCCATGGCCACTCATCACTGGAGAGGGGAAGACCCAGCCCCTCAGGGAGCCCAGAGAGTAACTGCTGCCTTGGAACTCTCTGGAACCCCTGGACCCCCCAGGTGTGCCCAGCACCGCTGGGTCCCATGGCCAGGGCCCTCCCGAGGTGCCCCCGGGGTGGCCGGGCGCTGGGGCAGCAGCCGCTGGGGTTCAGTCCCCCCGCCTCAGTTGGACAGTGCAGGGAGAGCAGACCGGCCCTGAAAGTTTAGGAAAAAGTGAGTACTCACATCCCAGATTGAGCCGGAGATTAGGATTCCCTGGCGTGCACAGAACCAGCCGGTCAGCTTCGTTTCCACCACCTGCCCACTGCGAGCTGTTCCATAATGCTGTTTCCTTTCTAACCAGATGAAAATACATGAGTGTTAATCACAGGGCACAAATAGGGAAGAATATGTAAAAAAGAAAAACAACCTTCAAACCCTTTGTTTTCAATGTAGTTTATGTCACACATTGCATTTAAAAACACGGGTAGATGAGGAGATGTTATTTGCAATATCATTCATTAGAAAGTGCGCACTCAGTCAGCCCAGCACCAACCTGCGTACGACAGAGTACAAAGAAATACCAAAGTAAAAGGAAACCTGAGATGAAATGGAGTGAGGTCACTGGGTTCTTGCCTTATCCTGAAGGTGTTTGTCAACAGTTTAATTTAGCCAAATGGCCACCATTTTAGAAAAGAAAAGAAAAAAAAAGAAAAAGAAAAAGCTTTTATTTGACAAAATTGTGGCGGGGGGGTCTTGGAAAAAACCCCACCATTTGCAGTCCATACTTCTGAAGGAGTCCTGCTGAGGTACAGCAGGGCAGTGTGTGCAGACTGATGGCAGAATCTGTGAGAGGATGGAGCAGAAACCGTTCCTGCGGATTTGCAGTCTCCTCCTCTAACACCTGTACTTGTAGGATGGAACCACGGGACTGAGCTATGGCAGGGGCTGTAAGGGAAACTCTCTCGGCTGTTTGCTGCACATACTGCTCTCTCCTTAGGCAATGCATGGGTACGTGCGAGCAGGGCAGACCTCAGATAGGAATTCAGCTGATAAAGTGAATGCAAATTGCAGATACTGTGAAATGTGCCTTGGCTTCCCCTGCCAGGGCCGGTGCTCGCTGGGGTGAGAAGGTGCCCGCGTCAGACCCCACGCTGTAGTCGGGCTCGGGTCTCGCTGCAGCCCACGGGCACGCTTCCCGCGGGGAGCGCTGCCGGGAGCTGGACGCGCTCCGCACCCGGTTGTGGTGTCTCAGCCCAGCACAGAACCCGTCGCCCCAGTGGCCCGGGAGCGGGAACATCCAGGGGCTGCTGGAGCCGTGGGGATGGTGCTGGAAGTCGCACGGGGAGTCAGCCCTGGCCCAAACACCCGCTGTTTGGCTTTTCGCTCTTGTCCCACGGAGCGGTCACTGTTGAGGCGAGCATCCGGAGGAGTGAGCGGCTGGAGCAGTCGCTCCCCGTATCGAGTGCCGGGCACCGACAGCCGAGGCCGGGTCGGGTCTGGCACAGGCTGCCCGTCCCAGCGGCCACCGAGGGCTGCCATCGGTGCCCTCGGCACGCGGCGGGCGTGGGGCTTCCCGTCTGCGCTGCGGGGCCGCAAGTCCGGGCTTGAATCCCGGGGTGGTGTGCGCTGGAGTCGCAGGCGGCGTGCGGCACCGGGGGAGCCGAACAGGTTGAGTGACTTCAGGCTGTGGGAGGAATAATCATCTTGGGTTGCTTCAGAGAGCTGAGGCAGCCAAACCGGGCAAGGATGGCACTGCGGAGCGCCTCGCCGCTCTGCCAGGTACCTCCGGAGTGTTTGTATTTGGAGGACTTTTTATAGAACTGCTGTCAAAACGGGCAGAGAGCGAGCTTCACTGGGACCCACCTGGAAAGGGAGGCGGCGTGTAGGTGTGCACGGGAGCGACGTGTGCCCCGAGCGGCTGCCCTCAGCCGGAGCCCAGCATAAACAGGTCCAGTCTGATGTTTATCGGGGACTCTCATCTCCTGAGCTGGTGCATTTTTTTCCTGCCCTGTCAGTTATGATCCGCAGACGGGAGAGCACTAAAGCCAACTTTGCAGCGTGAGGGAGGCTGTGCACGCCCGCCCTGCTGCGGCCAGCGCTGCCCGGCCCAGCTGCGGGACCCGGCGGGGACCCAGGGCTCCTGCCTCTGGCGTCAGCCCCAGCGCCGTCCCCGGGCGCGAACTGACTCACCGTGACTCACTGCAAACTTGGATGCGAGCGCAAAGTATACATTTGCAAATTGGCTGGTGAGGCACTGCTTTGCAATGTAGGTGGGATGTATTACATACTCCAGCAGCCGAGTTCTGCTCTTTTTGCCTCCTCCCTCTCCCTCCGTGCAGGATGGCTGGCTGAGCCTGGCATCGCCGTGCCGCTCTCCCCGGCGCAGGAAGGTGGCTCAGCCCACTCCGGTGGATGTGGTGTGTGGATGGCCCCGGCTCTGCTCCTGACGGAGACCTCCTCTGAAGATGGATGATTTAGCTCTCCTTGACCTGTTGGAGTGCCCTGTGTGCTTTGAAAAGCTCGACGCCACTGCGAAGGTACTACCGTGCCAGCACACCTTCTGCAAGCCCTGTCTGCAGAGGATCCTGAAGTCCCAAAAGGAGCTGAGGTGCCCCGAGTGCAGGACCCTCGTGCTCTGCAGCATCGAGCAGCTGCCCTCCAACCTGCTCCTCATTCGCCTCCTGGATGGAGTCAGGTGTGGACAAAACGTCACCAGGTTTGGCTCCATCCAGAGGTCGGGGGTCCTGTCCTCCCCCGCCTCCCTCCGGAGGGTCCCCAGGGCGCTGCAGCTGCACCAGCACCGGCTGGCCACCAGTCCCAGGATCCACATGGAAGGGGTAAGGAGCGTCCTTGTCCTTTACTCTGTCCGTGAGCACAGAGAGCTTTCTGCTCATGTGCCGAGAGCTATGAAACTTTCCTGTTAGCAGTGTTGCAGAAATGTTTGAAGTATGAGAGATCGTTTTGTTTGCAAATCTGGCTGCTGTTTCCTTGTGATATTTGACTATTTTGAGTTCAGCACAACAGCGATTGCATTGACTCTCGGGCTGAGACAGAACCAGCTTGCCCTTCTCCTTAGAAAAACTCCACAGCAGCTGTTTTCCTCAGGGGTTTTCAGGTGCTTCCTGGCTTTTGGGGCACATTTCAGGCACTTCAACTTTCAGGCAATATACTGTTTTTTCACTGATAGCAATTAAATCAGTAATTGCAAAGCTGTAACTGTTAGAGGTGGAGAAAGGTATTTCCCGTCACTGCACCTCAGTTTCCCCAGCCATTAGAAAGGAAGGAGAGCATCTAATGATGCCAATGTCCCTGGCAAAATTCTTTGAGGTTCACTAATGAAAAACATTTAGCTCGACTTATTAACTTTACCTAGGGGTTGTTTACTAGGCTCATTTTAAAATTCTAAGTTGTTTCTGTCATTTTCGTTAACAGTACAAAAGCTTTTCTTAAATAACGAGGACATGGTATTAGACCTGTTAAAGGAACTTGGCTCAGATTGAATTTGGGGGAGAGACTGACTTGTGGCCTCACCTTTCCTGCATCATATTCCTGGGTTTCCATCTCTCCCACCTGAGCTATTCTTCTGCACGATGTCTCTACAAGCCTCTCGGTAACATTCAAAAGCCTGGTATTCAATATTCAAATGGCTGGTAAATCTCAGAGCTTTTTTTCAGAACTGCCGAGCTCCGAACGGCAGGCAGACGCGGGACAGGTCCTCTCTCCTCTGTGCCAGGGCGCCTGCGGGGGGGTATCGCTGTGGGGCTGGAGGGGACCCCCTGGGCGAGCGGGGCCCGGGTGGGAGAGCGGAGCGGGGCGAGGGCGAGCACAGTCCTCGGGCCCCTCCACAGCGACCGGTGCGTCTCGGCAGCCTGCGCTGCGGTGGCCCTGGGCCATCAGCTGGGCTCCCACGAGCAGCAGAGCTGCGGCCAGCGAGAGCCCTCGCTGGGATCCAGCTCTCCAGGGGGGCCGCGGGGGGGTCCTGGTGCCGTTCGTGCGAGGTACAAACCGTCAGCGAGAGGCAGTTTCCAGCCACTGCCATCACGGGCCACATTTCAGCAGAAAATGAGAAGGTTTGTAGTTTCTCCAACTGAACTCCCCCAGCCCCAGATACAAAAGCACAAATACGCTCAACTGTTTTTCTTCTCTCTCACCCATTTCACGTTTCTTTTACAAGTTCTCAGGACAGGTAGGAACTTGTTGCTGGTATTATATAAAGGGAACATCCCTCACGCAGCAGCTCCCAACAGCGTTTTAAAACCAAATGGTTGGGAATCGGCAGCAGCAGTGAGCGAGAGGGCTGGGGACCGGCTCCTGCAGCGCCAGGACAGCCCTGACTTCCCATGCCTCCATGGAGGGATATAAAAATGCGTTACATTGAAATGCTCTTAGACTTAATTAGTTAATTAATCCTAAAACACTTTGGAATCCTCGGCTGCAAGGTGAAGAATGTGACGTATTAGTCACGGTTTGGTTTTGGTGGTTTTAAATACTTGCGGACGGGCCCAGGCGTTACTGCGGGTGCTGCAGGGGGATGCTGATGCCCGCGGACCCTCCCCTGAAGTGGCTTCATCGGGCGGCAGTGGGGATGTGGTGATACGGGTGACTTCTCCACACACCGTGGAGCACTTGAGTTTCAGGGGATTCCTCTGAAGTAACCTGGGAGAGCAGAGGCCTCCAGATGATCTGACCCCTGGAAAAGACGCTTTTTGTCAAGAATCAAAAAACAGCCATTGTGCGATCCTGCTCCACCCCAGCTAATCCCACCCCACCTGATCCCACCACAGCTGCTTCCCGGGCACTCAACAATGCAGAATTCATTTGCAACTGCAGTGGAAGGTTGTGTGCTCTACAGTGAAAGATTGCCCCAATCTGCGTAGTCTGCTAATTACCACTAATACCATACACCACTTTGTGCTACAAAGCAAATAAAATTCAGGTGCCTCGTGCTGCGCTGCAGCCAGATACGCCATCAAAAGCAGGATACAGGACGTGTTTTGTGTTTACCGAAGAAGCTGTTCTATAAATAAACTTTCTTTACTCCATGGAGCTGAGAAAATCACAAGTTTGATCAAAGTTTCTCTTCTCAGCAGAGATGTTTCCTTGCCAGCTTTTTGCTCTTCATCCTCATGAGCATCCATGAAGACAAAAAAGTAGAATAAATCCCCTTGCCACCAAGCAAGCCAAGAACCCGTACCATTCTGAGGGGGACGTGTGAGCAGGCTCCGGCAGAGCTGCTGAATTAGCAGTAACACAATACTCAGTTTTTAGTCAGGAATTCCACAGAGCCAATCCTTAAAAACCAGGGAATATCCTATTTACAGCCCATCCCAAACTATTCCTTATTTGCTAGTACTTAAATCACGTTTGACTCCTCATCCTACGTGCTCACACGGGGAGGGCACGGTCTGGGTTTGTGCGTATCGGTACCAGGCAGGGACCACTGCCCCATACCTGCTCCCGGGGCGTCGGGCCAGGTTTTAAGATCTCTAGCATCTATGCAGAGAGAACAAGTCTTTGGATTTTCAGGATCTCCATGTAATAAACTGTCTGGAATTTAAGAATAAAAGGATTTGCTAGGAGGTGAATGCGTAAATAATCTACGCTGAAGCCTTTGAACTCTTAGGAACCGCCCCTGGCATGTGCCAGATGTGGTTACGTCTTGTGCTGAAGCATCCTTCTTATCTGGCTTCAGCCCCAACGCACGCCAAGCACGGGGAGGGACCAGCGAGATGGTGTGTGCTGAGGCACACACAGAGCTCCCGTAGGTCTCTGATGAGCAGCAGACCTAAACCCTACCCTGCACACAGCAAAAATCCACCCCGGCCACTAAACAGCTACTTGGACGATGAACTTTGTCATGCAACAAACACGGGGCAGTGAGCCAGAGGAGAAAAAACCCGAGTATGACAGCTAGCCTTTGGAAAACACAGACCACACAGATTTAACTGTGACTCCGGCTATTTTCTCTTTGCATGAAGCGAGTGCTGTAACACCCCCCTCCAGCATTTCATGGGAGATAGACAGATAACACCTCTAATGGGATAAAAATACACCGCACTCCAACGTCGCCACCTTCACACGGACGTCTATATTTAGTGCCTGTGTCTTGGTATTTTCTTCTCCTCCAGAAACATCTCCAACTCCTTTCTGGATTTGACAGACAGGACTTGGATTGCTGGATCTTTTTGAAACCTTATTCAAAGCAACCTTCACGTTTGCTCCCAGTGGAGGCAAACATATTTCCTGACCCACACACTGTGCAAACCACCCTTCCCACCCCAAAAAAACCCCCAATGGTTCCCATACAGCCACAGTAATGACCTCACAGTGCGTGGCACGTCACCTTGGGCTGGACAAGCACTATCCAAGTGTTGCAAACCTGGGACTCTGGCACATTGGCTCTGCCTTAGGAGATGCTGCTGCTGTGGGTGGTGGCTGCTCGTGCCACAGGGTCCCTCAGCTGGCAACGGAGCTGCTTTGTTTGGCTAAAAGTTCTGTGTGGTCTCCTGACCTCCTGGGAGAAAGGGCTTGCCCCAGTTGCCTCCACAGCCACATCCCGTCAGGGTTTGTCTCATTCTGGAAAATGCTGAGTGTGACCCAAGGAACTGGTTCCGCAGTGCTGGCTGGCATCTCGTACTGGATGCCATCGTACGCCACTTTTCTCCTTTGCATGTAGTTTTCGCACTTTTATCTACTGCAAAGAGAGAGTGAGGTCACCGTGATACAGATTGCCCGACAACACACACCCCAGAAGCTGTGTGTGCAACAAGAAGAGAGGCTTTGCAGTAGCTGCAGCCGTGAGGAAGGACTGGTGTTACACACAGTAGGACACCCAGCCATTCCTTCTTTTCTCTTGGCGAGTGGCTTAAGACAGAAGCATAGCCTGGAGCCAGGGGGTGAGGGGTACGTCAGGTTCCCTATGGAAAACTTAAAAAGAAAATACCTTTTTGATGGGACGGAGGAAGAAATGCCCAGTTGTGCTGTAGCTGGGAGGCGGCGCTGTCATACCAAAGCCAGGCTGGATGGTGTTGATGGGTGGTTTTGCAGAGGGCTGGGGTGGGTGCATGATCACCCCACAACTGTTGAGGTCTCTTTCAGTTACCAGAAAACCCCGCTCTGCGCTTTTGGTGGGTGCAAGGCTCCTCGCCAGGGCAACTGGCACAGCAATTCCTGGTGATTCCTCGGGGCGGGGGAAAGCCAAAGGACCGCCACTGCCAACATCAGGAGCCAGTTTCCCTGGTTTTACAAAATAAGGTACCAAGCTGCAAACACATAAAAGTGTTTTAATTTGTTACCAAGGCAATGAGTCAGGCTCAGATGGCAAGTCAGGAATAGAACAGGGTTTCTCAGCGTGCGCGTTCACCTGCCGAGTATCGTGGTCAGCGAGGAGGCTGAAAGTCTGAGAGCCCTCCTCCTCTTGCAGAGTTTCCCTGCTGGCAGTTGGCCACCATCCCCGGGTCCACAGAGATGGTCACTGGCCTGAGTTTGCAACTTTCCCCTCCAGAGGGAAGGGAGAGGAGGAGCAGAAAGAGGCCCATTGAGGTGAAGCTCTGCCAGTGTGCCAGGGCTGGAGGTGAAAAACATCCTGAGAGAGGCGAGGCTGGGTCTTGGCAGGGAGAAGACCCATTCACTGCTGCCAACTAAACCTTGTCTTGCTGTCCTTTACGTCGCCTCTGCCCTTCTCACAAGGAAAACTGCGGTGCTTGCTCTTAAATCATAGAATGGTTTGCGTTGGAAGGGACCTTGAAGATCATCTCCCCCAACAGTGCTGGACTTTGTTCTGCTGTTATTACTTTTCAGGCATTCAAACTCCATGTAGCATCAGGACTCCGCTGTGCGAGGCACTGTGCAAATGAATAACGAGCCATCACCTTTTTTTTATAAAAGCTTTTGCTTATGAGTTTGTAAGCAGATGTTTGAGTTTACCCTGATGTGGGGAACCTCCATTTCATTTTGATGCCAGGACAGGGGACACAACTGAGGAGACAGAATTTAAAAGACAAACGTGTCCTTTGGCAATGCGACCCCTTTAAAAGGGTTCTCTTTGGGCCCTGAGCAACTGATGGGCCCAGAATTTCTCCCTGGCTTTGCAGGGAGGAAAGAGCAAGCCCCCCCCTCTTGGGGAACTGCATTGGCCTGTGTCTTGTGTGACAGGGCTGCAGTCGGTCAGTCTGCCCTAGGAAATGGAAATACGGAAAGGCGAGAGCAGCTGCTTTGCCAGCCCCAAGGCAAGATGAGGACACCCAAGGCCGGGTGGACAGTGACCTCCCTGCTCTTGGCCAATGGCTGAGGCAAGGCCCAGCTGGTGGCCATCACTTCATGACAATCATTAATTTACCATCAAAATGGCCACTAAGCGGAGGTGGCAGGCTAATGGAGAGACGTACCGTCACTAATTAGGCACTTCCCTGAAATAATGTGGAAACTAAATCCTGAGGTTCTGGGCAATCAGAAGGTGCAGAGGAGCCCTGGCAGCTTTGAATGGTGGTGGGGACACAGCACTGATATCCACCCTCTGCAGGCCTGCTGCCCATGGGGGTGGGGGGTGCCATCCCTCATTCCCTCACGGGCACCAGCGCCACCCTTCATCCCCTCATGGCTACCTGTGCCATCCCTTGTTCCCTCACAACCACCAGCTCCATTCTTCATCCCCTCACAGCCACCAGCACCATCCTTTATCCCCTGATGGCCACCAGTGCTGTGCTGGCTTGCGGAGCAGCCATCGGCCCATGCCGGGCAGCACGGGGAGTGGGCGGCATCGGCTCTGGTCCCGTTCCTAGCGCAGGGAGAGGGCCCGGGAGCAGCAGGAGTGGGGCGCGGGACACAGGTTCCCTCCCTGCCCAGTAAACAGCCACTTCTGAGAAGTGTGGTGCTGAGGCAGAGCATCATGACCGGGCACGCCGAGGGCTGACACAGTTTGTTTTCTGTGTGGCTTAAAACTATGACACACAACTTAACCACTGCCTGAGATTGCTGACTGCAGCAGAGACCAAAACATCTGATAGCAGCAGCCACGAGGGGAAGAGGCATGAAAAGGTTTGGTGCCGACGCTGCAGCTCCAACGCATGGGTCCCTGGCATCACCCTGCTGTGCCCCGCACCAGCCCCCGCCTCCCCCTCTCCTCACACCGGCCCTGCGCCGCCTCCGCCATGACATGGGGCTGGCACCAGGCAGCTATGGAGCAGTGCCACGCTCAGGCCCAACTCAGTACAAGAAGGACATGGAGCTGTTGGAGTGGGGCCAGAGGAGGCCACAGAGATGCTGGGGGGGCTGGAGCCCCTCTGCTGGGAGGGGGGGCTGAGAGAGTTGGGGGGGTTCAGCCTGGAGAAGAG
>JAOXJK010000051.1:40720183-40780664 GCA_025774025.1 Xenus cinereus | reverse complement strand
AGGTTGGAGGGGGCTTGGAGCAACCTGGTCTGGTGGGAGGTGTCCCTGCCCAGGGCAGGGGGTGGCACTGGGGGGGGGGCTTTTAGGTCCCCTCCCACCCAAACCATTCTAGGATTCTATGAACTCCTACCTCGCATGTGCCTCAGCACCCCTCCTGCCCACCTAACTCTCTCTTGTGGCTTCACACAGGCAGAGTAAAGCCTGATCCAGCCCTGTCCTCCTCCAGAGCCGTGGGACGTTACCAACAGGCAGCCAGGCACTCCCCCGGGGCTCATCCATCACGGGGGCAGCATCTGCCCAGTCTCTCCCTGACAGAAGCTGCTCTGTATGACCCGGTGAGCCCCAGCACTGGCCCGAGCAGGAGGGGACTGACTTCTTCTCCCTGGCACACACAGTCTTCTTATGCTTGGAAGATGGAGCAGTCCTCCTCAGGGGAGAAATAATGCAGAAACCACCCAACTGTCTGAATCCTCAGAATATAATTATATGAAGAGATTGAAATGACAAGTTCACTTTTGATGGTTTTGTTCTCTGTGACAAGGCTGAAGTTATCTCCTCTGCCGAAAAGCAGAAAAACAGAATTGTAATGGCAATTAATTTACATTCAAATAGCTCTTTTCATCCGACTGGATCCTAAAGAGCTCTGAAACTGCGCTAGCAGAGCACACAAAGGAGACGATGTGGGGCTCATTCATCCCATCAAAATGCGGGCAGTTGGTGGCAGGATGCTGAAGGCGGCTTCAGAAAGTTAGTAATCAGAATGGATGGCAGTTGTTATTGATTATGTCTCTTTATGAAAAGCCAGCGTGTCCTTTGGCGTCAGTCTGTAGATAATAACCAGCTCTCCATGCACGGTGTGTAAATCACTGCTCCTCAGCTCCCAGATCTGTCCTGGAGTCACTGTCTGCCTCCGGGTGGGTCATTCCTGCTCCCCCTGTGCCATCCCCACAGGTAAGGCAGGGATGGCATTTGCACCATCTCCCCCACCCTTCTCCTGTGTGGTCCCTTTGGCTCACCTGCTCTCCAGGGCAGGAATCACTCATGGCTGCACTACCCAGCAGCCGGCATAGCAGCTGCCTCCATTAACTCCCGAGAGTGGGGACCACTGGCCATCCCGTCCTCACCACCCTCCCTGCCTGCGCAGCGGGGTCAGGACACAAACTTTCCATCTCCTACACACATTGAATATTCTGGATGTTTCCATGTGTGCTGCGGGACACTGTGGGGGTCCCTGCACTGAAGATGCAGCATCCCCCTGCAGAGATGGACAGGTCACCCCAGGCTGCAGTTGAGAGCAAAGATGCTCTAACACTTCTTCAGCCACCCTGGTACGCCTCCAGAGCTCACTTGTGGATCTTGGGCAATGAAACATGCCCTCACCCATTGCCTACCACCTCTCCACACCGTGCAGTTCCTTAAAGAAAAGGAGACAGAGTTGGCAGGAAGAGCTTCCTCCATCCTTTGGTGTTGACCCTTCTTTGCTCCACAGTGGCACCTTTCTGGGTGGGAGGTTCTTTCGAGCACCTCAGTTTAATGTTTAGGCTGCACTTGGACTCCTGCTACCCAGGCGAAGAGCCAGCACGATGGAGTTTCAAGGCTCACAGGATCCAATTCAACGTGTTTCCCTGAAGAGCAAGTCCTGGCAAATGCTGGCTCTGGCACCCCTGCACTGCCCCGGGTGCCAGTCCCCTCCCACTGACACCAGTCCTGCTCCAAACAGCTCCAGAATAAAAAAAAAAATCAAAAAACACTCGCAAACTGAACCCACAGCACCCAGTGAGAGAAAAATCAAACTGGAAGACATCCAGCACTGGATTTCTCTCCTTCCTGGCACTATCCTAGAAATAAATCGTTCCTCTCAAGGAGGCTGTTATTTGTTACTGAAATCGTGTATCTACAGGAATATCGCTGCCTCTGCACAGCACGGGTACTTAGCTCTTCTGGGGGGAAGGCAGAGCTCACACAGAGCATGGGGCTGCCTCTCCCCCCTGCACCATCTCCATCCCCTCAGAAGCTCCAAGTGACACAGCTGGGGCTGGCCTGGCTTCTCGCACCTCAGTGTCCCGGGTCCTTTTGTGCTGAGCCGGCTCCTTCCAGGGGACAACAGCCCTGGCACAGCCACCGCTGCTCCTTCTCAGGATGCCAGGGCTCCTCCGACACCCCACACCCCAGCTGGTTCTCCTGCATGAGATCCTGGGGGACAACTGCCTCCCCACATGTGAAGCGACACCCGGATCAGGATCAGGCCCTCGGTATCTGCTGCAGAGAGGCCGAGGCGCTGGGGAAGGAGGCGGCACGCTCGGGGTGGCCGCCTGCCCTCAAGGGACTGGACACAGCAGAGAGCGACTCCAGGGCAGTCCCTGAGAGGGGTTAGGAAAATTGGAGCTGGGAAACCACCCGGGTGCAGGTTCAGACCCATATGAGGCCATTCCTGATCCATCTGCCAGCAGCATCCTCAGCCCCACGGGTCTGGCTCCGCCGCTAGAGCCAACAGGGCGCCCACTGAGCTTCGGGGTGCCGAGTCTAACACTGGTGCCAGGCAGCGGTGCCAGAACGGGGATGTCCCCAGCAGGCAACACTCCTGGGGCTTACTCCTCTAAACAGCTCCCGCTCTCCTCCCTTTGGCATGCAGCAAATCAGAAGGAAGCACCCCTGGACATCAACAGCAATAATTAGGATTAATCTGTCACTCGTCCCATGTGTTCATCTAATGCAGTGGTGGATGTTGGCGAAGTCAGAGCATCTGGGAAAGGAGCGGATCCCATCTGACACCGTTAGCTGGGTCTCACTGCAGTCGTTCACCATGAGCCTTGCTGGGAAACAGATGAAGGAGTAAATGAAGCCCAGGTGGGTGCAGGATGTTTCTGGCCTCGTCCTCCCACTCACCCCGGGGTATCCCAGGCAGCGGCTGGGTCTGTTCCTGCAGAGACAGTGTCACCGTGGGGCCATGCTGTTCCTTGGGGAGCCTGGAACAAGGTTTAGGAGCGTTCACAGCCTCCATCAGAAATCTCTCCTCTCCCCAGCGCTCCCTGGCTTGGCTTTCCTCCTTTCTTGGCAATCTGTAATGTTTCTCCCTGGTGACCCACACCCCAGCCAGCCTCACACGCTTCTTTTTCCTCTCTCTCTTTTTTTTTTTTTTTAAATACCAGTGCTATGAGTGTGTGGTCTTACATTAATCCACTGCCAATAACGAGGAAGTTATAACTAGCTCATTTAAGATAATTATAGTGTGCATTTCTCCCAGCTATGAAGAGATGCTTTGAATTGCTTCCTCACATGTACATATTTTTAATTTGCTGCTTTGTTTTGTACGGAGGGAGACTCAGATGTATTGGATGGCTGCCCTAGCACAGCTGATGCCAAATGCCAAAAATAGTATTAAAAAAAAAATAATAATCTTTTCTCCCTCATCGACCTCAAATCCACTAAGAATGGGGACAAGGTGCTGAGGTGCCTCTGCCACGACCACCCCTGCTGGCGGAGTGGCCAAGGAGAGAAAAGCATCTTACCTGGAAAGGGAGCTTCTGGCTCCACCGCCCAGGGCTCTCCCAGCAGCTCCGCAGGCACCCCCACAGCAAGGGGGGGTCTCTCGCTGCTGGGAGAGCCTTAAATATCTGCTGGGGGAATGATGATAGGGTCGTGTCTCACTCAAGCATGAAAACAGAGGGGGGAAAAAAAAAAATCAGGAAAAATGAGACCAAGTTGAAAAAGTTACAACCACCCAGAAAACAGAGAGGGAAAGGCTTCTCCGGGAGAGGCCAGGCTCCCTGCAGCAGCCACAGGCACCGCAGGCAGACAAAAAGCATTTCCTCAGCACCAAACCCCTCCGGGTTTGGGTTCATGAGCTGCCCTTGGCCCAAAGGTCTTGGCAAAACATCCTGTTGGTCCCCATCTGCTCAATCGCCTGAGAAGTAGCAGTGGGCAATTCCATGTCCTGTGGCATTCCCTTCTTCTGTTCAGCTTCCCACTGGCTTTAGAGGCTTTCACAGAGGAGAACATAAAAGGCTTTCCTCTCTCTTTTATTTATTTAATTTAGCATTGCTACTGTAGCCGAAGTATTGCATGGCATCACAGGAAAAAAGCCTTTTCCCTTCTTGTCTAGACCATCTTGTCTAGACCGAGCTTTTGCCAAGAAAGGCTGGACCAGATGATCCTTGAAGTCCCTTCCAACCTGGCGTTCTGTGATTCTGTGATTCCATGGTTCACCAGGGAGGTTCCTTCTTTGTAGTTGCTGCCTCTCTGCTACCAGGCAGCAAATATTCTACGCAAATTTTCAACTACCGTTAGCTGAATTTTTCACAGAGATTCTCACAGCCTTTACAGCTGATGTAAAGGCAGACGCTGAGCCCTGCAGCCAGAGAGCATGCCAAAATTGGCAATATTTGGCTGAACAGTTTGCTGCCACTGGCACCCCGGTAAATGAAAATGCTGCCTTGGGTTAACCAAAAGCAACTGGACATGCTAACGGGAGGAAGATCCAGCAAAACAAACCGAGTCCCTTCTCACCCCACGCCCAGGACCGCGTCCTCACCCAGGAAAGCCTTTCCCTCTGCCCTCAGCCCGGAGCCAGCTACCTCCAGGCACCTTGTCTTTATCGCTGGGCTTAATTAGCACCCCAGTTTCTGCCATTGCAATTAACCTACTTTGAATAAAGCAAATCAGATGCCTTGCAGAGGATCCTGTACATCCAAGACTGGACAGAAACCAGCTGAAGCCTGAGAAAGAAAATCAGATCTGAGCTACGCCCACAGCTGCCTGTTCTCGCACCAGGAGGAGCCACCAGCAGCGGCGGGTTCCTGCTGCTCCCCCAGCCCCGGGGGGGTGTGCTGCAGGGGGGCTCCGCTGTTTTTCCTTGTCCTTCCTACGGCTCATGAACACGTTAAAAAACGATGACCCCGATGTACGTCTTTCTGAAAACCTCAGCTTGAAGATTTATTTTGCGAGAGGCCGTCAAAGCAGGAGAGTGCCCTGTGCAGTAAACACCACATCGGCTGCTCCGTGTGGGTAGATAAAGGCTTGGTTTATATCCTAAATAAAGTTGGGAAATCAATGCGATATTTTTGGCTCAGTATCTGAACAGACAAACAAAATTTAAAAAGAAACCAACCAAGCAGCAAAGACAGACTTTGGAAAAATCTGACTTGGGCCTTAAAAATTTACTTGAGCTGAATGATTTTTTTTGATGAAGATCTTGAAAAAGTTAATTTCAAGTAAATTTCAGTTGGTTCCAAAACAAAAGCTTTGTATTGCTATGGCTTTTTGAAATACATCTCCTCTTTGTTAACAGAGCACTAGACTAACACTTCGTTAATTAGAACCCTAGAAAGGAGGGATGAGTTTCAGCCAGCCCTACTGTCCCAAACATGCTTTCAGCTATTTATTCCAGCCTGCCCTCCTGTCTCATCCTACTTCTTGCTGAAGAGAGAATATTCCAGACTCTCAGCAGCCCATTGGTGTTCACTTTTCCCAGTTAGTTGTAGGCATGCATTTCACTTCAGAGTTTCTCTTGTTTTTAATACATTTCCATAACTCGTTCTTGATGCCTTTTATGTTTTGCTTTATTTTCCTGTGGAACCATTCTCTCACCATCCCCGGACGTTTGTGCTCCTCCTTTACAAGCCCTGTTTTTGCAGTTTGCATGAGTCTTGTTTGTTTTCTGGTCGCTCCTGAGGCAATCAAAGGTCTCTCTCTCTGCGCTCCTTGTCCTTGTTTGACACCAGAGAGTCTGTCTCGGAGTCTTTCCGATGGAGAACTTCCCCTCCCATAATCCTCTATTCCCACACCCTGTTTTTCTGCATGGGAACGTGTGTCCGTCCAGGCACGGGTTCTCAGGGAGAATTTCTGGCCCTGGCACTCTCCCTGTTCCCCGGCTGAGCTGGGGCACTGATGGAGAGCAGAGCTGGCCAGATGTCTCACTTCCAGCATCTTCCTTTTTCCCAGCAACGTACTTTGGGTGTCACTAAGCCAAGTGCATGTGCTTACTCTTAGCACAAATTAACAGACAAAATGAGTTAATTAGAACTAAACATTCAACTAATTGTTTCCTGTTTCAAAGGCTTTGAAGTAAACACAGTACATAAAATTTTTCTCTTCTCGGTTCCTTTTTCCTACCAAGCATCAGTGTTTGGAAGGTGTTCCCTTCCCAAAACCTAAATCAGCCACAAAGGTTCTTCCTGAAGTCCCATACATGATGTTACAAATCCCAAAGAGTGAAGAAGGACCATCTAGATCTGCAGAGTCTGGCACAGAAGAAGCTAAAAAGCCTGTTGTCCCTGGCTGTCCCAGGCACCGGCACCTCTGCACCTGGTCAAGGCTCTAGAGCTGGGGACAATCCTGGCTTCCCCTTTTCTCAGCATGTATCTCCTGCAGCTGTGCTACCAGCCGAGAGGCTAGATGTGGAGCTTGGGATTTGTTTTTTCTCCTTAAAATGTAGGCAGATCCTTATTTCCAGATTCCTACCAATTGCAGGGAAGCTCCCGCAACCAGAAACAGCCAAACAGTTCATCAAAAGGGATTAAAGAAAATGAACCACAACACAAGATACTATTGAACCCAAGAATCTGGTACAGTTCAAGGAAGGAGCAGTACCTGCAGCTCTGACAGCCCAGACAATAGTTTAGAAGAGATACAGCTGCCTCACTTCATGCCCAAAGCAATCACCGCTCACCTCAAGCCCAGGAGAAATCTCTCCCGGAGGCAGAGCTGAGCCCTTCATCTCGGTCGCTGTTTCCAGTTGGATGTGAGACCGGATGGACCGCTCACCCGGTGCGGGATGGAGCCCCTGTCTACGGACGAGAGCCACATTGTTCAGTGACCGAGGCTTCACAAACCCACGCGAGGATATTTTCCCTTCCAACCTTTATTTCTAACTTGTCTGCAGAGATGACAGGACAAGGGTTGTGCTGGCAGCCGTCCTGTGAGGGCAGCACACCTTCTCACAGCATTCAAGCACAGAGGAACATAGAATAGCACAGAACAGAGTATTTCAGTTGGAAGGGACATACAACGATCCTCCGGTTAAACGGGCTGAGCGCTGCAGGGCTGAGCAGAAGTTAAAGGAGCAGCACTCGCTTCCAGCCAAAGGACCAGCAGAGGGACAGAGCTTAACTCTCGGTGTTTTGCATTTCATATAGGTTTGTGACGTTGCATATGGCAATAAACATAAACAAACACAGGTTGCTCATTGGCTTTAGGATGCACTTGTGTGGGACCCAGTACAACAGATGTGCTGAAGGTATCTCCATCCTGTCTTTAAGACAAGTATGTAACAATTGAGCCTTTCATCATTGCTGGATCCCAGCGTCTGCCCCCCCAGGATGCACACCGAGAACAGCTACAGAGAGCACAGAAAACACCGTTATCTGCACTTCTCCCAAGAAAAACGCCCCTCAGGCTGCCCTCCAGCCGTACCGCACGGGTTCACAGCACCGAGGCCAGGCACAGCTCAGATTTATTCAGCCGTCTAAATAAGCTCTTGCATTGTGTGTTAAATTGAGTTTTCTACTATAGATAAGGGTCAGTAAAGCAGTTATTTAAAGTGAACTTTGTAGCTTCATTTGATGAGAATCAAGGTGGCAAAGTTCCCTCATCTCTTCTGGTTTTGGTATATCTCTCCTTTCTCATATTATACTGCAACAACAATAACATTAAGAAGCCTCTCTTCCTGTAACCCAGATTAAAGACTGAAATAAAGTCACGGCCACGGGATGTTGATAACCACAGGAGAGCAGAACCTGCACTCACCTTGCTCCTGTTGGGTTGTAGACCCACACTTGGCCACTGCAGGTGACAGCCCCGGGTCAGCTGGACGGTGGCTGCGACCTCCGGTCATTCTGACATAGAAATACCTGTGTTTATTAAAATAGATACTGCATTAGACATATTACCTTAGAGCAGGCAGTAAGATCCCATGGGAAGACTAGATTAATGCATTAATTGTTTCTTAATATTCTTAAACAAGTTCAGCCTGCTTTTCATCTTGATACAAATTTAGCATAAGTATTTTGGAGCTTGTCTTCATTAGAAAAAGACATCAAGAAAGGATGTGGGTAGTTAATCCCAATAAACGCATGCTTAAGCCTTAGACCTCTAAATTTTTCCCAGTAATTACAAATGCTTTTGGGGAATTCTGTCTATGTTAAGCATCGCTGTCACGGACAAACTGCAAGGGCTGCCTGTCGTCCCGCAGGTCCCGCGAGCCAAGGCGCTGTACACCTACCGAGGGCACAACCCCGGGGAGCTGCGCTTCAACAAGGGGGACATCATCATGCTGCTCCGGCAGCTGGACGAGAACTGGTACCTGGGGGAGGTCAACGGCGTCAGCGGCGTCTTCCCCGCCAGCTCCGTGCAGGTCATCAAGCAGCTGCCCCTGCCACCACCCCTGGGCAGAGCTCTCTACGGCCTTGACCTGAGGAGCAGGGACAAGGTGGAGAACAAGGACTGCCTGACGTTTCACAAGGTAACATCCCCGCGGCGGCCAGGGGCTGGCCCGTCCTCTTCTTTCAGCTGCCCACGTTCTGCTGCTCCCCGGCTCCACCGGAGCTCCCTTCTGGAAAGCAGTAAGGTTCCCAAGGCTCCTCAGAGACTGACACCAGCAGTCAACCCCCCCAACTGTCCCACGGCACCCAGGGGTACGTGCAGGACGAGGGGCATCCAGGGAGGGAGGGAGGTGCTCGCCACGAGCAGCGATGCAGTCCCTGGGCTCGACTCCTCGCCCAGGCTGCTGCCGTGGGGTGAGGAGTGGCTGTTGGTGGCACCTGCTCTCAGACACCCCAGGGAGGTCTCTAAACAACACCTACTGACATAGTAATGGAAATTGCTTCCAGGTCTGGGGTACCTCATTGGTGCCAGTTGAACGTTGTAGAGCAGAGCAACACCTGAACTGTCACCGTGTTCCCCTTTACTCCCCAAAGGCTACAGAGCTTGTGTTTGCTCTGTTAGAGAACACGCTGCTCTAAGTGCACCTCCCAGCAAAGTCCTGTCCCTGTCCTGGCAAACAGAGGTGAGGCACGGCATGGCAGAGTGGAACAGAAAGCGCTGCCCGCAGGCACCGGTGTCCTCACAGAGACGTCACCTCTTTCTCCGTCCAGCCGGCAGCACAGACGTGGTGGTCTCCTCACTCTCACGGCTGGGAAGAGGAGGCAGAAGGAGGCTCTGGGATGTCCCCAGGAGTAGGAGCTGGATGTGGGGTGGCTGGCAGGGGGCAGGAGAAATCAAACATCCGAGAGCCAGCTGTGGTTTCTGACTAAGGGGAACAATTAAAAGAGAAAAATCAGCTCAGAGCAGCGTCACACATCACCAGCAGCTCTATGAAATGTGGGCTCTCAGCTTGGTAGCGCCGACGCAGCGAGGCTGGGCAGCCAGCAGCCCCCCCTCTGGCAGGAGGATCCACTCCGCAGCAGGAGGCGCCTCTGCCGTCAGCATTTGTTTTTCTCTTTCACTCTATTTTTCTTTGTTTCAGGGCTTACTCACGCTGTGTATTTGCGTGAGGAGCCTCCGCTCGTCCCCGCTCCCGCAGCAAAGCTGGCACCCGGGGAGTTAGCGCAGAGGGAACACAAACGCTCCCGCAGAGAGGCCAGAGCATCCTCCTGCCCCCAGCCTCGGGGCAGCGGCCACTGGCACCCGATGGAAGGGCAAAGGCTGGAGCTCTCTCTTCCGTGACTCCCCTCGGCAGCGACCCCACGGCAGCGCCGGTGTCGTGTCCTCCAGGTCATTTGGCAGCAAACCCACCTGGGGTTCGGGCAGAGATTCACGTGCAATCCCACCTGGCAATCTCTGCTTATTCTTCAGGCAGCAGTTACCGTTCAGACACAGAAATGAAAGCTGAGAGTCACTTACTCCCAGATTAACACGAAATTTCCACCAGTTCAGATGGAAACTTTATGCATGTACTCTGCGGGATGTTTGGGCCAGCAGGATCAATTCTTCTCTGGCCCCTTCAACCTTGGAGTCATTGCAATTTCAGCTCCAAACTTTGCACATTAGTTCAGAAGACAGAAAAACATAAATTTGTTTCTGTAAAATTCTCCTTATATCCCTCCCACAAGTGGCAGATATCCTTAAAAAGATTAAATCAAAACATCTTAAAAGTTAACAAGATTTAATTCCGCTGTGTTGCTCAGGAGTGTAGGTCTTTCCAAAGGGATGGAGCTATCAGTCAATACAAACAGCTGGTTTCCTCCAGAGTATTTCACATACCTGCACTCCAGCAATGTCAGGTTATTTCAGCCCCCGAAACAGCCATCTGAGCCTCTGGGCAGCGTGGCACCAGTTACCTCCACACTCGCACAGGGGATCTGTGCTTGGTTCATAACTAAAATGCCGTTTTCATCATTAGTTGTGTGCGTGGCAATTACAGAGGCATTTCCACACGGAGACCATCCAGCAGGTCAAAGGCTTTTCACGTCCTCGCCATCAGACTCGTGTCCACAGTCCCGATCCAGCCACGCTCGCACCTTTAAAGACAAGTTTGAGCGTTGTGCTGAGTAAGGCCAGACGGGCTGGCGTTGGGAGCAGGGACACTGCAGAAGGTGTCCCCGGGGCCGGAGGGGGCGGCGGCACTGTGGCTGTGGAGGGGGCTGCTCTCTGCCATGGCAGGGCGAGCCCACCATCACCCGACCACCCCCCTCTCCCCACAGAGGGCTGGGGACTCCGCGCTCCTGTCCGTCAGGGTGGCAGCATCTCCCTCCTCGGAGGGCACGTGAGGTGACAGAGCAGGGACCTTCCCCACCGTGTGTGTGGTGTGGGGACCCGTCCCACCCAACGGCACACCGGGCAGTGGCACGGCCGGCACCGGGGGGCAGAGCCCCCCTCCCAGCCTCACACGGCTCACGCTGCCTCTGGGCCTTGCAGACAGAGAACCTCTCTCTCTCCCTCACTGCCTCTGAAATGGGGAAAAATGGGGGCGAAAATGCCAAATTCAGCCAAAATACCCAACTTGCATTTTCAAGGGGTTCTGTTGTAAGCGGCTCCCGCGAGGCTCTGTTGGCTGGACTGATCTGCGGGGAGGTGGCCGGTCACGGTGTCCCCAGCCGTCCCCCGCACGGCAGCGTTCCTGGCACCCCGGCTCCAGCCCTTCCTGCCGCCCGCTCCCTGATGGTGCTTTGTTAGCGCTGGTCTAGACATTAATTGTATTCCTGCAGTTTAGCTTGAGATGCTGGGTGTAAATGGCACCAACAAGAATTCCTAGAAATAAAATTAATGCTTGTAATCATCATAATTACAGCAAGCACTTCTTTGTGGCTATTTTATAAAAGGACACTAGTAAGACATCTTATTTGAAGCTCTAATATATTTTGTAGAATGTCTTTTCATTTAATGAAATCATTTTAGCTTCAGTAATTACTTATTTAAGTCTGGCATTAACAGAAATAAGTTAGCTAGGGCCACATAAAGCCACCAAGGAACTAGAAATTAATTATGGAGAAGGCAAAGATAGGTCTGTTTTGGGAGATGCAAGGCTTTTCTTGGCTTTGATGCTTAGGTTTGTGCCCCATTTCATCGCGTCCCCCGGTGTTTAGAGAGGGAAGAAAAATGTTTCCTGTTTAGGCTAATTTTAATTACATACAGAAATGACAATATTGCCATCTTATATGTGTACATATGCACACGCTATTGTTTTTAAACCTTGCTTTAAGGGGTGAGGAGGAGGGAAATGTGAAAACAATCCCTGCTTTAAAATGATAATGCCGGAGAGACACCTCTCCCGCGTCAGAGCCGTCCCTGCTCAGCCCGGCAGCCAGGCACATTGCCTCACATGAGTGGGTGAGAATCTCCAAGTTTTGCAATTCGTTAATGTCAGCAGTAAATCATGATTAATTTCTCTGGCAGTCATCGCGGTAAAAAACATTGTCACCACATGCCCTTTGCTATTAATACTGTGTGATCAGCAGTTTCCAAGAAATACTGTTTGAGCATCGCCCGTATGCAAACTCGGGGCCTGACTCTTCCCTCACTAAAGCCAGCGGGTACCAGCCAGGCCTTTTCCGTGGGACCGGGAGCAGGACCAAGCCGTGACCGTTCTGGGCAGCAGAGAGGTAACTGGGCGGATCTCTTCTGCTGGGAAAGCCACCACCAGTGAGGGCTTCTCTGAGCTCACGCCTTAAAGCCGGCTGCAGAGCTCCGACGTCCCGCAAGACGCTCCCAAGCGTGGCAGCACGAAGCGGAAGAGGGAGATGTGCCCACAGGTCCCTTCTAATTTAGAGTTAAATTTATTATAACGCTGCTGGAGTCAGGCAGCTCTCCCCTGCGCAGAACCTTTGCCAGGCAAGGCCTTTCACAAGAAACGCAGCCTTTGGTAAAGTGCTGGGGGGAGCACTCAGCCCCAGTAACGAGTTCTCTAAGCAATAAGTTTTTCAAACCAATTTTAATTTTGCTGTCAGCTTTGCATCAGTAGCTTTGCATCCAGGATTTGTCACTGAAAATGCATCAGGAGAATGACTGAGCTTTTAAAGTTCTTAAAGATCGCCTGTAACATCATCTGAAACCTGCTGAGAGGTCGGAAAAGAGAGGGAAAAGGGAAACCTGGGCTGTGCCAGGCGTGACTTTTAAACCGTGCCGTCACATCTCTCTCTCTCTCTCTTCCAGCCAAATACCACCGCCAGGCAGCTCCTCCAGACCAGCAAAAGCCACTGGTCCCCTCAGTTTAAGTGCGCGTCCCTACGGACGGCATCTCCCAAAGCAAAGGGTGCGGACTCGCCGGCGTTTCCCAAAGTGCCCGACTCCCGGCGCAAGAGCCTGCGGCAGTTCTCCATCACCACCGCCCTCAACACCCTCAACAGGATGGTCCACGCACCCACCGAGCGGCAGGCGCTGGAGATCAGCTCCCCCGTCCTCATCAGCTCCAGCAACCCCACGGTGGCCACCCAGAGCAGCGAGAAAGCGGAGTTTCCCTACAGCCCCCCTCTCCAGGTAGGGAAGCGGCATCGCGGATGCTGTGGGAGCAGAATGAGTCCAAAAATACAAAATCCTGGGTAGAAACACTGGACGCACAGGCAGCAAGTCCAGAAGCTAAAGCGCACCCATAGTAATAGCGTCAGTCAGGTGTCATCCACATCTGGCTGCTGGGACCTTTTTCCCCTCTTTTTGAATTGGAAAGGGCTGTCTTCAGAGTTCAGCGGCCCAAGGGAATTCATGAAAAGAGAAATTAAGTTATCAGAGTAACTAAACACGGATAAAGCACATTTCCATCCCGATTTCTGCCCTGCTGCAGTGAGCTCCAGGTGGACAGTGGGAGAAAACAAAGACCTTAACATGCAAAACAAAATATTTTTCAGTTTAGAAAGTAGTAAGGAACATGAATTCCCACGGGAGCTCATTCACAGCCATGTATATGTGTGTGTGCGTGTGCACGTGCCTGAATTCACACTGCAAACATCTGGTTTGCTGTATAACGACGTCGATCAAAAACAGGCAGTTCTCAGCACTTGCAAAATTAAAGCTAAACCCAGCCATCGGCCACGCTCACCCGTGTTACTTTGAGGATGAGCCTCTCCGAGCTTCTCTCACACAACGAAGTTGCGCCGGCAGAGTAGGACCTGCAGAGTCAGGCCTTGAATTCCGAGCACATGAAAGCCCGGTGAGCTCAGAGAGGAGGCTGCATCGTACTGAGCAGGTCTGTCCTGCCTGTGATTGCTTCAACGGCCTTTTCATCTAACCCCACACTTAAAAGGAAAGTAGAAACCTATAATTCTTATTAATTGGTATTTCAATTTTTCTGGTAAGTCTCAAGCATACAAGGAGTTCCCAACATCCCCAATGCTTATCCTCAATGATAAGCACCGGCTTTAATTGAAAAGCTTGATTAAGCCCAAATCTCAGCACAGGAGCTCCCCAGTTTGGGTACCTCCAACCCTACCTTTTCTCTGCCCGTCAGGGCACACGCGGGTACCAGGGGAGCCGGAGCTCTGTTATCATGCCCTAATCCCCAGAGTTTTCTCCAAAGGCAAACTGCCGGCAGGACAGGCTTCCTCACAATACACCCGTTCAGCACTTGTAGCACCCACGGAAACGCTGAAGCCTCTCAGCGGCGCTGCCAGCCCTCCTGAAAAGCCATCGGGGCCCTTGCCCTGCCCTGAACCTGTCCCCTGCCCGCCCCTACCCTCGGCCAGAGGGAGGTTTCTGCAGGAGGGCAAATGCACAGCCTTTGTCTGTAGTCTGAACCCGGGACTCTGCTGAGAGAAGTGGAATTTGGGGCTGAGATAATAAACGTAGACTGACCTTTTGGACTACATCCGCTCTTCACTCTGGGAGGAAAAGAGTATCACTCCTTCTCCACACTTTGATTAAAGATCGTAGTATAGAATCTTCACAGATCATCTGAAATGGCAGAAAAAAAAAGGTTTTGTTTAGATTTGTATGACATCTTTCATATTCAGGGCTGCTCTAATGTTTTATAAAGCAATAAGCCAGCCCCTGGTAGTGCGGCGTCTGTGCAATAAAACCCAGCAGGTATTTTGTACCTAACAATAGCCTGCAAAGAGCTTTGGATGTCAGATCCTGTAGTACGTGAGAGGAAATGGAGCCTTACAATAGAACTATAATTCAATTGAAATGGTATCATGTCTCACAAACCCAATATAATTTTACCAAAAACATCTCAGTGTGAACTACTGGCGCAGCAGAAGCGATCGAGTGGATGTGTTAACGTGCTGCTCGGAAGGGCTGGAATCTCCTTTCTTCTAAAGAACAGTTCTGCTCCTGGAGGTTTGCCGGAGGATCTGTGCTGTTCACGGGGCCGCACAGGTTACAGCTTCTCCTTTTCCCGTCTCTGGGTGTGGGCTGCGATGACCGACCTGCAAAGCTGAGATTCTTTTGCAAGCCCAGATAGGCGCTGCCAGGCGGGACCACGTTGGCCGCATCCCACTGAGGTCGCTCGGCCTCTTTCCCGGTGTTAATGGATGGGAAAGCTGCGGGGCTTTGATAAGGCAGCTCTCATGATCAGAGCAAAGTTGCAGGATTGAGGAGTAGTGGGAGAGATGAGAGCCGATGCTGGCCAGCAGCTTCTGGTGGTAGTTCAGCTTCAACAGTAAGTGCTGAGGCTTTGGAAAAAGAGCAGCTCATCTCCGAAAGCGTGGCTGTTCCATGGCAATTAGTTTTATATCCACAGCATTACTTGGAAGGAAAAGATCTATGTTTCTTGGGTTTATGCTACTCCAGATGAAACAGAAGTTGGGCATTAATGAACAGTTGCGTGCCTACTGCCAGCCCTGAAAAGTCAACGGAGCACAAGTCCCAAGCTGGGGTCTTCCGTTATTAGTAATATAGTAAAGAAAAGAGTGGGCTGAATCACACCCTTAATTGCTTCCCTGCATTCCCGTGCTCCCTCGTAAGCCTGCAGAGGTTGAATAGCCCGGATCTTTGTGGGCGGTCACAAATACGGTGCAGCAGATGGAGCGGCGCCCACAGCTCAGCTCAGCCGTGCCGATGGGGGGCTGAAAACCCTGCCCGGGGACGTCCCAGGTGCCAGGAGCCCCCGCTCACACCCGGCCGGGCTGGGCGAGGAGCAGCGAGGGCAGCGCTCGAAGTGCCCCGGAGCCAGCCCCAAAGAGTCCGGCCTCTCGGGAGGAGTTCTGGTGGGCAAGAGCAAACAGCTTTGGAGAATGAAGCAGGCGAGGATTTAACGGGTTAAGTGAGAATTGTCCCGGGAGACAAAGTCACTCGGGGATGGGGCAGCAGGGCCACCTTAGTGACCAAACTGGAAACAAGTGACCCTGCCCTTAAATCCCTCTCCTCTGCAAGGACAGGCATCCAGCAGATACTGAGTATACATTTGGACCTCGTAATTTTAAAAAAAGTAATCCGTGTGTTTTGAATGGAGGTGTTCATTGCTTTCCCTGGGCTGGGGGCCAAAAAAAGTGGGAATTTTCCCATAGCTTGTAGTTCTGTGGCACTTCCCCTAAGCTTTGAGACTACATATGTTTGAGGGGGACAAAGAGGAACACTAGTATCCCCCCAGAGCACCCTGTCCCCAGCAGTCACGTCTCCAGCGATGTCTGGTGGCACCTTGGGGACAGGCAGAACAAAGCACGGGTTCAGAAGTGACGGCGAAGGGGCCGTGCTGGGTATTTGCAGGGCTTTCCACAGCACGCCCTGCCTGGCCTTTCCACCACCGAGGATCAGGTCGGGCTCATTTCGGGCCTTAAAAGGGAATAACCAGCCACGGCCGGCACCTGCCCGCCCTCCTCCTGCTCTTCCTTCCCTTGGCGGTGCCAGGCCGGGAGCCAGAACCTGGCTTGCCCACAGGCTTGTGGGCACCGTGTCTGTGCATGTGCCAGTTGGGCAAGCGGCTGCGGCGATGCTGAACTGCGCCCGCCCTCCCCACCCCAGCAGCAGAGGGAACCTCTCCCAGTCACCCCAGTCACCCCCGAGCTTATTCCCCTGCTCTGGGGGTAGGTGGCTCAGGAAACACCCGGCCAGGAGCCGCTGCTGCCCTTCGCCGCTCGTTCAAGTGAGCTGATAAACCTGACATCAGCCACCAAGTGCACGTGGCTTTTCCACGGGATAAGTGATGTGAAACTTGCAGCACCCAGCTCTCAGCAGCACCAACCGCCCCTGATGGATCCGGGAAAATCTCCCTCCCCACGAGGCGTCTCGTGAACGCTCAAAGGGAAGTGCCTGTGTCAGCAGGCGCTGTAGAAACCGCGCTGGCAACGAGCTGGATGGGAGATGGAGTAAGAGAGGAATTTAAGGAGAGGCAGGAGATGAAGCTCTTTGTACTTATAAGGGCTTGCAAGGTACCTGCAGGAGATTAGCAAAAGTGAATGCTGAAATCAATCATACACAGCTGGAAAATACTTCATTCAATCCTTTTTCCTCTCTGTTGAAAACACAAACCCAGCTTTGATGCCGGCTCTGAAAGGATCCATGCAAAGGGGGAACAGAGACAGATGAAAAACATCAAGCTTTCCATCCAGAAGCAGACATTTCAACACAGGTCCATCAGAAAAACCAGCAAAAGGTTGTCATTTTGCTCGAGTGCAGAAAAAAGAAACTCCAAAACCCCAAATTTCAAAGATTTTGATTACCAAAATTGTTAAAGAGAATTAAAATTTCAAATCAACTTTATATGAGAGCCTGGTCTGACCCTACCTGGACTAGAAAATGAGGAACACAAGGATGGTGTGAAGCTTTACCTGCCACTCCAGGTCCAGAGGCAGAAGCTGCTGTTGCTGGGTTTTTAATTAACTTGATTTACTGGAGAGCAGCAGAGCTGGTGAGTCACTCTCTTTTCCCCGAGGTCCTTGCTCAGCCACTGCCCCAGCACCACGTTACAGACATGGCCACTAGAAATTAGATTTGAAACGAGTAAGAGATTAAAGCGCTGACAACTCACATCATTAATGATCCCGTGGTCTTTGCTGGAGAGCGTGACTGCCAGCCACATGCCAGCCCGGTGACTTCCCGCCGGCCGAGGTTCCCGGGGACGCTGCCGCCGCCGTCCTGCCCGGCTGGGAGCTCCGTCCCCACCTCCCGACGGCCGCCGCTGGACACGGCTCACACTCGGTGTGTGCAGCGCCCAGGGCACAGGGGGATGACCCGCTTGCCCACAGCAGCTCACCCCGGGACACACTGCCGTGCTTTCGCAGGGATCCGTCAGCCCCAGAGCATGGCCCGGGGGCACCGGACGGAACGCTGCACGCCCAAACGATGCTTGTGTGTGCTCCCCACCCCCCAGGGCTCGCTGTCCTGCCCGCACGGGGACAACACTGCCTGCGCTCCCCATCACCCCAGGGCTCGGGGGAACCTACTTCACACCAACAACCACCTGAAGCATCTCCACGTCTTGTTCCTGGCTGGAACACCAGCCATCTGGAAGCTGCCTCCAGCCCACAGAGCGTGCTGGAGATGGAGGTGAAGAGTTTGTCAGCCTCACAGAGATCATCCTATTTCCTTCTCCATCGGCAGGGCAGGCGAGCAGGACTGCTCTCACTTGAGAACTTGGCATTTGTAGAAATGTCTTCTGTTCTTTCTACTGGACGGTCTTTACTCCTTGAACAGAAGCCCCATCTCCTCGCAGCCCCCTCTGGAGGTGAAGCCTTTGCAGAGATCAGTGCCACACGAGGCGGGCACAGCTGCCCGTGGTGGGACCACATCAGAGCCCAGCGAGCACAAAGGACACATAACCAAAACCAAACTCAGAAGAACAGAAACACCCTCAGGCAAGTTCTGGGGTCAAGGGGTAATGGCCAGACGCTCAGCAGGATGTCGAGCAGAGGACCCCACCTCAGAAACCTCCCAAGTGGGTGGATGTCACTCAACCTGTGAGATGTGAAGGGACAGAGGAACATGCAAGAGCCCTCCAAGAGAGCAGAGGGGGCATCACGGTGGCTGGTACCTCTCCGTAGATGCAAAGTGACGCTGGGGAAAGAGCCACCCCAAACCAAACGCAAGCCCCAGCGAGGTGCCTCTGCCCCCGCCCCCGGTGCGGCACCCAGTGTACGCACGGGGCTGCGGAGCTCCTCAGGACACCACAGACATGGCAAATAGCTTTAATAATAGTTATTAAAAGATCACTGGGGTAAGGACTGCATTATTTAGGGTTCAGACAATGCCAATACTCCCAGCTGGGGCTGAGTAAATAACAAGCGAAAGAGCAGTGATTACACCAGCGCTCACCTGGCAGGCGCGACCGTCTCCTCCTGGTCAGCAAAGCCTGGGCTGGAAACGCTGCTTTCCCAAAGTGCTGCTCGTTCCTGGCGCAGACACTGGGGACAGCGGATGAAGCAAAGGGACTCACCCTGGTCAGAGCCAAGCGAAAGGGCTGAGAAAACACAAATGCGAGGAGCGGCGTGAAGGAATGTTCCCCAGCTCCAGTGGGTGTCAGACACAGGAGATTAACAACAATTACAGGTTTAGGGCTCTCGGAAGCCACGGCTGTGAGGTGAAGTTACCCTGTTCCATCGGTGTCGGGGGAGCAGGTCAGCTCCCAACACACTCCTCATTCACAGGACGGGATACGCACCATCCGAAAGACCAAGCCATGCCCTGGAAAGCCTCTCGGTGGTGAAGGGGCTTTTCCTCTTACTGCCTGGTCCTTTTTTTGTCAAATGCTCCAAACTTCTTTCTCCTGAAACATCTTTGGTTTGTTGTGGTTTCTTTTTTTTTTAAAGGGTGGTTGAATCCTGTGGAATGCTTTTAGCTGCTCTTCCATGTAGGCTAAAATAAGCCTATATCCAGATTAATATATTGTTTTCTTCGCTTTCTTTCTCCCCGTAGGTCAGTGCATCTTACTACGCTGCGCCAGGATCCCTGGGGCACTCGGCAGCCATTGTCACCCTGCCCCACCTGCAGCACCACGTATCAGCTTATATGTACGTAAGGAAACTGCAACACGTTGGGGGGGTCGGGTAATTTTCTGTATCTTCAGCTCAGCCCCATCCCACCCGAGGCCCTGGCGAGGCGGGAGGTCACGGCAGAGCAGGGCACAGCCCCCAGGGGCTCCCATCCACGCGGGGACGGGCTTGCCCGGGCTAAACAGGGGTCACAGAGACTCAGCTCAATTATCCCGTTCCCAGCAGGGGCACCCTCCCTGCACCTCACTCCCTCACTTCAGCATTCACAGACACAGAGCTCTGCCTGTTTGACAACAGTACATTTAAATTTTTTTTAAATTTAAAGAAACTAGTTACTCCTTAAGGGCCTCAAGTTATTTATTTTAGAACAGTGAAGGTTAGGGGTGTTTTGAATGATTCAATCTTTTAGAACTTTCCCAGAGTTAAAATTTGCAGATAATATAGTGTAATGATTTGTTTTCCTCCAGATAAGCTTCATCAGCCTGGCACTGTAGTGAGGTACCCAGTAACAACCAAACAGCAACAACCTGCCTACATGGTAATTAGCACCTCCCCGGTATCGAGAGAGCTGTGGGACACGTACATACCGGCACTACCTGTAAATCTGTGCTACGGTCACGATGATGCTTCCCTGCATTAGCACAGGTCACCCAGGACCACTGCACACAATCCTCAGCACAAAAAACACCCCTAAGACCTTAAAATAATTTGCAGAATGAGGACTGTATTGAAGAGCTCAATCGGCTGCCTGTTGTGCACAGCTCCCTTTTCAGCCCCACGATATCAAACCAGGATCTGCACGTCCTGCCCTTCAGGATGAATCCCGTACCAAGTGACAAACCACTGCAGAGTCACAGCCCCTGACACCCACCCGCGCCCCGTCCCCGCACGGGGCAGGAGCAGAAGTCCCTGTAAAGACAACAGGCGTTTCAAATCAAACTTTCAAGTAATTGCTCTGAACAACAGGGAGAGAGAAATGTTTTTAAAAGTTATGGGATAGTCCCTGGCTATCTAGACAACTAGTCTGGCTCTTTCTATTTTTTAAATAATATCTGATAATTGCTGTATTGGCCTGTAATTCATTCATATTTGGGAGCAGATCACACTCCCCTTAAAAAACAAAAACAATGCAATTAAATTAAAAGTGTTACTCTGGAGACAAATTAAAGTTCTTTAAAGAACAAACGGGAAAGTTTTGAAAGGTACATCGTTTTCTTGCTCCTGTTTTTGGTGTGCGGCCACACTGGGGAGAGCAAAGCTGTGTCTCCTCATAGTCCCACAATCACAACAGAGGGTTATAGGGGGAATCTCAAGTTAATCTCTAGCCCATTTCCCTCGCTAGCCCAGAGCAGAGCCCTCTACCTCCTCCTTTGCCCACTTCATTCTCAAAGGGCCCAGTGGCAGCGACTGAAGTCCCTGCGTCAGTCTCTGCAGGGCTCAGGCCAGAGGAGGAAGAGGGGAGGGAGGAAGATGGTGCTGTAGGAGCCATGCTCCTCTTGCCTCCAGCCCCTCCAGCCAATGCCCAGGGTGAGTGGCTCAAGGCCTCCCACACCCATTTCAAAGGCAGAACGTGCTCCCGATGCTCTCGCTGGGCCAGAGCCCTGTCCCTGCCCGCGTTCTCGCTGCTGTGCCTCAGGACGGGCAGGCGTTAGCGGCCCAGCACTCTGCCAGGAGGAGAGCAGCAGCTTTCTCTTGTGCTTCTGGGACAGAAACCATTGATGGGATCTGCTTTGTTCTCCACTCCTCTTGGCTCTTCTTTTATTCATATCGCCTTTGGCCTGAAGTTAAGGCAGTCTCTTCCCTGCACAGTTCTCTCCACAATAACAGCAGAATACTTGATGCCACCGCTGGCTGACGAGGCTCCAGGCCACCAGCCGCCGCTCACCCAAGGGCAGCAGCATCCACTCCGCAGCTGAGTCAAACCCAGGAGGTTCAGGATGTGCTCCAGGGGACAGTCACTACCCCCCTGACTCCCCCTGTCTCCCCAGGTGCGTGGCTCTCCATTCCTACGTGGCTCACGGACCGGAGGAGCTGGAGCTGCAGAAGGGAGAAGGGGTCCGCGTCTTCGGGAAGGACCAGGACGGCTGGCTGCGGGGCATGTCCCTCGTCACGGGGAGAGTGGGCATCTTCCCCAGCAACTACGTCGCTCCCCTCTTCAGGTCTGGTTCTTCTTACTTGAAACAAAACCATGGGGAGAGGGGAGTGGGTAACATGTAGGATTTGGGGTCGTCTCATTCCTGCAGCTCTCACTCCCCGTATTTCTCTGTGCACTGGCCCAGCTGCATGCTCCATGTGGGAATCACATCTCTTCCCACAGCAGGGAGAGGGCAGGGAGCGGAGGGGGCTGGCAGTGCTCCCCTCGGAGGGGACACACGGTCCAGATGAGCAAACAGCACATCATCAGCCTTCATCCCCTGGTTTTACACCGGGATGTGGACAGAGGCATCAGCAGCTTCTCCCGTGACTGTTTAATTCAGTCCAGGAACTTTGGCAAAGACCAAAAGTGAGACAAGCGGCACATTTTGATGAGTTTGTCTGGAGCCGGGATGGACAGCAGCGTGTCTGTGCTCGGACTCGCCTTTATTCCTTTTGGATGACTCCGGTCTTTCTTTTTTTTCCTGCCAGAAGGGAAACCACAAGCTGAAGCCTCGTCTAGAGTCAAAATGCCGTCTTTAGAGCGGGCATTTAATCACTGGACGCCATTGATCTAGCTAAACAAACACACATTAGAAAGAACAATAATTAAAATACACAATTTGGGAGAGGAAAAAAAATTGCCCGTGCCCTTAGTTCCCCTGAGACAGGCTCAGGTTGGGCAGAGACAGAAAGAAGATTAGAAATGCAGTGCTCTGCTTCTGCAAATAGGAAGCGGGGGTAAGTCAGGGCGCCTCTCCCAGGACTGGTATGTTGTTCTGCCAGATCGCTGGGGTCAGGCCAGGGGTCCCGGTGCTGTTTAATCCCAGCATCATCCCCCTGCACCCTCCCCGCACTCAGGAGCACTGGTGATTACTCTCCATCCCTCCCGCTCATCTCCCCCCCATAGAGCCCCCATAACACCGCGGCTCCACCTCACCAATAAACAGCAAACACACCACGGAGAGCACGGCCCCTCACCCGAAACAGCCTCATAAAGTGCCTCAACCATAAGCGCAGGGTTTGGAGCTGCCGCTCCGTCCTCCTCAGGAAACTGCTTCACAATTGATGCCAGAGTTATTTGATGAATCACTGCGTAGTTACTAAACCATGACTCCTTCCTCCAGAAAAAGAATCAGAGGAATGGTTTATCCTTCCTCTAAGGAGTTAACAAAAAGACTTCATCGGGGAATTTGGAGCTCAGCAATTCAGTGGCCTCAGGTGAAAGCCTGCCCTCACCTCCCCAGGGAAGGCCGGGAGGGGAAGCCAGAGCCAGCAGCAGGAGCACAGACCCTGGCTCTGCCCCATCCGTGGGGACCTGTCCCAGCACAGGGAAGGGGCAGGATTGGGGTGGGAGGGAGCAAATCACAGAGGGAGGGCTGGTGTGTGGAGGTCCCTTCTGCAATGCCATGGGGTCACTGTAACAAATCCTAACCCCATTTGGGAATGATTTCTTATAAATCAGGTGCAGACAGATGAAAGCCCTCGTTATAACAGAATCAGAAACCGGAACTAACTTTGGGTCCACAGCGTTTCCCACCAAAGCCCTGACCTGGGACTGGCGCAGGTGCCTTAAAACCATGGAGTTCCCTTTTGGGCAAACTCCTCCTTTCCTTACAAAACCACAAGTCTAGTCCCAGCTCATTTTCTTTCCCCGTTTCAAACAGGAAACCTAATCTCTCCGACTCGAAGATGCCTTCCCTGTACGCCTCCTGGACGTTATCGACCTCCTCGCTCTCCTCCCAGGGGAGCATCTCAGAGAACGGCCCCAGACAGAGCCGACCCTTGAAGCCAGCGCTGCTGCCCGTGCCCGTCCCCTCGCCCGGCAGGAGCGCGCTGGCCTCGGGACAGGCGTCGCTGCGGCGCGGACGGGGCAGCACGAGGAAGAGTAAGTGTTTCAGGGGGTCTCTGGGAGGGAGAAGCCAGACGCCCCCCCCAGACCACGCCGGCTGCCTGCAATTAGCGCCGGAACCATAAAAGACAGGGAGTGACCGTGCTGTCACCCCGCTGCATCCCCCTTGTGAAACCAGCTCTTGGGAAGGGGCCTTCCATGGGGTGTCCTTACAGCTGGGCTGCAGTGCCGGGGGTGCCGGGGACAGGCAGCAGCATCCCGCCGCGGGCAAGGGGCTGCACGCGAAGGAAAATGCCATTTCCCAGGTTCAGCGCAGGACAGGCTGCCCCAACCGCTGTGGGTTCACCCTCCAGGCTGGCGGGGAAGGGGGTGAAGAGCCCCGGGGGGTTAATCCCAGGGGTGATGGCAGCTGGGTCACCCAAACCGACCACCCAAATGGGGCCCAACACGCCCTGGGTAACCGAAAATGGTTAAACAACGGAGTAAGTAGGGGCGTCAGACAGAAAAGTATGTATGCAAAAGTATATGCAGCAAAGAAAGAAAATGAAATACAAACTCCAGCAAGTTAAACGTGAACTGTACCAAGACAATATTATCAGTCTCTAAAAGGGACTTTTACGGTGTTCTTGGAAGAAATCAGCAAATCCAACCCTTGAAATCCACCACCACCAGCAACAGGGCACTAAAACAGTACCTGAAACGCCAATACACAGATCCCTAATTATACACACACAACCTTGGCCCCCAAGTTAGCTTTTGTCACTCTGGAATTGTCACTGATGGCTCCAAGAGCTGCAACTCCATGCTCAGAAGCCATTTTAAAAAAAGGTTACTTTATTGTTAAGGATTATTGAGAAAGGAACAAGAGAGTGGAACTCAGCTGTACCATCGGGGGAGTTCTGGGAAACTCACATCCTGAACACTTCATATATTTCTGGTAACTCAAAAAGCATATAGTAAAATCAGGAAAAGCATGCAGGAGGACGATCAAGAGAATAGAATAACTTCTATTTCAGGAGTAAAAAAATTCAGCTTGGAAATATCCAAGACGCATAAATTGAGGAATAGCCAGAAGGTGAGAAAGGATACCTCAGGGAACACCAGCAGCAGGAGTCACCCAGCGGGGCTGTGCAGCCAACCCCTTGATGCAGCAGAGCGCTAGAGGGGAAAATCCTCCCCATCAGCTCTATTTTTCTTCTCTTCCTCCGCACAGATCCAATTCGTGCTTCTCACTCGCACGTGCCCGGGGTGTAGGAAACACCCTCCGGAGGATGGAGGGGAGGGAGAGGGAGCCTCGGGATCCCCCGCGGGGGAGGAGGGGCTGGGGTCCCACACCACTGGCTGCTCCAGCTGGCCTTGTTTTGGTAATTTCAGGTTTTTTTGACTCAGCACAGAAAAACCTCTTTGCGAGGGCTTTCACAGAGCTCCGCTGGTTATTTTCTTTCCAAGGAGGCTGGCAAGGTCCATCTTCAGCCCGTACCTGCTGCTTTGGAACACATTTCCCAGCGTGCTTGGGCACAAGTAGCATGTTCTCCAGGGGAGCTGCCGGGGGGCAGGCAGGGCAGGGGGCTGGCGTGGCCGCAAGGGCCATGGCCACTGTTTTTAGACTCGAAATGGGATTTATCTTGAGAGTTGTTTTGCTGTAAAGGACCCGTTCCTCTGTGGCGGCTCAGAAGCTGGTGCTCGGGGTTAAGGGGTTCCTGCAGCGCAGGGGAGGCAGGGCAAGCCCTCGGGAACCAGGGTGGTCCTGCCCGAGACAGTTTCTGTGGGACCGAGGGCTCTGGTTTGCCGGCCTTGGGTGTCCAGCGAGGCATCCGCCGGCCGAGACAGGCTATGGAGGCCGACGGCTACTGCCACCGGTCCCGGTGTGTGGGGTGGGCGTGCGGTGACCCCGGGAGCTCTGACCCCCCCAAGCATCCCTGAACGGGGCTGTAGCCACGGCTCACTTCTGCCTCGTGCTTTGGCCGTACCATGTTGGATTCCTGCTGACTTACCTCCTCCCGACTGTTCTCGCTCCCCAGACGGGTCCCTGCAGAGGCCGGGGCAGGCAGGGACCCCCGTGCACGTTGCCGGCTCCCTCAGACGTCCTCCCCCGGCCGCAGGACGACCCCAGCAGTTTCAGCTTTACCAGCACTCCAGCCCCCAGCCGCACAGCGTCCCCCCCGGCGCCGGCATGGCCGAGGCAGCCACGAGGCCAAGCTTCTCACACGACGCTTCACCGGCGCTCACGGTCCGAGGAGGGGAGAGCAGAACTCCCTCTGTGTGCAGCTCCGTCATCCTGGATGCCAAAGACCCCCCGGCAAAGAGCGAGGCAGCTCCAAAGCCGCCGGCATCGGCCCCGCCGTCCATCCTGGTGAAACCAGACACGTCCCGCAACAGCGCCGAGAAGGTACGGCCGGGGGCACGGCGGCTGCAGAGGGTCCCCCCGTCCTCCTGGGGCTGGCACTCAGCCTCAGCACAATATTGCCCGGGGCCAAAGCCCGCGAGGGCTTCGCTCCCTTCTCGCCAGGTTTTCTTCTGGTACAAGTCACTGGGATCGGTACCTGCCTTAAGAAATCAGAGAGTTGTGTTGCAGACTCTGCTGGTCAGATTAAGCCCATTAGAAAGGCAAGGGCTCTTCTGGTGTAAACCCATGTTGTCAGAATCAAATCTTGAGACTTTTCTGAGGTCTGAAATTAGGCAAAAATCCCACCGAGGCCCCGAGATTTTGGGAGGGAATGAGCAAACGCCAGACCCAGGTGTCAGACCGTGCGCCAGGCTGGTCTCTACAGAGCTCCCCCCGTCTCTCTCCCGTCCCTTTGGCTGAGTCATTTGGAACAGAAATTTCCTTCCCCTCTGGCAGCCAGAGGGAAATTTCATGAAGATAAAATCGTTCTGCAAATTACCCCAGTGAGGACCTTCCCTTCCTGTGGCACCCAAAGAGTAACTGGCTCCACAGCCCCCTGACAGCCCAGGTGACCCCAGAGCTCCCGGGAGGAACATCACCAGGTGGAGAGAGACCACGGGCTCTCCAGGAGGGGCACGGCAGGACAGACCACCCTCCCTCCTCTGCCCTCCCTTCCCCCTGCTCCCTCGGGTGACGGCTCTGGGCCGACTCTCCCAGGTCTCTGACAGATCCCAGCGAGGCGGGGGTGGCTGCTTTCCCCACCGTGACCCCGGTCCCCTTCTCGTTGCAGCAAGTGAAGACGGTGAGGTTCCAGAACCACAGCCCGCCGCCGCCCAAGCGGCACAGCCTGCAGCCCTCCCCGAGCCTGCCGCGCAGCAGGAGCGAGACGGTGGCCACGGCAGAGCTTCTCCTGCCAGAAGGCATCCTGCCGGGCCCCGAGCTGGCCGTCTTCTACTCGCCCAGGGCCAGCGCCAGCCCCCTGCACCAGCGACGGGTGCTGCACCCCAAGGCGCTGTCGCTGGACCTCTCCGGGCAGCTCACCTTCCCTGGCAAGAAGAGCTACAGCAGCATTTCTGCAAACTGACGGGGTAACTCCTCCGCTCGCCCCCTCCCTCCGCCCGCCCCTCTCCTCCCTCCTGCCAGGGGCGAGCACCCCGGACCCCACCAGCCCGACGCCCCCCGATCCCCTCCCGCAGCAAGGGGCAGGCATTTCCCCATGTCCCCACACCGCCGGCACCCACGGGACCTGCAGCTCCGAGGCTCGCAGAGAACCAGGGGAGCGGGAGGGGAGAGTCTGGCGTTGATCCCCGCAGGGAGAGCCCTGTCCCAGCCCCGGCTGGAGGAGCCCCCCTGCCCCCAGAACGGTGTTTGTGGCATCCACAAACCTGACGTTCTCTGGTGCCGTGCGGGGCTGCTGTGCGGAACCGGAGAAGGAGTGGGAGGGGGCAGAGAGCGTGCGGGTATCAGAAATAGTTAGGCTTGTTTTGATCTCCTCACTGCTGCAGGAAAGCCCACAGAGATCAAAACACTGGTTCATTACTTCCCTGCTTCTGCAGGATAAAGAAACCATAAATCAAAATCAGTCAGTTCCTAACTGACGGTTCGTGTTGCCTTTCGAGGGGGGCTCGCTCAGATTTTTTGTTAGGTTGGTTGCTTGCTTGCTTTTCTGTTTGGTTTTAGTCCCCGAGTTTTAACACAGAATGTAGTTTAAAAGGTGGTTTGAGAAGAAAGAGACAATGGAAAGGGACGTGCCATTCCCGCACTCACTTAGACTCTGCAGACAGGGGGATCGTATCGTGCTTCTCCTCAGTGCTTGGTTTCCTCTAATTACCTGTCAGGTACCTCCCAGCAGCCCAGGAGCTCCCTCCAGCTCCTTCCCACCGCCCACCCACTCAGACATTGCTTTTGTAAATATCCTCAGTGGAACTCCCGGGTTTGAGCCTACATTAAGATGCATGAAACATTGTCTAAGCAACAGAAAGCAGAATCCAGCGCTCCCCATGCCAGAGACCCCCCCGTGCCGCGGCAGCACCAGCTCCTTCCATCAGACCCCGTTTCCTCCTGTGACCCCAGGGACCGGCAGGCTCCGGGCAGTGCCCCCTCGCCGGCTGGGGCCGCTCACCAGCAGACCCACACACAACAGCTTTTGGGTCTCGTACCTTGGTTTTGTTGCCGGTTTATAGACCAGCAGTTCCCATCCCAGCCACAACCACCAGCCGCCAGATCTCCCGGCAGCGGGAGCCGTGCTTCTTCCAGAACTGCTGTAAAATCACACCCTCAGCGAATCACACGCAAAAGCCATGAAGTTACCTCCACTGGTCAACGGGAACTCTCCGAGGCACTGGCACCGCCTCAGAAGACTTTTCTTTCCTCTTCCTTCAGAGTTTTCTCCTGGAACTAAGAAAATGGAATGCATAAAATCATTCACTGCTCTGCAGCCGCTGTTCCTGAGGTCTTCCAGCCCGTTTCTGCCCATGGAGCAGGACGCTGGCCTTTGCCTGCAGGGCTTCCAGCAGCGCAGACACGGCCAGTGGCACAGAGAAGTGTTTCACCTTCTGCTCTGTCACTAGTTAAGCTCCCGCAGAAAAGTCCTGACAAACTGAAAATGTGCGGTTTGCCCGGGTACAAGAGGTGGTGCGTGCTGTAAATCAGAGGGTGAGCACCACTCAGCGATGCCACCTCAGATGCAGCTGAACGTCTCGGAGAGGACGTGCCAGTGCTGTCCTGGAGACTCCTCTTATCCTTTTAAAACTAAACCAGGAAACTTCATAAACCGTCTCTATAACCCAGACGCCCTCCACTTCTCCCAAACACATTCAGAACTGAACAGAATTGCATGAGGCTGTGCGGGACCCGCTCGGTGGGTCGCAGTGCTGGTTTGGAGGGGAAGGAGGGACTGCCTGCTCCCGCCTGGCCCCGGACAATCGCTCTCTGCAGGCTAATGACAGGAGCCACGGCTCGGGGTGACCTCACCTGCACCCCGCTGAGGAAGCATCCAACGGGCTCCAACAGCCGACCTCCCGTGGGACACACGGAGAGGGTGCCATGGGCGGCTGGAGCTACACGGGAGTTAATTACGCAGGTGGAAATGCCGGCGAAGAAGGAAACATGAAGCCTCTCAGATTGAGATAAACAGCAATAAGATTTCACATCACCCAGGGAAGCCTGCAAAACTGTTCAGCCCAGTAAATGATAGTGAAGGCTTCAGACAAACACTCCAAAAAGCACCACAAATCTCTCCCGGATTTGGCCCCTAACCCTCTGTGTTACAACACGTGACAGCGTGGGGCTGACGGGGACAGAGAGGCTCTGACACTCACACACGTGCAGTCACACACAGTCACGGGGAAAGGAAGCGCTGACGGCGACATCAGTGCTTTGGTAAAAGAGCAGGCAGCTATTTTGGGACAGATCTCCGAGTTTCTTGCATGGGATATTTCAGTGTTTTGATGCTATGGTGATAAGTGCCCTAAATATATTCAAAATATGTAGGGAGAGAGAACTGAAAACAGGAGAGATCTTAAAGCCACAGCTCTAATGGCCACCTCGTTCCCGTGGCCATACCTGCCCCTCGGTTCCCTGCCACAGCCACCGAGCAAAGTCCTCGTCTCCTCCGCTCCTCCCTGGCAGCACCTCGCGGGAGGCATCTGGACTGCACCGTTTCACCAAGGAGCATCCCAAGGAAGAGGGACCAGAACTCACTGGAACTCAGACCTTTCTCTTCCCAAAGCCCAGGCTCGAGCAGAAGCTTCTGCAGGAGCCACCGTGGAGCTTTGCCAGGAGCCCTGAGCAAGGCAGTGCCCAACGCACGGCCCTCGTCTGCACGGAGAAGCTGACCGTGATGGGGAGGACACCAACGGGGTCTGTCAGGGAGCAATTCTAAGTGCCCCAGACTAAAAACGTCTTTTCTGGAGCAGTTACCCCTTGACTCCACAAGCAGAACCACCACACCGGGTTCCTGGAGCACAAGCCAACAGCACTTTTTGTTTCTGGGCTGCTGACCCGAGGGACACTGCATCTTCCATGAAATCTGCTCCAAAGCCCTGTCCATCCCTGGCTGCTCTCATCCAACGTTTATTTTTAACTGGTAGCAATGAAAAGGGAGGCATCACATGTTGGTAGGAGGGTGGAAGCTCTACATGGAGGTGGGCGAGCTCTACAAGGGTTTCTGTTCTTTTTATAAACATATTTAACTTCCCTCCTCCCTTCCATCCTCCAGACTCTCTTCAGCCCCATTTCCCCAGGGAAGAGAGGTCAGATATCGGTATTGGCACCCTGTTTTGTCATTCCCGAGTTGGCCAGGAGGGTCGATGGGGGAGGCCACCCCTTTCCCCCCAGGGCTGTCTCCCTTCTGCACTCTCAGTGGTCCGAGCCCTGCCCCTGCCGACCCACCAGGTCTGCAGCCTTCTGGTTTGCCACAAACCAGCACGTGAGGCACAGCGCAAAGAAAACAACACTAGGAAAGGCAAAACAATTGCAGGAGCCCTGCAGCGTAGTGCCCGTCTCTAATGAAAATACATTGTCCTCTGGCTGCCCAGGTAAGGGGGGGGCTGATCCGGGCTCCCACCACCCGGAGCATCCCCCCGGCCAGCGGCGCAGGAGAGGAGCAATAAAGAGTGAATAAAGCACCACACGGGGACGCAGGGACCGTTAATGAACCTCTCGCAAGTTCTTGAATTTGCCTTACTTTGTCTCTGCTCGTTTCTTATGATTAGTTAATGAATTGGAGCCCGAATCAGATCATTCATCAGCTCAGCTTTAATTGCCTGCCCAGCCTGGCAGGCGCCTTTGAGCGCTTCAGTAAGTAACCTGCCCCCCGAGCTTGAACTGCAGTCATCTTCCCTGACAAATCTCGAGCAGAGGCAGCAGCGGTAAGAAAACACAACATTAACTCATTCTATCCACGTCCTTCACGTGGAGGATGCCCCCCTGCCCCGGCCAGAAGCAGCTCGTCCCTGAGCCCCCCACCTCAGCTTGTCCCCAAGCCGCAGCAATGGGCACAAAGGGGACCCCACTGCCCCCCACAAGGAAGGACAAAGTGATGATGTTCAGTCAGGAGGGAATTCTGATTTCAGACGGCCTCTGGCACCGCTGGCAGACACTCCCCGGGGAGCCTGAGGACCGTGTCCGGGCTGGGGCCCACAGAAGGTCCCCAGATTAGTCCCTGCTCTCTGACAGAGAGGATCTAGTGATCCCTTGGGCAGGAACGAGTCACACAAGAGGATGCTGCACTCACACAGAGGCGCTGCTCTGACACAAGAGGTGACACAAAGTGTTTAGCATCACATCTGGTCAGGTGCCACCAGCAACTGCATCACCACAGCAGGGAGGGCCAGGCTGGATTCGGGCACGAGCAGCTCCGGACCCCCCCGGAGGGGAGCAGGGCCAGGGGCAGCTCAGCCCCTGAGAGACCCTGCCCGGCTCCGATTCCTTCTCGTCTTCCAGTCGCCGAGCCTCTGACAGCCATCCTACAGCCACGAGGGCTCCTCTTTTTACATGGAAGTCAAGAGGATTTTTTATTATTTTTTTAATGTGACCACATGATTCCAAGAACCTGGGGCTTAAGGAAAAAAATATCCCAATGCTGATAAGCTGGTGAAAGACCACAGCATGCGGGACACCGGATATTTGCTTCTTCCACTCTCCCAGCAACCCTCCTCTGCCCTTGGCAAGGGCCCGTTTTCTAAAGCTAACATCAGAAGAACACCCTTGGGGCTGTGCTGCGTCCAGGCTGCTGACCCACCCCGTATTCTTGGTCACCAGGTGTTTTAGTGAACACACACTTCCAAGCATTTTCTTTCCTGACTTCATCCTCTTTCATTTTTCATAAGCCACCAAAGCAAAACAAGAACTGTTAAACCACCACAGACCTCCTCCAGACTCAGAAAACCCAAGAAAGTTGCTTGAGGAAAAAAAACAAACACATATCTGAGTGAAGAGGCAGCCTTTTCCATGAGGCCCCGTTCCCCCCAGCTCCCCCAGCCCCACTCTGTGCCGCGGAGGCTCCGAGCCCCCCTCGGCCCCAGCCCTGGGAAAGGGGAATGTCAGCGCTGGCCCCAAAGCAAAGGGGGAAACACCGGAGCAGCCCGGGAACGTGTAAATTCATGTGTACACTTACCATTATTTTAGGAGGTTTATTCGTTGCCCAGGAGTTATTGCAGTTCATTTGTGCAACGACATGTTTTAAGTGTAATAATAGCTAAAGACTTTACAGAATCACAGAACGATATGGGGTTGGAAGGCACCTCTGGAGACCATCTAGTCCAACCCCCTAGTTGGTCTAGATGAACCCCCAGCCCCCAACCCCCCTTAAAGTTTTTTGGGGTTTTTTCACGTTAAGTCTCAGTATCTCCCCCATTTAAAAAAGTAACATTTCAAAACATTGATAAAATCAGTGTTTAGAGCCCAAACCCGCCCAGGTGAAGCGACGGGCACTTACCAGGGAGGGCGGTTGGAGCCGGTCCCTTCGTCCCTGTGCCGTGGCTGGCACCCGGATCACCGAGCCGGGGACGGGCAGGAGAGGACTCTACGGTGATAAAAGTGGAGAAAAGATCTATTTCTACCAAAGTCCCACCCGAGAGAAGTTTTAAAGGCAGTAGGGATCAGCCAAAGGTACCCTACCTGGATCCCCTGCCCAACAGAGCAGGCAATTCTGGTGTCTTTATCCTGCTCCGAGCCCAGGAAATATCACAATGAAACGTTACAGCCACGTTACTATAAATGAGAGAACAGAAATGACTATTTTTACATGTATATGCTTAGAAACAGTAGGGTATATAATCTCTTATTTGGTGATGGGTAGGAGGAATAAATAAAACATACATTTAGTTGATTGTTCAGAGACACTTGTACAAATTCAGTGATGCTTAATATTTTTTCCATGATGTGAAGTTCATTTTTTTAAAAGGTTTTTTCAATTTAACATAATACTGGGGAGAAGAGAGGTCAATAAACAAAAATCTATTAACTTGCTGTTTTGTATTAAACTTCAAGATATTTATTTTGTATTTCTGTAACTGAAAAACTGGTTTAGAAATATTTTAAGTTTTCAGAAGTTTATTCATCTAAGTTTATAGCACTAATGTTTAGATCCGTAGCCTGTAATTAACTAAATTAATTGGAGCCGAATGGATTATGGCACCTTACAGAGCGGAGGTGTAAGAGGCAGAACTGATCCCAGCCCGGGAGCGCTCCCAGGTGAGCCGGGGTGGGGGGGGACACGGGTCTGGGGAAAGCTCTCGGCGCCCGACGCGGGCACTTTATCCACCCCCTATGGCCCCCGTCCCCTGCGGCACCCCCGTCCCGTGGAAACCACCCTGTTACCATTAAAACCTTTTGCATGAAAAAACAGGAATGTCTATTTCCACTTTCTGATCTGGGGTTGCAATTTCGCCGATCGGGAACAAATGGGAGGAGGAGGAGGGTTCCTGGGGTGGGGACACGGGCTTTGCTCTCCCCCACCAGGCCGGCTCCGGCTCCAGCTCCATTTCAGCCGGTCCGAGCTCCAGCTCCTGCTTTCTGGTTCTGATGCTCTTTGTCCCCAGCAGGAACCTATGAGAAAATATAACGATAGCTCCCCCAGGAATGGCAAATAAACCTGCCCTCATTTCCAGGTGACAAGCCCCAGCTGGAGGCGGTGACTCAGGGTGACGCTCTCAAAGCCACCCCTGGATCGCCGCTGCCCCCCCGGGTCTGTCCGACACCCCCAGACCCCGTTCCCTGCGTTCAGCCAAGGAGCTCCCCTCCCTCCCTCCATCAAACAGCCGCCCGGCTTCCAGCGGCGTCAGGACAAAACCCAGAGAGCTATTTTCAGAAAGCGCCCCTGCCTTCGAATCTCACTCATGTCCTTCGTGCAAACTAGTGGCGATGATTTTCTCCTCCTCACACATTATGAACGACACAAGAGAAGCCTGGGGGGAAGTAACGTGACCCCCACCCAAATAAAGAGAAAAAAGGACGCGAAAGCCCAGTCTGCTACTAAAGAAATAAAACATCAAAAGGAATAAAAATTCTTATTATTAGACACATATCTCTGCTTAATGGACAGAAAGGACTGTAACAGCCGCTGCTTAAAGATCAGGGGAGCAACAGCCCAGTCCCCTTTATGCCACAGACAAAACACATATTTACCCCGGGCAGCTTTGAGCCGTGCCCCCCCTGCAGAGCCCTGCCTGGGGCTGGGGGGCAGCAGGGCTCCCTAAACTCCCTGGGGCTACGAGCCACCCCGGGCTGCGGGGGCCACTGCCAGCACAGCTGCTGGTGACAGGTCACCCCAGCAGGAACAGGCAACGGCAAGGGGTTTGGGTTGCTGTTACCTGTTTCTCTGCTGCGGGAACTACAGAGGCGCTCGGGGGTACGGAGAAGCCCCACAAACTCCTACCGATTGCCTCGTTGTGGCCAACATCGAGGAGGCCAGTGGCCCGGCCCCCGCAGGTGGCAGTGACAGCAGCGATGGCAGCGGTGACAGCAGAGGTCTCACTGGCTGGCTCCTCACGGGCTGCCCTGGCGCTTTGCTGTGCACTGAGGAAGAAACAAGAACACCCAGAATTAAAAGATTCTGGCTGTTTTTAATTACACACACTCTACATATTTAGAGTGTCCTCGTGGAGGAGGAAAGGAGACTCACGGGATCAGTGCCACCAGTTGGTTTTACTTCACACCAGGTTCCTTCCCAGGATTTTCTTGCTCCCGCATCTCCGTGTTGCTGGGCCCCGGCTCATCTCCACGGAGTCCCGGGGCAAGGGACCCCTCGGGGGCTCAGCATCCCACAGCCCCGTCACCACGTTACCCCTCCAATGCTCACAGCCCGGCTGCCATCAGCTCCCCGGCCCCTCTGGGAACGTGTCGCACCAGTCACGACATCACTGGAAGGCGCTTCCAGGTCCCATTTTTCCAGGGTGGAAGGTTTCGGTCGGGTGCTGGTGGCGTCACCCCCTCCCTGGGCTCCCAAGCCCCAGCAGCGCCTGGGGGACAGGACGGGGGACTCGGGGAAGGGGAGGCTGAGGACCCTCCAGCCCCGTCACATTAACCAGAGGGAGCCGGCTCTGCCGCAGCACCGAGTCTGTCGCCGCCACACGGGCCAGTGGATACAAACGGGGATGCTCGGCAGGATGGCACAAATACTGAAGGTGACACCCCGAACCCCCCCGGGTCGCTGTGCTCCCCACGCCAGCGGGAAATCACACACCAGAGGTCACACCATCCTTCCGACACTGTTGAAGAATAACTGCCTCTGCTTGAAGCAAAATAGAGGTTCTGGATACTCTGCCGGTGCCCCAGAGTCAATAATTCTCTCTTCTGCCTGCAGAGCCTGGAGGCATCAATAAAGGGCTTTGAACCGAATTCCTGAGCGGGAGGAGCCCTCCCCAGGCCCCGCCGCAGGGGGCATTTCACTGGGCGACACCAATGTTCCTTTCCCACCAGCTGTACGGCTGGTTTTTTTACATATATATCAGATGATAGCTAATGTTAACCAAGGACGGAGCTCCCAACCTCACTCCTCTCTTGAGACCAGAGAGGAAAGGCGTCCCCTCCTCAGGCGTTACCCAGGGAAGAACCAACGCTGGCGGGACCCGAGAGGCTCCTGCACTCGGCAGAGCAGCGGCTTCCAGCCCCTGGCATCACCACGCTCCGTGCCACGACGTCACACCGACCCGCTCCCAGCGCCGGGACGGGCCCTCGCACCCTTTTCCTGAGGAGAGGAGAACTGAAGGGCTCAGAAAGCCAAGGGAACACCCCGCACTGCTACAGGGGGAAGTGGAAGAGCTGGGAAATAGCAGCAATAACACGGTTCTTTAGGGCTGAGAGATTCTGTACTTCAAAACCTGGCTCAGGTAAAAAGGAGAAAAAAGGCTCCCGTTCCAGTTTCTCCAACCAAAATCACAACAGGAAGAGTACCGAGTAGGGCCAGAATTTTATTAATGATGTGGGAAATCTAATACCAAGAAGCTTCTTTATCCTGGCACCAGCTTTTATTGGGAAAAAAAGCACAAGAACCAGCGTCGCAGTGACATCTCCTGGAAGCCAACACACCACCGGAGACAATTCCGGCTTTTTAGCTCTGTCTTGCTCATTAACAACCACTTGGGCTGATTCACTTGAACACTGAGACTGTAAGAAATACCCCTGCTATTTAACTTGCCCCTCACAGCGGGGAAAAAACGCAACCCAAACAGCACACACACCCCACCACTTTATCAGCTCTCCCAAAAATCCATGGGTCTCTGCTGGAGGGGAGAACACCCCATTGATGCTGAAAGTGCAAGGAAGCAACACTTATTGTTCTAAAACTCTGAACTCGTTTTTATCTGCTCAGATCATCTGCCTGCTGCTTTGTCAGTATATTGGATTTCTATTGCCCTAATCCCTGCTTCTTGGAACCAACACCGGCGCTTTTGGAGAAGGAAATTAAGGAAAGCTTTCCCGCCAGCTGGCTTCCCGGCGGCTCCGGAGCGCTGGGGATGCAGGGATGGGGAAGAGCATCCTCTGCCCGGTCACAGGGGCAGCAGGAGGGCTCCAGAGCCACAAGAGCCTCTGCTCTCCCAGCGCAGGGTCAGACTCCTCAGACAACGAGCAAACCTTGTGTCACCTCAGCCCGTCTGGGAACCCCAAACCCTTCCCCGTGTCCCTGTGACCCCCGGCCGCGCTGCAGCCAGGGTTCACCAGCCAGGGCTCGGCGGCTCCATCGCTGCCCACCAGTGTGATTCACGACAAAAAAAAGGGGAAAAGCAGCCTGTGATAGGCCTGAAGTTACCAAAACCCATCAATTTAAAACCTATGAAAAGAACACTTAGCCTTTCCACTTCAAATAGATTCATTAATAGTTTTATGGAAGAATAAGACAGGTAAAGTCAATCTCTAACAGTGCTTGCCACAGGCGCTCCTGTTTTAAGAGCTGAGAATTACGGAAACTTCATATTTAATTCTTGCCTGCCAGTTCCTCAGAACCGCCAGTCCGTGTGAGGTGCCCCAGTGGCAGCCAATACAATGGTGAGGTGCCCCAATGGCAAAGTACAGCAGGGTGCAAGCAGCGGCTTCTCTCTGTGACAGGAGATTTACAACCATCCTCTCTCCCCAGTCCCAGCCCACGCAGGCGGGAGCGGAATCCCCAGCGTGGCACTCTCCAGCTCGCTTCTGCAATCACTGCCCGCAGCCGAGAAGGGAGAGCCGCCGGGGTAGCACTCAGGATAACCGATTCTTTTCAAGAAAAGCCAAAGGGCCAGAGGAAAATAGTTTTATTATATCCACATTGAAAAGAGCAGGAAGTTGCATGCAAAATCAGGTTGGTTTGGGTGGGCTTTTCTTTTTTCTAGAACGAATTCTCACCTTTGTTCATTACCGACGCTTTCAAAGTCCCTCTATGACCTCTCTCCCTGCCGGGGACCGAGTCAGTTTAATGAACGAGATAAACAATTGTGTCCCCAATGTCCTTCGTCAGGCCGTTCTCAGAAACGCGGACGTGCCTCTCGCCCAGGTCGATGTGGAAGATGGCTTGCTCCAGGATAGGTGTTTTCTCCGCTTCCTCTTTGCCGAGGACAGGGACGCGGCGTGGGCCGAGCACGGGATCATCGAACCTCATCAGCTTCACCTTGGAGAGATCTGGGGCAGCGAGAGGGGCTGTCAGGGCTCTGCACAGCCGCTGCTGCAGCCACTCAACTCATCACAACAACACTTGGTACTTGGTACTTCAAACTACCTGCTCTGAGGAAATACCTTCTCTGGGGAACACCGTTCATGTGACGATGTCCACCCACCACAACCATGTTCAGTGGTTACACAGCAAGTCACTAGTGAAATGGTGACCATAACCAACCACAGAAATACCAGATCCCAACACCACCCTAAGCCCTGAACCTGCCTTCTCTGGTTTGGGGACAGCTGTAACAGAACAGTTACGGGATCATTTCCTGAGGAATGAATTTCAGAGACTGGGATAAAGGGGAAGGTGAGAGTTGTTTTAAATACAATTCCCTATTAAAGCGCACGCTAATACAGACTGCCACGCAGAGCAACCGAAGCCCTCAGGAAGCCTGGGACTTCTGAAGCCAAGGCTTCCTCCAAGTCCAACCTCCTGGTCCTGCGCACCCCAGAACAGGGACACCCCCGGCAAAGACAGCACGAGAAAGAGTCGCTGCTCAATCTCACTTGCTTTCAGTCACTTCAGAACATCCACCCGGCAGAAGGGCAGCAGATACACACACACCTGCTGGGTTTTTCCCAGACAAAAGGAACCTCCATAGAGCTGCATTTTTCCCCACGACAGAATTCGGGTTGCTAAAGCACAGCAGCGCTGCAGGGCCCTCGCCACGCTGTAAGGACACACACCGCAGCAAAAGCGGCTCCCCCAGCCCTGCCTGGGGACCTCCACCGCTGCCACGGCCACACCAGCACGAGCCACCAGCCCCCTACGGAGCTGTGACACCGGCAGACACCACGGGAGGTCTGGCTGTCCCCACGCAGGTCCCCACTGCTGGCACCAGCCGACGCCAGGGGAAGGAACAGGCAGTGTCACCACAGTGTAAATGCAAAATTGGGATTACAGGAGATGAAACTGCTTCAGTGCTTTCAGACCGGAATCCACCACTGCCAGGGAGCGGGAGCTCACAAAGACACTCTGCCAGTACTTGCTGTCTCTCACCTCTACAGGGCTCAACCTTCAGCAGCCGAAATACCGCATTAGTGCGTAAAGAATGCAAGAGCAGAGAGGGAATGAATCGCTCGGAGGATTCAACAGGAATATCAAACTAGTTCCCACAGAGGCAGCTAGTTCGAGTTTGGCATGAACAATGATAATCCCAACTTGAAGTGAACAGATAATACTTCCACTAAGAACTGGGACAGAAATTATTAGGGACCTATGTAGCAACTGTTAAATTAATTCACTTTAGGCTAAACAGAAAAATTATTTTGATAATTTTTTTTTCAGCCCTGGGCTCCAAAATAGCTGTGGCAGAAGCTGCCTATGACCAGTTTGGGACCAACTCTTTTTTCTTGGAAATCTAAAGCACATGGGGAAATAAAAATCCCCATTAATCCCTGACTGAAACTGGGTTTCAGAGCACCAGTGGCAAAACGTAAGACTAATGAGGAAAGCCCATAAAAACGCCTGCCTGTTTGCGGATTCTCTCTTTCCTTGTTCACTCAAACCCAAAACTTCCTGCTCCTCTCTAAGCACCCGTCCCAGCACCACCAACTGCAGCAGCTTGGTTTCCCCTTCTCTCCTGGGAACACCATCTCATCAGCGTGGGAGGGTCTGTGCTGGTACTTTACCTTTGATTCCTCTGTCCATCTTCATCAAGCGCCGGATCACCGTCTCCCTGCTGTCTCCTTGCCGGATTTCAATTTTTGTGGAGAAATGGCCATTTGATGGCTGAGGGTTCACCAAAAACACAGACACGCTGGGCTGTGGGAAAGTTAATACAAACATTAAAGGAGAATCTGAATTTGTGATCCAAGGGTCAGATAAAATATGAAACTAAAACAAATAAACACCATCTATCAACAAACAGTCTGGACAGATAAACACAATAATTGGTAAATAACAGCGGGGAAGTGAGATCCAGCCACACTCACACAAGCCCTTCTCCATTCTCTGTTTGTGGCCTGTGTTTTAACTCAAATACAATCTGCCAGATCCAAGGAGGGGCCACTGAGGCACATGCTGAAAGAACAAAATACAGAATAGGCTTGTGCTCAGGCCACGTGTTTTTAACGGTTTTCAGGCCAAATCATTACAGGCTGGAGGAGCCCTAAAGCTCAGGTGCAATCACAGTCACGCTTGGGGCTCTACACAGAGGAAGAAGAAAATAAATCCTAATTGCTTCAGGAGATGTTTCCTGTTTTGAAGGGCTGTTGGATCAAAGGCAAAAAAATCCAAAGTTTATGTCTGATTCATGTTTTTAAATGGCGTATTTGCTTTTGCTTGTTGGTTGGGTTTCTTTAAATAAGTTTTTAAGCTTCCAGTATTTGAATTTCTGATTTTACCTCAGTTCTGAATGTGGAAAATGGTTTTCCGGGACAGCAGTCTTCTTTTATTTTATCGTCTCCTTCAGATGCGAACTTCACTTCAATGTGATCCAGCTGTTAAATAAAAAAGGAGGGGTGGGTTACAAAATGAAGTTTTGCAATAGATATCTATTGAAACAGGTGGGGGTTCTTCATTTTGGAGTGGTTTGGTTTTTTTTTTTTTGCTTGAGGGCAGTTGTTTGTTTGGTTTTGTTGTTGTTGGGTTTTTGATGTTCTGTTTTTCACACAACCCTGCCTGAGCTGTCCCCTTGTTACCATATTGCCTATCAACTACATTCTGGTTACGCCACAGCGTCACTGCTACACTCTGCCGTCTGTCCTACTGTACACCACGGCTTTAAAAGCCCTGCCCAGCACCTCTCCTTGAGGGGGGCCAGGAAATCCGCTACAGTGCACATGCCATCGGAAGAGTCCAAAGGTACTAGGCTCAGGACTTAGATCATTCTCCAATAACACCTTGAAACATCTCCCTCTCGTTTCTTCAGCTGAAAAAAATGTAAGATACTGGTTGCCTCAGAGAAAAATGTCTCTTCAAAAGTGTCACTGGACTTTACCATCACAGAAACAACCCGTCCTGCAGCAAACCCCACCTCTGTTTTGGGGGAACATGCCTATAAACTACACACCTACTGGTGTCTCGTGTCTGCATTAACCAGATTTATACACCTGTATCTGACAGATTTAAACAGCAAGATCAAAATACAGAAAGCCGATAAACTGTTACGTGAGCAATTAACATAGCAGGGTGAGAGCCTTAGGAAGGGCTGCTCCTCCCGCTACCCCAGTGAGCACCAAGCACTGGATACACCAGGGATACACCAACCTCCAGGGAATTTGTCAGGTAGACAATATTCTCCATAAGCACTGCACGCTCATCGAATTCCAGCTCCAGATCAAGAACACGTGAACCATTTTTCTCCAGGTTTTCCTGTCAAAGGAAAGAAAGAGAAAAAAAAAGGATTAAACCCCTCTAAACGCTGCAAGTAAAACGATGCTTCAAAATGGCAAACTATCTACATTAGTCATGAAAAGAATAGGCTTTTAAATATGACAGCTCTCTGCTGGCACAACATGCTAACGCAGCAGCAATCATTCTCTTGTAACAGGGTTTCTTCTACAGGGAATTCTGACACTGATGGGAGGAGTAAGAGCAATTAGAACACATTTTTAATATAGAATTGAAAAGGTGTTTGACATTCACAGATATTTATAATCCCTACTTAATCTGCAGGTTGAGAATTCACAAAATAAGTCAGCATTTCAGTGGTATTTCACAGCAGGAACTTCAGTCTTCTGACCTAGTTTAAAATAAAGGCCGAGCGTACACCAACTGGGCACGCTCACAGCAGCTGTAAAACAAGTTCTCTGCAGGGAAATAACAACTGCTTTATATGTCAACATAAAAGTAACTTAATTAGTCCAGAAAGCCAACAGCAACAGTCACAAGAGAGAAAGTATTACAGGCAATATAAAAACCATGTGAATTTTCTATTTATTTATTTATTTACTAAAAGACAACTTCCTCTTCGGCATTTAATCTGTCCCTTTCTTGCTCTCATGCGCCAAGCCAGCCTCGTTCTTAACTTTCTAAGCATTGTCTCCAAAGCAACACCTTATTACAATTCTAGCACGAGAAACTGTAGAAGTCAAACACGATGGATGGAAGAACCTACTTGCATTTGAAGCACAGACTGTATAACCTGCAAAAGGCACAAACTACCGAGCCCCAGAGAGACCGTGAGTTCACTGGGCCAATTCACATGACAGATTTTTGTTATATCTTTCTCCCAGAGGTGTCAAAGACGGTTATAAACAAAGCCATGAAGATGTCAACTAAAGCTACTGGCAGGACAGAGACTGAAGTCAAAAGCGAGGAGATCATGGAATGAAATGAAGGAAACGACAATCCCCGTGCACAATTACAGACTGTCCTTGTCTTTGGCTCACACAGTTCATTCACCAAAGCTTTTTCTGTCCAAGAACTGTCCCTCTGACACTGACCTTAACCATGGCAACAAAGGGCATAACCTTCTTCATGTACTTCTTCAGCTCGGGCAGGGCGTTGAGCTCACTGGCGATGACTTTGTTGTCTGGCAGGTGACCTCCACTGGCCTGAACATCCACAAACATCCATTACAGAGTGTAGGGATCAGTGAAAAAACCCACCCTTTAATATCATATACCCCTCATGCTTCCCATAAATACCAGCGAGGTTTGTCAGCATCACTGATCCCACATATAATTTTCCCATCCCTTTGAAACATTTTAAAAGTAATATTTTAGAACTTTGCCAAAAAACCCCAGACAACTACTGCCATTCAGGCTACTCAGGATTATTCTGCATTTTCGTTATTCTTTTCAGTGACTATATAATAATATACTTAAATTTTCTACCAGAATGCATTTTAAATCTACATTTAAGCCTGAAATTACATCATACTGCCAAATCAATTACATTCCTTGGAGCATTTTCATTAAGCACCAAAATCCAAAATTTACTGGACAGTTATAAAAGCATGAAGAAAATTAAAACTATCTGGCTTTGTATTTAAATAATTTGGTAACAAACTACCGCTTATAAGCTTTTTACAGTCAGAAAAAAAGATCCCACAAAAAGCGGGTAAGCTGCTCAAAGAACCAGGACAGGCTGAGCACCTGGTAGTGCCGGCGCAGAAGGGACAGGGTGGTGTGCTGCCACGGCGGGTAGCTCTTTGCCACGTAGATGGTGCAGTGAGAAGGCTTCTGGGCAGGTTCCTTAGCGCTTTTCTATGGACACAAAGAGCCAAAGTCAGGGAGGAGCCGTAAGCAATAGGGAATTACTGCGTACACACACTTCGGAAGGCGACCCGGCGCACCCCACCTTCCCTTTCGCAGGTGCCGTGTAGCTCTTGAGGCGCAGGCGGAGGTCGTGGGCTGCCTCCATCAGGTACTGGGAGGAGCGGATCAACACCTCATCCACGGGGCCCGCGCTCGGCCACGAGGCGCTCATGATGGAGCCGGGCTGCGAGGAAAGGGAGAAGGGACACACACTGAGAGGGAAACACACCACTATCTGGTGGGTTTTCAACCCATTACAGCCTGACTGGAAACTGGAGATCAGACAGTCTGAACCCCAGTGAGCACCCAGCTGTAACGGAGTAAGTTCAGGGCCAGCAGGCACGTGTGGGCAGGGTGTTAGGGACCATACACAGTTACCCCTGCCATACAGCTCCCTAACCCCAGCTACAAGCACAAGGCATCAATAATAAATCAAACTAATCAAAATAAATCAACTAAGTTTCATGTCTAAGTGTACGAATATTGCATTACTTGGGTTAATTTTAGATCACCTCTTTGTGAGTCCACAACCAAAGTGACTGGTATTAAAGTTTCTTGTATCACCCCAGTAACAGGCTCTCTGTGGTCACCAGCCCACAGACAATCAGCTAGTGTGGCTCCTCATATTATAAGACATATGTTTCTTCCACTTGTATATGAAAGACACTCATAAGCCTGATGGGAGCCTTACTAACAACCAGTAAAGGCTTAGGTCCAAACCAAACAGCAAGACTGGAGTACCTTTCCCAGCAGTGACCAGATGTGCTCACACAAGTGGGGACAGATGGGAGCCAGCAGCAGGGTCTGCACTTCAATAAACTGGAAGACCAGCTCCCTGTGCATTCCCTCGATCGCCAGCTCACGGTACTTGTCCTTCGCCGCCTGAAACAGCCAACGCACCCACCGTTAGCACGCTCCAGCTGCCAGCAGAAACACCCAGAAGAAATCACACCCAGTTCTTTGCTCTAATGGCCGTAGAGCATAAGCAGCCTAGAAGTCAGTAATGGATTCTTACAAGAACTGTACTTTCATGAAGCACCTGAGTGTGAATCTGGCTGTTGGCCATTTGATTTCTGCAATAATACGGTACTTTTAAAAAAGTGTTCATTGGCACAGACATAAAAGGCATAAATATCCACAGCTGTGTTATGGGCCACTATCATCCCAAATAGCTCACGTAAAGATACTAATAAGAACCAAGAAAAAGACAATGAATAGGATCTATCATTACACATACAATTCGTCCTACTTCATCATGCTCTTGAATATCATAAAGGAGCCACATGAAGGAGTCTCTGTAATTCATTAAGTGCAGTGCGTGGTTCAGCAGACACTCCGGAGACGTGGTTTATGGAATGTATCTAAAAGCACTCTGCTTCCAAAGAATTTTGTTGATGTATTATCTGAATTTCTTATGTTCCTTATTACAAAGGGGATAAGGACAGGAACCACTCTTTTTAATAGAGTCTTTTCATAAGCAGCTTTTTGCTCCTATTAGATACCAGGATTATTTCCAGCATCGCAGCTGTCTTCCTTTGGACCTTTGTAAAAATGACCCAAGCAGACCTTTATAATTTCAGATTTATTCTACTAAAGTGCTCCTGCTTCGTGGCACTATTCTGAATCCAATTCAGCAGTATAATTAGGGATTGGAGACAGCAGGATCAAAAGAAATCCACAAAGTAACAAATAGCTAAAAAGATGCCTCTTACCTGAAATTCAAAGAAGCCAGTTTTCAGAGCTTCCTTAAACATCATCTTCTCATAATTTTGGTCTGTCTTCACTATGCCTGCGTTCATCTCACTGGGGAGGAAGGGCAAACAACACCATTGCTCAGTCTGCCCCACGCAATGACGGCATTGGGTAAAACATCACTGTCACCAGCACAGCGCAATCCCATAACCCACTCTGTCACATGGTTTGGTTTATGGAATTCATTTATTTGCAGGAAAAAAATAACTACGGAGATCAGAGATGTTCCTTGCAAGAAGGAAACGGACCAAACTGTATTATCAGCCTCTGTAGGGTACCTGGCAAAGACTCTGTCGTTGAAGGTGTTGGCAGGGCCACTTCTCAGACTGTCTCTGTTGGCAATCATCTCCTTTACCCACTCCACCCAGGTGTACAGACGCAGAATACCAGCATCTGCCATGGCTTCCACAAAGTTGGCATCTTCGACAGTGTCCCCAGCATCAGCCAAGGCTAAACGCATGCCTGGAAGAAAGCGGAGAGCTCACGTGGCCAGCACGCAATGAGCTGCTGGATAGAGATGCAGGAGCCACGGGACTCAAGAGTGAATTACAACTAACTTCTCATTAGGAGTTAATAACATGCAAACCGGATTTACAAACTGCCTGGCTAACTGGAGAGAGAAGTCTCCAAGGACACCCTTCACCCAGGGGAGCTCCACTGCCCTCCTGAGGAAGAAAAGCAGACAGACCCCCTGAACCAGGAGATGTACAACCAGGAGATGTCCAAAGCACAAGAGCGTACATGAAGGGAGCAGGGTGTGCACGAACACACAGCGGGCAGCACCAGCGTGTGCCTCGTGTTCTGATCTCTTCAGTGAACGTGGAAGAATGGAACAAGGACCCTCTAGGGGCTCTCACCACCAGAAGCAGTTCCTGGCTTACACAGACGCTGTGCCAACTCACATCCCAGCTTTCTAAACAGAGCTCAGCTTTTCAAACAAGGACAGGTGCTGAACACTCCAATAAACCCACTGCTCCTTTGAGAGCAAAACACTCATTTCAGTCATTTTGGCGTAATTGAAAACCAGATGCAGGTGAGAACACACTTACCATCTGCAGAAAACTTGTCGACAGCTTGGGTTAGGGTAAGAAAGTTGCCTGTGGATTTAGACATCTGAAAGAAACAGAAGAGTCTTTGTTTTCTCCCACATCCACGTTGCTGTTGGATAAGCAAGAACAACGCAACAAGGGTTTGGGCAACCCATAGAGGAAGCATTTTCTCATGAATCGTAGCAAAAGCCATTTGGTAAATCTGAGCTGAAGCACAGTAAAAGGCGACTAAGCTCTGCAAGCACTCCTCTAACTCCTGAACGCTGAGCTTGTCTTGAGACTTCCATGAGTTTTTAGGATTAAGGCCCTCACACCCCATGGCTGCAGGGAAACGCTCGCTGCCTCCTGCATCCTGTGGGGTCAGCCCCAGACTTTGTCAGGCTTTGAAAAATGGGATAACTGGTACCAAAACTGAATTCCAGAAATTACCTAAATTAAATATTACTTCAAAATTGGAGCTTTAAGACCATCCTGCATGGACTTTTCAAGAAGGATTCTGGTGGAGTTTTTTTTGCTTCATATTGAAGTGTCCAAGGCCTAATTCCCAGGTTGAGGCACTCTTAAATTCAACTATATTCCATTTCAGAACTTGCATGCATTAGCAAGTTATTTGCACTAACTTTTCCTTTTTCACTGCACCTACTCCAATGCCTAACAAAGCTTAACTTTAGTCAAAAAAAAAATCATACTGCATTCTATATGACCCTAAAACTTAACAGAAATGTACTGAAATCCTTACTAAAGTGGTGAAGCCATACAAGAACTAACTTAAGAAAAGCATTAGATAGAACTGGAAGAAAGGCAGGTCTTTACCTCAGATGAATGAAAAACTGGAGGGCACCAATGAAGAAACTAGAGTTTTCACTATTTCCTCCTCTCAAATTCCAAGAAGGATTTTTCCAGTCTGGCTGGCAAGTGCCTATTTTGACAAGCGCAAAAGCCACCTCACACACCAAACCTCACTGTACCTTTTCCGAATTGAGCAGGAGGTGTCCATTGGCTCTCACAGCTACTGGCCATTTTTCTCTGTTTGGAGACAAGATACAAAGCATTTGGTAAAGAAATAAATTTTTCTCTTCCAAAAGAAAGAACAAACATTTTACATCCCAGTTTGAGACGAACACCTTAAGTAGAATCTTCAAAAAAATACCCAGGGGGTGTCTTAAAAAAAAACAATCAAGGAGTGTCTGAAGATGGAAAGAACTACAAATAAGAGGGTTAGGAATTATCACTGCTGAAAGGCAAAGCAGGGAGTGTTGCACCTACAATTACACTTCACTTATCCCACCTACTGCTATGCAGCCACATTTAATTTAAAGGTCAGTGACTGGCATTGCCCAACAATGAAAACCCTAAAGATACACCAATGCGGTTTCACACGTACCCTCTAAAGAATCACCAAGCCAAGGACACGTAAACCCTCAGGTGTGCCCTAGAGCCAACGGAAACTGCCCTGTCAATTATGCTACATGCTGGAATTCCTGTGTTAAGAGACAGGATTTCAGCAAGTCAACTAAAGTCATAACATGCAGTTAAGACTTCGGTTCTGCTTTCAACATTTTAGAATCTGTATGTTAAGAATCTTGCATCTTAAAATCTTTAAAGGATTCTAGAAAAAACAGGGGAAATAACAGTAGAAAGCCTTCCATTTCAATAAATTCCACTATAGACAACTGAAACAAAGCTGCGATATGAAAGAATACATTTTCAACTTAATTTTGAATGTTGTAAAGTCCAAAAAAGCCATTAGCAAATGAACCAGAACAAGCAGCTCTCCAGCTTCGTCTCCTTTGTTTTATCTCCAGCCTTACCTTTGCTCTGCCCACATGGCCACGTGGTTGTAGAGGTAGTACGAGAGATGATTCGGAACAAGATCCTTGCCAGAAACTCTGAGATCCACAGGGTACCAAAATTCAAACTCCTCCTTTAGCTTGTCCAGCTTTTCTTTTGGAATCTCCGTTTTAGGAAATGGCGCTGCCTTGAAGAAGATGTAATCCCAAACTTCTTTGCTCATTTGATGTGCCCTGCACAGAATTAGTCCCATATTGAGACGGCAGGAAAGGTTCCCTCTTACACCCCAGAGCTCAGAGCCGCTCCTTTGTTCTCGCAACTCTCGATAAGCAGAGCCAGCACGGACAGAGAGTGCTCGGGCACTTTGTCTGAGGTCAGGTGAGCGAGTCCAGCTTCAGAAAAAAAAATCCCCTTTTCCTTTACCCCACAGAGTAAGTCTTAGTAACAAGCATTTGCTAACACTGTAAGACAGATGTTATCTCCTCATGTAAGAGTATGCTCTAATTGTATATACTTCATTACATCAAATCTATAATTCAGTTCTCAGGATGCTCACATCAAAGTTTGTTTGCAGACATGACTGGTATGTAGGGAGCCTCTCTTTAATTAGAGACGTTTCAGCCAACATGAAAACCTTGCCAAGGCCTTCAGAACTAGTCCTGTTTGTAAGAATCTTCACTTTGGAAATGGTTTTCAGATTAGTTATAGCATTGAACAAGGTAAGTTCTAGATCCAGTGTATAAACTACTGCAGAAAATAGCTCATCAAACATGCAAATTACAGCGTAAGATTCCAGACAGGACTGGCATTGGGTTTTTTCAGTTCCCGGTGGGTTGTATCATCTCACCTGTCTGACCTCCATCACTGGAAGTTCACCACCACCCCAACCCAGAGGTCACAGAGCAGCCTCAGAAGGTATTTGGGTACAAGTGCCTTCTCCCTCTTACTTTCAAGGTTTCCACATACAAGTTGTGGATAAAAGATGGTTCTAAGCTTCCAAGAGAATTACCAACTTCTAATACAGCGACGAAAACTACGTGCTAATCCTGCCCCCTTTGTACACTGAAGCACACAGTACTTTAGAGCCACAAAGCAGTCCCAATAAGCAGAGACACCTCAGCAGCCACTGAAACCAATCACTCAAACATACCTGGCAGGGACCACCTCAGGGCAAGGCAAACACGTATTGAAAAAGGTGATTACTCTGCACACAGTTCTGCTTTCAGGGACATTCCTCCTCTCTGGCCACCGCACTCCTTTCTCTTTCCTTATTTCCCTCCTGCACGTTTGCTCTAACTTGGCTAACAGCAGGTGCAGATTTAACAACAATGCTTTTTAAACACAACAGCACAGAACCAGCCTGCCTGGCAAGTCTTTGGCAAGAACAAACCCTGAGATAAGCACACGGAATTACACAAGAAAAAGTACCGATTCTCTCTGCTCACCTGATGCCCAGAGGAGACTCCCCTTGGCCCCGCAGGTCCCCCCCCTGGAGGAGATGAGCCACGGTGTAGTAGGCCATGTAGATGGTGGAGTCGGAGAGAGACTCAATCAGCCACTGCTCGTCCCAGGGCAGACGGGTTCCTGGGGGAGACGGGAGCCAGGCTCAGGCACAGCGTCCCCGTGCACCAGCGTTGCGCTCACAGGTACAAAGGCAGCTTAGTGCTTCCCGTGGAACACACACAGACACACACACACACATATATTTGTGCAAGCACTCATGCTTTTAAAAATCCTTTTCTTAAAAACTCAACTTAAGCACTTAAAGATTAGAGAAAGTACTTGCTATTTTTGCAGTCAGCTCCATAACACAACTGTCAAACACACTTCAGCTCCTGATGGTTTGCTGTGTATTGCAATGCCGTTGTAACAGCTGTCCCGTGTCACAGGCTACACACACCAAAGGCTAGTCAGAGTGTAAGGAGAACACCCAGGAAATGGTATTAGCTCCCTCTTCTGAGGTCCCCTCCAAATCAAAGGCCCAGGCAAAAAGCTACTGACAGAGATGCCCACAGAATCACTGCAGTAATGCAAACATAAAATTGCCCCTGGCCACATGTGTTCTCAAGAAAGTGTGCTTTCTGCAGGATGCTGGATCAAGATGCAGTGTTGCATAAACCTGTTCTACACTTAAATAAATAAATGTATTTTGGACTCTAGATAGCACTTAAGCCTTCCCAATGAAGTGATGAGTACCATCTTCTTGAAGCACTGAGAGAGAAAAGCAGCGTTCTGCCTACCTAAGCCGTACGTCCTGGAGCACGCATGCTCTTGTAGCCAACCTAAAGTAGCTTCAAAGTTTCTCCTGGTCTCTTCACAAAACCTGTAAGAAATAAGCTATTACTAATGACTCCTCTCAGCCCTCTTAGAGCACCGCCAGCAGCAGCGCACGACCACTCCCCTTTACACCCACATTTATAACTTACGTCTCTAGGTGTTTCAAACACTCCGATGCCTGTTTCTTCCAGGTGACTTCACCATAGTCTAAATACCTACAGCCAGGGAAAGTTTATTTTAACAAAGCAATCCACAAGGAGAACAGAATTTGGCAGTAACTTTATAACCACAGCCTTACTTCACTTACCACTGGTCACAAAGGGCCACGACACATTCATCAGCAGACCTCGACATGACTTGTTTCTCAGGTTCCATATAAATCATGGCTTCATCCTGAGTTGAAAGGGCAATAAAAGCTAAGATTTATTTACTTAGCAAAGTCTTGAAAATCCTTACATCTTATTAAAATGCATCCTCTCCATTCTAACCTCTTTTACAGCATTCATTGCATAGCTTTCACCACTGCACAGCACCACTACTTGACTATGTGCTTCTCAGAGCTCTCAGTTCACGGAGTTTTGTAAAGAATGTCTCCATGCATAGCACAAGGGAGGACAGAAGCACAAAACGGTACCCATTGACTATGCCCCTACTGATTACAACAGCTACTAAAAAAATCAGGGTGGGGTAAAAAAGAACATAACGGTGAACTTTGGTTCTACCTTCACAAACTGATTCTGATGCCAGATGGAACAGGATGAATCTTATATCATAATATGAACATAATGCTGGAACCACATGGGAATATCGACTAAATAACTGAAGCTTCACTCACTTCCAATCAGGAAAATCTAATTAGAGAGAAGCTGTAACCACTGTACCACCCTTTCCTCTCTGCAGGAGGAGCCCCAGCAGCGGGGTGTCCGTGTCTGACAGCCTCTACTGGCAGGGCCTGGGAGAGACCGACCATTGGCATCTCCCACTATCTCCCCAACTACATCAAAGATTAAACCGAACCACCCAAATATTTCCTAGACAAGGTGATGGGATGAAGCAGGGAATAAGAGGTCTCCAATTAAGCTATTCACCCCCCTTAATCCAAGAACACAAGGTCCCTCTTCAATTGGTACAGGGTACTCTGCAGCTGTCCAAACACCACTATGAGGACCACAGAACCCACCACAGCTTTCTTCAGCAGCTCGGCTGCTGCGAAAAAACCAAACAGAAAATTTAAAAGAAGCGGTGTGCAGACCATCACGTACATTATCCAGCATCATCTTCTGAATAACTTTCTTGACATCTTGAACTTTTTGTCCTTTAAATCCATCCACCAACATTACCTAAAAAAGATGGGTCATAGAGTTGATTTTTATTTTTTTTTAATTAACAAGAAATGGATGCAATAGCTCTTTAGATCAACATAAAGAAGTAGTAGTTACTGCAGTCTTTGATATGCAAAAAATAGGAATACAGAAATTGGTTGGGGTTTTTTTTCATTAAACAGATGGTCATCTTTACCCCAAAATGCATTTGGATACATGTCAGCACATACAGCGGAGAAGTCTAAACAATAAGTGGCCTGGGAAAAAAGAAAAAAACTCCTTCTTCCCTGCAATCTTTTTTAAAAACTCTTGATCTTTACATACTTTTTTTTTTCCTCCTAATCAAACTCAGCAAGAAAACACTTATCAAAATCTTTTCTTACTTACTCCCTCATAAAATCCTTTCAGGTACACTCTCTCCTTGGCCTCAGCAAGTTTCTCTCTGTCGTTCTGGCTCTGGATTTTGAGCTCATCACAGACCGCCGGAGCACAAAGGTTGCCATAGCCTGGGATTTCAATGATGGGCACCTGGGAAGTCACAAATCAGTCTCAGATAATCAGTTCACATTAGCTAATGTAATAACATCTACACAAAGATTTGTTTCCCGGATTTGACATGCTTCACTAGAAGCGAGGCACTGAAGGAGACAGACAAGGGTATTTCGCTCGGTTTGCAGTCCCAGGGCTGACGTGGGAGTCTGAGCCACAGATTACAGAGGGGGGAAAAGGCAGTTACTGTTACCTCAAAGTGTCTGCACTGCATGGTATCACAGCCAAAAGCAATATCAAAGAACCCTCATGGCAGCAGAAGTGGATGCTAGGGCTAATCTCAAACTGGTGCTGCACTGGGCTACTCTGGGTGCACGTCTGCACAAAGCGTTAGTGCAATTCCACTCACTAAATTCACAACTCCCGGGAGTCCCCAGGGCAGCCGACCTGCCCTCCCACAAGCAGTAACACCAGTGCATCCCAGCCACACCAGTGCTGAGGTGAGTGAGTGGAAGCCCAGGGAATGCAGAACCTTGGGAAAGCTGTACCTGTAACCTGTGGTTTCTAATGGAAACGGATTCATGAGTCTGCATTTATAGTAAAGGACTTGAGCTCTTTGCACAGAACTACGATCAGCCAGTCATTAAGGCCATACATTTTAACCAACAACCAGGTTATCGGTATAACAATGCAATCCACTCTCCAAAACATTAATTCCCACAAAAATTAATACTTTATTTTGAAGTATAGCATTGAATCACTAATCCTGGTTGCCACCCCTAACAAACCAAATAGTACAACTCCAGCAAAACATGAAAACTTCTTCAGGCGTGCTGCAGAGGGACACGTCTGGGTGTACTCACCGGTTCAAATGGCAGAACCATTTCATCTTTGATGCCATACTTCACCCTCAGAGCCTTTGGAAGTTAGAAGAAAAACAGTGCAATATGGTTAGAAGAAAAGTCTTCTGGATTTAAAGCTTTTTATCTATTCATAGGGTCTTTCTTGTACATAGTATTTAGTTATAAAGCAGACAAAGCCACTTCCCTGCCTTCTCACCAGTTCTCACACCAGAGTTTAACCCCCATTCCATTTCCAGGTGATTCTTTGTCATAATTGTCGACATTTTTAAGAGGGGGAAAAAACCACCATTGCTCTACCCTGAAAATGAGTGGGACAAGAACTCAATAGCCAGGGACAGCTGTTTAGACACTGATGTTCTCTTGAAGCTGTAACAGCAACAGCTACTTCAAGCCTCATTTGGAATTCATACAGAGGTCAGTCTCATCTCTGGAAGTCACTTCCACAACAGGAATTTATTTCCATGTCACTGGAATTCTTCTATACCTTAACATGCAGCAGAAGTTGTGCTATTCTTGTCCAAAACTCTTCTTGAAGTTTGAGAATAAAAAATCATCACAGCCCAACTGGTTTTAGCTTCATTATTTATTTTTTTTAAGTACTTTGAATTCAATCAGAGATGGCAAAACTCCAACTAAAGGGGGTTTCATTTTACCCACTGGATATCCAACATTGACCCTCCATGCTACAGAAAGGAAACAGAAACAGAAGGAATTCAGTTAACAGACTGACCTGCTTTTTTTTCAAATCTCTCAGGGCTGCAATGTCATCCGGAGAATCAGAGGGAACACTTGTTACCACTCCGGTTCCTTGCCAGAGAGAGACAGCAGATGAAAAGGTTAGTCAGTGTGTACAGAATGCACAGTGCCTGTCAGACAGGCCTCGGCAAGAGGCTGCTGCAGGGTTACCTTTATCTTCCTTGATGGTCAGCATGGGAAGGGCGTAAATAACTTTGTAGGCAGTGAGAGGTGCTGAAAGCGCAGCGCCGAGAATCTCCTGAGCAGGACAAAGGGATACCATCAAAATAAATCACACTTTTTCAGCCTAGCTGAATTAGCTCTCCTGGCTGATATTCTTCGAATTCGCTGGCATTCCTTACATATTACAAACAATACATTAAAAGAAAAATTATATCTATAGTTAGACAAGAGGAAGTGCATATGAAAAAGCATGTGTGTACCATTTGAGAAGCATATGGACTATCATCTGGTATTTGAGTTTTCTACCAATAAATATAGGCAAAGTAATGCAGAGAAAACAAAACTACTGAAGTGTAGAGTGGGACAAAGACAGTAAGGAGGGAACAGTTTGCCTCCAAGTATCTGAAACACACCAGCATCAAGGCAGGAATGAATTAGGAAACCAGTGTCAAAAGCTGGATTAAACAAGGCAGGAGAAGCACACTGTCAAGAGCTTTTGTGCACTGACAGGGGTAGTCTCGATGTTGTCTTCTACCTTCTAAATTGCTTGAATTCAAATCATCTCTACTAACAGAGAAACAAAAGCCGTATTTTCTACTTCATCCTTCAATGCAGGATCAAGAAAAACGGTGACAAGTTTTAGTGAATGGAGATCAAGTGATGCAAACAGCATGAAGGTACTTTGTATGAGGATGAACAAACACCACTAACTAGTTATTTAAAGCACAGAAGTTAAGGATAGCAAATAGCAAAACCACTGACATTCAACCACTAAGCTAAGAAAGCCTCATTCACAAAGATGTTCTGGAAATTTCAGCATCAACAAAAAGCCTTTTTCTCACAACCCTGTCCAGCTATTACTTTTTCCCATCCCTCGCAGAGGAGTCCCACACACAGACACCCAGCACTGAAAACCACTCGTTCACCACGTAATGCCGAGGCACCGCTGATGCATTTGCCACAGGTAAGCGCAGCAGGTTAATCTCCCAGCCGCAGCTGGAGCTCGGCTGCCGAGAAAGCTGTCTTCTGCTTGCTCTTTAGTCACTAAACACTCCACAATTTTTGTAATAGTTCATGTACTTTCTTAGTAAGTAGAATTCTCCCATCGCCTTTGTAAGCACAAGCTCCATGGGCAGAGCCCAGCCTGCCCAGCGAGCAGCAAGATGCTTACTTCTCCCATCAGCTCCTTGACCACAGGCACCACTCCGTTATCTTTGGTAAAGCCCTGGTAGGACATGTTCCTGGCAGCTCTCTGGGTACAGACAAAAATATCCCCATTGACAGTTTCAAAGCCGATGTACTTCATGTCTGGGCGCACCCAGCAGTTCGTCTGTCCAAACATGGTCTCTGGTCTGAGCGTGGCAGCCACCAAGAAGATATTTTTCCCTCTTAGACCACTGGGGGGAAAGAAGTACTTCATAAGTCACCAAAATAAAAACATTCAGGACAATACAGAACATGCTTTTAAGCCAATATGAACTTTTAAGTAACATTTCCTAAGCGATGGAAGTGGGTCTTTAAGTTCTTTGTGGGTTTTTCATTTTCTTTCCTTTTTATTTTAAACTCCAATTTGAGTTTCACACAGACTAGTGAATAGAGCAGCTCAAAACAGAGACCAAGGCTTTGAAGTGACAGAAATAACAGGGTGAGATTATATTCCACATTAGGCAAAACAGACTGTCTAATTTAATGGTCATGAGACAGAACCTATTTTCCATTACAAATTCAAGACCTACCTTAATTTTGCAGGATAAGGATCTAGCACCTTCATTTTTATCAGCGTATATTCTTGAGGCCCGACACCCTGCAATTCACATAATGCAGCAATAAATACAGGCACTGGCTCAAGCAGTAAAGAAAATAAATCCTATTCTGACCTAAATTCTATTTAAGGTACCAATGAGTTCTTCAAAGTAACTCATATTTCCATTGATACAAATGGTTGTTTACTGAACCACAGACTGGAGAGAGAGGTCACGCTTTATTCCTATGTCCAAAAACATAGGAATGGTTTTGGACATAGGAATGGTTTTGGACATAGGAATGGTTTTGGACATAGCCACTGTCTCAGTAACGTGTAAGTTAATAACAGCTTATTTGCTTTGTTTCAATAGACAGATAATGGTACCACATGGTGATGCTGCTGGCACAAACTGCCAAATAATCACAGAAAACAGCTACAATGGAAAATACTATCCATAGTTCAAGGCAAATAGTCTCAATACAGGAGCTCATTCAATTTTCCCACATACTGACAATTGAGAACCCACCGCTCTGTATGTACAAAATCCATTTTGCTTCAAGATACAATTTTTTTCCCATTCAGCTTTTAAGATTATAAGCAATACATAAAAACGTCAATTAAAAATACTACCTCTCCTGTTTGCCTGTCATGATCCATGCAAGGCTGTCCGTCTTTTGGAGAATAAATTGTGTATCTAGAAAAAGGTATATTTTCAATTAGTAGCAAAAAAAATAATGTGTAGAAAAAGAGGAAAAAAAACACTCAGTGAAAAAGGGGCCTCTTAATGGTGTTTTCAAATTTTGTATCAATCTGTTTCTACCAATGTTAACGTTCAGTTTTTGCAAGAACTTTCAGTACTGGCCCTGTTTTGCTTGCAGTTGATATCCATGGAAAAACTGAAACAGGAACACAATCTCCCACACTTGGCTAGCACAATGAATATACCACTTCACCGTGCTAGCAGAGTATAAACTGAAATCCTTTCATTTCAAAATGTGAGTTACAAGCATGTTCTAGAGACATGTCATAGAGTTCCATTTTTGGTAAAACAATAAACTTGGAGCTCAGCAGCAGACTCACCGTTTCCCAAACTTTATCTTATTTCTTTCCTTTAATGTAAGGAATTGCCATCGTACAAAGGAGTCATAATAAGGATTAACATCTGTAGTAATGAAAGAACGCCTCCAATCCACCTGGAAACACGTAACAGCCCCCGGTAAGTAAAGACAATAAAGAAATTCAAGGAACTTCACAATAGCAGAACTATCATTTTAAAAATAAAAAGACGCTTCTCTCCAAAAAGATAACGCGAGTATCACACAAAGGGTGATGCTTAAACACAAGAACTCCCAGTCTGTGTGTGAGTGGTCTTTCAGGGCTGACATGCCAACGACTCAAGGTCCTGTCTGCTGACTGAGAATTGTAGAGATTCTGTAGCACTTTTAACCATTGCTCCAGTTCCATTCCAGAACTACCTTGTCTCATAATCTCTGTCTTCATTTTTAAAAGTCTGTTGTCAGCAGGACAAGTATCTTTATTTAATATCATTGCTCTTCCTAAAACTACTGCCAATACTGATTACAGAAGAGTTATCTAATACGGAAATAAGAAGCAAAAGTTTAAATTCCTTTTTTCATTTCTTGTTTCCAGCTGTGATCATTGCACAGGGTATAAGCTCTATATAAGAAAGCACTTAATTATCACCCAAGACTATTAAAAGGTTAAAGGAATAATACCAGAAATACCAGAAAGTTTTCTAGACTAATGTTAGTATTACGCAGAAAACCTTCTCCAAGGAGCAGCAGCACAATGACAACACGGGCACGGCTCGTGCAGAACTGAATCCCAGCTTTGCCCCGTTACCTTCAGCCCCATGCTCTTCAGGTCCTGGACAGCAAGGGGAGGGAAATAATCCAGCCAGTGCTCCGCTTCAGAAAAACTGACCACCTCTGCATCAGACAGCCCCAAGGACTTCATGATTCCCCACTGGTACTTGGAGGAGCCAGTCTTGGCAGCAGCCTTACTCTGCAAGGACAGGTGAGATCAGGAAAAGTGATGTGCCTGTACTCACAACAGCTTTATACGCTCCGGAGCGCTTTTCTCTACTAATGTTATGTTTCCCATTTCCAGATACACAAGACAAATATTCTTTTACCACGAAAAAGTGGAGCTGTCCTGCACTATATCCTTGTATCAAAAACCTTTCCTGCTGTTCCTTTGCCCATATCAATTCTTCCAGCTCTTGTCCTTCAGACGAGATCTCGTCTCTGCCCAACAGCAACTTACCACCTGCAGGAGCAGGAGGTCACAGCTGATGCTGGCACAGAGCAGAGAATCCCAGATCTAACACCTCCCGTGTGCCAATCTCTTTAGCACACACCAACAACACACCTAAGGACATCTCTACGTTTCCCCTAGACTTGATTCTTTTCCTGGCTTTGGGATACTCCCAAAAATCGTAAATCTCATTTAAATACCAGATCAGCCAAAATAGTTTGGATGATTTTACTAAACCTGTCTAGTCAGAATAGGCTAGGTACCGATTTCCAAGAGAATAATCGGAATAGTGGGCATACATATATCCCCTGCCACTGAGAAAGCAGGGTTACTCCCTACAACAGGTTTCTCTGGGGAGTGTGAAGGAGGAAAACCTCTACTGATTACTTTGAAGCTTTGAGAGCACAGCTACCAAAGCAGAAAGTCTTTGTTTAAAGTTTACCTTTTTGCCTTTTGCCTTGTCTTTGATGATAATTTCTTCTTCTTTTTTAGCAGAATTTTCTTCCTCTTCTTCCTCCTCATCAGGAAATTCAGGTGGGCAGCCATATAACTCCATTTCTCTTTTCAGCTTATCTGCACAAGCCTAAATAGAGTTATTGGTAGTTTATCAGCACTCTCCTGTGGCAACTGCTTCAATCATAGCCAAGGAGTGCTTTCTACTGATAACGCTTTGCATTCCACTACAAAGCTTTACATTTTCCTGGACATTCCATTAACTTATAGGAGATCTTGCAGTTTCAAGAACGCCTGCCAGGGCAGGAAGAGCTTTACAGGGAGGACTTTCTTGCAAATGAAAAAACACAGTAGCTAACCTTAACTTTAAAGCATTTTATTTTCTAGACAGTTCAAGTACAACCCACCTTTACTTTAAATTCAGGTTCCAAATCACACTATCTTGATGAATTTTTGATTAAATTAACATCATGTTATGGATGGAGAGTAAGCAATGCCCTTAACAGTCAGGGGCAAGAGCCCTGAGTAGCTTAAAGCACCTCACCTTGATGGGCATCCCCGTGCAGTGCAGCCCGAACGGAAACAAGCAGCTCTTCCCCTTTAGCCTTTGGTACCCAATGGAGAACTAGTGGAAGTAGAAAAATGAAACAGAAGAAACGAGAATGGCAGAAGGCTAAATCAGCACCCTTCTCACCCTTCCCAAAAAAACAAGTGCAATTCCTTCTTTAGCATGAAACTACTGGAAGATGGACGAAGGCAGCCAACAGCACCTGGGAAGGAAAAGGCGACGAAACTCGATGTTGTTATGGGGTCTGGCACTGCCCGACTGCCCAGGTACCAGCTCTTCTCATTTTCTGGGGCTGGTTTTGACCAGAGAAGAACGTATGCAAACAGACGGATTTTGTGGAATCCCATGCACTGGCATCCACAGCCTGTTAACGTAGAGGTAACAGAGCCCAGGACTCACACCCAAGAGAACAGGATTTCTGGTGAAGTCTGTGCCATTTAGCAGCCAGACAAATGATAAACAGCATCTCCTAAAAATCTCAGCAAATCTAGAAGACTGAGTAGGGAAAACACCTGTAGGCTAATCTCCTAGAATTAAAAAAAACGCAATCAGTGGCATTTCTCTTCAATATTTCCACTGGCAAAAACAGGAAAAAAAAGAAGGTTTGAACTAAGTCATTATTGACTCTATAAAGTAATTATCCAGGCATTCTGTTAGCTCAACATTTAAGTACAAAATGAGCACTTGTTCTAGAGTAGTACTCAAAGGTATTAGCAAAGGAAACTTTTACCTCACATTTAGACAAAGAAAAGGTGTGTCCCAGGTGAAGGCGGCCGTTCATGTAGGGATAAGGAAAGGTAACAAAGTACTTTCCCTTGCTGAGAAGAAATTCAAAGAATTAAAAGATGTAATTAGCTTTTAAAATGACGACCAGAAGATGCACAAGTAAAACAGTTAACTGACACGTTCAGCTATTACCAGCCCACACTGATGTTAAAACACTATTTCCTTGCCAGTAACATGAGTCTCTGATTTTTGAGAACTGATACACTAACAGCTCTTAGCTCTTATCTCTTTTAAAAAAGTGTAAAAAACAAAATCCCACATAGGGCTGACATCCCAGAGAAGCTTTGAAATTGATATAACACCTGCCCAAGGGTGACAAGCTCTAATGCTGCTTCCTGACCTCTCAGAGCAAGAAGCACAATTTCCAGAGCTTTAGGACACTACCTCCACCTTTGCACTGTACTTCATGCCTCGGCTTTTCCCCTCAGACACTACCTCTGTTAAAGATAAAACAAAAAAAAATGAATGCAACGCTACCTCTTCTGGTTCTGCCTGTCCGAAGCATTAATCTCAAAGACTCGCTCATCATCCCACTTCTGCTGGATCTCTTTTTCAATTTTCTTCAGGAAATCAACTTTTGCTGTCCCTTTACGTTCCTGTCAAACGGAAAGAGAGGTCTGAGTGAAGGGGTTAACAAATACAGAATTGTAATAGACTGCAGAGCACCCCTGAACTCCCTGGACTGGCAGGCGTTCCCCTGGATTCCATACAACCACAGCACAGTCTCACAACAGAGCAGCACTAACGTGATCCACGACTGGAACGTGTAAATCTGCATCATCGAGACTCAGCCTTCTGAAACCAGGCCAAAAATCTGTGAGGGAAGGGTTAATGACCCTCTTCCAAGGCAAAGAGCCCTACAGTAGTCAACATAATACACAAAGTGCCCAACTAGCCAATCATCTTACCAATAACTAACAAATTCAAAGGTGTCTGAACCAAAAAGATAGCAGTGGGTATAAATCATAAAAAGCCATGGAATTCAGCTTTTGTTCCAGACTCTTCATAAGCTCCATGTAATGTTTCTCCATCTTCCTATAAATAAGTGGGAACAGCAGTTCCTATGCCGGGAGAAGGGTCTGGCACACAAATCTACTATAACTGTAGTTCAGAAAGAGTTCTCAAGGTAAAGTATTTTAAATTATGTTAAAATCCATCAGTGTTTAAACACCACCATTGAGTGTTAAATATTTCTTCTCCTAATTCTTTTATTGTACAACATATGGCAAGTGTTAAAGGCCACAGGCACTACAGACAGGGCAGCCCTACAGCCTGACACACACCAACTCCGAGGATTTGGGGTTTTTCCCCAAAAAAGAAGGCGGCGCTGCTGAGGGACCCGGGGCAGGGCCCGCCCCTGCCTTCACTCACACAAACAAACAGAAATCTGATTAACAACGGCAGTGCTACGGCGAACCCCAACATACCTTTAAAAGCAAAGGCACTACGACAACTCAAGGGAAGGCCCCAACTCACGCCGAAAAGTTCAGTGACGCTCCTGAATCCCCCACCTCAGCGCGACTCCGCCGCTTTGCCGGCTGCTACCCCCCCGCAGACCCCGCGGGGGGAGCCGCACGGACCCCCCGCCTCCCGAAGCTCCGCCAGCCGTGTGCGCCTCCCGAAACGCCGCCCGCCCCGCCGCCCGGGGCGCCTCCGGAGACGGCCCCGCCGCGGGGGAGCCCCCCCC
>JAOXJK010000051.1:40687038-40718964 GCA_025774025.1 Xenus cinereus | reverse complement strand
GGCGAGGCGGGGTGGCGCCGGGCCTGCACCCCCCGAGCTCGGGCACCCCGTGTCCCCGGACACGGCAGGTGACAGGGCCCGGCCGCCGGCGCTGCGAGCGCCCGCTGCGGTTACGGGAGGCTCCGGTTGAAAGGCTCGGGCCGAGGGCCGGGGGTTACCGCCGGCCGGCGCGCTGACCCGGGCCTTTTGTCCCAAAACCTGCGCACCGGCCTCGGGCCGCCTCCGCCCCGGAGAAGCCCGGCTGCCCGCCCGCCCGCCGAGCGCGATCTGTAAGGGCGGGTGCAGGCGGCCCCGGACGCAGAACCGTGAGCCGGTTGGCGAGGGTCGGTGGAACGGACGGCAGTGCCCGCGGGAGGCTGCCGGGGCTCGGTGAAGCCCCGGCGGAGGGGCTGGGAGCGGGGGCTGTTCTGGGTTCCTGAGCGGGGGGAGAGCATTGCTCGGAGGGGCTTTGCCTGGGTCAGGAAACCCGCCGTGTCTCCGGAAAGGCCCCGCTGCGCTGGGGGCTGCCCGTGCCCTGGGTACGGCCGGGCACTGGGGTTTGGCTGGAGCAGGGGTCTCCGAAAGGCCACCGACTTGTCAGTGACGAGCTCCCCACAGAGAACAACTACGACCCCTTCGAAGTTGCAGGATGTACAGTTGCAATGGACTAACTGATATTTCTACAGATATTTTTCTGTCTTTGTGCTGTAAATAGACCCTATAGAACTACTCAGTTGTAATCATTAAGTAGCAGGCCTTTTGGAAATTCTCCGTGATTTTCCTTTTTTTCTCTCGTGAGACAGCGGGTCTCTCTGACACTCGGTGGAATCCTTCTGTCAGTCTGTCTGGTGGGGAGCGTGTCTCTCGCTTCTGCACCTTCCCTCCCGATTCCAACCCACCCTCTGCCTGGCTGCCAGCGTCCCCTCGGGATCCACACTGCCCTGTGGGGATGGGACTTGGAGACGAGGGTTCAGGGCAGGCAATTGTAGAATTTGCTGGTGGGTGCAGACAGTGGAGGATTCAAGAGTGGAAATACGAATTGGTTTACCTGGAGAGGTGGACGCACCTCACCCCTGCTCCCATAATGTGATGCCTAAGAGAAACAAGTATCTGGAGGAAGGAACAGGAATGGTTACAAAGTGATGGATCATCTCCTTTATTTTAAATTGAAGGTTTATAGTCAGTTGCATGTGGGCACTAGCACTGAATTCATTACATTTTGTGTGTGTATAAGAATTGTAAAATCTGTAAATTTGTGGTTTCTTTGTTGTTAATTGCTACATGTAACATGGCTTTCATCAGAGGTTGGAAACAGCAAGGAAATTAATTTGGTGTAGAGCTGCTTGACTGGCTGCTCCTTGAGGATTTCTGTTTTCTCTACCCGGTTGTCACCTGCTTGGCTTTTTGTGTTTTGGTTGGTTGAGTTTTGGATTTATTTTTTTTCACTTGCGATTATTTGGAGGTCTATGTACTTTATGCTATTGCCTTGTGTTTCCATAGTTAACGTTTTAGGAAATACGCAATCCCCTCTCTGAATGTTAATCTTTAAAAAAAAAATAAAAATTTTTGAATCGTCAAACTGTTAGATTCCTGCCTACCATCTGATAACTTGCATCTGCATCTTTTTAGAGAGGCAAAATGAGGAGCTATTGCTTAATCATTTAACACTGTTAATCTAGTTAATGCTTTGAGTGTTTTTCCAGTAGCTGAATAATGGAATCTAAAGCAATTTCCAGTTTAACGATTAGTGGCAGAGTATTGCTACACAAAGTTGGCTATCTGTGGCCTTTGTGAAGCTCGATAAGGGCCTAGGTAGTGCGGACAGTGGATCTGTATTCATAACTGCACCCCTTCAGGCATTTTACCAGTATTAAAGGGTTGTTGTAGGTTTGCAGACATGGCAATAGTCTTTGGGGAAGGAAAACCCCAGTGTGTTGGGCACAGTAACTTAAACTGTACAGAACGTAGCTGTGTGCATATTTAAAATTAGTTTTTGCGATATATTTCTGAGCTGCTTTTCACGATAACAATGTTTTAATACTTTAAACCCACTTTAATACTTAGCGATAACTGCCCAGTGACTTGTACTCACTCTGCTACTCTGGCAGACTCAGGCTTGGTGGCAGTTGCTGTGCTTAGAGAAAATTAGGAAGCGATGGTGTCTGCTCGCTCGCCCCAGAAGTGGGTCTTTCCATAAAAAAAAAAGGAAGGTGCTTCTTCCCAAGCAAAGCTGAGGAAGGAGCAAAAGCGTGAGAACGCTGTCAGGTGGGAGCAGGGGCACAAGGCAACTGCAATATTGTGCTGTAATTGAAAACTCACTGTGCGGGCTCAGTCCTGCTGGCGCAGCCGCATTGGTGTCAGAAAAGCGTCCCCCGTGTCACCAGGTCTCCTTCGGTGGCTCTTCTGGGACAGTGGCAGGGTTTGGGCATACTCCAGCAGAGCCAAGAGTGCTTCTTTCTCTCCCTAGATGCGACGCAGACCCCTCGGCCTTAGCCAACTATGTCGTGGCATTAGTCAAGAAAGACAAGCCAGAGAAGGAGCTGAAAGCTTTCTGTGCCGACCAGCTGGATGTCTTTCTGCAAAAAGGTACTGTGCTTTCCACCGCTTCCTCCCTTCCAGGGCTTCCATTTCACTGGGGGGAGGAGGAAGGAAGATGCACCATTGTTGCTTTCAGAATACTTCTTGTTATCCCTGAATTGAATATTTCTTACAGAGTGGGAAGAAGTAAAGATCTTGTGATTAAAATTAAAAAAAAAAAAATCTTATGATGAAGTTGTGTAGCTTGGTCTTGTTTATGGTGGGTGGGAGGAAATTCTCTGAAATAAAAGTTAGTAATTTCATTTTAAAGTATCGGTCATGCTGGGAGAAGTTTCCCTGGCAGGTGTTTGGTAACTTTTGACAACCTGCTCCGTATTAATCTTTCAGGCTTCTGCAAGCCTCTCATTGAATTTGAATGAAATTGCAAGATTTTAAACACTTGAAATTCTGACACTCACTGGGGAAGTTACTGTGCATTTTTTTTGTGATCTGATATTAAACTGATGATTAGTCTTCTCTGAATGATTCACTCTCATAAAACTGCAGTAAAGAGGCTGCTGACAGCATCTCACGGAGGAACTGTGGACTTACTCCTTCATCATAAGTTTGCCCCTTAGAACATTTCAAAGTTGTAAATGTGATAGCAGGGAAAGTCTCTGTTTCTGTCTTTGATGTACCTGGTGAATTTCTTTGTCTAAACAAACAACGTCAAGTTCCACAAATGTAATTCCAGCTCCTTAAATGGAGCTAATGCTCGTTAGTCAAAGCTGCTGCTGTGAGCAGTCCACCTGGATGATTTTTTTCAGGGACTCCTCTGGTAAATCTAACAGTGCCCTTAAATCACTACGTAACTATGTTTTCTTGTGTTCTGTATCCACAGAAACTTCAGGTTTTGTAGATAAACTTTTCGAAAGTCTGTACACAAAGAGTTATCTTCCTTCTCTTGAACCCCCGAAAGTAGAAGCGAAGCCTGCAGGTCAGGAAAAAGAAGAAGTCAAGGAGGAGGTAACATTGTTTTTTTTCTACCTACCTGCCTCTGGTTTTCAAATTAGCCATCCTGTACATTGGTGAGACAAAATGTGAGAGAAAAATCCACTTTATTGTGACTAATGATCTTTATGATCTCTGTGCATCTGAAGAAAAAGGGAAGATGACCGTTCAGAGAAGAACGTTTTAAAATCCCTCTGTAGAGTCTCCCTTCGATCTAGATGAACAGCATTCAGAAATCCTGTCCTCCCTGGCAGTAGGAGCTGATAATGATTTGGAGGGGCTTAAGAGAGGGGGAAGAAGTAAAAATATTCCAAAACATTTCCTTTCCAATTTTGTGTATTGTGGGAGGGACAGAAATTATTTTAAATGTTTTCTGTAATACTTGAAATCAGTGAAATGTGGTGGCCTCTATATTGAGGGATAATTGACTTTCGAAGTGAGGTAGCATCCATTTGTCAACAGTTCTTTCTTTTATCTTGTTTGTAAGTTTTATTGACAGAATTTAAAACAATCAAGTTTCTGAGAAAAATGAAGTAGTATTTCCATAGTTGTCTAAATTTCTTTGTATATTGTATGATCCCGTGCTCCCACTTGTCTAAAATAGATGCTCTTTTCTTCTAAGTTGGTGATTTTCCAAGGAAAGAGGCCTCTTCTCTGTGTTTGTAGCATCCTAATGTACCTGCCTGGGGAGAGAGTTGGGAAAAAATTGCTGTAGAAGTACATGTTCTTTATTTCCATATGCTCTCATCACAGTTTGCAAAGATACTGTAGGCTGATTATGTGGTTTAATTACCGTAGGAAAGATGCAAGTAACGTCAGAGAGTATATATGAAGTTCTCGTCCTTCCCGGTACTCCAGGGGTGCTGGTGTCCTGCAGGGTTAGGAGCTGCTGGCTTTATAAATGGACCATAGGGAGCGTTTTTTTCCGGCAAGTGCTCTAAATGGGTATCCAGTTTTGTGCTTTTATCTGTAAGCCTAAAATACCGTGAAGGAAAGACCTTGCTGGAGTTGGCTGTTCTGTCCTCAGAGCTAAAGCTGGCTGATGGGCACGAAGGTGGCAATTGCAGATGGACACCTGTCAGTCGAGCAAAACACCTGTATTATATTGTATTGCAGAATGTAGCTCCTCATTTGACAGAACCTGTTTCATCAGTTGATGTAAATTAAAGTTGCTATTTAGTTTTTTCTCCCCTTTCTGATATCCTTTTTTTTTTTTTTAATCTGATGATGAGACCCAGAATTATGACAATTTATGGCAGTAGTTTTGGTGATGGAAGTTCATAATTTGCAACTATACAAGACTTTCATTTCAATAGTTTTCTGATTGCTTCTCAAAATATTTGTCATAATTTGTGAAAAGCATTTCAGAACTACCTTCAGTTGACTTAACCAGTGCTGTGCTGGAGGGAGTGGGAGGTTCTGGGTTTTGGGGAGGGGGATCATGGATATGGCAAAAGAAGGAAGCTAGGACAGCTTTAGGGGACAGCTCTACAGGATCAGAACGTTAAGCATGGCCTTGATGATTTGTCATACAGCTCAGTGTAGTATGTGATTGCTCCAAGTGGAGAACACGCAATAAAACCAGGGTAGAATCCCAGGAAAGCCTAGGCTGGAAGGGACCTCGGATGCCACGCAGCACAGCTCGTGCTGACAGCCTTTGGTTTGGCTCCCCAGAGCCCTCTCAAGCCAAGTCTTGAATATTTCTACCAATTCTCCCTAGCTAATCCTAAACAAGGATGCAGGAAGCCTTCCTTTCTGATTGTTTTAATTGGAAAAAATGTGTTAAAGATTATTGCCTGTAATCTTTTTCCACCCAAATTTACAGTAGGTTCTCAGCAGTGTGAAATGGCAGCCAAAGCAGCAATGGCACAGAGGGGCTGAGAGTGACTCACAGTAGAGTCAGAGCTGACAGACTTCCAAAACTGCTCTTGTTGAGGCCAGGAAGAAATGTGACTAGTTCAGCCACGTGAACAGTTTTTGCTTTAAATCATTTATTTCAAAGTGTGAACTAGTGACGTATCTACTTGGAGAAGTAACTGTCCTTAGTTGTGTTCCAGCTACGAGATGCAGAAAATACCTCATTGGTAGAATCACTTACTCTAATGAACAAGAGAGAGAACTTGTCTTGAATCCTGTTTACAAACAAAATATCAGAGTAGTTTTGTTTTGGGGCATCTCCTCTGCAGAAAAACCTGGAAGATTTGAAATAACCTCTGGCACTTGATTACTTGTAGTGCCTAAGTGTTCTGGGCAAGTAATACTTAAATACAGTCAGCATCCCATATAAAAACAGTGACTTGAACTAAATCTTGGTCTTATTTTCTTCATTTAAAATATAAATATTGATATTCATCCTTGATTGGTAGCTGCCTCTGAAGCAGAATTTTCAAGAGTCAGTTGAAGAAGAGCGGGAGAGCAGGAAGAAGAAGTATTCCAGCCCGCAGAGAAGCCGTGGAGATTCCAGCGAACAAAGGTTAGTTTTGAGCCAAAATATATTAATACATTCTTCTGTATTTGCTGGCAATCTTTAACTGTGGATTTTTACCTCCTAGGTATTTTTTTCATAAAAACAGTAATTTCCTCCTTATTTTCCTGTGTTTGCAATGTGTTATCTGTGTGTTGGTTGTGTATGTGAGAGCCCTTCACTAGAAGTTGGTCCCTTCCAAAAAATGACAGTATTTTTCAAACGTTAATACCCAGGAATGTCATCGATTCCAGTCTTTCCCTGGCTGTATGAATGAAAAGCACTGAGGGGTGGTCTTTAGGGGCTGATGGGATTTTTCACACAGTGTCAACATCACTTTTAAAACATGTTCTGTTCCGGTGGTCTAACTTGGTCACTTTTCCAATTCTTAGTCCTCCCCTCGCTGGTTTCTACGAGTTAGTGCTTCAGCTTTGAGATTCTGCGCTTTTCTATGTAATTTGGAAAATTCTGACTCAAACGTTTCGCTGTCCAGATTGGATGGGAAGGATGAGCAGTGTCTTGTTACAAGCTTGTTTTGTAATTTGGTTTCCCTTTTCATAAACATGATCTACTTTTTTTTTTTTTTCTTCCTAGAACCAGAGAGAAGAAGAGAGATGATGGGAAATGGAGGGACTATGACAGGTACTATGACAGGAGCGACTTGTACAGAGAGAAATCCAGCTGGCGACGTGGCAGGAGTAAAAGCCGCAGTAAAAGCAGAGGGTTGAGCCGCAGCCGCAGCCGCAGCAGGGGTAGAAGCAAAGACCGGGAGGCAGCCAGAAGCGCTGGTGAGTGCCCCGGGTGCTGCTCCAGGAGAAGGGCTCCTGCACCCTCTGCCAGGCTGGAGGTGTCCTTGTGGGGCTCCAGCAAATTTTGAGAACTTTGTCTTCCTGAAATTATTAATTAAGATGCTGTTTTTCGGAGTAGAATAATTAAAGGCATTGTTTTCTTCTTTGCTAGCCTCTTAATTTATCCACAGGTGAATACCGGTGGATATCGGTCACTGGTATTTTTGTGCTGTTGATTTATTTGTTGTTTTTGTTTTTTTTTTCAAAAGATCTGTCTTTTTGCAAAATAGTGTTGCCCTCTTTTTCACTTTGTTACTGTGTATTTTTAGAGGTTTCTTTGCAATTGAAGGTGGTTACCGTGTGGTTCTTCTATGGCTAATTGGGGTCGGTTGGAAAAATAAGAGGGACAGGTTGCAGTGGATTTCAACACGTGTTGAGACCCTGATAGTTAAGGCAGGGCGTAGGTTTGTTGTTTCAAGCTTTTCCTCCCGCTCTTTCTGCTTTAAAAAAAAAAAAAAAGCTGTAATCCAGAATGGAATAAGGAATAGAGGAATGAGCAACGAAAACATTTAGATTTCTGAAGTTAAAACCCTGTTTGCATTATATTTAGTTCTTATTCCATTGGTAAGACTAAGCTCCTTCAAGAACAGTTTAACATGCAAAATACTGAGTATTTTGGGAAACATTTATAGCTGTGTAGTATCTTTTTTCCAAGGCTCTGATATGGAGAATAAAGCATGAAGAGTTTGTCGAACTTTTTTTCTTTTTTAAACAGAGCACCGAGAGAGATCAAAATTCAAGAGTGAAAGAAATGATGTTGAAGGCTCGTATAACCCAGTTTCCGCGTCTCCCAGTAAATCTACTGAACAGTATTCCTCTGCCCAGTCTATTCCCAGTGCTGTCACTGTAATTGCACCTGCGCACCATCTTGAGAACACAACAGAGAGCTGGTCAAATTTCTACAACAATCACAGCAATCCCAGTTCGTTTGGCAGAAACCCTCCTCCGAAACGAAGGTGTCGGGATTACGATGGTAAAGTGTCTGTTTCTTAGTTTTCAGTTTCATACTTTGTTTCAATTATTCTGTGACATCTTTTTAGGTATTCACTAAATGTAGGCAGCAAGTCAAAATGCAGCAGCATGTGGATTAAACCTTGTATGTAAAAGTTATTTAAAATATAAACCTGTATATGGTTTATATTTTAATGGTTTAAAATATGACCTGTATTTTACTGGGGAACTAACTAGACTTACTGGAAGCAGTTTCCTTATAATCTGAGAGTTACTAAATAAGAACATAGGGGGGTTGTTCACAATTCTGTATATGCTCGGCAAATATTTGAAGCACTGACAGTTGTGATAAAGATTGCAGTATACGTGTTTAATATGAAACAAGTGGTACTTCTGAGTTTTCTTTCCACAGCTGTTACGATGGGCGCGTGTATGGTTTTGTGTGCTTTTAGGGAAGATTATTCTAATTTGAATTGTTTTGAAACGTCATCTGATAATGTGATGTTGGGTCAGTGATTGCATGTTTTCTTTAGCAAAAAATTTCAGCAAAAACTGAGATGCTACATATCGCTGACCACAAATTTTTATTTATTTTTTTTCTAAAAGGATTGTTAATTGTCTTGTTTTGCAGAGCGAGGATTTTGTGTACTTGGTGATCTTTGCCAGTTTGATCATGGAAATGATCCCTTAGTAGTAGACGAAGTTTCCTTGCCAAGTATGATTCCTTTTCCTCCACCGCCACCGGGAATTCCTCCTCCTCCTGGCATGCTTCTGCCCCCTCTGCCGGGTCCGGCTCGGAATCTGAGGCTGCCGGTTCCACAAGCTCATCCACAGGCACCCCCTCCTGTTGTGCTTCCCGTTCCAAGTGAGTCACAACGTTGTGCTCTGGTTCTTTATGGCACCAAGTTAAAATGATGGCTTATTCTGGAAGATCTGTGTGTGTTCACAGGAATGAGTTCAGGTTCCTTTACTAGCCATGTGCTATTCCAAACATTGCCAAAATAATTCTCTGAAGAATCTGCTTGCAAAATGGGGTGTTGCCAGCACTCCAAAGTGAATGAGGTGAATTGGGCAGGGCAGTGGATTATCCCATAACCCTGCTGGTGTTTGGATTGATTGCTGACAATTGGATTGCTACCTTTTTTTCCTCTAATGCAATAATGTTGAGATTTAATCTCCTGAAACTCCTATAAATTCCTGTAATTGTGCTATATTATGTATTGCTTTTTAGTAGCAGATAAACAGATCTTAGACGTATCAATTCAGCTAAACAGTGATCTCTGTTTAGCCTTTTTTTTTTTGTCTTACTGAATCTTGTCATGTAAATTCTGTGAAGACGTAGAATATTAGCTCTGTGGTTACTCTGTTCAGTACTCTCTATTCCAGTAACGCAGGACATGCTGTGATAGTTGTATCAAATGTCAAGAAATCACTTTATATAGGATTAATCCTTAAGTTTTGCATGAGCCTTTTAGTGAGTGGAGTTGGCTGGCTACGGGGTCCTTGTAGCTGTGTCCTGGTGGGTTGTGTGGTACAACTCATGGTCCTTTTCTGGCCACCTAGTAAGAAGGGATGTATGTATCGTATATGGTGCAAACAAAGCAGAAACAGCTACACAAATTCTGTGTCTGTGGGTGCCTTTTGCCCTGTAGTTCTTGGTTTAGAACTGTAATCTAAATGTTGTTGATGTGATCTCTTGCTCTGAGCAAGCCTTGATTCTCTGTGGCAGAGCTGAAGAAGGAGCTGCTTTAGCTAATGCAAGCTCTAACAATAATAAACCTCTGGGGAAGAAAATACACTTTTTTCTTTTTTTCTTAAAGCTTTGTCCTTTCTGGAAAAGAGAAGAGGTGCTGGAATGAGAGTAACTTACCTGAGCAGGACTTCTCTACTAGGTTTGCAAATATTTACAATCTCAACCTCACTCAAACCAAGACATAAACAAATTGCATTGAATTATTTGCCCGTTTTATCTGTGGTGTTATAAGTCTTAGTGATGTGTTCTGTGGTGTCATTGTAGGACCACCGTTAACGCAGTCAAGTTTGATAAATAATCGTGACCAGCCTGGGACAAGTGCAGTGCCCAGTCTTGCACCCGTAGGAGCAAGGCTACCTCCTCCCTTACCCCAGAACCTGCTGTACACAGTGTCCGAACGTAAGCACATTCCTGTTTTTACAATCTGCTTGAGATACAAATTTTAAAATTCCTCTGTTGATGTGTGATAAGAAATTGTTACCTCTGTCTTCCTCCAGTACGTGCAAATCTAAAAAGAAGTCTGAATGCTCTCCCCTGGTCAGTGCCTGGCCTGCTCTTGCTGGGTGCAGTCGCAGCTCTGTCCCTGCTGAGGACAGAGCAGAGGAGCTTCCTTTGGGCTTCCCGTGCTCACAGCAATAGGATTGTGTAGGAAAGGGATCCTTTCATCTTCAGGCTTTTAGCAGAACGTCAGTAGGGAAAGATGGATCTGCAAACCTGTAATTAGTCTTTGACTCGGTCTTTATTCCTGTCCAGTTTTGGCTACTACACATGAGAGAGATTTTTTAATTTGTTTTCAATCTCTGTATCACAGTGATCTCTACCGTCTTCACCTACATTAGTATATACATTAGTACTTTCTTTCTATCTTTTTTTCCAGAATCAACTTAGTTCTAGCTTTCTAACTTAAAAAAAAAAAAAAGGATGGCTTTCAATGGACATGTCCATCTTCCTTAACAGAGCTCAGATTTTTTTAAAAGTGGGGTTTTATGAGGGGAAATAGCAAAATACCTGGAGAGCCCTAGATTGCTCTATTTAAATCCAACAAGTCTTACATTTCTTTGATAATGAAAGGAGTAATGGCATTTGCCATTACTGGCATGTTTTACTTGAGCAAAATAAGATAATTGAATCTGTGTTTTATGCTATTCCTGCCCAGGGTTTTTTACATAAATATTCTGAATTTTATTCAAAGGAGGGCTCTAGGTCATGATCCATGTCACTTCCTTTGACTTCGATGCTTTTCAGAGCTTCAGTCACTCAAATATCTTGTTAGATAATCGGTCAATCGTCTCCAAATGCGGTCAGGCGTTAGGTGTTCCATCTGCTGCTTTCAGCACCAGACCTTCTCATGGGTGGTTCTGTCTGTCTGAGCTTGAGGGGCACCACTTGCTTTCACTCGCGCTGCATAATTCTCTTCCCCAAAACATCTGTGCAGGTTCCCATGTCCTGCTCTCAGGCTGTTCCAGTACAACGGCAGGTTGCCCTCTTGCACCAGTCGTGTGCCAAACCCTGGAGAAGGGTCTGGTGGTTCAGCTCACGCACGGTCAATGGAAGTTCTCGTCAGAGTCTGAAACTAGACTCAACCATCAGTATTGAAATTCTGGGGCACCTTTTTTAAATTGTAGGGTCTACGTTGTTGCTGTGGAACAAAGAGCTGACATTTAGAGGGCTTCAGATCCATCCAGTCCCCTGTCTAGGAGTTCATTTCTGTTCCAGGGTGCGCTATGGTTCTGTAGAGGCTTCTCATAGGCTTTGTTCATTCTAGTTCTTGTGTAGCTTTTCCTTTTTATTGGCTGGAAAAAGGCATCGTCCTTGATTTGGGCCTTGGTCTGGAGGAACAATGTGAGTCGATTCTGTCATCTCATGGTCACCCCTTTTAATGAAAATAATCCCGAGTACCTTACTGGAGCTAGGCATCTGATCTCACTCCTACGTAGATCAAAGAGAATTTAATAGGTAAGTATTGGTCAAATTACCTGATTTCTCAGATTTCTTTGATTGGAGTAATTTAAGTACGCTCTTCCCCAAAAATCCTTTCCTGAAGTAAACTTAGGCAGTTGGGCAGAAAAGACTGAAAACCTCTTTGCATCTTAGGCCCTACAGGACAAATGCTCAAACTAAATCTTTTGTTGCTCCCCTTGAAACAATGTCAGATGTCATGAAGGTTGTCACACAGACACCTCCCTGCTTTCTCAGGCAGCTTGTCAGCAGTACTCAGTTATTGTGACCTATGTGCTTTTCACAAACAGTAACAATCAAAGTAAAAATAAAAATTTTTAAAAAAATGCCCAAATAGGTGTGGGCATAAAGTTCAGTTGAGGGTTTTAAATGGTTCCAAGCATTTGCTGTACGACCTCTTTTCTCTCTTCATCCGAAACAACTTCTGACTCTTGGACACCCATGCGTTTCCTTAAAGGAAAATTAACCCTGAGTCTTAAACTCATTTGAAAAATTCTTTCATTTCTCTCCTTTTTTTATAGATACATATGAGCCAGATGGCTATAACCCCGAAGCTCCTAGTATTACCAGTGCTGGTAGATCTCAGTATCGACAGTTCTTTACAAGAGCACAAACGCAGCGTCCAAATCTAATTGGCCTAACATCTGGGGAGATGGATACAAATCCAAGAGGTAGGAAGGGTTTCTAGTCATTGATGTTGCTATTTTTGTCCAAGACCGTCAACACTTATTTTCCGCTTTTTCAGGCTAAAAGCGGTAGTTTTTCTCACTGATCTAGTATTTCAGAGCAATTTTGCGACATCTCTACCTTTTTAAAATGCTAATATGACCATATTAAAGTCAAAGCAGCCTTGTTGATTAAAAATAGCCACTTGCTTTGGGATGTTACAAGTGTTTTTGTGTTGATTGGTTGAGTTTTTATTCCTCTTTAGCCTGTGAAGGCTCTTTCTGGATGCTGGGTGCTTCTAGAAAGACAATAGTGCAGAACGATGGCCCTGCATTTGAGTAACTCTGAACCCATAACTGAACGGATGTGGATGGAGTCTCAGTGGGGACACGTACAAGATCTCTTTTAGGGGAGAGAACTGAGGGATCTTTTAAGACATTTTTGTTCTGTTAGTGTAACTTTCCTTTTCCCTCCTGCTTTTCCCACCCTGATCCTTAAAAGTTGTTAAATTTCAGTGTTTACTGTTACACTCAATGTTTCTTACTCAGTAGATAAGAAAAAGTGGGATTTTTTCAGTATTTCCTTCCAGTGATTCATCCTATAAAGAACATGTTTAAATATTGCAGAAACTGCTGTTACTGTTTTCATCTTAATCAACATCGAAAAGGCAGGGTTGGGGCTTTTTTGCTGGCCCTGGGATTCTCTCTAAGAGCCCATTCTGCTGGAAGGCGTGGGTGAGCGTTCAGCAGCGGTGCTCCGCACCACTGTTTCAAGGTCTTCATCAGGAGCATGAAAGGCTTATTGCTCTAAAACCATCCGCCAAAGTACCATTGAAGCTGTTGCCCCCAAAATGCCCAGTCTTCGTTCTCACCAGTGTAATCAGCAGAGCTCTGGCCTATATAAAAGCCATAGAAAATTCACTTGTGACTCAGACTTCTTTTTAGGAGTTGACTGTTTGCCCTGCGCAGGAGACTAAAGCAATAGCATAATCTTAAAAAGGTTGCAAATAAATACTTCACAAATTGTGTCCTAGTGCTTCGGTTTTGTGTTTGTAGAAGTTGCTTAAAACCTTAAACCTAATGTCTCTGGGTATAATTTCATGCTATAGTTGTGCTTAATGAACAGTTTGTTGCTGACAACTGGCTGGAGAGATGGCAAGGGGACAGAAGAGGAAGGAACGGGTTCTTGGTTGCTTTTTCACTGCCAAGGGTTAATATGGGACAGTTGGTTATGCATTCACCCCGTGCCGTGCTGCAGAACTCTGCCCCGAGTCTGGGAACCCACCCTTCTTTCCTTTCCTCCTCAGCATTTTTGTGGGTGTTTTTCCCTGCAGAATCTGAATTTTCAGTACCTCAAAGATGACACTTTAGCTTTGTTTCTTCAAGCTAATACTAATCTTAAAGGTCAGAATCTCATCCCTGCTGGCTGGACTAAGTGTTTGTTTTCCTCAAATTGTTAGGCAAGTGACCTCTGAAGTAACTTCATAAACAAAACTGACTAACTCAATAAGTCTTCCTCATTTTTATGTTTTTAAGCTCCATCCTGTTTTGCCATTTTAAGTGATAGCTTTTCCGATGTCTTGGTTGATGCGTGGTAAATAACACAGGCCTTTTTCTTTTCCTCCAGCTGCCAATATCATCATCCAGACTGAGCCTCCCATTCCCATTGCAAATAACAGCAACGTGACCAGAGTTGTCCTGGAACCAGACAGTAGGAAAAGGTCTCCCAGTAGCATGGAATGTCCACCGTTAAAGAAACCCTGGCTGGGAAAGTAAGAATTAACAACTGCAGCTGAGGAAATGGAATGCACTTCATTGCTATCAGTGCTGGGAATGTAGCTGTTTGCTGGTCCCCCTAATGGAGACTAAATATTTGGTGGTGGGAGGAGGGTTTTTTTGTTAATTTTGAGAATGTATACTTTTTATGAGAAACACAAAAGTTAAACGTGCACTAATGTTTGCAGCCACCTGTGTATGCCTGTCTAAATCACTGCCTTGTTCTCATTTTCTCTAGGCAAGCAAATAACAACCAGACTAAGCCAGGATTTTTGAAGAAGAATCAGTATACTAATACAAAATTAGAAGTTCGAAAAATTCCTTCAGAATTGAACAATATTACTCAACTCAACGAACATTTCAGCAAATTTGGAACTATCGTAAACATTCAGGTAAAAAACAAAGTTCAGGTTTATGCCTGCATGTGGGTATTTGATTTTCCCTGATGCCTTCTTGGATATTGCAGCTGAACTACGTTTCTTGAAAAATCTTAATGGAGGTTAATGGGGAGAGTAGGTTATCAAGTCCAAAGAACCCTTTTTTTGCTCCACTCAATTGTATTATTATCTTGATTCTGTAAAAGTATGTTGGCTTCTGCCTTCATGAGGTCTTGAATTTGAAAGGCTTCCAGGTTGAACAGTGTCTAAACCAGCTCAGGTTTTTGAGCAACTTGCATGTAATTTTTGAAAGAGATCTTCTAACAATTTCTGTCTTACACAGTAGTCCTACAGTATTTCATAGCCAGGATTTTGATAAAGATGCCACAGGAGAGTCTGTATATGCATCAGTTTATTACCACTTTGCATCTTAGAACTGGCACCAGTTCAGTGGTGTTCCTTGCACCATAAGAAGGGGAAAAGCACTATATAAGCAAAACACAGGTAGTTACATAGTTAAAATAGCATTTAATTTCCATTTATTTTTCAAGACGATAAGAGGTGCCTCTTAAGTCCTTGGTTAGACATCTAAATAAAAGACAGATTCCTGGGAAGCTGCTGTATTTTTTGAGTTGATAATTTTACGTCTTAGCCCAAAGGATACCATGGTGCTTTCTGCACCTTGATAATGAAATAATGCATTTAAAGATACAGTTTGATTCCTGTGATCAATTTTTAGAGAAAAATAGTCTTATTCAAGAATGTTAAGATTGCTTCTTTGAGAGTGTGGCGAACCTTTACATTGCACATCCTTGGACAGCAGTCTCCTGTGGTGTCAGCACTGGGATCTCCTCAGTAATACCCCCAGGGCAGTTCGCATGCTCTGAACACGGGATGCTATTTGTTGGAAGAGGGGGGTTTTGGTTGGGTTTTGCTTTCCTTTTAACTTTTATTTTATTTTACTGTATATAGGCTTTGCTGTAAGTATGTGTAATACTTGCCAAAAGGTGTTTGCGCTTAATTACATAGAATATTTTACCTTTATTTTGAGATGCTAATATCATGGCATATCCCACTCGCTAATGGAGGCTATTTGTAGATTGGTTTTCTTCCTTAGAAATAACGCTTTCTGATGACCTTTTGGTTTAGGTTGCTTTCCAGAACGATCCCGAAGCTGCTCTAATCCAGTACTTGACTAACGACGAGGCGAGGAAGGCCATTTCCAGCACGGAGGCAGTTCTGAACAATCGGTTCATCAGGGTGCTGTGGCACCGGGAGGGCGAGCAGCAGCCGCCGCCGCAGCAGCCGCAGCCCTCCCCGCAGCCCCTGCACCACCAGCTGCACCTCCAGCAGCAAGCCCTGGCCACCCCCCCTGCCGTCACCATGCACAGCAGCCTCTCAAAGGTACGGGGGAGGTGGTGGGTGTTTCTGGGTGACCGCTGCTGTGACAAAGCAGAGTGTATAATCTTGCAATTTTTAACATCTATTGATGCGTGCCCAGGTGATGAATAAACCACCAGCCTCTGGCGCCTACGTCCTTAATAAAGTCCCAGTGAAACGCCGCCTCGGAGCAGCGGGTGGAAACCAGCCTGATCTGAGCCAGTCTGGAGCTGCGGTAGAGGATTCCCAGGTATGAAGATGGTCAGCCTTCATCAACATACATTCCATTAAAGCCTCGGCCCAGTTGGTTCTGTTCCTCCTCACTAACATTCCGTGCAGCCTTGGTCAGTCACTTCGTGGTTCCATTGGCTGTTTATGTAAAACAGGGACAGTGACTTGAGAAACAAAGGATCAGGATTTCAAGTAGCATAAAATATTTTTGGGTGGTTTCATAGTAAACAAGTTTGACGGCCTGTATGTGATCGCAACTTTTTTTGGCGAATCTAATTGTTTTCCCAGTGATTTTTGAGCTGATGTTGTGCTTTAATGCCAGAAACTTATAGAATGCTTCTGCGTAGGGTTCAAGCTGATACAGTTTAATTCACACTGATACCATCGTGCAGCGTGTGTTCCTGGCCAGGGAGAAGTCCTTCTTTCAAGACAGGAAGCCTGCAGGGGACTTGTGCTGCCATGTTTGATCAGAAAGTGTGATGTTAGGCTATGGCTGCAAAGCAGAGTGTAACACAGATCGGCTTCAGTAATCTCCATAGTGGATATAAGGATACAGGGAATTCTGGATGAAGAAGAGTCTTCTGCAGAAATCCTCATAACAAGCGTTTGAGCTGAGCATTTGCTTCCAAGCAAGATGACTGTTAGACCGGTGCCTTTATGCGTGTGGTTTCATTGCCTTGGTCTTTGGTTTCATTGCACAAATCCCGAAGTTTGTGTTGGTGTTTCAGAGAATACATTCCTCTAACACTTGGTGATGGTATATCACATTTGTTTTCAGCTATTAGATATTTGTGTGTGTGTGGTTTTGCTATTTCAGACATTTTCTACACCTACAAGCCACTCAAAAATGGTTTACAGTTCTTCAAACCTTAAGACATCGATGAAGCCTGGTGCAGGGTCTAAACCGCACGATGTGCAAGAAGCCCTTAAAAAAAAACAGGTACTTTGCTATTCATTGACCAACTGACAGTGTAAGATCAAAGTGCCTTATAAGGAAGGTTTGATAGGCACCTTCAGCCTCAAATATTGCTGTATGGCTTTCTGCATGGGGGGTGTTGTTATCTGACTGTCTTGGAAACGCAGCCTGAGGTTAACGGTGGGGACGGGAGTATTCCTTTTGGGGTGTCTTTTGTGACACATTTGGTCATGGGAGTTTCCTGGGTTTTCTTGAGGTATTTCTCTGGTTTTAATCTCTGTGGGTATGAGACACTTACATGGCATGATAGGATATCTTTCTTAGTAGGTGTCCAAGAGGGGCAAAAATTTAGTATAAATCTAATATAGTCCTTCACAGCAGCAAGTTAGCAACTTTTCATTGTTTTTTTCTGGATCCGATACACTTCACACTTGTGCCTTTTGCAGACTGTTAGTTTTTGTGACAGCCTTCACTTCTATAGCTTGAAGGAGAAAACATGATGTCGATGAGTACATATGATGCCAGACTGCTTTTTACTGATTAACAGAATTTTCTCCTCATATAGGAGGCGATGAAACTGCAACAAGACATGAGGAAAAAGAAGCAGGAGATGTTAGAAAAACAAATAGAATGCCAGAAGGTAAAAATGGAATGTTGTCTTTTGAAATGCATTCTGTGGATACCTGTCTGTTCAGTGTTGTTTTTACCTGGAATTTTATATTCCTGCTCTTTTATTAATATACAGATGTTGATATCCAAGCTGGAGAAAAATAAGGCCATGAAACCAGAAGAAAGAGCAGAAATAATGAAGACCTTAAAAGAACTAGCAGGAAAAATATCTCAGTTAAAGGATGAATTGAAAACTTCATCTGCAACCTCTACACCATCAAAGCTAAAGTCCAAGACAGAGGTATTTATTGCGCAGGACATTTGCCTGCCTCTCTTTTGTAACTATGTCTAATACAATGTCCTAAAAATGCAGCAGCATTAGATGAAAGCGCTTCCAAGCAGTATTTTGAATTTGAGAACGATAACCACGGCCAAGCAAGCTGTGGTTCAGAGGAACTCAGGTGACCTCGTTCGCATGGAGCTCGTTCAGGCTTGTTCCAGTTCTGAAGCAGGGAATTCTAGGTCCTCCAAAAAATGGGTTTGGGGAGGGGCATGGAGGAAATTAAAATAAACTGAATTTAAAGGGAAGTATGGATATTGTGTACTGATCTGTCTATATCATAAATGTATTGCTGAAGAAGTAGAATGAAGCAGTAAAAACACACAGTTCTGTGTTTCCCTTCCATTTCCTCTTTGTGCACTTCTTCCTCTAAGGCACAAAAGGAACTCTTGGATGCAGAACTGGACTTCCACAAGAGACTCTCTTCTGGAGAAGACACAACTGAATTGCGAAAAAAGCTAAATCAGTTACAAGTAGAGGTGAGTTTGCCTGCATTGATGCTTTTAATGTGATATATAAAGGTTTGAAATCCTTTCAAACTGAGGGTGACTGTGTCTGTTCTTTGCCCCCCTGAGCAGGCTGCCCGGTTAGGTATTCTGCCTGCTGGTCGTGGGAAGACATCACCAGCCCAGGGAAGAGGCCGAGGCCGGGGCCGTGGGGGCAGAGGAAGGGGCATGTTGAATCACATGGTGGTGGATCATCGTCCCAAAGCACTGACAGTGGGAGGCTTCGTGGAAGAGGAGAAAGATGAATTGTTACAGCACTTCTCTGTAAGTACGAGGTCATGTTAAGCGGTGGCCAAACTGTAAATCTGAGATTACGTAGGGAACCAGTCCCTTGAACACGTTTACTTGCTAAGAGGGGTGTGCTAAGAGCTCTGTAAATAACTGGGGGTTTTCAGAATTCTTGAAGATGCGAGTCTTTCTGTTAGTGCAAACAAACCAATGACTTCAGCCTGAATTCATGGAACAGGCTGTGGATAAGCAAACGCTTTCAAGAGTTAACAAGGGTGTAAACATAATGTCTTCTGTAGCTGCGTTACAATAGCTGCCTGATGCATCCTTGTAATGGGAGAAGCTAAATAGCCTGTTCTTATTAATTCCACATTACAATAGTTTAAAACAGATGCTAGAAGGCTGAAAAATACTTATCAGCCTCTCTCTGGTTACAAATTATTTTTCAGATTAGCAATTCATACCATTTATCTGTTTTCTTTCCAGCTCAAGAGGCAAGGCACTGTTTTGCTAAACAGGACAGCAATTCAAGGAAGTTAAATTCATTTAGGAACTCGTGGTGGAGCAAGCAGCTTGCTAGTTTGCAGCTAAGCTAAGGGACCTGTTAGCATCATAACTAAGTTAACATAAAGGAAAATCTTTTGCAAATTAATGAGCTCTAAAGAACTTGCTTGATGGGTTTAAAGTAGAAGAACAATGAAGGGCAGAAGAGAATAAAGGAAATAGTGAATTCAAAGAATTCACTTCTGAGCTATAAATTAATACACATATTTCCTTTCCTCCTGCAAAATTAAGCTCCACTTATTAGAATAACAAAAGAGGAGCTTTTGCCCAAAACTACAGGCACAAGTGCTGCAATATTGCTGGATGACACAGCTGAGATTTCTCTGGCTCTCATCTTTCTGTCCAAAATGTAACATTTTAGTGGCACTTCAGTAGCACGTGATGCTCATGGGTTTGGAGGAGAATATTACTACTGTTCCTAACCAATTTTTCTCTCACAGAAATTTGGAGATATTGAAGACCTTCAAGAAGAGGATTCCCCATTAAGTGTTGTTCTAACTTTTAAATCTCGCTCAGAAGCTGAGAATGTAAGTAGAATAATGCATTTTTTTCTTGGTTTTAAAATAAGAATTTTTAACTTCTTGTGTGCACCTTTGTATTTTAAAGTAGAGCAGGCTTTGGTTGCTCTAGTTTGAGGCAGATGGTGTGAGTATTTGTGGCTACAGCCTGGGGTGTCACTGAGAGGGAGATCCCTCCTGATCCTTTAGGGGTAAGATAGGCCTTTGCTGACAAAGGGTCTGCGTCTTCCCGCGTTGCCGGTCGGTGAGTGCTGTTTGGCAGGTTCAGGGTTCAGTGACATTGCTCTCGGAAGGGCTGACGTGGATGGTTGGGGCTTAGGAGACCTCTAGGTGTGCGTCTGCGCGGTGGTCACCGGGGCCAGTCATTTCTGGCCATCGGAAACCTTCTCCACTCGGTCCTCTCTTTGAAAACATGTTCATTTGAAATGCAATCCAGGCTGCTAACCAGGGGTCCCGCTTCAAAGACCGAAGGCTACAGATCTCATGGTACAAACCGAAGGTACCCTCTGTGTCCACAGAAATTGAGGAAGAGGAGTCGAAGGAAGAGGTATGAAAAAGTGTTAAAAACCTAATCACTCCTGTAGGAATCTAACAGCTAAGAGCTCTTCTGGGATACAGTTCTCTGTTTACTGAAGAAATGTTATAAAAGGTGATTTTGCAAACTAGAAATTTAACTGGTTTTGAATAGTCAGGTACGTTTTCCATGTCTTTAGAAAAGGAAAAAGGGAAAAAAACCACACTTCTGGGATGGGATGTTGGTTTGTCAGCTACAAAAATAAACCTCACGTTCTCTGTCTGCAGCTGCTGCTCTTTTTACTCCACAGCGTTAATGCTCTGCTGGAGGATAAGTTACAGATATTCTTTCCTGTAATTGTGAACGCGTGAAGCTTTTAAAGGGTTTTCCCTCCAGGCATTTAGCGCAGTGCAGGATTGTTGCCTCAGGTGGGGGGGTGGTGGTTATTCCTGCTCCTCAGAGGTTTGTCCGTCCCTTCCTTTCCTGCTGCTCCTTCCCCAAGCCCTGGGGAATGTAACTCTGTGTGACACACGGGGTAAACATGAACCTGATGTAAAGTAGAACCAATGCTGTGTTGGTGACGTGTTTCTGAGGGTACAGCATGGAGTATTTTGTTTAAAAGTATGTTTTTTCTTCATCTTAGGAGACTGAAACCTCAGATTTATTTTTGCACGAAGATGATGATGATGATGATGAAGATGAGGATGAATCCCGTTCCTGGAGAAGATGAAACTTAATGTTGGAAATGTATAATTTTAGGAAAATAGTTCAAGCTACATCTTTTAAACATTTATTTAAGGAAGTTGATGAGCCAAAAAAGCTTTACTTTCTTTTCAAACCACAGGATATCGAGTGAGCAGAGTATGTTACCAGAACATTTCGGATGCAGAGATGAGCTGTGAGGCTGAAGGAGCCAAAGGCCCAGTAACATTTTACAGAATTGTCAGCTCACCAGGGTGGTGAATTTTTCTATTTAAGAAGGATAAAAAAAAGAGAGAGGAGGGAAAAATATTAGTATTTTCTTGTCCTCTTTTTGTGTCACCTGTATTACCTTGTTTTGGGTTTTTTATAATGTGATTGTTTTGTTAGTTTATAATTGAAAAGATATTACAGGTTTTATTTAGCAATATTATGGGGTTGGGGGAAAGATGCAAACTTTCATTAAATGTTATGAAAGAAAAAATCGCCTCATTTGCTAATTGAAAAAAGGGTAGCATATTATTTCATATGGAATCACTTCCTGTAGGAATTCTTTGTGGCCAGATCCAGGAGTGATTTATTTCAGTATGTTCGAAAGCCACGCAGTTTCTCTGTTCTGCTCCTTTTTGTGAGAGGAGGTGGAGGAAGCAATTTAACAGGGTATTATTATAATATTGTCCATTCACTCTGTTTCTTCAGATTCTGCTTCACAGAAACGTCAGCAATGACGCATTTTTGAGTGAATCTTCACTCGCTGTTGATTTTCATCTGTAGTTTCAGGACAAGGTTCAAGTCAGACCGTTGTTTACTGCATTTCAGTATTTGTGAGCAGGAGTGTGATGAGTTGCGTACGGCCCCAAGGAGAGCACCTAGCTGGGTACCGCCTGCCGGGGGCCCTCCCCTCCTCTCCCGGTCCCAGCTGGGTGTTTCTGGGCAAACCGTGTCAGTGAAGGGCTGGCAGCAGAGCGCTCGTAACCCGAGGGACTGCGGTGTGCTGCTCCGGTGACAGCAGTGCTCTGGGGGGCACGGCTCGGAGGGGTGTTCAGAGTGGGCAGGGGAGGGGGGCGGCTATGAATTCAGCTGCAAGTACAGTTTGGTTCAGACCCATTTGAGATGAACACGTTACATTCTCAGTCACCTTATGGTTGTACCGTTTTAAAACACCCCTCCATACTGACACCCCAAAGCGGTGTGTATTTGAGAGAAACGGGGATACAGAGAGCGGGTCCTTGAGCCGAGGGTTTTAACTGTCCCTGGCTCCTGCCTGGCACCGAGCGAGCGTCTGCCCTCGCTGTCCCCGCGTGCCCAGCACCTCTGGGTACAGTGTTTGTACCTGCTGGACAAAACACACACAGTCGGTGCAAAAATCCTCTCCTCTTTTGAATAATTAGCTTATCGGTGTGTTTGCCAGCAAGTTCCCGACTGCAGAAAATACCCGCCAGCCCCTTTAGCTGAGGATGGCTCTGAGCCTGGGGGTGACCCACAGCCCAGCGTGTCTCGGGGTAACTGTCCCCTGCCCTTGGTGGCCCTTTGCCAGGGGGCACATTGAGTGAAACCATTCTCATTTGCTGTTCCTTCTCAGTGTTCTCTCCTCGCGCTGAAACCTCACCTCTTTATGTGTAATTGGACTTTCTTGCTAATACTGTGGCTAAATTGCAGGCGTAAAGAAACGAGGGGAACCGATCCTCTGTCCTTCAAAGAATGTCTTGCTTTTCTCCCATCACCTCTAATGGGTTTTTTTAATGTCTACGGCTCAGTCAGTGTATATTTTGAAAAATCCATTGCGACAAACATATGAAGTCCTGACAGTTTAAAAAAGCGATAGAGGGAACAAAAGGATTTATATATTTTTTTGTACAGAGTTTTTTCTTAAACTGTATAATTTTGTAAATATTTTGCTTTTTTTGTGTACTAAAACTACCAGCGTATAGATTTCAATAAGAACTGTTGTATTTTTGTATTTGGAAAATGAAAATTACAGTGAGTGAATGAAGCTGTAAGAAAAATTGCAGTAGCCTTTGACACACGTAGAATGGGATTCCTTTTCATATGGTTTTAGCTGAAGGTGACAGCGGGCTGGCACCCCGTCTGCGGGGACACGCGCCCGGACACGCTGCGGCTGTCCCGGGGGGGCGAGAGAGGAGGGAGCTGGGCAGGGGGGAATTCAAGGATTTTTTTTTTTCTTTGTGGTTTGGGTTTTTTTTTTTTTTTTGAGAGTTTGCTATGACTTGGGATTCTATCCCCTTAGAGCTGCCGTAACCCCAGGTGACATCCAAAGGGATTTGGGAGCGCTGTGCCCTTGCCCAGCCTCTGCCAGGGCTCCCTACCACCTTACAGGGAGTTGAGCAACGGGCCGGGGAGCAGTACCGGGTGGTTGAGGAGGAGGAAAGCGGTTTGGAAGTGCCCTTCGTTGGCCAAAGCTTCTCTCGCTCTGGGTTTAGGGCATATTAGGCTGCATTAGACTGTTTGGGGGAGTTTGGTTTGGTTTTGTTGGTTGTTGTTAAAAGGTAATATAACAGTGCAGCTTGCTTTTGTTTTATGGCAACACTTTGTCGTGAAATTCACAGGTATTTTCAGACCGTACCTTAGGCAGAATCTATAACCAACAAGGAACGGGGCAGAGCCGGGGGTGTTTGCCCGGGGGGTGTAATTAGAGGTACCAGTCTGAGCCTGGGGTAGAGACGCTGAGGGGTGTGCGATAACAAAGTCCCTGATAGGAAGAATGACCTCCCTTCCCTTGCTGAATTAACCTACACAGAAAGAACAAAACAAACTCCAGAGCTGAAAAGAGAAATCTGGGAAGAGTTGCCTGCTTATTGGGGAAACACCACTTTTTACTTTTGACAAAATCATGTGAAAAGGAATGAAGTTGCTCTTGGTGTATAGTAAACTTGTACTATAGTTTTTACAAATTGTGAACTTGTGTAATAGTACAATAGGAGATATTGTTGAATTTCTAACTGTTTATACATTTAAATTCATATATGTAATGTTTGTTTTATTGATTACAATCTGAATTTCTAAGATGCATGTTGACTTTTTTGCAATAAAGACATACTATGGAATGGTTCAAGATTTAGAAAAGACAAAGAAAATTCTAACTTAAATAAATTGGACAGCAGAACCATTCCAAAAAAATTACAACGATCACAAAAAGAGTGTTATCACTTTCTTGTGGTGGGGGTATTTGCGCGAAGGGGGTGTTTATTTGTGTGGAACGTGTGCGCAGGGCTGTTCTACTGAAAAGCTTGGAGAAACCCTCAGGTGTGTCAGCGCTCCGAAACCACACTGCTGGGCACAGCTGAACTGGGGGGGAGATACAAGGGCGGTGGGAGGGATTCCAGTAAAGGCTATTTCACATTTTGGGAAAGGTTCAAAGTTTAACCGAAAATGAAAAATGTTCTCTCGACATTTTGCAGATCTGGAGTATTGCTGGGTATTGGAAATAGTGGGTGCAAAACACGGGATTATAGACATGCAAATTCTAACCCCTTTGCAATTTGGTCTGAAAACTAATTCATTCTGTCATGAACTTTGTTCTTGGTCTTTGCTTTTTACAGCAGTTCCCGTTACGCCCTCCTCTTTCCTCGGCTGCTTTCAGGAATGTGAATGGTGGGTTGTGATCTAGGTTTTAAAAAAGCCTTTTTCCTGTGTGCTCCCTTCCCTTCCCTCTCCTGCCCAGTCGGTGGGACCCTCAGAGAGGAAACAGGGCTGTAACCTGTCTCTGGGATCCAGCTCCGTCCCGACCAGCCCGAGGCAGGGGCTGGGGGCTGATCCGGGGACCCACCGACGTCCGCGTCCGTCTGGAAAGGGCAGACTCCGGCTGAGGTTCCCCCGGGTGTCGGTGTGCCTCTCCCCGGCTTTTCTCCGACAGATCTACGGTCCTGGTGATCGAAACGTGAGTGGATTAACTGGAGCTTTTTCTCTCTCTCTCCCCCAGGTCCCAGGCTCGTTCCACAGACAATTTCCAGTTGCTGCTGGTCTGTGTCCAGGTGAGCGGATCCGTGGGGACCCGGCGTGGGGGCAGCAGGGGGCACGGGACGGCATGTGACAGCCCCGAGGGGAGATGTGCCGGGTCGCAGCCGCCCCGGGAGCTGCTGTGGGTGTCCTTTTTCAGTGGTGCCCAGGGACAGGACAAGAGGAAACAGGCACAAACTTGAACATAAGAAGTTCCATCTCAACATGAGGAGAAGCTTCTTTCCTGTGAGGGTGGCAGAGCCCTGGCAGAGGCTGCCCAGGGAGGTGGTGGAGTCTCCTTCTCTGGAGACATTCAAACCCAACCTGGACACGTTCCCTTGGGACCTGCTCTGGGTGGACCTTCTCTGGCAGGGGGTTGGAGGAGATGATCTCCAGAGGTCCCTTCCAACCTGATCTCATTCTGTGATTGTGTGTGGGGATGGGGCAGGTAACAGAGACAGTGTCCGGTCTGGGAGGGCAAAACAAGCCTTTAACGGGCACCTGAACTGCACGGGGAGGGCCTTCTGTCCCTTTTAGGATCTAAATGTAAGAACTGGTGGAAGGCGTGGGCTGGAGAAACGCATCCAGCGTTCCCGGGGCTGGCTGCCCTGCAGAGGGCAGGAGGATGCAGGGATCCCTCCCCGGCCGGGCTCTGCTCCCGGGTTTGGCTCCAGCACCTCTCGGGGTTTCTCGCCGTGTTTAATTGAGACAGGTTTAGTTGAGAGGCAAAAGCATCAGACCCAAATAGTTATCTAAACCTTCTAGTTATTTGAAACCTGCAGCTTGTTGTCCCTGTGGGCAGCGCGGTGCCCGCCTGTCCCACGGCCCCTGCTCCATCGTGTTCAGCAGCACCAGCGCTCCCCCGGGGAGGGGGACAGGGGGTCCCTTGGGGACGGTGTGAGTGCGGGGACACGGGATTTCCTCCCCCTTGTCCTGTGTCAGCCCAGCAGGACCAGGGACAGGACGGCTTCCACCTGGGGTGCTCCCCTTTGCCCCCTTCTGCCCACGGAAGAAAAACAGGAGGTTTTTCGCTACTTTATGGCACCTGGGAAATACACCTTTTGTCAGAAACAGCTTTTAGGTTTTAACTTAAAACGTGATTTTTTTTTTTTTTTTTTTTTTTAATCTGGTCAATAGACATGGGTCCAAACAGAGGCTGTAAGAGAGTTGGTGTCACTGCTCTGGGTGCATCTGGCTGCGGTGGGGGCGAGTGACAGAGGCTGGAGGGGAAAACCCTGGCAGAGGGAGGTGGCAATGGCCACAGCCCCCGGCAGCGATGGCCACGACCCCCTGCCATCCCTGGCTGGTCCGGGCCGTGCGCGTTGGCCGAGGCCGTGGTTCCCCAGGAGAGGTTGAGCCATCAGCCCCGGGGCGGCTCTCGCGGCCAGGGGGCTCAGCCTGCCGTGACCCCGGGTGCTCAGAGGGACAGACGTGTGTCCCGGACCCCGGGAGAAGCCCTGCCAGCAGCAGGGAGGCACCAGCCCGGCCCCAGCATCACCCCCGGCTCAGGGGTTCAGCTGCTGGGGTGGCGTTCGTCTTATTTTTTAGGAGCCAAACCCCTTTTGCAGTTTTGCTGCGCGTGAAGGTGTCGGGGTGGCAGCGCCGAGGGACTGCACCCGGAGACGTGTCTGAGTTAATTATAGCCTGCTCTGCCCATCTTACACCAACAACCTTAAAGCACTTCTGCTCTGTGATTTATTTAAATGCTAATAAATTATACATTTCTGGCACTTTAGTAATTCATGTGAAAATTATTTGGAGTCAGCTCAAGATAACGTACCTCCGTGTGCTCTCTGGTGGCTAAAGAGATGTCAGACAAGGATTCCATCCACTCTTCCTTTTCCCTTTTTAACATGGCTTTGGGTTATCTGTGGGTCAGAGCAGGGTGAGGAAGACTTCTCCAACAGGCACAATTCCAGCTGCTGATGTCTTGTTGTGCCTCTTGAAAGAGGGAGTTAATTCTAAATCAGGATGAAAGTATTCGTGGCTGTAAACACACCTGGGCCCACAGGGAGGTGTTTTCGGGCTGTGCTGAAGGACCCGGCAGTGGAAGTTTAACATCAGTGTGTGGCAATCGGTGTGAGAGGGAGGAAAGGAATGAAACTTGTTAATTTAATACAAAGTGTGTTAATGGCTGCGGTTTGCCTGTGGTGGAAGGGGTGGATTCCTGCAGACTGACGCTGCCCGGCTGTAACCGCCCCCAGGCAGCTCGGGTTTGTGCGGGTGACAGGACCCTCCAACGGGGTCCCGGCCGGGAGCCGAGTGCGGTGTTCCCTTGGGAATACTCCCCTGGGGTTTCTCTAATGCTCTTAATACAGAAACCCTCTGCTGCTTCAGAAATATCTCTTGCCTGCAGGGCTTTCTAACGGGGGTGTTTGGGTCTAGGCATAAAGCAGGTTGGGAACTTGGGATTTTCTTCTCCTGATCCCAGCAGAGCATCTTGCTGTGCCTGGTAGGTGGGAAGCCGTGCAAGGAGAGAGGTGTCACACCGGAGCCCGGCCGGGCGGCTGTAACGCGGTGTCACCCGTACAGCCAGCGAGTGTCTGCTGCGGCAAAGGGACGGTGCTGCTTGGCCCCGGGTCTGCCGCCGTGAAACAGCCCGGGGGCCGTGGCAACCGCAGCCCAGCACCTCCGTGTGCTCCCATGGCCACGCCACCGGCCTCACAGACCCCTGGCCAGTGACCGTGGGCTCCCGTGGCCACGCCGCCGGCCTCACAGACCCCTGGCCAGTGACCGTGGGCTCCCGTGGCCACACTGCCAGCCTCACAGACCCCTGGCCAGTGACCGTGGGCTCCCGTGGCCACGCCGCCAGCCTCACGGACCCCTGGCCAGTGACTGGGTGTTTGCCCGGGGCTGGGACCCAGCGGCCGGTGTCCCTTGTTAAACCCCAAGAAACGTGACGGTGGAAGGGATGAGTTTAACGTCAGGTGACAGGGCTTCTCCCCCACCCCCTCTGATTGTCACACTTTAATTTCAAATTTTAATGAAGATTTCAGGGAGCATTAATGTAACGGGGATGTGAAGGCAGCACGAAGCTGAACAATTTTATAGGCACCCACCGGCTCCCGGGGCGCTCCCGGCAGCACTCGGCCCGGGGGGGCTGTGGACCCTCCTGGCACCAGCCCCGAGCCCTCAGAGTGGGGTCCCAGGGTCCTCATCAAACACAAACAAATTCAAACTTAACCCCAAGGCGGATGCAATAGAAAATTGTTTGTTAGAGAACCTGGAGTGGGAAAGCTCTGGGTTTGGTTATTAAACAAAAACTCTGGGTTTGGTCCAAGGAGGGAAGGGCTTTGTTGTGAGGCAGCTCCAGGATTAAAGCAGCTTGAGCTTCCTCTTAGACTAGTTTTAGGTTGCAGCAGCTCTAACGGAACTTTGAGATTTAGACATGTAGAGGAGAGATTTTGTACTATGGGCAAGTCTGAAAATCCCTTCAATTTGGAATTTTATTTTTTTTTTCCACTTTGAAAGCGGGAAAAATACAAGTATTTGCTCTTCCTGGCCTATGGACGATGACCAAAATGTGGTAAATACGAGCCCAAGAGCTGTGGGGAGGCTGAGCTGCTTGCTCTGGCCCCTGAGTTCTCTCACCGTTGGGCTTTGCTGGGCCAGGGGTCGGGGCTGTTCCTGCCCCACACGCTCTGCGGCCCCCTCAGCCCGACGGGGGGCGAGCACCCCGGGCTGAACCTCATGGGGTGGTTCAGTCTGTGCTGAAACACATGCTGAACGGCCATCGCTCTGCTCCCCTTCAAGAAATCAACAATTTCACAGCAACTGAAAAATTAGCTTCGGGCCACCAGATTTTGGCAAAGAGAGAGGATTCTAAGTCCTTTTTTGGCTACGTAATCTTTGCCACTTTGAAGGAAATACATTTTTAATTTTGTTTAACACTTCAAGCTCGTTTGAAAGCAATTTGTTCTCTAATTATGCTGTGATTTTTTAAAATATTGTTTTTCTAAACAAAGCCATTAATTTTTAAGTGTGTTCTGTTGGGCGAGAGCCTAAACAACAACGTTTTTGTAGGTTCAATTCATTACATTCACCCAGACAAAGGCCCGGCATGAAAAGTCACCCCTAAGACCTTCCCGGTTTCCCTGTGGGGTGCCCAGGACCCAGCACCCACCGACCCCCCGCCAGGGGCCAGAAGGGCCAAATGCAGGTTTGTTCAGATATTCAGTTTGTGTTTCAGGCCTGAGCAGGTCAATCCCGGTTCTTCCTTTTCCCTGTGGTTGGATTTTTGGTTTCTTTGCCTCGTGCCCTTCATTTTCCCTGCAAAGGGCTGACCCCAAGGCAGCCGGGGGCTCCCCAGAGCTTCTTCACTGGATTCCACGACTCCGTGTCTGCTCCCGCCTGTGGCTGATGCCGAGCTGGAGTCCCCGAGTTCCCTCCTGTGACAAGGGACGGCGTCAGACCCCTGGATTCCCGACGGAGAAACGTGCGACCCGAGGGCAAGACTGTGGGGGCAGCGGGTAAAACATATCGATGTTGTTCTTCCCCCGTCCCCCCCAGGATTGCCCTGACAAAGATACAGCTGTTTGACTTGTTGATTAGCAAAAGCATTAGCAGACCTACTGTTTCAGGGCATGAATAATTAATGTTTGTTCCTCATTAATTTCTGGTGGAACAGAGTCCTGTTAGACTGCATTTAGATGTATTTCTAGAATTAGGAGCAAATATAACAAGAAAGAGGTGCCTGACAGATAAGTGCTTGGTTCCCACCCCCCCTGGAAAATATTGTCATGTTGCTCCTATTATCTCCATCAGGAACAGATCGGGTTTATTTTTAACGAGCACCAATGTGTCCTTTGTTACAATTTTAATTTCAGTGAATGATACAAGAAACAAGTTCTATAATTCATGCACGTTACAAGCGATACGAGGCAGACCTCCCAGTTAGCAGGAACCGGCTGGCATCGCGCATTCCTGGGACCTCAAATCAAAACCTTGTTTACTGAAAAATTCACAAATAAGGTTGCACCAGCTCTCCGAATGCTGCTGCTGGAGGACAGGCCCTTTGTTCTGCCCCCATTAAAGGAGCGCTTTGAGGCTGCAGCAGAGCTTTGGCACCTTGAGTTTTCTAATATGGCCACGACGCTCTTCTAATACTAAAGGTTTTTTCTGTTTTGGTGGAGGATTAACACTCGCAAACACCCGCTCAACCCCCTGGAGCGGCCGTGCCCAAGGCTTCGCTCCCCGGGAGCTGCTCTGCCTGCAGCCAGCAGGACTTCTTCTGGTTTTCAGCTGCAGAAGATGAGAGCGAGCACTTATAATTCAACCTGAAGCCAGGCGCAAACCCCAGGTACTTCCCCTTCCCCCTCCTGGGAAGGTGGTCCAGCGGCCGGGCTGGTCGCCCCGTCCTTCGGGAGCCCGCTGTGGTGGGCTGGTGCGGGAGATGAAGAGCCGCGAGGGACGGAGTCCCGGGAGGGAAACTTCACCGCTGCTGCCAGCACCGCGGGGACGGGACCTGCCTGTGGCCGTTCTGCTTCCCACCACCCTTCCCACGGGTTTCCCTCCCCGGCCTGTTCGACCCCGACTTCCCAGCGCTCGGCCACCCCAGCGGGCAGGGATGGACGTGGGAAGCAGGGGGGCAGCGCAGGAGGGATGTCCCCACCGACGGTGGCCGGGCTGAGCCCGAGGTGCGTCTCTGAGAGTCGGGAAGAGGAGCTGTGACAGGGAAGCTGGAGCCGGGGGGATGCAGCAGCACGTCCCGGGTAAAGCCCCACGGCTCCAGTCACCGCTGGCCCTCAGGAAGCTGCTGCTGGCCCAGCGCCTGGCCCTTTGCATGGGGGGGTCGCCCGGGGGCGGTGGGAAATGTGCTTCTGCCTTAAACTGCCTGCAAGGTCTCCCTGCCGCAGGAGGCTGCCGGGGGTCTCGCTGGGGGGGTCCCTTCCCAGCGGCGCCACTCGCAGCTTTTCTCTCCAGAACAGCTTCCATCCCACCCCCACCTCCATTGAAAACTTCCCGGAATGATGGTGTCCTCCCCTGGCCCCTCGCTTTAGCCCCTCTCCAAAGGGGTTGAACCCATCGTCCTCTTCAAAACACCCCTACAGCACCTTGCCTTCTCCTCTGGCCAGCCCCACCAGCCCCCCGCCGGCCACACCGGGGTGCAGGGGTAGCTGGGCACAGTCCTGCCCCTCTGCTGAGCCCCTCCACGCCCAGCCCCCCGGGAAGGGGCTGCTCCAAACCCCGGGGTCCGGGTGACACTGTGACCCCGGGGACCTCCCCGCCGTCGCAGCCCGCTCCTCTGAGAGCCGGGCTCGGGGCGGCCTGGCCACCCAGCCGGACGGCTCCTGTAACTTAGCAACTTTCTTTTTGCTTTGTTAAGGTGGGCTCTTCAATCTCCTTAATGAATAAGAGAATCAAGCCAGGTAATTGACGCTGGGCCGTTTAGCTGATGAATAATTGACTGTCTGGGTAATCCTAGCTACTCCCTCGATCGGATTGTGCAGTGGAACAGCGCTATCGCACCGGGCTCCTGCTTTTAGGGTTCTAGAACCGTGCTGTGCAGGCCCAGGTTCTGCAGGGACCCCCCGAAGTCAGTGCTTGTCCCTCCCCCCCCCCCAGAGGGGTCCTGGGGACACTGACAGCAGGATCGGGCCTGGCCCCCCCACAGTGCCCCAGCGTGGGGGACGGACACACGGATGGGTGTGGGGCAGACACACGGACAGCTGGAGGCCGAGCAGCCGTGGCCCCCCCCTCCTTGGGGCCAGGCGTGGGGGGATCAGCCCCTTTACCCCCCCCCCATAGTCTGTCCGTCTGTCCGTGTGGCCGGAGCCAGGATCAGCCCCGAACCCCTCCCACCCCCCAGTCCCAGTGCCCCGGGGTGGGGACGGACACACGGACAGGGGACACAGAAACCCAGGGGTGGGTGCAGAGTTGGACATCCAGATGGACACACGGACAGCTGGAGGTACGGACAGACCAACCATAGTACATCCAGCCGGACACACGGACAGTGGCTGATCCAGCCGGACACACGTGAAATCGCTTTTTTTTTTGGAGTGGGGCCTTTGGGGGAAAAAAGGTCCATTTTTAGGGCATTTATGCCAGAGGTTGGAGGAGGAAAGTGTCCAGCTGGGCGGGCGTCTTGATGCCAAATTTGCCCCAAAAGGCGAAGTAGAAACTGCTCAGAGACTAAGTTTTCAAGTCCATAAGCAGGAGGTA